>OZ022590.1:13751954-13879454 GCA_963669155.1 Arbacia lixula | reverse complement strand
GTAACAGAAGGAGTTAACTCTGTTCACACCACTGTCACTAGTAACAGAAGGAGTTAAATCTGTTCACACCACTGTCACTAGTAACAGAAGGAGTTAAATCTGTTCACACCACTGTCACTAGTAACAGAAGGAGTGAACTCTGTTCACACCACTGTCACTAGTAACAGAAGGAGTTAACTCTGTTCACACCACTGTCACTAGTAACAGAAGGAGTTAAATCTGTTCACACCACTGTCACTAGTAACAGAAGGAGTGAACTCTGTTCACACCACTGTCACTAGTAACAGAAGGAGTTAACTCTGTTCACACCACTGTCACTAGTAACAGAAGGAGTTAAATCTGTTCACACCACTGTCACTAGTAACAGAAGGAGTTAACTCTGTTCACACCACTGTCACTAGTAACAGAAGGAGTTAAATCTGTTCACACCACTGTCACTAGTAACAGAAGGAGTTAACTCTGTTTCCATCACTGTCATTAGTGACAGAAGGAGTTAAATCTGTTCACACCACTGTCACTAGTAACAGAAGGAGTTAAATCTGTTCACACCACTGTCACTAGTAACAGAAAGAGTTAACTCTGTTCACACCACTGTCACTAGTAACAGAAGGAGTGAACTCAGTTCCCACCACTGTCACTAGTAACAGAAGGAGTTAACTCTGTTCACACCAATGTCACTAGTAACAGAAGGAGTTAACTCTGTTCACACCACTGTCACTAGTAACAGAAGGAGTTAAATCTGTTCACACCACTGTCACTAGTAACAGAAGGAGTGAACTCTGTTCACACCACTGTCATTAGTAATACACACAAACTCCATAGAGCAGCATTCAGTCTGGTACAGAAGGAGTTAACTCTGTTCACACCACTGTCACTAGTAACAGAAGGAGTTAACTCTGTTCACACCACTGTCACTAGTAACAGAAAGAGTTAACTCTGTTCACACCACTGTCACTAGTAACAGAAGGAGTGAACTCAGTTCCCACCACTGTCACTAGTAACAGAAGGAGTTAACTCTGTTCACACCAATGTCACTAGTAACAGAAGGAGTTAACTCTGTTCACACCACTGTCACTAGTAACAGAAGGAGTTAAATCTGTTCACACCACTGTCACTAGTAACAGAAGGAGTTAACTCTGTTTCCATCACTGTCATTAGTGACAGAAGGAGTTAAATCTGTTCACACCACTGTCACTAGTAACAGAAGGAGTTAAATCTGTTCACACCACTGTCACTAGTAACTGAAGGAGTTAACTCTGTTTCCACCACTGTCATTAGTGACAGAAGGAGTTAACTCTGTTCACACCACTGTCACTAGTTATACACACAAATCCCATAGAGCAGCATTCAGCCTAGCAAAGAAGGAGTTAACTGGTGTGGTTACCTGAGTCATTGGTGAACGCAATCATGTAATCCACCTTCAGGCATGTGCAAGCATGACCTGCCTGCCAATTGATCCACTGCAAACACACCTGTTGGTTACAAGCCCTCTCCCATTCATGAAATGCACTTGAAATGCACATGAAATGCACATGAAATGCACATGAAATGTATGTGAAATGTACGTGAAATTCACATATGTACAATGTACCCTTGCATAGGGTGATATATGTGAAATGTGCATCCATTTTTTTACCCATCAATGCTGTGAATGTGGGGGAAGGAGCCTCTAATATCGCCACTCCTTTTTATTCAGTTTGTCTTTTTATAGTTTTATGATAAATCTTGCAATTTTCTGCTCGGAAGTGCACCTGTTGCATACATGTAGAAGCTATCTCCCATACTTGCACATGCTTAGTTTTATGCATGGGCTTTATAACAGTTTTTCATCACATGAATATATGCATTGAGTGGGGGAAAAGGAGAAGAAAAGATATTCTTTTTGCTTGAATTGCATCATAGGAATTCAAAACATTTTTTTCTGTTTAAGCTCCGGAAGATTGAAACCCTTCTAACTCACTTGTCCTGTGATGTTATGGAAAGCTTTGTACCAGTCCAAAACATAGTGTAATACTGATTAACAGTTAATTTCTATAAAATTAAGAAATAGGAAACTGATTGTGTGTATTTTGAAGAAATTCTGACAAAATATTTGTTGACGATTGTAAATAGCCTACTTCCTCTGAATGCCACTGATGCAGTGGGATATATATATTATGTAAATATTATGCAATGCAAAAAACAGGGCCCTTGTGGATTGTATACGCACATATTAAAATATAAATAGTTTCTGTCGGTAGATCGTTTCAAATAATAGATACAGTGTATTATGATATGAATATTCACTTCAGCTAAAATTGAAAACAATGCATTTATAAGCAAAAATAGAAAGTACCCTTAAGCCACTTTTATAGTGGACGTAATGGTATTATTTAGTAGCAATATGGGATACAGATAGAAGAGATTCAGAAGGCTGTTTAGCCTGGTTCCCAGGCTGTTTGGCATTTTCAATCCAAAATCTAACATTCAATAAACAGGTCTGGCTGCAGCTAATAGACTAATCCTTCTCAATTCCTTTTGTGGCTCGATCACCCAAACACGGACTGAAACAAGAGTAGAATGATATGGTGACTAGTCTTAGAGAACTAGACTCTATTTTGCAGTTGGGATTAGAAATGTCTGACAGCCTGGAAGCAGGCTAAGAGCTAAAATGCTCTTGGAAAACATCCCCGCTGGCTGTATGTGTGATAATGGAGCAGTTATGCAAACTAAATTGTTGATAACTATCATCCAGAAAATGTCAATGCTCTTGCAAGTGGGATGGTAACTGTTTTCTTCCTCTCTGGAATGTTTCCATAATTGAGATGGGTAATTCGTCCCAAGACGCCGATTTGACAGGCTAAACAAACTCCATTTTATGTGATGTTCCCATTACACGCAAGTCGTAAAATGTGTGTCCACTGCAAGTCATAACTCATATAGCGCTTGATAGTTTCACTCTGCTTTTGTAGCTTGTTATTTGCTTCTCCTTTAAAGGGAATAATACTGTACTGGGAAGACAAAAAGCCTTCAACATTTTTTTTTCTTTGAAACGTTGAACTGCAAGGATGTGTACGTGTATGCTACAACAGATAATAAGTTTCAGCTCATTGTTTATAACAGCTTATTGTTAATTATACTGCTTTGACTTGCAATGTACTCTACAGCAGTTTGTAACCTACAACATCCTTGAACTATTTTATTATGTGCTTCACAACAATTTGTGAGATCCGGTCTAATTTTTCTTCATCATTTTTTTCTGAATTTTTCTTAATCATACAGCTCATTGCAAATTACAACCATTTTGATATGCTCCCTGTTTTTTGTGCATTTGAGGTAAATGTTTTTTCATTCAATTAGGTATGCACTATTCCTTTCATGTATGTTTTGAATGAAATTTAATTACATGAATGGGTACCCAAGGATAGCTGGGCCAGTGGCCATTAATAGAATATGGAGTCACGATGGGCGTCAGTCATTTCAAGCAACTTTGGCGACGCTTTTCATTTCCTAATGGATTGGGTATAAACAATTGATGACCTGCGTATGTATGGGACGGACGAATGGACACTCTGGGAAGTACGGCCTGCCCTCAGATTCCTGATGGCATTAAAGGGTACTTAGTTTATTGTCCTTTTCCCCTCTCCAGCCCCTCGGCACGATTTAAAGGGACGATTCAATCGTGTGCGTTTCTATACCAGATAATACGTTGCGCCTTCTGAACAGTAATCATCGGTGGTGTAAGAATTGTGTCAGCTGGCGGTTACAGTGTGAAGGCTTGTCCTCTCTTTTCGACATAGCAAAGACTTATAAACATTGTTTCAAAATATGATGATGATGTGTCGGCCTACATGAGTGAGATTATTTTGATTCTACAAGTCGACTAGGTGAGGTTTTATTATGCCTTGTAAATATGCTACTATGAATGAGGATTTATGTGTGTTACTGGTTTGAATACAAACATGGAAATCTGAGGATTAAAGGGATAGATCACCCTGAAATTATGTTTGTTTCAATAAAAGAAGACACATGGAAGAAACATATAAATGACAGTTTGATAAAAATCCATCAAAGGATAAAGAGTTCTGATCTTTTAAAGTTGTGATTTTGTGACGTCATGTTTTCTCGAAAATGTGCATGTTCTGAAAAATATGTACATCCTTCCACCTGTGCATTCGATATATCATTAGAAATACATTTTTACACACATACCTGTATGAAAAACAAACATTCCATTGTCAAAAACAGAAAAAGTGCAATTTATGTGATTATATTGAACACAACATATGGGAGAGCACCTCGCACGTGACATCACAAAATTGAAATTTCAAAAGATCATAAATCTTTTGACGGATTTTCGTCAAACCTTGACTAATATGTTTCTTTTCATGTTTTCTTATCTCCAGGGTGAATTATCCCTTTAAAGACAGGGTAGCCCTTTTCCAGGTCAAAAATATAGATTTTTTAAATACCAAGGAGAATGGCAGAAATACTGAATAAGAACTTCCCTCCCCTGATAGAACTGGAAACTGACTTTAAGTGAAATTATATTGATCGCTAGATTTCAAAGAGGTTTTGGACGGGTTATTCAAGACCTACCGGTTCCGCACCGGCAGTAGATGAGTTGATCATCGCGATCATTTGATGGTTTATAAATATAGACTATGATCACTGCAAAGTGGGGTGTTTCAAGTGGAAAGTAGGGTTGTTTTTTTGTTTGTTCCAGAAAAGGTCACCAAGCTTTGATTGTGTGATTTAAACATGATATTGTAAGGGCATACCACTGATCCGTGCTAGTTTTATGACCTTTGTATTAGGGCTACCCTCGGCTGTCTTTCAGCCCAGGAAATCAGTTTTGTATTGTAGAGTTGTTTTCAAATGTTTGCAGGGAAAAACATTTTTTTTTTGGTCAAGATGTGTGCCTCACTTTCTCCAGTCTCCAACATTGATAGGCAGCAAGCACCCATACTGTAAATGTAGAAGAATGTTTCTATGTTTTGAAATTTGTTTTCTGCTGTGTTGATTGTGCTGTATGTGTGTATATATATATACTGTATGTATGTATGTATGTATGTGTGTGTGTGTGTGTGTGTGAGTGAGAGAGAGAGAGAGAGGGGAGAGAGAGAGAGTGCGAGAGGTAGAGCGAGTGAGAGATAGGGAGAGAGAGAGAGAGAGAGAGAGAGAGAGAGAGAGTGAGTGAGTGAGTGAGTTGGTGTGTGAGTTTGTGTTTATGCATGTATTTATGTAGGGGTGTATGTGTGTTTATGTAGTGTGTGTATATTTGTGTATGTTTGCATACAATAATATGTCTACGCATTTATTATATGAAAAGAGTCTGTATCTTGCATTTAAACTGCACAGGATTTGACAGGTCTCAAAATCTATCCTCATTAAATACATGTAGGGCAGAAGTTGTTTTTTGGTCCAGAATCCTCTCCGATTTTTCCTGGAAGATGTCATCTCGGCTCCCGCCAGAGCTTTATCTCCTTCTGCGATATCTGAGCCATAATCACCAACAGGGTCGTGTTGCATGCTGGCGGCTGCGGCTTCCTTCTCTCTCTCTCTGTAACCCCGTTCATATACGCCACCTATACCACGAATAAGTGCAAAATTTGTGTTAATTTTGCAGATGCATTTCTGATAACTGTATATATGAACGGGAGTCATGCAAAACCTATCCCTATGATAAGCGCAACATAAAGGTCATGTTGCATGCCGGTGGCTGCAATTGTTCTCTCTCTCTCTCTCTCTCTCTCTCTCTCTCTCTCTCTCTCTCTCACCCTCATCTACGCCACTTATCTGTAAAATAAGTTCAACATTTGTGTTAATTTTGCAGATACATTTCCAATAGCTTGGTATATGAATGGGAGTCACTCATATTTGCTTTTTTTTCTGGCTATGTTGCTGCTCTTTTACGTGTTGGGATATACTAAAAAGTACCGCAATTTTGCAGTATAGCTAATCTTATAAACTGTGACCGCACAAAAACCCATTAGAGTTGCGGATTGTACATCGTGCTCTGACATGTGATTCAGTAACTGCACGGCCTAGCGAAACATGTCACCATTGCAGGTTTGCTTTTACTTGGGGTGTGGGGAGAGTCCACCGGATCCAAAATACAGCAATATGACGTGTTTTTTTTTTAGAGGGACGCTAAAAACCTTCTTACTGGCATGCATTGGTAATAAAGCGGTATTATCATGATTATGGCATATGAACAGGGCTTTTCTCTGTCGGGGAGTGACACAGATTTTGGACAGATCCTGATGTCCCATTTTGAAAATGTGCTGCTGCTTTTGATAGAAAATGTTTGGCTCAACTTCCAAGAGGCAAACCACTGGATATATGTCCTAAGGCCAAGAACATGGTTAACTGCAGCAAATATGCATGAATGTCTGTTTAAACTGCCCAGTCCCATAGGTTAGAAACTGAGTTGTAAATGATATTGGGCTGTCAGTGCATGGTACTGAAAAAGTTTAATTGGAAGGTGCTCAACAAATAAAACTAAGCCAAACTAATATCAATAAAAGATGGAAAACTCTGAGTGGAATGGGATACATTTGATTTGGATTGTTTCAAAGCAGTCCTACTACTACATGAACTTCTACTCCTACTACTACTACTTCTATTACTACTACTACTACTACTACTACTACTACTACTACTACTACTACTACTACTACTACTACCACCACTACTTCCATTACTACTACTACTACTACTACTACTACTACTACTACTACTACTACTACTACCAGTATTACTACTACTACTACTACTACTACTTCTACTACTTCTACTACTTCTACTACTACTACTACTACTACTACTACTACTACTACTACTTCTACTACTACTGCTACTACTACTTCTACTACTACTACTACTGCTGGTACTACTACTACTATTACTACTACTACTACTACTACTACTACTACTACTACTACTACTACTACTAGTACTACCACTACTACTACTACTAGTACTACCACTACTACTACTACTACTACTACTACTACTACTACTACTACTACATGTACTACTACTACTACTACTACTACTACTACTACTACTACTACTACTACTTGTACTACTACTACTACTACTTCTACTACTACTTCTACTACTACTTCTACTACTGCTACTACTATTACTACTACTACTACTTCTATTACTACTACTACTACTGCTTCTACTACTGCTTCTACTACTACTACAACTACTCCTTCTACTACTACTACTACTACTACTACTACTACTACTACTACTACTACTTTCATTACTACTACTATTACTACTTTTACTACTACTACTACTACTACTACTACTACTACTACTACTACTACTACTACTAATACTACTACTACTACTACTACTACTACTACTACTACTATTACTACTACTACTATTACTACTACTACTACTACTACTACTACTACTGCTACTACAACTACTACTGCTACTACAACTACTACTACTACTGCTGATAGTTCTACTTCTCATACTGCTATTACTGCTATTGCTACTTTGAATCATTCCTGTCAATATTATTCCATTTTTTCTGCTACCATCCTCATTGTTATTTCTATCCAAGCCTTATTACTGTGGAATCCAGACTACCCGTCATAGAGAGTTAGACCACAAGTGGTATACATGTCGGAGTCAGTTGTAACAGTAGTGGCATTGCCCGCAGTGGCTACGGCAGATGTGGATCTGTAACTAGAGAGGGAGGGAGTCTACTCAAACCGGACGTCGTTCTAGTTTTTATTTTGGGCATAACATATTAGGTCTCCCTTCATTAAATCTTCACGTGGTACGTTTGCACATTTCTATGATCAATGGAGCGGCGTACGTGCAAATTTGCACAGATCCACACATTTGTATTATGTGTACTTACACATAAGTTGGAAGTAAAAGAAAATCCATAATAAAACAATAGGGAGTATAAAACAAGGGTGACTACCTTTGAAATTAAGGATTACCATCTCTAGAGCAGTCATTTTGTTCTTATTGAGTGAGCTCTTATTTCTTGAGTAAAACACCTCTTTACAAACCAAAGTTCGCTTCCCTTTTGTCTCAACAAGGGTGGTTTTTCAAGGTTTAATAGAAAGCATATACCATGACCTAAGAACAACATCATTACTCCTGGAGCAAGTTGAACAAGTTACACCCTACAAAATGAAGAATAGATAATGTGACAAGTTCTCTATACAAGGTAAGATAAGTTAAGTCAATGGTAGAGTAGTTAATAAAAAATATGATCAGAAAATGCAATAATTTTTCTCTAAAAATGAAGAATGATCAGATAAAGTGACAAGTTAAAAGTTCTGTATACAAGCAAAGAAAAGTAGAGTCAATGTTAGAATAGTTAATCAATCAAAAAAAAATGATAAGAAAATGCATTTATTTTTCTCTAACATTCTTGGATAACATTTTCAGAAATAAAAAGTTATAGCACTTGACATGCAACACCTTATCTTCAGACCAGTCTTTGTTTAACAAGTGTCCCATGACTGGTATTCTGCTTGTATATTAGAATTGGTTTCACAGTCTATATAAACATTGTTTTGCTGATGCTCTCCGTAGAAAGAAGATAGTAAGAAGAAGAAAAAAAAGAAAACCATCTTAGGACTGGAATCTGCTCCTACTGATTAACAGTTAATAGTATTGAGACTTGTTTCCTGAATTGGCTAGGAAATAGACGCTCTTCATACGCCATTCATTGCAATCGCTGGAAATTCCAGGACACGGATGTAATCAGATGGGAGATCCACCTGTCTTCAGCCCGCCTCTTGTCCCATCTTCATCTTCCTCCATTCTCTCGTCTCCGTCTCCGTCTCCGTCTCCTCTCCTACCCGTTTCTGACGAAGAGAAATCACGTCTTGCTCTGCATATTGATTTATGCGGTCATTTGGGGATCCGGGGTTCACCAAAATTTGGCGCATTCGGAACCGGGCCTCCTCCCGTTTTGATTCCCGTGGCGACGGCTCTGGAGTTTGCGAAGACGACGTTGAGTCTCGTTGAGGAATGTGATGGAAATGTGAGCGGAGGGCATGACTGTACCATCATGAGAGCTCCCCTTTAATGTCATTCGATGATGTGAGCTTTCAAATTCTTTCCCTTGTCTTCTTTTCCCAGGTCTCTTTAGTTCCCCCCTCTCTCTCTCTCTCTCTCTCTCTCTCCCTCTCTCTCTCTCTATCTCTCTCTCTCATTCTCTCTATCTTCTTATCTGCCTATGCTCCTGTCTCCCCAATTTTCTCCCTCTTCTTCTTTACTCTCATTTCTTTGACTCTCTCTCTCTCTCTATCTTCCTATCTGCCTTTATTTATTTCTCTGCAATTCCCTCCCTCTTCTTTTTTCACCTTCATCTTTTTGCTTCCCCTCTCTCTCTCTTTCTTTCTCTCTCTCTTCCTCTTTCTCTCTCTCTCTCTCTCTCTGTCTCTCTCTCTCTCTCTTTTCACTTTCTCTATCTTCCTATCTGCCTATATTGCTGTCTCGCCAAGTATCTCCCTCATATTTGTCCTTCTACCTCTCTCTGTTTCTATATCTGTCTTGACCTCTCCATACATCTCTTTCACCCTGTTATCCCTCTCTTCATTTCTTTCTCTTTCTATCCATCCCCCTTATTCTTCCTATGCTTTTAAATCTCTGTATATATTGCTCTCTCTCTCTCGCTCTCCATGCTTCTTCCTATCTCTACTGATATTTTCTGTTCTTACTCTTTCTTTTCTCATATCTCTCTTCTCTTATTCTTGCAACTCTCATGTCTCTCTCTTCTCTCTTCCTCTCTCTTTCCATTATCATCTCTCCCTCTCGCTGTCTTTCACTCCCCTATTCTCATATCTTCCTCTCACTCTTTCTCATTCTCTCTTCCTTTTCACTCTTTCGTTATATCAACATGCTTTTCAATGTTCCTTTCTCTGTCTGTCAATTGCAGTGAATGCCTCTCTATTCCTGCCACTCTCTTTCTCATAAACACAGATATGTTGAATGCTAGTATCCTTTATATAAGGCCACCATAGTTCTTGTGCACCATCTTCCCTAACTGGCTAATATGTTGTGCACCTCATCAAATATGCACTCACCAAAACAGTGCGTAAATCTTCATATGCCACTAGACCATCATGAATCTCTAAGGTGTTGATGAATCAACGCGTATTGCCTTTCCACAAGTGTAATTCTATAAGCGCCACTACTTTCTCTTTTAAGGTAGAATGTTCAAGTCTATAGATTTTGCTTTGCTTCTCCACTACCATAGTGTATGTCTTAAGGAGCCTTCAAATGGGCAACCAACCCTGGCGTTGGGAATCGCTTGTTTGTTCAGACCAGGTTTGTAGCAGTATAAATGTAGGCAGCATTGCCCTATTGATTTCAACGTTGCCTTTCGTCGGGGACTGGAGAAAATGTCGCCCTCGTCTAAACAAGCTCCTTCTTGCCTTTCTCCGAGATTTACGAGGGTTGTCACATTAGGCGCGTGTTCGATCACTGACGTGCGAAGAGAGAGTGTTAGGATTCAAAGTAATTCCTGTCGCAGTCGAGCAGACTGCGGACTTTCATGGTCTTTATTTTAATCTGAAGGCCACATTTCTTCCTTAATTCTGATGTATATGACTACTTTCGTTTTACATCTTGTACTCATCTTTTGATGTCTTACGTTTTCACAACAATCTAAATATGAATACAGTGAGACTGCTCATGTGACCACCTGCATCATTTATAAAGACCACATTAAGTCTTTTATGTGCGAGTTTGAGATGATAAAATCAATAATTTAAGTACAAATAGTATCAACACAAGTGACCACCATTGAAATAAAGGATTACTGTCCCCAGAACGGTCACTTCCTGCGCATTGTGAATGAGCTGTTATTTATTTAGTGAAATACCTCAACTTTGCCTCCCCTTTTGTCCCACCTAGGATGGTGTGTATGGTTTCAATGGAAAGTTTACATCGTGACCTAAATGACTTTATTACAACTGGAACAGGTATGACAATTTATACGCTACAAAATGAAGAATGATAAGATTAAAAAAGACAAAAATCAAAGGTTTCCTATGCAAGCAATGTTAAGTAACGTCAATGTTAAAATTCAAAAGAAAATTACATTATCAGGAAGAGGATTGATTTTTCATTAGCTTTTCTGCATAACATTTTCAGAAATAACAATCACATAGATAGTTAAAGCCTTTGATATGCCACACATGTGTTCAGACCAGAAAAAAATGCACCCTTCAAATCAATCACAGAGAGGTGTGCAGCCTACCGTATTCAGAGTTAAACTAGTATTGAAGTAACCTGTATTTAAAGACCACATTTTGTGTTTGCTTCAAAAATGCTTCCCATTGAAACCATTATTTAAGTTATCTGTACACAAAGACCACAAGTCACACCCTACAAGCTTCTTAGTAGGCCCTCCTTCCCTTTCAATTTGTATTATCTAATTCATTGTATTATGCATGTTTATTTATATGTATGTTAATCTGTGAAATAAACTGTACCATCATTGTCAAAATTGAAAGAGGAGAAATAAATGAATTGAATTGAATATATACATTTCACTGTACGATTGAAGGCTGTCATCTTGTACAGTACTTGTATAGTGCCAGCTTGGAGCAGGGCGGGATAGATGGAGGATTTAGAACTGTTAGTGTGTGTTCCTTTTGTAGTAAATCTGTATGTATTTTTTTTTATCCAATCTCAAGGCTACTCCGTATGTAGATTGCTACAAATTTGATTACTGTACAAAATTAAAGCTAATAAGAAAAATAGAAGGGGTTTACCCAATCTTCAAATCCATTTACTTGCAATACACCCTGTGTGCCTTTCCTGTAGTCCATTTACACATACATGTACATACATACATACATACAGACAGACATACACACTCATAAACACACAAACACTCAAACTCACAAACACAAGCACACACACACAAACACACATACATACATACATACACGCATGCATATATGCACATATACACACATACACACATACACACATACACACATACACACATACACACATACACACATACACACATACACACATACACACATACACATCTACACACCTACATACATACACACCTACACACCTACATACATACACACATTTCCAGTCATGGAAGAGCCATGTCTCCATTACTTTTACATGAACATTGAGTTTCTGAGAAATGTTGACACAATATCTTGACAGGCTGGAGTTAGTTACTAGGCACATTAAGGGGATTGACGTCCAAAAGCACCTGTAGAGACAAGATCCATTCATGTACAGTCCCATAAGACTGATCTCGTGTAAGAGATACATTCTGCCTAAAGGGGCATGTTTTATCCAGTAGGTCATGAATTTAAGGCACATTTAAGGGGAAACGATGCTATTTAAAGAGGTACATAGTTTGTATGTGCACATTTGCAATTGTGAAAGTGACATACAAGTCAAACCTCTCTTGCTGCATATTTCATTGATAATTCTCCTGAAGTGTTAAATAGAACAAAATTATGTTTCTTCAAAATTATTTCCCCCCCAATCTACTTCGTAGAGCTTTGTCCTTGGAAACCATTCTACTTGTAATGAGGGTTTGCTTCCCGTCTCAAGCATTGTTTGTGGTATTACCCGTATCTCTGATCAAGAGTAGATATGAAGTCATCTGTATCTACCCAGTATCCAACATCAGCGTGACAAGTTATGCGATCAACATTTCTTTAAATTCCAGCCTGTTTTTGTATGGTTAGATCTTCTGGCTATGATACCCTGGTCTTGTTAGAAAGTCATAGTTTGCCATGGAACTGCAGTAACCAAAGGGGTGTGGCTTAACTGCACCCAATAAGGAATTCACAAGTTTCATCACAACCTGTCATCTGTCATGTCATGTATTGCCATGTATTGTCATGTATTTTCCATGTATTTTCCATACATCGGATTACGCGGGAGTCGTGCTGCTCAGTGTCTGAATGGAAAAGAGCCAGCGTGTAAATACATGTATGCAGGCTCAGTAGAGAACAGGTGAAAGCCTTTTTGCTCTTTGATTTGAAATATAACTGACTGGTCATGTGTGAATGACCCATAGGAAGTGGAACGTGTGAGGTGGAGGATTAAAAAATGAAGTTAGTTGTCATTATTGGTTGATGAGGTTTAGGCCAATTACTGAATGAAGCAAAACATTCTCCCTATCGCATATAGCTCTCCGAATCTGGACCTGTGTGGTACTCTAATTTTTTTTACCTTTAATTTTTTGGGTATGAACTTCTGGTTCACGAACATTCTATAGCCATTGTCGTGCTTAATTTATGTCTTTTCATTCTTTCATTAGTCCGTCCACAATCAATGTTGAGGTAGGCAAAAACATCGCCTTGAGTGATTGGTGGTATTTTTTTCCAAGTCCTTCGTCCATGAGGTGATATCGCTTGATATCGGCTATATGCGATATGGAGAATTGTAAATGCCTACTGGCTATCAAAGCGCATGCAAGACTAATGGGTGTGAGTGTGACATTAGCCTCTTCTTTACTGTGTTCGCATATTTGCGGGCTAGACTTTCTCCACTAAGATCCTGAACAGTGCGACGCATGCGTAATCTGCTGTATGGGCAATAGACAACAGGTTAGGAATAAACTTCAAATTCCTTATCGGGTGCAATTAAGCCATACCCTTTTGGTTACTGCTATTCCATGGCAAGCTTTGACATCATCAATGGACCAGGGCTCGCAAAGCCTGAATATCTAACCATGAGCAATGGGTTAACACGATTCTCTTGAGATGAAAGCTGAGACATATCACTGCATCGGGCATCAGATTGCTGTTAGGGTGGCAGCATGTTAAAACAAATCGTCCAATCGCTTCTCGGTCATACTTGAGTATTTCTGGCTTCTCTTGGGGTTTTCCCTCTAATCTCTTCTTATTCTCTCTCTCTCTCTCTCTCTCAACTTTTCTCTCTCTAAACTTCTCTCGCCCTCTCTTTAAACTACTCTCTCTCACTCTTACACTCTCATACTCTCACTCTTTCTCTCTCTCTCTCTCTCTCTCTCTCACTCTCTCTCTCTCTCTCTCTCTCAATATCTCTCTCTCAATATCTCTCTCTCTCGGTCTCTCTATCTCTCTCTCTCTATCATGCACCATCTCTCTCTCTCTGTCACTATCTCTGGCTCTTTCTCTGTAATTTTAACTCTCTCTATCTTTCTATATCTGTGTAGCTCATTTACCGTGTTTATTTTGCTTCTTTTCCAAAATACTTTCCATATATTTCATCCTACATCATGTCTTTCTGACTACATATGTTGTATCGTCCTCTCTCTCTCTCTCTCTCTCTCCCTCTATCCCTCTCTCTCCCACTATGATTTCTTTTTCTTTTCCTTTGTTTTTTTGTCTCTCTCATGTTCAATCCTGGACCATGTTGAATGAGTTGTGGATCATTGTCTTATGCTGGACCATTTTGCTGTCTCATACCTTCCTCCATCTCTCCATCTCTCTCTCTCTCCCTCTCTCTCTCTCTCTCTCTCTCTCTCTCTCTCTCCTGTTCTCTCTTTTTCTCTTTCTCCATTTCTCCGTTTCCCCTTCAGTCCCTTTTTGGTTATTTTCTGCTTCTTTCTTTTAGACTCTTTCTTTCTCTGCATATTTGTATGTCTCACACGCTTTCCCCGATTTCTCTCCTTATCTCCCTTTTCCTTTCTATCTGTTTATGTCTTTGTGTGTTTCTTTCATTGTTTCTTTCTTTATTTCTGTATCTCTTGTTCTCTGCCTCATTTCCCGTCTCAACCCTTTTCACCCTCTTTCTCTTTTTATGTATCTCTTTCTCTCTGTTTCATCCTCTCTTTATTCCTATTTATGTTGTTCTTTCTATGTGTTTTTATTAATATGTGTCGTTCTGTCTACCTCCTATCATTTTGTCTATGTCTCTCTTTCTCTGACTCTTTCTTTGTTTCTCACCCTTTCTCCACTCTGTCTCTCTTGATATATCTCTTTTTGTTTCTTCCTCTGGCCCTATATCTATATCTCTCTCTTTCCCTCTTTCCCTCTCTCTCTCCCTCTCTCCCTCTCTCCTCTCTATCTCTCCTCTCTATCTCTCCTCTCTATCTCTCCTCTCTCTCTCCCTCTCTCTCTCTCTCTCCTCTCTATCTCTCCTCTCTATCTCTCTCTTTCGATCTCTATCTCCTCTCCATCCCCTCGCTCTTTCCCTCTCTCTCTTTCCCTCTCTCTCCTTCTCTCTCCTCTCTCTCTCTCCTCTCTATCTCTCCTCTCTATCTCTCCTCTCTATCTCTCCTCTCTATCTCTCCTCTCTATCTCTCTCTCTCTATCTCTCTCTTTCCATCTCTCCCTTTCCATCTCTCTCTCCCAATCACTCCGGTATCCACCAAGCATTGTGCTCCACCGATGACAGCTCACCAACTCGGTTCTTAGCCGTGCATTACCGATGACCGCTGGGGGGATTCTACGGCCATGAAACATATCTCAGAAACCTGTTGATAATGCCTCAAATGAATATCTTGGGTAGTCCGTCTAACCGCCCACCTTCTCCTTGGCTCCCGAGGGTCGAAATGGATCTAGGTGTTTTTCCATCAAAAGGTGCCACAATATACGCAATCTTTTGCACATTCACTCGATTCAAACCACCTCTTCATTTCAGAAGGCATATTTTTGTTTGTGCGCATGCGATAAGGGTTCATAACACTTGCAGAAAATGAAGAAAGTTAGCTCGAGGAATATGATTAACTTACAGGGATGTTTGGTCACGTTGTGCTTACACTTTTCTTTAGAAATGACTTCTATAATATGTCATTATGAAATTAAGAATGTTTCATAAAGAAAAAGGAGAGAAGAGGAAAGAGATGAAGGGGGAAAATTTGATGGAGAAGGAAAAGAAGTAAGGGAAGCGGGTGGGGGGGGGTATATGAGAAGCACATGGAGGTAAGAGCAAGAGGAGGTAGGGATGTCAAAAGAGGGAATATCACATCAATATAAAATCTGTAGTAATGATAGTAAGCAGTTTTTGCACTCCCATTTGACATGGCCTTCTTCATTGAAATAGAAAGATATATCCTTTCAATATTCTTTGTATGTTTTTTTCTACTTGCTGTCTTTATAATTTCTACATGCCTCTTCCTTGCTTCCTTTATTTTTTCTATATTCATGATATATTATTTCTGTATTATCTCTATATTGATTCAATAGTCTATACTCTGTCTTTAATCTTTCTATATTCTTTTTTACTCTTTCTATATTCTTTCTATATTCATTCTATATTCTTTCTATATTCTCTCTTTATTCTTTCTATATTCTGTCCATTTTCTTTCTATATTCTGTCTATATTTTTTCTGTATTTTTTTCAATAACATATATATCTTACTTCTGGGTTTGATTCAGGGACATTATTGATTGAATGGCGTCATACATGCCCCAAAGTAATGATTGTGCAAGGGTGAAGATGCCACATTGTTGACATACTTCAAATGTATATTTCTAGCATGTATATTATTTGTTGTTATCTTCCGCACCCTGAAGCAGAACTTTTAAAGAGGGAGGAGGAGGAGGAGGAGGAGGAGGAGGAGGAGGAGGAGGAGGAGGAGGAGGAGGAGGAGGAGGAGGAGGAGGAGGAGGAGGAGGAGGAGGAGGAGGAGGAGGAGGAGGAGGAGGAGGAGGAGGAGAAGAAGAAGAAGAAGAAGGAGAAGGAGAAGAAGGAGAAGGAGAAGGAGAAGGAGAAGGAGAAGGAGAAGAAGGAGGAGAAGGAGGAGAAGGAGGAGAAGGAGAAGGAGGAGAAGGAGGAGGAGAAAGAGGAGAAGGAGAAGAAGGAGGAGAAGGAGAAGAAGGAGAAGAAGGAGAAGAAGGAGGAGAAGGAGAAGAAGGAGAAGAAGGAGAAGAAGGAGAAGAAGAAGAAGAAGGAGAAGAAGAAGAAGAAGGAGAAGAAGAAGAAGAAGAAGAAGAAGAAGAAGAACTCTTTGCTCTGCTGCACAAATACAATACAGTTAGTAATTCAAAATAAAATGCTGTCTCGTTCCTTCTGATCAGGCAAAGATGCATTGCTTCCCTCATTCTGAACATGGATGAATTATTAATTTCCCAAGCAAGTGCCTACATGTACATAAAGCTCTCCATTACTCAGCACAGTAATGAATATTTATCTCCCTCTCGCCTGAAGGAAAAAATTCAAATTTGTGTAGGTGTGGAACTCTAAATGTGGCAATGTCTCTCACTCACCAATCTTTTTTGTGTGTGTGCCTGTGTGTGTGTGTGTGTGTGTGTGTGTTGGGGGGGGGGGGGTCATTAAAGGGGTAGATATTTTGTTCATGCTCATGGATTCAGCCTTGCTTCTTGATGTACCTACTCACTCACTGACTTTAAAGGGGTAGAGCATTTTCTTTCCCATCTAGTCCAACTTAAAGTCACCAGACATTTATTTGTATTATTTTTGTTTAAGCTGCCTAGTTTCAAGTTGGAGTAACCTTTTTTGCAGACATTACCAAACTTATTTATTTGCTTCCTAAATGTATTGGAAATATTTCGAGAATTTACAGAATGATATCATATGTTGGTGTCCAACTAGTTCACATACTTGTTCATAGCCTGGTGATGTGTTGTTTAGATTTTATATTGGTCAAAATTCACCCAAATTTTCTGTCAGGTTGGTCTGCAGACGCGAAAGGATCAAAGCTCAGAAATCTTATCAAATATTCCATTGTGCTATCGGTGAATGCAACAGCTGAACGCATAAATTACCATCGATCAGAACTCCTTTGCTCACATCTCTCTAGTATCAACAACGTTCCTTCCCCTGCGCAAAAGTCGTAAAAAATGGTTTTGCTGTATATATGTGTTACAAAATGCAAATATTCTCTTTATTTGCGGACTTCCAATCGCGGTCTAGAAGTTAATGTTCATGGGCAGCTGATGATGGCTGATAGTCTTGTGTACCAGACTGTAAAACTACTTTATCGCTGTCCTATGTTACATGTCCATATTCATTCCCGTATAATTGAATTCTAAATTTCTGGCCATTTCTTGGTGGCCATGCTCTGCGCAGGGTGAGGAATGAGGACACTTGATCACCTCATGAATAGCATGTTTTATGCATCCAGGGAGATGGAGAGAGAGAGAGAGAGGTCTGGAGTGAGTGTGGGAAAGATATAGACGAGGTTGGAATGAGGGTGAGTAAGATGAAGTGAGGGTGAAGGTGGAGTGGGGGGGGGGGGGGGGGAGACAGGAGTGAGTGGGAAAGATAAAGATGGGGATGTAATGAGGATATGGGGGGATAGTGGAATGGGGAGGAGGGGTGAGGGGGGAGTAGACAGGGAATGGGGGTGGACAGGGAGAGGGGGGGGGGGAGATGGAGAGACAGGAGTGAGTGGGGATGATATAGACTAGGATGTAATGAGGGTGTTTAAGATGGAGTTAGGGTGGGGATAGGATGAAGGAGGGGGGGGGGATAAAGACGAGGTTGTAATGAGGGTATGCATGATGGGGGGGGGGGGGGGGTAGGGGGACGGGGATGAGGATGGGGATATGGGGTGGGAGATGGAGAGAAGGTGAGGGGGGAAAATAAAGGCATAGATGTAATGAGGGTGTCTGAATAAAGTAGGGTGAGGTTGGGATAATAGAGGGATAGGGGAGTATGGAGAGGCATGAGTAAGTGGGAAAGATATAGACAAGGATGTAATGAGGGTGTGTAAGATGAAGTGAGGGTGGTGATGGGGGGGGGGGGGGTGGGGGGATGGAGAGAAAGATGGGGGGGGGAGATTTAGAGGAGGATGCAATGAGGGTGCATAAGATGGAGGGAGGGTGAACGGGAGGGGGACAGAGGGATGGGGGGGGGGGGGCAGGGGGAGGGTTGGAGATAGAGAGACAGGAGTGAGTTGGAAAGATATAGAAGAGGATGTAATAAGGGTGAGTAAGAATGAGTGAGGGTGAGGGTGGGGGACGGGCGGACAGGGGGAGGATGGGGGGGGGGGGGAGCTTGTAGAGAAGTAGAGAGACAGGAAAGAAAAGATGTATAAGAGAGGAGAGTGTTCTGACTCATTTACCCTCTCAGACAGGTTACAGTGGAAGAGAGAGAGAGATAGGAACACAGAAGGAGAGAGATAGAGAGAGAGGAAGACAACAAGAGAGAGAGAGAGGGGGGGGGGACAGAGAGAGAAAGGGAGAGGGAGAGGGAAAGTTAGAGGGAGAGGGAGAGTGAGAGGGAGAGGGAGAGGGAGAGGGAGGGAGCAGGACAGAGTGGGAGGGAGAGGAAGACAGACAGAGAGAGAGAGAGAGAGAGAGAGAGAGAGAGAAAGGGAGAGTGAGCGGGAGAGGGAGAGGGAGGGAGCAGGACAGAGTGAGAGGGAGAGGAAGAGAGAGAGAGAGAGAGAGAGAAAGGGAGAGAGAGGAGAGAGAGAGGGAGAGGGAGAGGGAGAGGGAGGAAGCAGGACAGAGTGAGAGAGAGAAATAACACAAAATGAAAGGTAGACAGATAGTGAGAGGAGAGAGAGAGAGAGAGAAAGAATGAGCAAGAGACCTGGAGAGATGGAGAGAGAGAGAGAGAGAGAGAGAGAGAGAGAGAGAACAAGAAAGATATTGAAAGAGAGGGAGAGAGAGCAAAACAGAGCATTTACATGGCGACACACTGTAGCTGAATGTGGCATGGTTCTGCAGCCAGTCTCGTAGTGATGAAATACTGTGGTAGTCTATCCAGGGACCAGTGACCCACTTTAATCCAGTCACTACTAGGAAAGTCATGGGTAATTCATCATTCTAGTTGTAAACACCACTCTCTTGATTAATATACCTAAGATTCACTTCCAGTTAACACATCAAATGATATTCGCTTTTGAATCAGAAACAACCCTCTCATAAACAGATCTATTTCTGCTGTGTATAGTATGTAGCGTAACTATTCACTTTTGAATCAGAAACAATCCTCTTAATAAACAGATTTATTTCTGCTATGTGAAAGTATGTAGCATCCGTCAGGGTCTGTTACATGGATTCTTTGCATATCAGTTCTGGTTCATTATAGCCATGAAGCATTTTTGTCCTGACCATTCCAGTAGCAGGTTAAAGGGTTACTAAATTAGAAAAATATGTACACACTAATCTGTGTAAAATTATCCAATAAAAACAAATTTCACATTCGATTGCCGCAATAAAGTCTCACTTTGACATAAATTTGAAAAAAAAACCGCACGCCTCCAGTGACGTATGAGAAGTCAAAATTCCATAGATTGTACGGAAGTCAACAATGGACCAATAGATGGAATGCACTTTGAATCTATTAGTTGTTGCTACTCAGACAAGCCTCGGACAAGCTTTGAGGCTCCCATTGGTAACGTATTGTTTGAATGGCATGAATAAAATGTTTTATTAACGCCATTGGCATTTATGGCATTTTGACTTCTCATACGTCACTGGAGGCGTGCGTTTTTTTTTCGTCAAAATGAGACTTTATCTCGGCAAACAAATGTGAAATTCATTTTTTGTGGATAATTTTACATGGATTAGTGGGAACTTATTTTTCTAATTTAGTAACTATTTAAATACTGCTCAATGTGATGTTTGTGCACTATTGGTGGAACACAAAGAGTTTAAATGGAGTATGGGAATGTGACACTCAATATTTGTAAGAGTAGGATGAGAGAATTGTAATTTGTAACTTATTATTTTCCATATTTCCACATTTCATGATTGAACAGAACCACTTCATCTTAGGAAATAAATACTTAAAAGTATCATCGGCTGGATTTATCTATATAACAATGCCTGGTTACATCATATATTAACATGAAATAAACAATTATAAACATGTTCATAATCATACTTGAATAGAACTACTTCATTATAGGAAACAAATACTTCCTGTAGTACATGATTTATCTCAAATGACATATATGTTTCCTAAAAACACTTTCAATGCGATTAACTCCAAATAAAGATGGGAAACCCAACATATCAAAAGTGCATTCAAAGTGCTTTCTAGTGGAGGTAAATTGTGTACTGTGCCATTTCGTCTCAGAAAATCTGGAGAATAATCAAGCAGCAAATTATTCATAAGCCTGGCATCGGGGAGATGATTGCTTTGAATGCATAATTCAACAATTTGAACGACTTTCCCCTGGTGGTATTTTGCTGGTTGGGAAAGATATGAAATCAACTTTACAAACATGTACGTCTCTCGCCCCTTACACTGTACTTGTATGACCACGCTTGTGACATGTGAGGACTTGACCTGGAAACACGACTAAAAACTTATGATGGTATTTTCGAGCTATAGTTTAAGGTGGAATGAAGCTACTTTAAATGCATGTTTGTACTTCTTGGTAGGAAAGACTTTGGATATTAGTTCTGCTCCCTCTCTTCTCTCTCTTTCATCTTCTTATCCTTTCCTTCATGTCTCTCACTCTCTCTGCCTCACCACATTTGTTCTTGAAAAACTTCTCCCTCTCTGTCGTCCTTTTAATCTCTCTCATATCAATTCCCAATGCCTTCACACTCTGCTCCCCCTCCCTCTTCTCAATCTCTCACCCCCTTTCAATTTCCCCACCCCTTTCAGTTTCTCCAACCCCATCTCAATCTCTCCATCCCCCTCTCAATCTATCCATCCCCTCTCAGTCTCTCACCCCTTGTCCCCACCCCTTTTCAATCTCTACACCCCCCTCGATCTCTCCACTCCCCTCCCCACACCCCTCTCAATTTCTCCCCACCCCTTCTCAATCTCTTTTCCTCCCTCTTCCCACCCCCTTCTCAATCTCCCCACCCTCTCTCAATCTCCCCACCCTCCTCTCAATCTCCACACCCCTCCCAATCTCCTCACCACCCCCCTCTCAATCTCTCCCCTCCCCTCAATCTCTCCACCCTCCCTTCTCCTTCTTCCCCTAAGTATACCAACTCCACCTCGAAAGAAATACTAATATGCCGCTGTTGTCACAGCTTCTTGATTAAGTGCACACTGAGCCATTTTGTAATGAGGTACATTAACCCCCAATAATGGTAATTACCATCTTGTGATTAATGATGTGCCCATTAAATATACCAGTGTTCATTATACTGCAGCTGTCTTCAAATTTGTTGTCCAGCTGTAATTCATCACATTAACCATTCGTTTCCCACACAAAACAGTGCTCTGTTGGATTTATGTGTGTCACTGGTGCATTAATGCCTTATTTGTGCGCATAAAGAGTTATTGTAGTGTACTTGCTATTTGGTGATCCTTTTTCTTGGTGAGTTATATTTGTCTCTCATTTGAAAACACCCAACCGTTAACACAGTCTGTTTTTATGTAACTCTTCTTTTTTGTGACGTGTGAATTTATTCAAGAGTAATACGCACAAATCCCTCTGAGCGGTATTTCGTCTGGCACCTAAAGGGTAAAAGGCAACACTGGATCATATAATTTTTTTCGTGCGTGATGTTATTATGGGCATGGGGGTATGCTTATTAGCATTACAGCGTTAAGGCAGTGAGCGTGGCGGAAAACATTCTCTGTGCCTTTAACTTGTCATTTGATAATGAGCGAAAGCAAAACCATTCTTGCAGCTGTCGCAAGCGTTTGTGTAATCAGGAAATTGATCTCGATGAAAAAAATACTTGAGGCAGTTATAAAAAACAATGTCATTTTTTTCATTGAGAGTCTTTGTACGATAAACTTGGTGCCGCTTGTATTTTTAAGTTTGTGTAACATGATAACTCACTTTTAATGTCAAATTTTCCCTTCAGGTTTCTTTAACAAAAGTTGTTTTAAGTAACATTTCTAAAACACTTGAAGCTATCAGCAATCAGAGGAAAAGAATGTCTTTCCAAGATATTCTCTTCCAGGTGTTTCTCTCTGACACATTGATGGATATGAGGCAGCGCTAGAATGAATAGTACTATTTGTTTGCCTGAAAACTTAAAGGCGGGGTAGACTTTTTCCAGGTGAGAACAATTACATTTTGTAAAAAACACTGAAAATTGAAGAAAATACTGCATAAGCCCTTCCCTCCCAATAATAGAACTGGAAACTGACTTTGAGCAGAATTATATCGATTGCTAGATTTTGAGTTTTACGAGTTCTGCAAGTGGGCTATGCGGTCTTTAAGGGTACATGCACGTAGGTGAAAACATGAAGGTAGTCACACATGCATAAAAAACACACAAATTAGAATGTAAATGGTATGAATGTGAGAGGCCTCATTCCTTCCCGATACACCGATATGAAAAAGAGCATCCCGGCGCTACGTCGGCGCGCTACGCACAAAAGTGAAAACTCATCCCCCGGTTGTTATTCGAGCCCTCCCCAGGACGGAAACGGGAGAAGAATGGAATCGCAAATTAAGCGCGGTCCCGCGTGGCGGAGAGTCGGTGAAAGCACAAACATGTTTTGATTAGGTACTAAGGCTAATGGCGCGCATGGGTGCGACGGATTGGAAGTCTAATCGTGGGATGTAAGTAATATTGACAGACCGTTAATAGCTGGCGGTGGTCCCGCGTGGAAGGGGATCATGGTAACAATGAATATAAAATGGCGGCTGATTGTGTACTGATAACAGCATATGCCAGCAATGTTTATCCCTCGCCTGCTGGCTTTTTATGGCTGGTAATTTGACAGGGAATGATTAAGTTCTGTGATTAAGGACATTGGGCAGACTGTTGCAGACAGAGGAGAAACAATATTTGCACGGCCACTGCTCAAGCTTGACGTTTCGAAACAAACCGTGGTGCACGTTATGAGAAAAATAAGGTTTTCTCTTGGGCTCTTTCGTAATCTCCAGTGGAGGAGGGGAGGGGAGGGGGGCTCTTTCACAAATTTCCCTGAGTTCTCTTTGCCCTGAAGCATATGTATGTGTGTGCTTTTATCTTGACTGATTACAGATCTTAAGTTGTGGCAGAGGCATTTTTCAATCAGCAATATTGGCACAAACCATTTCAAACATGCGCCAACTAAAAAATTAAAAAATCTACTTAAAAAAAAACAGTCCACCTCCTCTACCCTAAACTTATCCTTTGAATCAAAACATCGAAACGGTATTATTTGCAAATATGATTAACTTAGCATTTAGGTCATGTTTATTGTATTTAAATATTGTAAATATTTAGTATGGTTATATAATTAGTTTATAATCATAATGAATATTCAAACAAATTCAATTTATGTATGTAGTGTAAATATGTTAATTTAGAATGAACATTTTCTTTGCAAATCACTATAATAGGGGCTAACCTCAATTAGCATTATGCTATATGTTATACGTCTCTATTGTCAATAATTATTTATTTACTCTATTGTTAATTAAATTGATTTGATCTATATGTAAAGTAGGATTATTGAGAATTTCAAATATTGAGCCAATTATTGACAATAAAACTTTCATTTAATATTTCATATTTCATTACATTCCATTTCATAAAAATTCCCTGTCAATTACATGAAAGTTTGAGGCTTTAAAATATTGAGGTTTTGACATTTTTGAGCTGTGCACACCCTCAAGGTATTTTATACACGGAAAGGGTTTGTCTCTACTGTTTTACCCAACAACAATTATACTGTGGTTCTAAAAGGCTTTCTCTACTCCGGTGAAACAGTTGACTGCTTTGATGTTTTAAACCAATGGTAACATGGGAGTGATTTTCATGCTTTGCTGGCCGTGAAAACGCTGGCAAACAAAGTACAGGTTGTGAAGGGCTGCAAACCATTTCCCTTTGAACATAACTTTAAACAGGTGTAGGTAAAGACCATGGCATGTCTTCAGAATAAAGGTTTAACCAAAACAGTGTACTGAATCTGGACCCCTTTGCATAAAACTTACCATTAGTGGTAACTCTGCCATCAATAGTAACTAGCATGGTTACATCGCTTGACAGCCAATGAGATTCAAGGTTTCCATAGAAATTGCCATTGGTAGCAAATTTACTATTACAATGTAGTTGTAAGTTTTTTGCTGCAGGACCCAGGACTAACTTAAAAGGACACCAAATGAAACAACATGAAACATTATTACTGATTTAATATCATTAAATTTGTCCACTGAATCAATATGGTATATTGAGACTGCCCATGTAAAAATTACAGCAAACAGTTGAAATCAGCCAGTGTTGAGATTCTGTGATGAAATTCAGTAATTTTATGATAGCATCAGATGATTTAATTTTTTGCTCCATGATGTTAAACTACATTTGATAAGCCTTTTAATTTAAACCACTGTTGGGAATACGGGCCCAGATATCCAGGTTTGTTGACAACTCGGCTGCATGCACAGCACTGTATCCACATCTTCTGTAGATTGAGGATTGAGTTTCTGTACATTGAAGTTCAGACCACAGGATCACAGCTTGTGACCTACTTTAAGTGGTTACCACAATCGTTGATTCAATCTTTCTTTGCCTGGTGTTATTGGAAAATTTAATGATATGCGGTTACTAAATCCTCAAATTGGCTACCAGTTTATGTGTGAATTCCCCAATAGGTAGAACTTCTACTGCTCTGAATTATATCTCAGTGTTTAATGTGAAGATCTAGTATCTGATTAAAAAGAATAGTGTTGCCAATTTGCTGTCCAACCGCAATTGGCAATGCTTATCCAGAAACTGTGCAGTAGGCATATTACCATGAGCAAGGCCATAAATATTCTCAGTGACTTTGAACGTAATTATGGGACATGACAATTCGCAACAACCTTTTTAAAAGACTAGTGTTGCCGATTTGAGAGTTGATGTTGCCCCCCCCCACCTCTCTACTCTCCAACTAAAATTGGCACTGCTGATTAAGAAACTTAACAGTATATCCATTAATATTCTTTGACATTGAGAGTAATTAGGGGTAATGGCAGACCAAAACGACCCTTTAAAATAATAGTTTGGCCAATTTGTATGTGTTTTCCTCCTACTTGTCTTCCTGCTCTCCAACTGCAATTGGCATTTCTGACCCAGAAAAAATGCAGGATTTCCATTAATATCCTAAGTGACATTGAGAGTAGTTAGGGGTAATGGCAGTTCAAAACAACTATTTCAAATGATGTTGTTGCCAATTTGAGGGGTGAGGTTGCCTCTCCCCCCTTCTCTCTGCAATTGGCAATGCTGAGCCAGAGACTTTGCAGTATTTACTAAATATTCTCAGTGACATTGAAAGTGAGTAGGGTAAACCTTCCTGGACTGCTCTATACATGCAACCCCACATACTGACAATGGTGCTGCAACCAAGCTACACATGTACTTACAACCTTGATCACCTCATGAAATTTTAATCACCACTGGTTTATGCATGACCTCCGATTGATAGGGGAAGATGAGTCATTTGTAACCACCAAGCCCATTGACAGTGGAGAATTGAGACTGAAACAAATAGGATTGCATAATAAAGCAGCCTTTTATGAACTAGAGCCAGTCCTATCCATATCTCTAACTTGAGATTGGCACATGAGCACTCTAGTTGGCTATGTGTAGCGTAACAAGTAAAAAATGGTGACTTATAATGAAGTGAAAGGGATAGTCCACCCTGAAAGTAAGTTGGTTTCGATAAAAGCAGAAGCATGAAAGAAACATATTAGTGAAGGTTTAATGAAAATTTGTCGAAAGATAAGAAAGTTACAATTGTTTAAAATATTTATTTTGTGATGTCACATGCGAGATGCTCTCCCACATGTTGTGTACTAATCTGTTTGAAAATGTTGATTTTCTCCAAAGGATATGCATTATTTCACCTGTGCATTTCATACATTACATCATTAGACACACATTTTTACACACATACCTCTATGAAACAACATTCCTTCATCAAAAACAGAAAATCAAAAATTTATGGAATAATTTAGCACTATATACATATGGGAGAGCACCTCACACATGATGCCACAAAATTACAATTTTAAAAGACCATAACATTCTTATTCTTTGACGGATTTTCACCAGACCTTCACTTATTATGTTTCTGCTTCTAGCGACTTAACGTCAGGGTGAACTTTTCCTGTAACTCTTTGTTCAAACAGACTGACTATCCCGATCATGAAACTAGCTAGCTATTTCGCCACATCTGGCTAATGAAGATGCACCTTAAGAGTTCTTCCCTATGCCCTTGTAGATGCTGCCACCTAGTAGGTTGACCTCATTAAAAAAAACACGCCATGTAAGGCACATGTTACGTTTTATTTTCTAAATTTACCTTGGAATCTCTTTTCACATATATTCAGTGACTGCTTTTCCATTTAACCCATTGCTCACAGTTAGATTGCTGGCTTTGTGAACCCCAGTCCAGTGAGGATGTCAAAATTTGCCATGGAACTGCAGTAACCAAAGGGGTGTGGTGCTTGATTATGTTCTATAAGGTATTAGATGACCAATTAATTTCCAAGAAAATCGTACTCATTCTGCCAAGAAGCATAAATATTATCAATCAATATCAATAGGAGAACTCTTTAGTTTGTGATATGTTTTATAGACTTATCTCAATGCTGCTGTAAGCTGCCTGTAACCTCTGGTACAATTTCCTAATGTTGTTGTGTATTTTTTTTTTTTTTTACAGTTGTTTTTAAAGCAAATCAATGATTAATTGCACTTCTTAAGTTTGGACTGTAGGCGAAACCTCTTCATACTAATACTATTAAATAAAATTTGCTTACAGAGGATATTTGTATAATTTTATATGTTATATTCATATTTTTTTACCTTGCAAATTGTCGGAATTCAGCTGTTTGGATGTGAAGATGATTTTAATCAACTTTGAATTGAATTGAATTGATTAAGTACTGAAAAGGCACAACTCTGTCAGGGGTAGATGGGAAGGAGGATGACGATGAGCGTTGTCATGGTAATTTGTGAGGAAATCGATACAAATTAATGAAATGATACAGCATCTCTGTAAAGGGGTAGAACCACCGCCACCATTCCGCAGTCCTCATATGAATGGCTGTTTAAAAAGACTTAAAGGTTTGTGTGGGGTCAATTCTATATGGCCCCGGGGGAGATGGGTAGGATCGTTGTCCATCGATCATCGCCTCCATGGAGGAAATGAAAGGAGCGGTGGGAGAGGAAAAAGTATTAATGCAGGATTGTTCTCTCCTTTGGAGTCTTGCATTCTCTTGGTGAAGATTGGCAGGGAGTTGTTTAACTGTTGTAAAGTGTTGAGGGTTCTGATATCAGGTGCATAATAGTATCGCCGGTTCAACTGAGTTCAACTATACATGTAGGTGCATGTATTTTGCAGTGTGATGCTTGATATTGATGTTTTGCTGGTTGAGAAGAGAAGGGATGGATGGATGGATGGATGGAAGAAAGAAAGGAAGGAACGAAGGAACCAACCAATTAAAGGGAATATACTGTACTGGGAAGGCAAAAAAACCTTCAAAAGGTAATTGTTAGCAATCTTCTTGCCAATGGTCTTAAATTCATGTATTGTCCATTTTAGAAGCTTGCTGAAAGTTATTTGCCCTCCAATGATCTACATTTGGAGTAATGAATGATTAAATCACAAATCCTCGAAATGTTCGGCCCGAACATGTTGAGGATTTAATCATTAATCATTAATGACTCCAAATGTGGATCATTTGAGGGCACATAACTTTCAGCAAGCTTCTAAAATGGTCAATTGAAGATTGAAGATTGCTAACAATTACATTTTGAAGGTTTTTTTTGGTCTTCCCAGTACAGTATATTCCCTTTAATCCCAGTTTTCATCAGTTGCCATGTGCAGCAGTGTAGTCCATCTTCAAATCGCCTTTGTGGCGATGATGATTTTATCCCAGACAAGGGCGTCATTACCTGTTCTTTACTGAGACTGTGTATTTGCTGGCTGCCTTTTCCTCCATTTACATTCTAAGCAGGCTCTTGATAAACTTCAAATTCCTGATAGGTGCAATTAAGCCACACCCCTTTTGTTACTGCAGTTCCATGCCAAATTTTGACATCCTAATTGAACCCGGGTTCACAAAGCCAGAAAATCTAACTGTGAGCAATGATCTATCACTCCTCCCCCTCGTATTGTATATATATTACCAGTGGGCTCTTGGGGCATTCAGTGCTGTAGAGAAAAATGGTGAAATAATCCATAAGTTCTTCTTCTTTCATATGGCACTAATGCCTGTTTGATACCGTTTGTACGCTGAATTGCCTTCAAGGATGAACCATAAGGGGTCGGCATGTTTCACCCATTTTCCATGAGAGGCTTTCTGTCCACTCCACCAGGTTTTCACCCTGCTCTTAATCGAGAAGTGAAGTGGCTTTTTTAACGTGCATAGAGTGTGGCTGTTATATATATGGGACCTCCATTTAGCGTCCTATCCGAGGGATGGAGTGTTTTCCCACGAATGGGGGAGGCATGAAAACACAACGCTGGCTTTTTTGCACTTGTGTGGGACTTGACCCCAGGGCCTTGCCATTGAGAGACGACCTCTCTTCCAGTGAGCCACACTGCTCTCCCTCGATCCATCCATAAGTTGTTAAAGGGTTAAAGATTGTCCGTCCCTTTTGCAAGCTTAAAATTTGAAATCGTCTGTCACAATCGTAAATTGAAGAAAGTGTGATTCAAGATCATTTCTAAGAATAAAGCATGTTGAAGCTTTTTGTATATGTAACAAATTTCAGCCATTAAATTTCAAACCGACTTTTTTCGTACTACGAAAAAAGTATTAGTCTTCGTTACAGTATCTATGTGATTATTATGCGTGTGTTAAATTCTAATTTTATGAGTAATTACCAAACTTTGGAGATGATTCCTTCTATAGAACAATTTTTTTGATAATGCGTTTGATAATTTAATAAACAGATTAATCAATAAAGCAGATATTTCAACACAAACTGCTAAGAGCCTGTGGTAAAGACTATTAATCAGACGTTGTTTACATGCATTATTTGAATTTTACACTACGTATCAGTTTCAAATTTTGAATATACAGCTTGCTAACACTTCTCTATATGTTTGGCCAATGTTTTGATGGTTTTGTGGTGGTCTGAAAAAGGGACTGGCTGTCTTTTTAAGGGTGGATAGGGGTGACCTCATGGCCCCATGAATTAATTTGAATAGGCAATCAAAAGTCACCGAGACAAGCTAACCTTGTTCTGTGTGACTCTTGGGTGGTGTGGCCAGATGTATGGTTTGGGAAAATGAATATTGATTGCCGTCAGTCTCCAGGTTCGGTTTCTATTCAAAGGGGAAGCAAATTTACATTGTCTTTGAATGTGTCTAGTCAATCTGGCGCATATTAACCTCCTCTGTACTCATAGGTCTGTCTATCTACATGTACATTCATCAGTCAATATATGTATGTATGTACATGCATGTGTTTGTCTGTCTGTATTATGTATTATAATTGTTCCGCCCGACAAAGCACTTGTTGGATTTGATGTATATAAACCAGTTCATATGCGCCGCCTTTCCACACAAAAAGCGCAACATTTGCAGCAATTTTGCCAATGCATTACTGATCGCTGCGTATATGAACGGGAATCGCTCAAATAATGCGGTATTTGCTTCCTCCTGTTTTGCACTTGTTGTTTTGATGTATATAAACCCGTTCATATGCACCGCCTTTCCACACAAAAAGAGCGACATTTTCAGCAATTCTGCCGTTACATTACCGATAGCTGCGTATATTAACGGGAATCGCTCAAATAATGCGGTATTTGCTTCCTCCTTTTTTGTGCTTATTTTGCGGCTTTTTCTCAGATCGAGACATGGTAATAATACCGCAATATTACAGTAAGCAAATCTTATAAACTGCATCCACAAAATAGCCGCAAATGTTGCTAATCCCACCCCTCATATGGCTTAGAGGAACATGTTACCATCAGTATGAAGAGAGTCCAGCTGTCAAAAACACCACAACATTACGGCTTTTGGGGTGTATATGAACGGTGCTTTTGCTGCTCGCTGGGAACTTGCTTACCAACGTACATCAGTAATAATAGTGGTATATAGTATATGAACTGAGCTATAGATGTATGAATGTATGCATTGTATGTAAAGTGTCTATCTTTCTATCTTTACCTTTTTTATATCAACTAAAACGAAAATGCCTCAGGGGTGCATAAAGAGTTAACTCCTTCTCTGCCAGATTCCACACTGCCTATGGGTATGGTGTACGTGTATTACCGGTGTGAAAATGTTTGAATGGCGCATAAAAAGTTAAATGGCCATTGTACATTGTGAGGGGAAAAAAATTGTGATTTTTCCAAGCTACTTTTTTTCAGTGAAGGTGAGCTTTTTGTAGTCATGTCTAGAGATGAGTAACGTGAAAGACAATGTCGGTGGGGTTTTATTCAACTTTCTTCTGAGGAAACAATATTTACCACAGCACTTCCTTGCACTCTCATTGTTTCTCTAATAAAGCTGCTACCACAACGCAAAACCCAGACCCAAGCCCAAGTGTAGTACCAACTGGCACTCCTGTATCTGGGACATCGCCAGGTAGCAGTAGCACTACGAACGCCACAAGTGCAGTACCAGCTGGGACTCCTTCTGTATCTGGGACATCGACAGGCAGCAGTAGCACTACGAATGCCACCACAAGCCCTCCTCCACCTGGGAAACCAGGTCTGTCAGGTGCTGTCATCGCCACAGTTATCGTCATCGTCCTCCTTGTCGCCTTCATCATCGTTTTCCTGGTTTGGTTCTGCAGTAAGTTACGGTTCTTAAATGTTCCCATAGAGACCTGGATTTATGTGGCTTACTTCTCCCTATAGCATATAGCCGATATCAAGTGATATCACTATCACGAGATGTATATTTCCAGTTTTGTGGCGCGCCATATTATGGTATAGTATGCAAACATTTAAAATGCATAGAACTAGTCATTTCAAACCTTGTTAAACTCATAATTCCTCTTCTTTGGGCTGCTTCGCAGGAGAATCACATTCATCAAATGAAAAGTTATAGATTGGAAAATAACTTTATCGTTCGCAAGATTATAGATAGATTTTAGATATAGTATGACTTTGGAGTTCAATACGCAGAAAGTATACAGAAAGGAAACGCTCGTTCAGAATCAGAAGTTTACATCCTAGAATTAAAGGAAAACAATTGAGTGCCACAGCCGATCAAATTAGGGTTGCGTTCATGCAACCATCGCCAGAAACACAATTCAAAACGCAAACATGAATCACAATAATGACAGAATCGGCATTCAGACAACCTTCCCTCCAATGACATTTCTCTTCGGATTCGGGCCGATCCAGTATGTGCACATCGCAGTGCGCAGTTTGACCCAGGAAGTATAGGTCAACTTTTATGCGCACGTTTTCTGATTTCTATGTCCGCTTCTTGACTAGCACCAGAAGTAGGCCGACACAACGACGCCATAAAATCATGAATCAAATCACGGTTGCGTTCATGCGACCTTTTTTAAATTTGATTCTGCAGAAATGTCTTTCCAGATGCCACTTTTTCCGTGTTTCATGTTTGTGATTTGAATCACATTTATTTTTAATTTCATCTGAACGCAACCGTGATTCTGCAGAAACGTGCGTTGAATCATGATTGTAGGGCAGAAAAGTGGCGCATAAACACAACCTAGGAGAGCCCTATGTGATAAGGAGAATTGGCACAAAGAATTCCATGGGAAAGTTGCCCACAAGAGCATCACATCACACGTGATGCGATTTTAAGCACTTGCAGGTAGTCATTGTAATGTTTAGTTTGTGCATAAATTCTGTCTATTCTCCTGCTAATTCCTACCTTTGATGATGTCACAAGGGGAATCTTGAGTTGGAGGATATTCTGGAGGCGGGGCTTATCAGTGCTGAGAAAATAAAGAAAAATATTTTTAAATATAGGACACATAATTCCATTGAACAGTTAGTGATTTCATTATACATATCAAGTTACATCAAATTAAGTCAACATACATGGTCATGTCATAGGACCTTTAAAGTAAGGGTCGTGCAGTAATATTCAGACTTCAAGTCAAATTGATGGGTTAAATGCATTGCCACACTTCCATTTAATGAACCATTGTCATATATCTGTCCCAATTCTTTTCCCCTGTACAGAATTCCGCAAGCAGGTGTTCTGCAAAGGTCACCGTGTCAGGGCTCGGCAGACCTCCAAGCACGAAAGCTTCACCTCGGACGGCGGTATCAATGGATTTGGAAGTAAGCGTTGTTGTTTTTTTTTAGCACATTTTATGAAGTGTTCAGTTGCAATAGGTGTTAGGTCCACATAAAAATCAACAGTGAGTAAGCAGTATAAGGACGAGGTAAAAGATGTTTGTGGATGCTTTTTGAAGCCTGGTGTCATGAAACGAACTCACAGAACCATGTTGTGCATCATAGCTCATGAGAAAAATCAAGTTTTCACTTGGTATTTAAAAAAAACGTGTGGGGGGGGGGGGCTCTTGAATCACACTGGATCGCCAGGTTTTTTTTTTTTTTTTACTGATCAGCATGTGGGGATTCCTTCAGTAAAATATTGAAACAAATCTATTTATCTATCCATCCACCCAACCATCTAATTAGTTATCTTCCATCCATTCATCTAATTATTTATCTAGCCATCTGTGCATCCTACCTATCTATTTATCCACCCACCCATCTAATCATCCATCCATCCATCCATCTTACATATCTATGTACATGTATCCTTCCACCCATCTAATTGGTCATTTATTTATCCATCCGTCCATCCATCCACCCATTCATCCCTCCCTCCCATTCCTCCATTCTATCCATCCTCCCACCCATCCCTCCCTCACTCCTTCCTTCCCTCCCTCCCTCCCTCCTTCCCTCCTTCCTTCCCTCCTTCCTTCCCTCCTTCCCTCCCTCCCTCCCTCCCTCCCTCCCTCCTTCCTTCCCTCCTTCCCTCCTTCCCTCATTCCCTCCTTCCCTCCCTCCTTCCCTCCCTCCCTCCTTCCCTCCCTCCCTCCTTCCTTCCTTCCCTCCCTCCTTCCCTCCCTCCTTCCCTCCCTCCTTCCCTCCCTCCTTCCCTCCCTCCTTCCCTCCCTCCCTCCTTCCCTCCCTCCCTCCTTCCTTCCCTCCCTCCCTCCTTCCTTCCCTCCCTCCCTCCATCCATTTATCTATCCATCTAACAATCTTACAATCCTTGTGATGTCTGTCCCTCCCTCCAGTGAGCCCCGTGCAAGCAGAGATGCAGCCCTTTATCCTCCGCCACCGCTGTGACATATTCATCCACCACCATGGCACAGACCTCACGCTGGCCGAGATGATGCGGTCCAAGCTCCTTGACGACGAGTCTCACCTCCACGTCACCCTCTGGTCAGAAGTCGCCGGCACCGGCCGCGAGAGCCGGCCAAGCACCAAGCGCCTCGCTCTCAGTCTGGTGCACAGCACCACCGTGGTGCTACTGGTCTCCTGGAAGTACCTCCAGCACGAGTCACAGCGCTTCCGACTCGCGCTCAGCCGCATCCCGCGCAAGGTCGACTCCGTCCGCGGGAAAGTGGTGATCGTCCGCCGGATCGAGGAGGATAAAGTCCCGCAGGATTTGAAGGCTGAGGTCGCGAACTCGCTGGAGTACAACGTGGACACGGACAGCAAGTTCTTCTGGCCGCGCTTTAACCGCGCTGTTATCCCGCAGAGGGACGATATGCTTTATTGGCGGACTTGATCCGATGGGTGCGTTCCCATCGTACCTTTAAAGTATGAAACAACCCACTTTACATTTTGGAAGTGTGAACAAACAAACTGGAGTGAAACTTTTTACACGGATGGATCATGTAATTTTGATCTGCAGGACAAATGGAAGTTGACCTCATTTTGTAAATATGTGACACACATAGGCCTACCTAATTTTGTTTTCTTTTGGAGAATGAATGAATGAAATGTGATTGGTGCGTGATTGTGTGGATGGGTGGTATGAATGGCAGAAGTGAATTGTACATCATGTCATATTTTTCCCATTTCGTCTTACCTAAATTCCAAGTGTGAAATGCTATCGAAGACTGGATATTTAGGCATGGTTGGATCACCGATACAATGCTGAACAAGGCTTCTTCTCCAACTAGTTTCATAGACATCTTAAAGACATCATTGAGATCTCTTTCTCTAGAGAAAGAAGTCTGGAGAATGTGTTGGTTGTGACATGAAGCTACAAGAGATCTGTGCATGTCCAATGCAGGTACAAGTATCCATTTCTTAAGCTGCAAAACTGTACTAGCCATTGAACATTGGTCTCTGTGATTCGTGAGAATACACGATTTTCATTCCTATTGAATATTGGTTTGACAATTGTTTTAAGAATGTGTATTGGTGTTCATTTCAGCGTTTCATATTATGCGTGGAAAACAAGAAAAGGACGTGAAAGAATGCTGAAGGCCTTTCTTGTGATTGTGCAATGATCTTGGGCCCATTTCAAAGTGGCAACCTATTCCGATATTCTCGCTGCAGCGTTAAGTGCAAGTATGATCTCCCAGCTTCTTATTTGGTTCGAAGCACTTTGTTCTTCTAGAGGTGAGCAGAAAAAAAAAACAGGAAAAGGAATGTTCATCCTATCTCGTGATATCCTGGGTTTGTCTCGTGGTTTCAGACTATTCTAATAGCCTTGGATTTATGCTTGAATGCTGATAGGGGAAATCCTGTCCTGTTCTACGGTTTTGAGGACATCGTTCAACGAGGGAGAATGGAATTGAACCTAAACCACTCGGTACCATAGGTGCATGACATGTGTAAAGTCAACGGCCTTTTACTACATGTAGCTTGGTACTATGAGGGTTAAACCAGCTCTTCGCTCCTTTCTTGAACAGAGTTTGGTTCAAGTACTACATGAAACCTTGGGAGCTGTGGTTATTCTGGCATGGATGGATTGAAATCATGTTGATATTGGTTGCTATGAATGAGTGTACCAGTTTGTTGTTTTATTACTCATAGGATAAAAAAACGTGGCTATGCTTGCTAAGTTAAGTGCTGTACAAAGGAAAAAAGAGGACGTGGTGAAAGGAAAATGAGTCACAGGATCTATTGTTTATGATGTGGTTACTGTGGCGGTACTGGAAATTGCACAGTATTTTATCTTGGGGTAAATGACCTATGAAATTAATATTATCCCTGAATTCTGTGGGTTAATTCTTTTATGGCATATTTCATCACGCCTGAAATCTCACCTGAAATCTATGTATTACATTTACTCATACAGCGTGAATAGCAGATTACAAAGAATAATTTGTTTGTTGTACCTTGCTTTTTCACCTTACTTCATCCTCCTCACTAGGAAGAATGCATAGAGTACCAAAGTGATGTCGTCATATGCAATGTCTCTTGTTTTAAACAACATCACTTAAGTGAGACTTTCAATGGTCCCACTTTGTCTAGTGGGCTCGTGTCAGGCACTCCCAATGAGAGTCCCCGCAATGATCACCGATGTTTGCTCTATCCGTATAGTTTAGAACCAGTTGTCTCGATAACATGCTCATACGTCTCACCTTGGTACTCTGTTAGCCCTGTTGGAACAGATTTTTTTTTTAGAAGAAGAAAAGCTGTTTCAATCCAAACATGAGCCATACACGTAATAAAATAACTTTTACATGTTTTTATAACGCAAGAACTTTGCATTATGAAATTTTGAATGTTTTGGTAATGGAGAAATTGATGGTTCGTAAAAAATGAAGAATATAGTTATTCAATCATGGACAGAAGGCTGCAGAATAACTCCATATAAAAGCTGAGAATAGTATCGTAATGACTCAGAAAAAGAACAAGGTAGAGGAAGGTTCGAAGATGGCCACAGTGCAGGCAGATTATATGAAGCAGTGAAGATTTCAGTTATCTTGTTATATGTAGAAGATAAAAATACTCTTTTGTATAAATATGTAATCTGGATAGTACAATGTGCATATCTGTTATTTTCAATGTCTGCTTCATTGCAGGATGTATATAATCTTCTTAAATGGTGTAGATATTGTAAAGATATGACATATTTTATCTATTTCCTCGTTTCCATAGCTTTTGGAAATGTGACATGCTATAATCAGGATCAATAGATGATTATACTCAATATGGAACTCATTCAAATTTTTTGTTGCATTTGCGGGGTTAGAGTATTTCTTAAATTTTTACCATTTGCCTCTTTCCTTCTGTGCCCATTTCTATATTTTCTTCTCTCCTGTATTTTCTCATTTCAAGTTATAACTGTACCAGTGACATATACAGCTCATTTTAAAATATAAATTGGTAAATTTTACTTTTTTTAAAAAGCGATGTATCATGTATCTTTTTAAGGAAATGTACAATGGGTAGAATTCTATGTAGTGCATTAATGTATTGATTGAGCCTTATATGTTGCCATTTGCTGTAATAGCAAAGGGCATTTCTATTCATGTGTCTACGCATTCCTTTTCTTATGTACATATATATAGTTCTCGACTCATTCCAAATTATTTTTATCATTTCAAACTTTGTGTGAACTTTGCCGTCGAGATGTGATCTTGTGAAGTCCATGCCTTCACAGCAACACAATCAATGTCTTTTCTTTCAGTAGGTCTGTCCAGTAGATAGTAACTCTCATATATTGATGCAAATTTCATGGCTTCTCTTGTGTTTGGAAAGGCTTATGGGCAATTCCACAGGTTTGGTTAGTCATTAAACATGAGTAATCAAAGCTTCTTTATTTTATATTCTGTTATAGTTTTGCAGAAATTATGTAAATAATCATTTAGGAAGCAAACAGTTCGCCTTTCCATGACACGCAATCATATCCTCAGCACAGAAACTTCTTTTTTAATCAAATCAAGAAGCTTTGGTTACTCACGTTACAGGACTTTAAACCAAACCTGTGGAATTGCCCGTTATACATGTACTTCAATGCCATTGTTCATTTTTTTCCTGTAAATTCCAATTTTGCTCATCCAGAGTTTATTGCCTGTAGTACAGGAGCTTTATACATGAAATGTGCTTTGTGTGGTACTACTGCTGTTGCTTCATTTTAAACAAATTTTAATACATGTAGCATTTACATTGAGATCATTACATTTTGCATTTTCTTGTGGCATAAGAGCAGAAAATGTGGATTCATATCATGGAAATTTTTAGTTTTGAGGTTGTTTTAGTCACTGGTGCTTGCCTAGGAATTAGCATTTTAAATGGATTTTTAAAGTGTTTTTTTTTATTAATCATTCTGTCAGTACTACGGTGAATGTGCATTCACTGTAACATATGGTCGAAGCTGCCCTACCATGATTCAACTTCAAAATACATGTACATGTATCTCATGCTCAACATGTTTTTGAAAAGAGGCACAAGTCATGTCAAAATCTTATGGATAGCAGGTTTGTATTTTTAAGCCCAATGTGTTAAATCTTTTGCATTTTTGAATTTTGAATTCCAATTCAAGATACTGTATTAAAGGGCATATACTGTACTGGGAAGGCAAAAAAGCCTTCAAAGTGTAATTGTTAGCAATCTTCTTGCCAATGGTCTTAAATTCATGTACACTGTACAGCTTACTCTCGATATAACGAGGTCGTCGGGACCAGGGCTTTTTCCTCGTTATAACGAAACCTCGTTGTATCCAAACAGAATAAAAAAACAATAAAATACATTGAAAACATGTGTGATTGTGTGTTCATCGTGTTTTACTATGTTCTCATATCCATAGCCGTCTTGGAAACATGCGTTATCAAACTGAAAAAAGGGGGATTGGATCGTGCGTTTTCAAACTGAAAAGGGATATGCGCTTTCAAACTGAAAAGGGGATTTATTTTTGCTCAACACATTATCCTACCTTGATACATTTTGACGTTTCAATAACTGATTGCATTCAATGAATTATAGACCATTCCCGATACGATGGGTGTTATTTTGCAGTAAATTAATAGGTCAATTGTTCTCGTAATCTTCTGGACAAGAAAACATGTTGTTTCATTGTTTGGACAAACAAGAGAACAGGCGGCGCAACGGGTTGAACGGCCGGGATATGAGGGGAAGGTGGAGTTTAGATAAGAGCGTCTCGCTCGTCTGATAGGTTTTGCACAACGACGTAGCAACACCGTTATGATCTGCACTTTCTTTGTGGGTCATTCCAAAATTAGTAAGAGGGGGTTCCATGTTGAAGATTAACGCTGCCCTGCATGCTCATACATGTATTTCATTTTGTATCGTGATGATTTCCAGCGGTATTCTAATTTCAAGGAGAATTTTTTATTATCTCTTCAAACCTTTCAATGTCATATTTCAGTGCATGAAATATACTTCACCCGTCCGAGATCACATTTGTTTTTGTCAAGAAACCCAATCAATCGCTGCTCATCAGACACACAACCAATCATGCCACTTCAGCACGCACCGTGTCATTGATTGCCGCGATGGGATCGGACTTGCAAACCATGTGCTTTCAATGTACGTACGCTGTGCGAAGGAGTGATGTATCACAAACTGTGCACGCGCCGTATATCATTGATTGCCGCGATGGGATCGGACTTGGAAGCCATGTGCTTTCAATGTACGTAAGCTGTGCGATCGCGAAGGAGTGATGTACAGTATTAGAAACTGTGCACATGCTGTAATACACGGCCACACAACGCAATTGCGTTGTGTGGTCGTGTATTACGAGATGCGTGGCTGGCTCCTTGCGGTGCCGGTGTTTTCATGTCTCGAGTTTTCCTCCCTCGTTGTAACGGGACGCAATTGTTATGTTTTTCTTTGTCTTGGGGTCAACAGAATAAGCTCGTTATAACGAAATCTCGTTGTAACCGTGCTCGTTGTAAGCGACGTGTTGCACCATAGGTTTGCATGTAGAAACATTTGGGACCGAGAGATTTCTCTCGTTATAACGAAACCTCGTTATATCCGTGCTCGTTGTATCGAGAGTAAGCTGTATTGTCTATTTTAGAAGCTTGCTGAAAGTTATTTGCCCTCAAATGATCCATACATGGAGTAATTAATGATTAATGATTAAATCCTCAAAATGCCGAACATATTGAGGATTTGTGATTTAATCACTCATTACTCCAAATGTAGATCATTTGAGGGCAAATAACTTTCAGCAAGCTTCTAAAATAGACAATACATGAATTTAAGACCATTGGCAAGGAGATTGCTAACAATTACATTTTGAAGGCTTTTTTGCCTTCCCAGTACAGTAAAAGCCCTTTTACATACAATCTCAGCTTGACTTTTAATCTCACACGTAGTGGCGATTTTAATGCTACATGTAATAATGATGAAAACATGTACCGGTAGTCATTACTGAAATAGGGTGGAAAATATCAACTAGTAGTTGAGACTAGTATGAAAACAAATCTAGTATTTAAAGGTACCTATTTTGCATGTTTAGTACAATTATTGATAAAAACTTCTGAGTTATACTTATATTTTGTCTTGTATGAATTTCAATTGGTGACCTACAAGTTAAATGTACGTTGATAGTGTATTATTTGTAAAGTTTGCCTTCTTCAATGCATCATCAGCTTTTCCCAGTTATTTGAGAAACCACTTCTTGTATGTGTATCAATTAGTCTGTATCATGGCTCTTTGTTGGGAAAATATTGGTTCACACCAATTAAATATGACATTTGGAAATGGTTGTTCCACTGGTTCCTCATTTTACAAGTTATTACTGTGTTTGAATGTTTGATGAATGTTGACGAAAATGTGCTTGAAAAGAAAGTCCATCCCACGTTGTTGATTTTAAGGAATGAAACTTTGACAATCTCTACCATGTCACATATTTCATGTACTTTTTAAACTTACCAAAAGGATATACTGTACATGTATACCACTTTACCTGTGCATTTGATGTATCGTTAGGCACATGTTTTCACACACATACCTCTAAGAGAAAGATTCATTCCTTCATCACAAGTCAGGAAAACAGGAATTTATGTAGGAAATAGTACACAACATAATGGGAGAGCAACCCCACATGTGACATCACAAAATATCAAAACTTAATAAAATCTTCTTATTCTTCAACAGATTGCCGTCAAACCTTTTCTAATGTGTTTCTTTCATGTTTTTGCTTTTATCAAAACCAACTCATCTTCAGGGTGGACTTTCCATTATCATTGTGTGCTTGAGGTGCATAATTGTTGTGAAACCGATAGGGGTACATGCACGCACACCCATATACACACACACACACCCATACACACACCCATACACACACCTATATACACACACACACACACACACACATACACAGACACATAGAAAAGCACAAATATGCATACACATACACACAAACACGCACACTCACACACATGCCTGCACATATGCACTGCACCTAGTTCCTTACACTATGTGGGACAGAATAACAACACATGAGAAACCTGTTTACATCACCATGCAGATTTTTATTACATGCCGATGTGGATTATCGTTTACTATACAACGTCGACAATTTGCTTAGATCTGAGATGGGTACAGCATCTGTATGCACAAAGTGGAAGAGAAAAGAACAAATAAAATGTATGAGGAGTTGTAAATGATGAGGTCAACATTTGAATACGTACTCTATCAACACTCAAGTTAATTACTGTGCTAAATATTTTCCAATGCTGAACCAAAAGTACATGAAGCTGGTTTTTGATTTTTAGATTTCTTTGTCATTCCCTTCATAGAGCCAAGATCTGGAAGAGAAATATTAATCTTGGTGTGAGGTATTCAATAGAACACGTGGTGTTGTGTTGTGATTCAAATATAAATGGTAGCCACAAGTTACTTGTCAGAAATCATTTTCTTACTTGCTTCCCATGTCACAGTAGGGAAGTAAACATGTGCAGAATGCACAGAAGGGAACATACACACAGGTGAGTTGGTGATTTTTCTTCAGTCTAAAGATTATTTCCACCTTACTAGAAGTGACATGGCTGTTCTATGAGGGGAAGGCACAACAATGCTTAAATGACCTCCCCTGTTGTTTTTCAAACATTAACATTAATACTGAGTTTTCCCTTCAAAGTTATTCCAAGCAATTCAGTGCATAGAGTATCGGTATACAAATATTGACTGCTATGAGGGGCACAGTTAAAATTATAAGCCCAAGATGATGTCAAAACCATGACTATGCCCGAAGCGAAGCTGAGGGCATAGTCATGGTTTTGACATCACCGAGGGCCTATGATTTTAACTGTGCCCCGAATATTAAGCAGTCAATATTTGTTTTATAAACCGAATGTATAGATTCTTCTCATCGATTGGTTAAAAGATTTCCTGAACTGACAAGGCCTACAAGATAGCATGTAATAGGCATGTAAATCAACACTCATTGCGCGTACAGGGATTGCGCACACACGAGCGATATCGCGCGGTGTTGAGGTTGTCTTATTATTTTCCGGGCACAGTCGATTGCCATGCCCCGGGCACAGTTAATTTTGACGTCATCTTGTTAAAAACGGGGGCACAGCTATTTCGATGACTCTACTTTTAACCATTTTAACCAATCAGATGAGAGGAATCTATGTATGAGGTTTATAAATAGTGATGTGCAGAGCAAGATTACATGGAAATGGAAAATGGTTCTAAAATAGTAGTACGGTCCCCATGATATTTCCAATTTTCTCAAACTTCTGCCAACTGTTTCTATTCAAATAAACTGGTCTTCAGTTTTTGATATCATTCAAAGAAAGTGAAAGTCTGCAGTCATGATTATCTGAACAATATAAAGTGTAAGTTTGCACTGTGATTGGAAGGCTTTGCCGCAGTGTGTGCCTACGGACACATATATTTCCCATGAATACACCTGTAGCTGATTTCACGCTCCTTGTAACGAAAATGGAAAATAATTAAAATTGAATAAAACCAGACAAAACAAACAACCAGATGGGTGAAAGTTTGAGAAAAATTAGACACATAAGGAAGTTGTGAGGTTATGATACGCCTGCTTTTACTCAATCTTTCGCTTATCTGTTTCTCTAATATTTCAGCTTTCGTTAAAGTCAAACTTATTGTAGGTGTTTAAGGGACAGTTCACCTTGAAGATAGGTTGGTTTCAATACAAACAGAAACATATACATGAAGGTGACAAACTCTGTCAAAGGATAAGAAAGTTATGATCTTTTGAAATTTCAATTTTGCATCGTCACATGCGAGGTGCTCTACCATGTTTTTGATTCGTTTTCATACAGGTATGTGTGTAATAACATACTTCTAGTGATATATCAAATGCACATTTCTTAAAAAAACTTGTAAACAAAATTTGGGAGAGCACCTTGCACATGACGTCACAAAATCAAAACTATAGAAGACCAGAACTTTCTTCTCCTTTGACGGATTTTCATCAAACCCTCAATGTTTCTGTCATGTGTCTGCTTTTATTGAAACCACACTAAATTTCAGTGTGAACTAGCCCTTTAATTCCCATCTAAATTAGATGGGACTGTAATGCCGCAGCCCTGCTTACGTACCACTCTGATTCTCTTGCCCATGGCCTGTCCGGGGAGGTTGCTCTTGAACTTGGCCCTGCAGGATCCGCTCTTCCCGTGGGTCTTGATGATCTTGCCCCAGATGACGCGGGTGTTTGTCGGCTTGTCCTTGCCGGGGCACTTCGTCTTGCTGCACAGCCACACCAGGCAAAAAATTACAGAATAATTTCCGGGGGCTACTAATCAAGCCTAAAGCGGATACCCTGAACAATGTCATACATGATATCATCTAAGAAAAACATTTTCACAGGGGCTCTTTTGTTATCCATCTGGGCTTTTTTTTAACTGCTGGGGCCAAGTAGCGACAATAGTATCATCAAACTTGGCAGTGAAAAAGCTGAGGGGGATGCTCCCATGGTTACCGAAATAGCCTAGACAGGGGTTACTATTTTAAGTCAAAATTGTACTGCTAGAATACCAACACCACCTCAATATTACTTCTCAGTCCCTAATTCAACAAACAGCCCCCACAGATATATTGTTGCAAGGAATTTGTAAATATGGTAGCCAGAGCCTACATTATACAGATTGATCAACAATTAATAATGAACCTATTTTCAGACAACGTTCTCATTTTAGATGTGCTTACTTTTGCTAGCCATGATTGCAAATACCTGTTATAGGTGCGACACAAACATCATTGGCATCGTCCTGTATCCTGAGAATACATCACAAATTCTTCCACTAGAACTTACTTCTTGCACTTGTAGACGTAGGCGACCTTCTTGCCGAGGTACCACGTGGCCTCCCTCCTGGTGAGCACTCCCTCTACCTTGATCAGGGCCTGGTTCTCATGCTGATTGCGGAGACCTCTCCTGTAACCAGTGAAAACACCCCTGGTGTATAACCTGTGGAAAGAAATGGGTTACACTTACACATGGGGTCACTTACACAAATCATTTGTTGTCATCGAATCATGAAATGTACAGATCAATTTAAATCAATACAGTATAGTCATCAAGGCATTGAAAACTACCCTGGTGGCATGTTATGGGGTACTAACTTTTTCAGATGCTCGGTTGAAGCCAACACTTGTTACACCACAGATAGTACAGAGTAGGCCTGAGTCGAATCGATTATTAAGCCGGTGTTCGATCGAAGAAGTCGAACTCCGATTTCGTTTTGATGAATTCGATGCATCGACGAAATTACCAAATTGACTAGAAAGCACAAAATCTTTTGTTTGATAGTCCTGTTATACACAATTTATCTTAATATTTTTTAATTAGTTTAATTTGCTTACTTGGTTCCTACTCTCTTTTGTGAGTTTTGAAGGTAGCACATCAAGAGAACGAACTGGTCGCTCGATGATCAAGCAGCTACTACATACTTGGCTTCTTTTCGTTCACTACTATATACCGCGCAATGCCACAACGAACACTTGTCTGTAGACTGTGTACAACGGATAGCATCGTGTGTTGTGAAAACCCGGAAACAGCACAGTGGCGATTGTGCGTAAGTTCGCTCATTAAGGCTCATTTGCATACACGCTGCCAACAGACTGGTAGAGCGTCTGCGTACAGCGATTCGGAGACCGCTGATTGGTGCATCGCGTAGATCATGTCATGACCACGTGGTCGCTAATCGATAGCGATAACGATATCTGGTCACGTTGTCCGAAACCCGGAAGCCAATTGACTTTGTGCACGTTACACGTTACAACTTACACGATGCCATATTGACGCTAATTCTTAAGATTTTGACGGAAAAGCAAGAAGTTATTGAAATTCGCTTACATGTGCGATATCGGTGAGAAAATAGATTCTCCGAAAATACCTTTCATAACTCATATAAAATAAAGGAAAGTGAAATTCTAGGTCGATTTTGATACGAGGTGATAGAGAATTGCACACTTATTTTGGTGGAATACTGTGTGGGGAAATGGAAGGATTGCACTGCGCATGCTTACTATATTTTCATTCATAAATTGGCTCTTGGCAGTGGCTGAATGACGTCATGTAATACGCAAAATGTACACGACCGCTGGCGTTCGCACTCCGCTATCCGTTGTACACAATTTGTTAATGTGCCGTCGATGCATCGATGTTCGATCGGCGCAAAGCCATCGAACACCGGTTTCTGAAAAAATCGATATGACTCAGGCTTAGTACAGAGCTTGAGACCACACCTGTGAATGCACACTGCTTTTATTCGTGACCAACAGAAGGCAGTGTCTTGTGCATGGGGGTCATTTCCACACAATTTAGCTATTACTTGAGAGCAGAATTTGGAATGAAAGTGAGGTTATTTTCTTATATTAGGCAGCCATTTTAAAGATTCTTTCTGAAAAATTAATTAAGTGAATTTCGATATTGACAAGATTCCACACTGATGAACATGCAGAATATATTTTCCCCCATTCCTATTTCAAACATCGTAAAGAAACAAATAATCTGAAAATATTTAATTGAAATTACCTCTTTGATGCGACCATGCTGATTCCAATCAGACCCTGCAGAAACATGGAAGAAAAGCAAATTAAACAACACACATCCATATTTCTGAGCACCTTTCTTCGGAAAAAAAAAGAGATGTAAATTTCAAATTATTTTCTAGTGACCACCTTGGTCAATGTATCGCAAATGGCATGCCAACTTTTATTGAGGTGTATGGGTCTTTAGTGACATGGTATATGAATGGAGAATACAACAGTCAAATTTGGAGCACAATTGAAAGAATCAGTCAAGAGTCATCCTCATAAAAAATTTAAGTCTAAATATTTGAACTACTAACATTTACTTGAGTCTCAACAAGGAGCAGTTTATCTTGATTGAAATTGTGAGTGGTCTACCATCCGGCCCCTATCCTCCAACCTAGCCCCTGGCATACTTCTGTTCAATATACAAATAATGAATATTTCTGAGCGCAATGGACGGAATATTTCATGAGGTGAAAGATGAAAAGATCCATTTCATCTTTCACAGAATAAAATATTCTGTCCATTGCACGAATGAAGAAAAACATTGTTTTATATGACACCTAATTATCGACAAAATAGCTCGATATGCATTATGCAAAAGTACAGCTGAGCGGTCGTGGTTCACATACACAATACACACGAGTACTGGTGGTCTTGGTGAACGTGCATTGGACAATATCGTATGGATCTAAAATTGCAAGATGAATAGATCCAAAATTGCATGGTTCATGACGTCATTGTAAATGGACTGAATGATCGATATCAAACAACCAATCAAATGACAGGGATCTCTCCAGGACTAGGTGTCATATAATGCGTTTTAATCCCTTTATTGAATGTTAGATGTACAATTGGTTGATCTTTATGGCTGTTAAAAAACAAAATGCAAGATTTTCAGAGATATAGAATCTAGATCCTAGATAGGCAAAATGTGTATACATTACCACCATACAAAATATCATTAAAAAAATCAACAGAAAAATCACAAAAATTCAAAATTACTTCTGCACGAGTCAAAATCAAAATCGCGCAATTCTGTGCCAAGGCAAGAGGGTTGCGGAAAAAGCGTCAGAATTTACAGAAATGGATTTGCGCCAAGTGTTGGGCGAGTATGTAGTTGACATTACGATTTTCACGTGTCATCGCACATTTTTTCCCATTCTTTGAAAAATATTGTATTTGGGTCCACAACTAACTGCCGTCCATGATTCGGTCTCAACGGGAACTCACAATTTAAAAAGCTCCCCCGTAATTATGGCCGCTGCACAAGTCAGCTAACGGGTAGATGCCATTTCATTTCAGCATCTTTCCATGCGCAAGTGCGCGCGTACAAATAAACCCCATTCATTAACACACTGACCGAATCATGGCTGTACACATGACAGCACGGAGGTTAAAATCTAAGTGAACTGATCTTAATCAGCATCATTGAATGTGCTATAAAGAGGACAAATCCAGGACAGACCCCAGCCAGGCCAGGGCAGGGCAGTTCATCATGTATTATCAGCCAGCATTTCCCTCATTTCCTTTTACATTAATGATATTCAATTTGGTATGGTAGTCTGTGCCAGTACACATGCACGACACAAGTCCAGCACTCGAGTCTATGAACTACAATATATCCCATCCTGGGACCAAAAACATGCGAAAGAAAAGGGCCCATAAACGTTACAGCCACTATATCTGCAACCAACTGAGTGCGATGTTTACATGCACTCCGGTGTGCAGTTCTAAGGATCCTAGTTCTTCACACGTACACGTACAAGGGCATTGCGCCCGTGATGGATGCACATACAACCACTGCAGATTGATGGAGAACACTGCACAATAATCGTTTAATATCTGACTTATTCTTTCAAATCATCACATCTGAGTGAAATATGACTAAGATTCAAATTCAGATCTTATAGACCTACATTCCATTGTGTATTTGGTAAAATGTTTATAACATAAAATACGTATTTTAAATGTTATTTCCATATTCATTACCACTGCCTGCTTGCGAACAGAGGAAAAAGGAAGAATGGACGTATACGACTAAGAAATATATTTCATATTTTCTGCTCAATAATAAACAATATTTATCATTAACAAATACATATATCCGTCTTATTATATTATTTCTTTTAATTAAGATTTTAAATAAAATTTTACGAATAAAAAAAATAGTATTATTTTAGAATATATGAACGAGGGTATCTTTCAGCAAGCTTGGAAACGACGTAAACATTAACATTGACAAGGTGCGAACAGAGAGAAGCTACTTATCACCTGCGCTTTACTTGACGAAAATATGGATTAAAAGTTGTGTGAAATAACAGAAATTAAGATAAAGGTAACTATCTTTTTTTTCCACTGATATCTGTCCAGGTCAGTATATTATGAAGCCATTATTACTATTAACAACGTGATTTAAAATCACGTACTGCACCAGAGTTGCAGCGCAGCGGCAGCTGGGAGCGTAAGGCACGGGAGCTGAGGCGGACGGACAGTGCAGTGGGACGTTGTTAGTACGTGTGGTCGGTGACTCGGCCTCTGGCTCGGGTTGATGACAGATGGGTGAATTTCAACTGAATCAGACACATGTATTAAGTGTGTAAGCGCACACAGCTGAATAGCCACTGCCAATTTAAAAACTGTGTTTGTAAACTAATGACTGTAGAGATGTAGCCGAGACTTTATAGTTGCAGACATTGTCGGAGGTAGGCTGTCTGGTGATAATCGGGCCTTAAACCGTACACTCGACGTATGGCCGTCATAGAGCGTTCTATGCCATGGCTACGACTAGTCTAATTTTTACGGTGAGCGTAGAAATGAAAAAATGTTATAGCTCCACGCTATGATTCTACGGGTACCCCTACGGCGGCTAAGGCCAATAAAAGGTATCTATGCGAGTATGGCCACCGTATGCCCGCCGTATCGCAAATGTGTCTGAGGATGAATTTGCTCACTGTTGTATTAGTGAATATTCTCATAAAAGAAACCAAGTAACTTCAAGAATGAAATTTGTGTTTTGTTTCTTTGCAGGTTATAATACACCATTTACAGGAGGAAGGAGGAGAGAAGAGAGCAAGATGTCGGAGCTAACGGCTCTTGACTCGGTGTATTTGACCACTGTGTTATCAGACACAGTGGATCAGCTCGCAGTGCTGGGCAAGATCATGCCGTCAACCTTCGAAGGAAGAACTGATGCCAATGAGGTAAAATCATCTCCATGATGACATGGGGTGTCTGGGTCTGTCTACAGTAAAGGGATATTTTTTGGCACAACTGAATCATTTGAAATTATGGCCACCTTGCACCATCAAAATATTGAAGGTTGAGTGTTGAATTTCCTAAACTAAGCCTGTACATATTTGCCATATCACAGTAACAGGACAGACAAGTGTATTAATTCAAACTCGTCTGTACCGTTACCAACCTGCTGTAGCAAATTTGTACAGGGCAAATTTTCTGAAGCATACAAAACCTTGTAAAGTGCAAATCAATATATTTCTTTGATATTTTATTTTTATTGGCTGATTTATTTAAGAGACAAAAAAAATAATTGGAATTTAATAGATTTATGCAAAAGCAAATGTAACAGAAATGTACCCATTACTGTGGACTGGCCCCTCTATAGATCTTGATTATGCAGGGCCATTCAGAGCTTACACGTATTGCATTTCTCCTTGACAATAAAAATGCCGGCCTTCAAAGTGTCCGAAATATATGTCCGACTTTACCGAACTGCCCTGTAGTAGAAAAAAACCAATGTGCTCTTGGGACCTCTCAAACTAGAGTTTCCTAACAATGTGTTTTGAAATACCATATAAGAATAAAATATGTTATAGGCACATTCTATCTAAGGGAGATAAACTTTTGGTGGATATTCAGAATGCCACTACACAACACACAAAAAATATATTAAAGAACACTGAGAAAAATGACAACAATTCATTTGCCTTCATTTGGTTTGTTCTTTAAAACTGAGTGCAATATTTTATTGCATGCTGTTAGCAGCACATAACACATTACATTTATTGAGTGGCCAAACTTTAAGTTACATTGTACAAAAACAAAACTTGATAATAATACAACTAGAAATATCAATGTGTGGCAGTGAAGAGAAACATATATACATGTATATGTCATAAGTGGCATTAAAACATTGAGCTATCACGATTTCTAAACCTAATAGAGTGCAACACATGTAAGTGTCCTTTGTGCTTACACATGTACTGAATGGCTAAAATTTAACTGATATCTTCAACTTAGATTGTGGCTTATATCCCTTTCACTCTTTCACTCCCACAACATTGTTTTCCTCAGATGGTTGGAGATGAGATCAGCAACATCCTGGACAGCCAGAAGAACCTGGAGTCCCGCTACGAGGGCCTGGTGCAGGAACGGGCAGAGCTACGGGCGGGGCCCAAGAGGGATGGAGGGCGTCTCCAGGGCAACGCCCAAGAGATTGGTTCCGTCGTGGGCGGACTGCGGACGTCAAATCAGACGTTTGCCAAGAGTTTGAAGCAGAGTCCCCTGACGGCCGATAATCTTACCAAGATGCAGGATGACAGGTGAGGGGAATATCAAATATTCTGCAGATTGTAGGACTGTTTAACATTATTAACCCATTGCTTACTGTTCAATTTTCTGGCTTTGTGAAACCTGGACCAGTTAGGATGTCAATTTTTTTTTTTTTTGAACTGCAGTAACCAAAGGGTTGAGGCTTAATTGTGTCCTATAAGGTACTTGAAATTTATTCAGTGCCTGTTATCTCCTGTATGAACAGAAGATTAAATGGAAGTCATGCTACATAGTATATGAGTGGAAAAGGGCCAGCCTGCACATATGCTGGCTTAGTACAGAACAGGTTAAAAAATGTAACTTGAAGCTGTAGGCAATGTATAGAGCAAGTTAAGAAAATTTACACAACACTATAGCCCCTGAGATGCGAAAAAAGGCCCACATAGCTAAAGATCTCCTGTAACAAACCATTTTTTTTTTCTCATAGGGCTTAAAATATGGCATGGCTAAGTGTATTTCGGGCCTGAAAAGGACACATTTAGCAACGCAAAAAATAATGTTTTCCTGCGGTATGTTGGCATGTCATAAGATGACCACTGTGATCATGAACAATGAAATATTACGATAGCTATAAACCTTGAAAGAAACAGTCAAATGGTGCACTACCTAAGCAGTTTAAAGATCATTAAATGTAGCAATATTCTTGCCTTCCCACTGCAATTTATGGCATAGTGAAGCAAATGCTTTTTCCTCTGCAGAGCAATGATTGCAGTAAGTTCAAGCAAAGAAGCAGATGCAAACTCTTTCCGTCTGATAATATTAGGAAGTTGTATTAACTCTGTGCTTCTTCTCTCCCATCACAGACAATTCCTTCAAGAAGTTCTTGCTGCCACTCTGGATGAGATTTACGGAGAGAGGTCATTCACTGCCCTTATCCAGGCGGTCAACACGGAAAAAGACAAGAAGACGGAGCTTCAGAACACCATCCTCAAGTGAGCCATTACCTCTTTCTTACTGACTTTTACGGATGCACCTTTCCCATTTCTTTAGTACATGTATATGATTTTTTTTTTTTTTTTAATGGTTACCTATCCAAATTTCTCTGTTATTCTCATACTAGTTTCTTAATTGTCTTATTTTTTATACTTGTTGTTTATCTATGGTATATGCCATGTTTTTAAGATTGTACATATATGTCACTTGTTTTAATTTGATGGAAATAAAGATCAGTTCATCAACCCTTTGTGTGCCAGATTGAATGCTGCTAAATAGGATTTGTCTTCATAAGTGGCAAAAAGTAGACACATATGACACATATATTTTTGAATAATTGATCTATCATGAGGGTATCTCACATTGAATAAAGTTGTAATATCAGACATGCAAATCAATAAAAGTTTGATGAACATCCGACATGTGATGCTGAGGCAACTTATTGGTTTACCCATTTATATCAGCATAAACTACTGTATATTACAGAATAGGCAAAATACCTCTATTTCTCTGTTATTTAAATTCTTGTTTTTACATTTTTCTTAGTAATATACTAGAGATGTTCATGAACATGTGGGTAAGCATGGAATCGACCAAGAGATGTTTTTTTTAATTTAATTTTCAGCAAAAAAGGATATATACATGTATTGATTACAGTGAGTTGTAATGTTGTCAAACTGGAACCAAAGATGCTTCCTAGTGTAAATTTTGCCGTAGCTACTATTGGTTCCTTGTGTTGTGTGTGTGTGTGTAGGGAGGAGGAAGGGCGTAAGGAAATCAAGTCGCTGCAGAAGCAGATCGCAACGGTGCGCATTGAGCGGGAAGAAGAGACACAGCAGAGAAACCAGATGATCGCCCATCTCAAAGGTATAACGCTATTGCTGTGTAGGGGTTGGAATTGAGGGATCAACTATAATGAAGTCTATAGTTTGCTTAATTCTGAGTTGGACTTGAAGGAGGACTCGTGAACACAAGGTACATGTTCATTACGTTGTAGTACATTTAATACTGAAACAAGTCTGATGAATAACTCTCTGTGGTGACTGATGAATCTGAAACTCTGAATCTATCTGTATCTGATGAATCTCCTGAAATAACTGTTTCGAACTCTCTGAGCTCATTCTATATTTACTCTTTCCGTCTCAAGTATGAAGTAAACAATTACAGTGAAATTCATACAGAAGGTCAGTTTCTTGGATGCATAATGATCTCATAGAAACTGGACCTTACCTACATCATCCTAAATTCCAGTCAATGTTATTCAGGGATTAGCTCCATAAACTTGAGGGTCAGCTATAACCTTGAGGCTAATTCGGCTTCTGGAAAGTGGCCATAAACATGGAAACATTATGTGGGCGGAGGAGTGATAAAAGGACTTATATCACATAACACTATTAAAAAAATAGTTGTTGATGAGAGTTATTTTAAGTACAGTGAGATCTGCTTAACCAACCACCTGCTTATAAAGATCACATTTTTTATTTCAATTGAACAACGTTTCTTATTAAAAACTGTATTGAAGTCACCTGCACATGATGACCACTTTTATTGTCTCTCTTGAGTGGTTTCAATACAGGATTTACTGTACCATGGAAACTGATTATATGTTGCCATGGTACTCACAAACAGATAAATTAGAATGAAGGGCTATTTAACATGAAACGTATACATCTCAGTCACAGTTGTAATGTATGTGGAATGGAGTACATAAACATTTTCCAGTACTTTTGATTTTGACTATTCCTTAGATACATTCATTATATTGTTCAAAGAGTGTACATAAATTACATACTTACATAAATTACTGAACATGTAAAGAATGAAGAAAATTGATAACATAACAAGAATCAAGTGAATGCAGCATTGTAAATTTCCCTCTGTTTCTCCTGATTTTTATTAGACCAGCTGCAAGAAATGAAGGCCAAGACGAGCATGGAGGGGAAGTATGTGCAGAAGGACGCAGAGGTTGGAGTGGGTCAGATGCAGAAGAGATGCTTCCTCACAGAGAAGGAGATGAAAGATGAAATAGAGGTGAGGAACTGTTCCCATGCAATAGTGATAACACACAGTTTTTATACCGTGCATCATATGAAACAATGTCTTCTCATATTGTATAACTGTGTGCTAGTAATCAATGAGACAATTCTTATACTGTTTTGTTCAATACCCTTGTTAACTCTTTGCCCGCTTCGTTCGACTCGCGGCACATACAGCGGGCTGCCAAGTTCGACTCAAGTCACATTTCGCGCACAATGCATACGGAACGCATTTAATTGTATTGTGCGCACACACATACAATAGCGACGCTTGTATTGCATAAGGGGATCAAAGTATCAATAGGCAGGAAGTCTCCCAGGACAGGAAGTCTATTGAGAAGTACCCAGGGTCAATTTCAATAGAGGAGTTTAGTTCATTGTTAGCTTACTCTTTTTGAATGCCCCATTTAAATCCTAAATTGCTTGGCTCATTATTCCCATAAAGACATGGGTTTGGTATGTAATGAAAGCTAAAGAACACATCTATTTTATGAACTAACTTAGAGAATAACTTTCATTAGGACATATTGAATATAAGAGGTATAAAATAACCTCCAAAACGATAATTTGGAGACAGAATGTAAAGTTATAATTCTCAGAATCTATGATATTATACATGAAAAAAATTATACCATTGGCATGATTGGCAAGAGTATTAATTTCTTTTAGACTTTGCTACACATTTTTTTTTCATCACTACAAACCAAAAAAAAGTTATTGCAAGTTGAATAAGACAGTGCATGTAAAACCCCTCTGAATGTGGCATCCTGAAATTAATGTGGCGCAGGGGAGATAGTGTGCGTGGCGGGCAAAGAGTTAAGAGTGAAAGGATGTTAATAAAATTGAATGGATTTTTTTTCATTTCATTTAATTTCTATGCGCCTCATAACATCGTTAGCCCGGTCATCGGATGCTTGTAAGTCTTGTGATGCCTGTCCTATCCCAAGGGATCATTTAGAATCATGGCAGCCGCTAAGATGCACTAATTCCATTCCTACCCATTTCAAGGCTCCCCTAATGCTACATTCACTGTTATAAATTTGTGTTAGTTATACATGTAGCCATTAAATTAGATGCAGTCTATGTGTTTATGAAATTCCTCCTTGGTGAAATCAACAATGCGCAATGTGTACTGCCTAGAAGATTCTAAAGCCGTGGATTCATTCGACTACAGACTCTTTTTTTCATCTTTGTGAGCTAACATTTACATGTACGTAGAGTAAGTGATAAAGAAATTGTCTAAGCTTAATTGTGTGTCTTCATTTTAAAAGGGAAATGCCCAATATGATAAATAACACAGAAACTAAATATTGGTGTCATTTTGTATGACCATTCCTATTGTGAATTGATCATGACATTACATTATTTCTCATTCTCTTCTCTTTTTCTGCAGCTGTTGAAACTGAAGATTGATGAAGAGCAGAGAGTGAACACAGAGATTGAGACGTACCTCAAGAGACATCAAACGGTAAGTGCAGTTCATACAGAGATCACAAAAAGATCCCTTTCATCCATGAGATGTAGGGTCACATGATCAATTCTTGATATCACAAATAACAATGAAATATCATCCTGCATGGCGCTCTAACACTTTTCAGATTGTTGGCGTGTAAATTGGTGAACTGCATGGGCCTTTGCTGTTATATTAGTTCGTAAGCGCAAATGATTGCACTACCATCGACACTTACCCAGTAACCCACTTTCCCATAGAAATTTGTCATATTTGCTAGTATACTGTAAGATGGCGAGGTCGTATACAATGTTTCAGAAGATAACTGTAGAACTGAGCATAAATTTTCTTGAGATATATATATATATATATATATATATATATGTAAACATTTTCAAAAGTGAAATGAAGGTGAAATTATCACTAAATCATCAAATTGGCAACATGCTGGAAATGTTGAAGTGACACTAATTCGCTCTTCAGATGAGCACAACTATTGCTGTAAATTCTTTATTTTGACATTTACATTGTAAACAGTATAGGTGCACCCTTTTAGGATAAGCGACATGATTTTTTTCTACAAATTGCTGTGCCAATATGGATGCCAAAATAATGCTTATCATTGCTCTGGATTTAGTTGCGAATGAGTAACCATTCCCGTTTATTCTTTCAACCGCTGTGTAATGTGCAGGAGATGGAGGAGAAGGTAGAGTTCTGGATGGAGAAGTACGACAAGGACGTCGAGGCCAAGACTCACGAGCTGGAGGTCCTCAAGGCGTCAAAGGCCAATGACCTTGCAAGGCTACAGGAACTCACCAAACTGGTAAGGAGAGAACTCTCCTCCTCGTTGTATGGTTCTTTTGACCATCATCATATCATTTCCTCTGTCATGAAGTGCTGTTGGCCTTAATACATCTTCACCCGATTTGGATTCGACCAAACATCACTAAATTTGGTACATTGATGATATGTGACAGGAAAATGAAATTGCTTTTATTTCTCTCCTTATGATATTCCAGTTTGTTGAGTGGTTGAAAGTGTGGCATATGACCACAAATAGTGAAACTATTTGTGAGAGAGAGAGAGATCGAAAGAAGTCCAGAGGGGAGAAAAAGACCATTTTGTGATGTCATAGGGGAAAAAAAAATGCTTTCAGTACAGAAATAGTTGCTTTTTTCCCCTCGGTCTACATATCAGTTCATCGCTTGTAAATGCGCTACACACTAAATATATGCGATAAACTTCCAGCTGCGTTTTTGCATTTCAAAAGTACAGGTCAAGGTCAAATCATGACATTTTGCTGTGTACATGATAACTTGTGAAATATCACTGTACTTTGTACTATGGTGATTATGACAGGGCTCTCTCAATTAAATGGTATATTAAAGCCAAATAGCAAGTCTTGCATGCATTGGATAAGGAACTTTACTGACAAGAATTATGGCAGTACTTCATAATCTGCCCAGAGTTTAACACCTCTATCGCTCTCTTATCTTTATTAATACCTAAAGACATACCTGTATAATGGTGCTTTTTGACATACAAGTTCATACCTGTATTGTATTTTTTTCTCTCTCTCTTTAATTTGCTCTGAAGCGCCTTGAGCATCTACAGTAGTTAAGATGGAAAGTGCGCCATATAAATTCCGTGTATTATTATTATTATTTAATGTTTGTATGTGATTTTTATTGGCACAGTACACAGAGTATGAGCAAGTTTGTGTGGAGGATCGAATTGAGAAGGAGAAAGCGCGGAGAATGGCGGAGCAGGAGATGGAGGAGCTCAAATCATGCGTCACGGTAAGGAGAAATAATCACTATATATTACCACACAGTGTGTAACATATGTGTAGATATATATGATTATATTACTGGACAATATGTAACATATATGTAGATATGTGTTTTTGTATTACCAAACAATTTGCAACAATATTATATACGTGAGATATGTATGATTATATTTACCAGGCAATATGCTACAAAATGTATATATATCAGTGTATTATCAAACAATATGTATGATGGTATTACCCAACAATATGTAGCATGTTTATGAGATAAATGTGATAATATTTTCAAACAATATTCATATTAGAGAGGAGGTTGGGATAAACTGATGCATACAGTATTACTTTTAGAGAGTGGGGGCTCTTAAAAGATACCACTGAATAGATTAAACGTTTTTGTTGGTGTCAGTAGAGTGCAAGCCATGTAAATTAAACGTTCTGTATAGGTTTACATGGTGAAAGTGTTCCCAAAAAGTAAATCTCTTGTGGTTGTATAGTTTTGCTCATTTTTACCTCTCATTGGTGGAGAATGAAGGAAGGGAAAAGAAAACAAAGAAATGAGGAGGAGAGTTTATATTTCATGTAAATCACGACACATTTTGAAAAACGTATAGCTTGGGAGTGACAGTTCTCAACTTTAAACTCCCCTTTAGGCCCTGTACACAAGGTACCTCATTAGAGAATTGTGTTATCATGTTACATTCTTTTCTTTTTCTCTTGTGCAGCTTCAATCGTGGTGGCGAGGCATCATGGTGCGGAAACAGCTCGGGCCGTACAGCAAGAAGAAGAAGAAGAAGGGAAAGAAAGGAAAGAAGGGATCCGGGAAGAAGAAGGGAAAGAAGAAGAAGTAGACAATTTGATCCTCCCAAAAAGTTCTTATTTATATTCTACCAGGACTGTCTTTGCTTTGTGTAAAGTAATCCCCGCATGTTGCGAAGCTAGTACAAATCTGAAACTGATTTGTTTTATTCACACCAATTCTTTGTGTGTACCAAGTTAGTTCAAATCCGAAACCAATTGTAATTTATTTACACAAATTTTTTTATATGTCCCGAAAAAGTACAAATCCGAGACCGATTTGTATTTCTTACACTAACTCTCTGCCTGTGTTGTTACGCTCTTATCATTTAAGGTGGTGTAGAGCAATGTAGTGTTAATATTGGTTCATTATAAGTTGTTTACCATCTCTCTATAAATGACATATAGGGGGCAGCAGAGGGCCAACAATTTCTCCTGCTAGTTATCATCAGGTGCATGAGCAATGGTAATTTCATCCCTTCTTATTGCTTTATTAATATGAACTATTCTTCAATGAAGCTTAGCCACTCTGTTGAGTTGCTTTGGGTGTGATTTACATAGGAGTGAGCAGTGGTAATTGCATACCTTCTTATTGCTTTATTAATATGAACTATTCTTCATTGAAGCTTAGTCACTCTGTTGAGTTTCTTTGGGTGTGATTTACACAGGAGTCGTCTACAGTCGGTTAGAAAGTTTATCATCAGATGGAGGCACGCTATAATAATCATTCTCCTTCCTGTAGGTGCATAGACCTCCCAATACCTGTCATTTCTCTTTTGGTAAAAGCCACGAAAATCAAGTTCAGTGAAATGTTTTTAATCTGAATATGCTTGGTGTTTAGGTTATAATTTGATGGAAGAGTAGGAACACAAAGGAAATGTCTGAGAAAAGCAGACAAGACAATTGATGGTGTATACTTACTTACTCTTTACCTCTGTCACGCCAGATGCAGACATTGATTTTTTTTTTTTGCCGTTTAAAAATCGGCGTGGACTCATTTCTGAATTGGATTTTGGGAAAATGCACTTAGATATGATTTCGCTACTGTGCTCTCTTCCCCTCATATGCAAATGTCTTCAAGCATGTACATATAATGATATTTGTACATGTATTTGTAAATAAAATATGACTACTTTAAATTATGTTCAGTTGTAATCATTTGACATTTGGATTTATGTTTGTCCTCTACACTGAAAGGGATAATTTACAAATAAAGACACATGTTGACAAATGTTAACCATTGTATCATTACGATGGTATAAATACAACAGCTAGTGTATTCAGCAAAATCCTATGTGACATTTCACATTGTATGCATGTGATATCCTATTTAAGCAACTTTTCCTAGCATCAAACAAACGATGAGAGAGAGAGAGAGAGAGAGAGAGAGAGAGAGAGAGAGAAAGAAGGGTAGAAAGAGCGAAGAAACGAGAGGGCAGATGAAAGAAGAGCAGGAATTGACGGTTAAGGGGGAGAGAAGGCACTGCACACCATGATATGTGACTAAAAACGAAAATGAAATTAGTTAACAATTTAGTATTTTATCTAATTGTGTTTTTTTTTTTACTTTACTGAAGACAATGAGTTATTCCATCTACCTAAATGAAATTAATAAATAATGAAAGTAAATCAATAGTAAATAGTAAATCAATAGTGTTTGTGGGACAAAAATCAAAGCTACAGAAAACGTGCACACAAGTACTAATTCAATGCTATTCTCCTATACATATAAATGAATATTGCTCTCTTCTTTCTCTCCCCACACTTGTTTGATTCTTCTTTCTTCTCTCCTTTTCTTGCTACCTTTCTTTCACTTTATCCCCTCTCACCTTTTCTCTCTCATTCTCTCTCTCTTTCTATCCCCCCTTCTCTTTTCTTGATCTTGCCTGTGTCTCTTTCTTCAGTCTTTTCTTTTATATACTTCTCCTACTCTAGTTCATTTTTCTTATCCACGTCTATTTTCTCCAAATTTCCTTCCGTATCTCCCCTTCTGTGGTTTGCTATAACAAACGTCCATTTTCGTTATTGATCTCACTCTCTCTTTCTCTAACTGTATCTCTGCTTTCCACAATATCACTTTTAATAAGCCAAATACCTAATAAGAGTGTATGTTTTCAGCCAAACTTGTATCCTGGGCCCATCTTGTAAAGTGTTGCTTGAGTTACGATTGATATCAATCTCAAGTCATGTTGCGGTCAATCGCAAGCCTTTAAAGGGGGAGCGAACTGTGTGTGCATGGTCTCTCATTGACTGTGTGTTATAAATACATAGTCTTAATATACACATTTTCAGATGACTATGCAGTACTAATAATGCAGAGAATAAGTTTACCTATAATTGCATTTGTATAGTAAAACTAAGATATTTTGTGAGGAAAAGTAGTTATCATGCTGTTAAGTAACATGATTATTGTGATATAAATGTATTAAGTAGTTAATAAGCATGTTATCATTCAAGCAGGTCTGTATTACTAGACTACAAATCGCATTATGGGTAAGGAAACTGGCCAGGTATGAGTACTTTAGGATTCGAGATGGCGCTATTAGTTCATATCTGCTTTAAAAGACTGGTTGCTGGTAAAAAAAAAACCCACAGAATTTCTACAGAGTCATGAAATGATGGTAAACAGAAGGATAGCACTTCAATTCATAAAGTGTTCAAATGACAAATACAAATTTAATGCCCGCATACTGTCATATTTCAAACTATATTCAATGAAATATAAAACCACTGATATGGCAATTGCACTAATAATACATTACATAATATAATCTGATTGTATAAAAATATAGCAATATTTCATCAAATTTGAAGTTACAAGTATATATGAAGGCGCAACGAGGCTAAATCCATAGTATCCTGCGAACTCTGTTCGGGGGATACAATTATATAAAAAAAAAATATAGCATTTCTTTAATAATGTACAATGTTAAACATGTACATGTACCATCAAATTTGAAATCATAAGTATATAATTCGAAAGCTAAACCCCTGCGTGTCACTGATCCATGAAATCCATTTGACAAACAGAGTAATAAACTTTCACAATCTTATGTGTAGAATATGACCACACAATGTGTACATATACATGGACATCACATGCACATTCAAATTATTTTTAGCATGCCACACATGAACTTCTTCAATATATATATAGACACAAATCCCTAAGAGCAGCATTTCTGGCACACAATGGATCAAAACATTTAGAATGGCAGCCCATCAGTTCATGACTTTCAGGAAAATGTTCTTATGCCTCCGCCACGAAGTGGCCACAGGCATTTTGTTTTCAGGTTGTGCACCTGTCCGTCCCTCCACCCCGAATCCGCTTACACAATATCTTGAGAATCGTTCACCAGATTTGCTTCAAACTTGGTACAGGTGTGCATTGCATGAAACCAATGACCAGTGTAAAGAAGGGATCTATTCTGAAGTGAGGTCAAATGTCAATGAACTTTTAAATAAAATGCAAAAAAATTGACCTTTTTTATGCCTCCGCCACGAAGTGGCTGGAGGCATTATGTTTTCGGGTTGTCTGTCCGTCTGTCCGTCCTTCCGCCCGTCCGTCCCGAAACCGTTTAGGCAATATCTTGAGAACCGTTATGCAGATTTGCTTCAAACTTGGTACATGTATGCATTGCATGAAACTAATGAAGTGTGTAATATTGGGGTCAAATCTGATTGAGGTCAAAGGTCAATGACCTTTGTAAAAATTGCCCTAAATTGACATTTTTCAAAATAAATCCAAATCCAAGGATGCAATTCTCATTAAACATGGTACAAAGATAGATCACTACTTGGGGATAGACTGGTGACATTTTTGGTAAAATTCCTGAGAGTTCAGAGGTCAAAGGTCAATGAACTTTGCCAAAATTGGCTAGAAATTGCCCCAAACTTTAAATTTTTCACAATTAATCCAAATCCAATGGTGCACTTCCAACCAAACATAGTGAAACGATGGATCACTACTTGGGTGTAGACTGGTGACATTGTTGGTGAAACTGATGGAAGATCAGAGGTCAAAGGTCAATGAATTTTGCAAAAATTGATATTTTTCACAATAAACCCAAATCCAAATCCAATGGCGCAATTCTAACCAAACATGGTACAGAGATGTATCACTTCATGGAGGTAGACTGGTGAAAGCTTGGGTAAAACTCCTGAGAGTTTAAAGGTGAAAGGTCAATATATCCAAATCCAATGGTGCAATACCAACCAAACATGGTGCAAAGATGGATCACTACTTGGGGGTAGACTGATGACATTTTTGGTGACATTTTTCAAACGTCAGAGATCAAAGGTCAATGAACTTTGCCAAAATTGGCTAAAAATTGCCCAAATAGATATTTTTCACATTGAATCCAATACTAATAATTCAATTCAAACAAACATAGTACAGAGATGTATCACGTTATGGAGGTAGACTGGTAAAGTTTGGGTAAAATTCCTGAAAGGTCAAAGGTCAATGAACTTCACTCAAAATTGGCTAATTTTAAACAAACTTGATAAAAGTTTGGATTTAGACAGACTGGTTAGATTGGAAGTAAAAGAAGTAAGAGGTCAAAAGTCAATGAACATTGCCAAACTTGGCTAAACTTGGAAAAACAGAATGTGATATTTTCATTTCACATAGGAGCAATGGTACATTGTCCACCAAACATACACATTTTCTGAGAATAGCAAAGAGGCGAAGGCATATTTATTGACTGCATGGCAGTCGAATTGCTCTAGTTCACAATATATCCAAAATCCAAATTAAAATTCCTGAAAGGTCAAAGGTCATTAAACTTTGACAAAATAGGCTAAGAATTGCCAAAATCATATTTTCTTCTCCAAATAACTGTCCTTGATACAAGGATAGATCATATCTACATTTAGACAGACTGGTTAGATTGGAGATCAAAGAAGTAAGAGGTCAACGATCAATGAACATTGCCAAACTTGGCTAAACAAGACCAAGAAAATTATATTTGTTTTAAATACTTTAGAAATTGAATGGTTTAATTTCACAAAATAAATTTAGTGGTACAATGTGAACCAAACCTTAAAGTTTTCTGAGCATAGATCATCAATTTCAACTAGATGGAGCTAGCAAAGAAGCAGAGGCATATTTATTGACTGCGTGGCAGTTGAATTGCTCTAGTTTAAACCATATTTCAAGTACTGTTGCATAACCTAATTAGCTTAAATTTCAGATACACTTGCATAAAAATTGCATGGCGTTCATATGTGCAATCAGCTCAATGATTTCGCTACTACATGTATTCAAGTCCTTATCTGTAGCAATTACTTGTAGAAAAGATGTTCTAAATCATAGCACAGTCTTATATTTTGCATACACTGGTGGTAGGTTTCCAGTAACACAATGCAAAAACTCCCGAAGACACATAATGTCAAATCTTGGTCACTGTACGAGCAGGCAGTATGATCAATATTTCCCCTTTGTTTATCGATAGCTTTATTTGGCACGTGTACTATACATATTTCAGGCTGCTGGTTCTGGGACCCATTGCATAAAACTTACCCCTACTGGTAACTCTGTCATCACCATGGTAACATTATTCCATAGAGGTTGCCATTGATAGCAAAGTTTCCATCAATGTAAAGTTTTTATCAAACATGGTAACTACTATGGTAACATCGGTGGACAGCCAATCAAATTCAAAGTTTCCGTAGAAGATGCCATTGATAGCAACGTTACCATCAATGGTAAGTTTTATGCAACCGGGCCCTGGTCTAAATATCTTAAAGACCATGGATTAAAGCAGATCACAGCTGCACAAGAAGCTGCACATTTTCAGGACACTTGACCGTATACTCTGACGCAAATTTCTGCAACTGCTCCTGGAAGAGAGTGATGTTCTCCCACCCTTTCTCCACGATCAAGTTCTCGCCTCCCACACTGGCATACAGTTTCTTCACGCGCTCCTTCCATGACAGCACGATCCAATTCATGCGGGTGCAGCCTCTCTCTATGGCGCACTGCGGGAGAGTAGAAATGCGACATGTTGCCATGGTTACAAATCTGGGTGCATACATTTGACATTTTCTAACTTTGCAAGTTTCTTTCAAGAGAAAATCAAAATTGAAGAACTATCAATAAAAAAAAAATAGTAAACTTTTACAAAACCGCCCATTTGTAGTACTGTATACGCCATATATATCAGGACTTCCTGACAATTTAGCGAGTGGTTGAATTCGCGATTGTGGAGTACTAGTACTATTAGTATATGTGCTAGTGCACTTCATATTCATGTTTTTGCGTGTTGTTAAAACACGAATAGCACACAACTCGCGAAATTCACGAAAATAAAAAACATGCAAAATATATGGCGTATGCAGTACATTGTAGCTGATAGCGACGAGGAGTACGCTTTCAGCCCAGAACAGAACAACACACAATTGGCAAAATGTTTGAGATGTGAGGATCATTTGCCAAATTTGCATAAATCAAAACACTTTGAAAGCCGAAATGTAATGCATTTAAAGTACTACATGATTTATTCAATAGTCACGGGTCCATTTGGTATGTTTCAGTGATTCAATAAAAGTTCCTTCATAAATAGATAGTTCTGACCTGTGCTACTGCCTGCATCAGGGAGGTACCCAGACCTTTACCTGCATTACAAAGACAGCAAGAAAGGAATGAAACCCAAATTTTAACTGAAAAAACCCCATAAATTGAAGAAGGAAACACTTTCCTTACAGTAGATAATCGGATGCAAATGAATAAATGGAACATCTACTGAAAAGCACAACAAAGTCCAAAAGACCGTCTGGACTTCTTAGCAAACTTCAGAAGTTGCAAAATATCTCATACATTTCATAATTTGGAAATAAAAGTTTGTAAACATATTAATTACAATTATGAACAAATCTTTTACTCAGACAGGGTAAATAAAGATAATATACAAACCACTGTGGTTTGGTGAATTAGACTTCTTGGAAAGACTGCCTTCTGAACCCATCCATCCTCTCTCCCCCCCCCCCCCCCCCAAAGAAAGGATTAAATCCTTTATCCTTAACATGTTCTATACTGCGCCTGCAAAAATGCAGACTGGCTTTTTTCCACTCAGATGCTAAGTAGCATGACCCCAAACAATCTGCTGTTTGGACAGTAGACAGCAGGGTATGAATGAACTTCAAATATCTTATACAGTGTATATTATATATATTATATTAAGACACAATCAAGCCTAAACTCTTTGATTATTGCAGTTCCATGGCAAATTTTGACATCCTTACTGGACCTAGGTTCACAAAGGCAGGAAATCTAACAGTGAGCAATGTGTTAACAGAATTCTAAAACTAGCCCTCACCCTTATCCTATGCATCTTTGATTTTTTTTTTTTTTAATTGGGGGACAAAAGGGAGTTCTTCCAACTTTTACCTCTATGTGCAGGTGTGACGTAGACATCATCAAGGTAGGCAGTTTTCCCTTTCCAAGAGCTGTAGAGGTAGGAGAAGGAGCTATAGCCAACGGTCTGCTGGGATTCCGTACAGATGGCCACGAGTAGATGGACCAAGGGGCTGTCGCAGAATGCGTCTCTCTGTAGTTCTGAACAGTTATAAATGATAATCATTTTAACATTACATGTATAGAACAACAAGCTGGAAATTGAAAAAGAATATCCATCAAAAGAGGAGGAGAATGAGAAGGAATAGAAAGAATGAAATGTAAAGATGGGGTAAACAGAGAAAGTGATGGAGAAGAAAGGAGAAAGAGAAGGAAATGAAAGAGGGCAAAGTGAAGATGGGGTAAGAAGAGAAAGAGATGGAGAAGAGGAGAGAGAGAATGAAAAAATAGAAGAAGAGAAGGAGTAAGAGGAGAAAGAGAAAAAGAAAGAGGAGAAAAAAGAAGAGAAGAAAGGTAAAAGTGAAGATGGTGTGAGAGGAAAAAGAGACAGGGAAGAGAAGAAAGAGACAGGAACGAGAAGAAAGAGACAGGAAAGAGAAGAAAGAGAAGGAAAAGATAGTGAAACTGTGAAGGAGTAAGTGGAGAAACGGAAGGAAGAAGAGGAGTAGAAGCATATATGAAGACAAGGGAAATGAAAGACAGGTTAACAATGGAAGATAAAAAAGTATAATGTGAATTAGAATAGAAAAAAAAATGACAAAAAAAAAATGGAGAAAGAGCAATTGGAGCAGAAGAAGTCGAATGACCTTTGCAACCACACTATAATGATGATTAAAGTCAATTTTCCACAGAATAAGGATAATTAAAGTCAATTTTCCCCTTAAAATATTCAATCTAGACTCTTATTTTTTTTAGTGCATACCATGAAAAGGTCAAACAAATTCAGGCTCATTTAGGCACTTAGCACCATTGAAAGTGTTTAATCTGAAAGAGAAGGTTGACAAATTGTTCTGCTTACGACAACATTTAACTGTCCAAAGATCGTACCATTCACAGGACACCTGCAGTTTGTAATAACTTTGAGAGATTCGATGAGTCCTCTTACTTTCTTCTGTCATGTCGACCCAGTCTGGCATTTTGTCATATTCAGCAAGCTCTTTGATAAGTCTCATCACAGCGGCACAGTCTTCAGGTTTGGCCCTCCTGATCACGTAGGCACTCGGACCGTTAGATGCAGACGACATGCTAGTGGAATCTGCAATAAGAAAGCAATGACAAATATAATTGACTGGACACAATATTTAATATTACTGAAACATGCCACAAGGAGCAAGTGTCAAATTATTACAGTTAAATGATACAAAATTGCACACAAAAAAATTGTTTTTAGAAGTAGTCCTCTTAAAAGGACTGAATTGATTTTCTTAACAAATGTTGCATGCAAAATCTACTTTAGATCTGTCCGAGAGGAGAGTGCGCATGGCAACCATTATTTGTTTAGACTCCTCCAACCAACAATCTATATATTTTTATTTCACTTATCCTGGCTGCATTTAAAAACATGTCAAATATTTCTTCCTGTGGAGTGCTGCAGGGTGCTGCACTGAATAATTACACACTTCAGAACTTAAAGGAATAGTCCACCTTGAAATTAAGTTGGTTTTGACAAAACCAAAAACATGAGAGAAACATTTATTTGTAGTGAAGGCTTAAGGAAAATCTGTCAAATGAAAAGATAAGAAAGTTATGACCTTTTAAAATTTGAAAAAATGACGTCATATGCCATGTTGCTGTATGATTTCATAAATGCTCTTTTCTGTTACAGATGAAGGAATACATTCTTCCATACAGGTGTGTAAAGCATGTTTCTAAAAATGTATCAATTATAATGAACACTGCGGCTCAAAGGATTTGGCATTGGGAAAGGCAAAGGGAAGAAAAAAAAGGAGCCGCAGTTTTAAACCACGGTATATTTTGTCCAGTTCAGCATGAAACACAATGCTTTAGCCTAAAAAGCGTTGTTTCATGCTGAACTGGACAAAATATACTGTGGTTTAAAACTGCGGCTCCTTCCCTTTCCCTATGCCAATTCTTTTGAGCGGTAGGGTACGTAAAATGATGCACCCTTTTGAGAAAATCCACATTTTCAAAAGAAATAGCTACAAAATATGGGTGAGCTGGTCACAAAATTAGAGCTTAAATTATAACTTCCTTTGACAGATTTTCATCAAACCTTCATTTCTTTAAATTTCATATTTTATCAAGACCAACTTAAATCTCAGGATAGTCTATCCCTTTAAATTTAGGGCTCTGACTTAATTAAAGGCCCACTTTTGAATTAGAATGAGCAACAATCCAACATCTTATTTGGAACTGGTGCTGTGTAGTATCAACATGATGACAAACCTGATTAAGAACACAGGTTGTCTTTGTATCAAGAAAAGTGCCCTTGTCCTTTAACTTGAATAATTCTAGCTGTCACTTTCCCCCATACCTGTTACATGTGTAATATACATGTAGTACTTGCTTTCCCCCCGTCCGACCTTCGCAAGCAAGAGTGCCAGAACTGCGGCGGACTTTCTTTGAGAGTGGTAAGGCTATCGTTTAACTGAAATTGCTCAATATTATGGGAAAATGTTGAACAATTCATGATCTTCTTAACTACTTGATACAGAAAACGAATGAACATAATAGTAACTCCATAGACTTACATGAAATATGGTTAAAAATATAAATATTATTACCTTTCTTTAGTTTAGTCTTAAGTCTACAGCCAAGCCTGCGCTCTTTGCACGCAGCTGCCAGTAAAATCTCCCGGGCCGCGCTGGCGTTGATCCCAAGCCAGCTAGCGCGCGCCACTCTAACTCTGGACGGCTGACATCCGGCCGGCGTAGTAGTCCAGATACTGGCCATATCGTCCGCCTCTTCTTCCACACACATTACGCCACTGATTCACATAGCACGCACACCGCGCCAGCTGAATGCGCGTCTTTACGAATCTGTATTGTCCGCCCGAAAAAAATCAGGGTGAAATTTTTTTGTACGTGATGCGCCACCAACGTACAGTCCAGGGGCCGGGGCTGGGGGCCCGGGCCGCGCCGGGGTACGGTGCGGTGGACTAGGGTATAGGCCGGCGTGGATCTGATACAGCGTTGCATACCTGTGGCCGGGTGACTGACTGTGTCTACACATAAATACTTCCTTGCGTTTAACCACAGTTGGGTAAGTATATGGATATGGCGTTTTAGTTCATCATGTTGATTGTTTTTTTTTTTCCTGGATGAATTGTTACACAAAATATCATGTATAACGAGCAGTTTTAGTAAAACGTTGGCTGCGTAGCTTACCGCGGCTCGGAATAGATTTTCTAGCCAGCCTGTCTGGGCCTGGCCGCCGGAACTGCGGGGGCGCGGTGCAAGGATCTGCTTGGTGGTAGGTAGACGGAAAAATCAGTCTAGGGCGTTGGATCCGCTGGGATTGCATATATGCATCTGGCTCCTCTGAACGCCCTATCTATTCGGGGTATATGTCAAAAAATGTCATTTCGATTAAAGAATGCCCCAAATGAGACGGTTATTCCTGTCTACTTGGTGGAGGAGTTCTACTCTTCTCCAATACATATTTCATAAGTTAGATCAAAGAGTTATAGTATACAATACATGAAGTACACCTTGAACCTAGACCGAAAAATCAGTCTCGATTAAAGAATGCCCCCGAATGAGACGGTTATTCCTGTCTACCTTGAACCTTGAACCTTGAAGAATTACTCTCCCAGTAGCGTGAACGCTGTCCTGGAGAGGGCTGTGCTGTGGTGCGTGCTGTTGGTGATGTGCTGCTGGTGAAGTGATGGTGGTTGGTCGCCGTGCAACATACACAACGTGCAGGGTGCAGTGTGCAGCATGCAGGTGGTGCAGGTGTGTCCCTCGTTACAACATCTTCAGGGGCAGGGGCGGTGCCATAGTCTGTATGACGGGTAGTGCCCCTACCCTAAAGCCCTGGATGGTAGTTGCAGTGACAGCGTTGCTTGGGAGAGCGTTCCAGACACGGACTGCCCTGGCCTGGGAAACATGCTGTACATGTAGCAGTTAACTCGACAAAATGGTTGAGTAAATCAGAGGTTGTGGCTGTGATGTTGTGCTCGTTGTGGTCTGGTTATGCCCGAGATGAGCCGGCTTTCAGGAGGCAAAGAGATCTGAACAAGATTGTGGTGTACTTTGAAGAGCATCTCGCATTGATTGAGCAAGCGACGGTGTTGAAGTGTGTCCCAGCCAAGAGATGACAGCATGGTGGTGACACTAGATTCTCTTCTGTAATCATGTAGGACGAATCTGGCAGCTTGTCTCTGTATGCCCTCTATGAGTTTGATCTCTTTCTGTGTGTGTGGATTCCATGCACTTGAGGCATATTCCAGCTGCGGTCGCACAAGTTGCTTATATGCAAGTACATTGCATATAACAAGTGAGGAATTTGTTGCGAAAAGTTAATTCAGTCCTTTCAAGAGTAACAAGTTGTATACTTTCACGGTTTTAGAAAAAAATTAAATTGTACTGTAGCCTAATGTATTGCAATGCCATTAATGTATTAATTAAGTGCAAGTGGCAGGCACTTACTTATTTGCCGTGCTGTACTGGTCCTTCAATCCATCCTGAGACCTGTCGTAGAATGACCTGCACGTCCGGCACTTGAACTCCAACTGATTGACCTTGGCACTTGATCGATCATCGGGGGTAATTTTTTTTGGGAGGGGAAGTGACACACGCGCGCCGTGCGTAATGTCCATGGATTGAGGTGAACGGGGAGCTATCTGTCTGTATTAGGTGGTGTTTTATTGCCCCGCCGGGTATTTCCAGGCGACACTATATACTCGAATACTGTTTATACTTCATTATCACTCATTTCACTGATAATACTCTGACACTTGCGCCGTGCGGTGTGTTATAATAATTTTACATCTTGTTATGTCCTATCAACATACAGTATTCATTTCAATTTCAGATTTCAGATTCTACATCATGTCGTCGCCATCTAACGCCTACATGATCAGGAGGGCCAAACCCGAGGACTGTGCAGATGTGGTGAGACTGATCAAAGAGCTTGCCGAATATGAGAGTATGCCAGACCAGGTCGACATGACACCAGAAAGTAAGAGAATTCACCCATCTCTCATACCCCTTTCAAACTGTCTCTGATTGTGGAACGTCCAGTGAACTTCTGATGAAAAAAAGTTGATAACACTGATAAATTTGTGGACCTACCCTTTCAGACCGAACTTGGTCCAGGTAGACAAAAATTTCAGTCCCATTAGGGCGCTCGTTGGATCCACTGGGATTGCATCTGGCTCCTCTGAACGTGGGGTATGTAAAAAAAAAATGAAATTTTGATTAAAGAATGCCCCAAATGCGAGGGTTATTCCTCTGTAGGTCCAGGGCATTGATCTTTCCCTGTTAAACTGTTGCTCATCCAGTAAGGATGTCAGAATTCTGCCATAGAACTGCAGTACTTAGTCAAAACGATGTAGCATAATTGTGCTCTCTAAGGAAATTTAAGTTTTGTTCATAGCCCATTGTCTATTGTCTGGAGTGCGGACAGCAGATTACAGCAGATGGTTTTCAACTGTCTATTACTTTCCTTATCTTTATATGCCACTCGCTGCTACTGCTGTACTTCTGCCTTCTCTTTCTCCTCCTCTTTCTCTTTCTCCTTCTCTTCCTCTTTCTATTTTTCTTTTCCTTCTCTTTCTTCTCTTTTTCTTTCTTCTATTTCCTTATCTCTATAAAGCACTGGGTGCTACTACTCTGCTTCTGCCTTTTATTTCTCCTTCTATTTTCCTTTTCCTTCTCTTCGTCCTTTTCTATCTTCTCTTTTTCCTTCTTCTATTCCTCCTCTTGCTACTCCTTCTCTTGCTCCTTCTTCTCTTGCTCCTTCTTGTTTTATGGATATTCTTCCTCAATTCCCTGCCTGTTGTTCTTCATATAATATTGAAATTATTAATTGTTATGAATATTCAGAACTACGAGGAGATGCATTCTGCGACAGCCCATTTGTCCATCTACTCGTGGCCATCTGTATGGAATCCCAGCAGACTGTTGGCTATAGCTCCTTCTCCTACATCTACAGCTCTTGGAAAGGAAGAACTGTCTACCTCGATGATGTCTACATCACACCTGCACATAGAGGTACGGAGTTGGGAGAACTTCTTTTCATTCCCCAATTCATTCATAACAGAACTATGTATAGCATTAGGGTTCAGGGTTAGTTAAAAGTTGTGTTTAGGACCAGGGTAAAAGGATTAGAATGAAGGTTTCATTTTGGGTGGTACAGGAGGAGGTGTTTCCAAGGAGTCTAATTCACCAAACCAAAGTGGAAGCCTTGAAGAGTTTGCAATTACAAACCTCAAATTGAAACATGTAGTTAGTATACATCTTTATTTCTCTGTCCAAATGATAGTCATATGTCAGAAAAATGATGTTGATGTGTTCACAAACTTTTATTTCAAAGTTACATAGTCTTTTTCAACTTCAAAAACGTATATTAAAGATATTTTGCAACTTTCGCTCAGAAGTACATATCATTCTTTGGATTGTTTTGTGCTTTTCAGTAGATATACAATATATACATTTTTGTTCACATGTGTATTTGCAAAGTTTTATCTTCTGCAAGGAAAGTATTTTTCCCCTTCAATTTATATTTTCCAGTCAAAATTTGGGTTTGATTCTTTTGTCTTTGTATTTGAAATGCAGGTAAAGGTCTGGGTACTTCCCTGATGCAGTCAGTAGCACAGGTAAGAATAAATTATTTATTACTTATTTGCATTTAACCGTTTGTGTGCAGAATAAACTGTTTTTCTATGGAAGTTTCATTGTTTCCAAAATGCCTCAATGGCGCATGAGGGTTAATCATAAAAATAAATGCGTCACTATAAAACAAAAATCTAAACAACAAAATCATGCAAAACCCAACTGGTGTTAGTTATAATAGTACGCAAACATGTCTGTATACTCGCACAGTAAATAGAGAGTTTTTGTCACATTGGTCAAATCAATGCATTTGATTTCATTACTAGCACTTGAAAATCGATATAATTCATTTTCTGTTTTTCTTGAAAGAAACTTGCAACGTTACAAAGTGTTGAATATGTGATAAAGGTACGCAGGAGTCTCTTATGTTGAACATGCCCAGGCACTCCATGCCTTGACCTGTAACCATGGTAACAGGTCTCATTTCTTATTCTTCCGCAGTGCGCCGTAGAGAGAGGCTGCACCCGCATGAACTGGATTGTGCTGTCGTGGAACGAGCGCCCAAAGAAACTCTACGCCAGTCTAGGAGGTGACAACTTGACAGCGAAGGAAGGATGGGAGAACATCACTCTATTCCAGGACCAGCTGAAGAAATTTGCGTCAGAATATAAGGTCAAGCGTCCAGAAAATATGCAACTTCTCGTACAGCTCTGATCTGTTTTAAAGGTTAAGAGACAGTAGCGGTAAAGCTTACGGGAATATAATAATGGCAGAACATTTCTGCTGTCAGAACGAGTCCTGTCTTTGTAGACATGTCATGCCAGCAGGCGCGGCCAGGTAACTAAGCCTCTTCGCTGCTTAATTTGTTGGTAAACGGAGACATTGGAAGTGTCATTTATTTACATTTTCAACTATATATGCTGTTAGATATTTTGGTGAATTTTAGCGAGTGAATTCAGTTTAGAATGCTTGCAAATCCATTTAAAGATTAGAGTACTTGCGGTATGTTATTTTTTGTGTAGTCCTATATGTGCATTTGTTTCTGTAGGTTTTGATCATGTACTGGTATAGCGAGCTATCGGCTATAGCGAGGAAAAAGTATGGGTCCCGACCACCACGATATAACGGGGTTTGCCTTTACCTTCATTTATCATTCAATTTCATAAACTTGGTTATGTATCTCACATGTGACGTAAAATGACCAAGGCGTGCACCAAAAGTTTACATTACTAACACCTGCAATGTGCAGTATCTGTGCCTCCAATTGAATTTGTACAGCTCAAACACATCCTTGATATTGTGGTAAAATCTATTTCCATGGTACTGTATACAGTACACCATATCTTTCGCGAGTCTAATTTTTTGAGTATCAGGACTTCTCGACAATTTGGCGAATGGCTAAATTCGCGAGCGTGGAGTACTAGTACTAGTTAAACATGCTCGAGCACGTCGTATTCATAATTACACGTATGTTAAATTCGCGAATAGTCAAGATTTGTGAAATTCACGAAAATAAAAACCTTGCGAAATATATGGCGTATACAGTAATAGTCTTCTGAATGTAATAAGCAATGGTTAAACAGATAACTAGCTGTTTAAAATTAATATGCCTTTCCACTTGCCTTAAAACACTGAAAACACTTTATCTGAAATGTATCAGTCTCAGTGGAAATGGCGTAGTTCTCTAATACTGCCAGTGACATTTTGTACATGTGATAGTGTCACATTCATCAAACTCTGTTGTATGCATTGTAAGTTATTAATAGCATTCCTAATTCACTTGCAACAGATGGCAGATCCATTTGCCCCTTAGGTGCCACTGCCTTGAAAGCAAACAGGCCACCATCTTCGCTGTTAACCACTTCTAAGGTTCTACAGATGCAGGAATATTGTTCCCTATCAACAGGCCCACTACTGCATTGAGTTTGGGATGTTCAATCCTACAAAGATACAAGTTTTAATTCAATTCTGTGGATGATGGCACCTGTACTTTGCTGACTGATATACAACTAACTTGAACGTATGCCTTGTTAATGCTGATGCTGTTTGTTCTTCCAAGACTAATAATACCTCCAAGTCACTGATAACATCTCAGAGGGGAAGGATTTTCTCCGTCAGTCCTTGAAGTTGAGTCCCTCTTTTCCTTCCAGTAATTTACAAGCCCTCCTCGATTTCTTGCGTGCAGAATACTGCATTACTGTTGAGAAAGGCATTGGTCTTTATTTGCTACAAAACGTACAAATCCAAATGGTATAAACAATTACAGTACAGAAAAAACAAAAATTAATACATTTTACTTATTTTTGAAAGGATGAAAGGAGCCAGAAAATAGCATGAATGCTAATCAAGTCTGGAATCTTAGAGTAAATACATTACACTACATAATATTGTCTACTACTGATCACAGTATTTTCCTTTTTTGATTATGAAACCAAAGCGCATTCCATGTGACGCCTTTCTTAAATAAAACATGGAGGGGCGAGAATGTTGTCGACAGGTTGAGGAGAAATTTCTCGTAGTAGGTCAGGAGACTCAGATATGAGCGTAGCTCAGGGATGTTTTCCAGGGCCCGCGCCTCCTGGAACACCTCGACCCTGTTCGCGGTCGGATGCAAGTCGGATCACGTGTCCGAGATACTCGATGGCTCTCCGCATGAATTGGCCCTTTTCCCTTTTCAATCATAATCCCGCCTTTTGAGCCTGCTCAACACCATGTCAAGTGTAGCAAGGTGCTCCTTTTTGTTCCTGCCTGTCATAAGCATGGCGTCGAGGTCCAAGAAAGTTTTCTATTACCCATTGGAAGATACCAGGTTGAGCCTGCTCAACACCATGTCAAGTGTAGCAAGGTGCCCCTGTTTTATTCCTGCCTGTCACAAGCATGGTGTTTAGGTCCAAGAAAGTTTTCTATTACCCATTGGAAGATACCAGGTGCTGAGGCACTTCCGAGCGGTAATGTATTGTACTGATACAGTCCTTTGTGCATCGAGGACGACCTAGTTGTAGGCTTGCGACCAGATCCAATTTCAAGGATTTCTACCCCCTGGTCAATGATGCAAACTAGTCTTCAGTATTTTGAATTGGATATCTGTCCAACTTCGATGCTTGATTCACGGTCAGCTTAAAGTCTCCACAGATTTGCACAGATTTCTTGTCAGCTTTCATCACAGGCACGAACAGGGCTCCCTCCTCGCAAACTACACAGGCTTGATGACACTGTCGTGCTTTATTTATCCAATTCTCTCATGGCATATGGGACCACTCTTTGTAAAATCGAGGCTGTACATCTGCATTGATGTGGATTTTTGCTGTGGTCCCGTGCAGGCTTCCGGGCTAGCTCTTCCGAAAAAACAGATATGTGATTGCGGAGGAGGTCAGCGACGTTGGATGATATGGAAACTGTATTTATCCATCTCCAGTTCAATTTTATCTCTCACAGCCAGTCCCCTTCTTCCCCGAACCAGCTATTGAATTTACAACGCTGGACTGTCTTGCTTTGGGCTGGGCTGAGATGTTTTTTCATAGGCGCAGACAGCTCACTGAAGGATTTGTCTCCTGCCTTTTTGGGAGATCCGAGGTTACGCAGCAGTTTGTACGATTTCACCCCGATGATAGTGAGCAGAATATCCCTCTGCTTCACTTAGTCTACGATTCCATTTGGACTAAAGTAGTGCTCCAGCCTCTCGATATACTGGTCCTACTCCTCCTTGTTAGTATAAAACTCATTGATGTTCCCGATCAATGCCAAAGTGGCATGGGGCTCATTAAATTCTTGTCACCAATGTCGAAGTGGAGGCACCAAATAAAGGAAACACGCAATCCATGTAAGAAGCGAATTTAGTTTAATGTCGACTTCATGAAGACTGGCCACAGACCGATGTCATGCATGATGTATCTACCAGTATTCAAACCAGGGATGGTCAGTGTGGTAGTAATTAATATGTAACTACAGGTGGCTGGAATCTTGGCCGTTGGTCTAAACTCGGTGGTCAGCCCAGTCACCCAGTCCCTGGTTTGTCCCTGTCCTTGATATAGATCAAAATTATTCTATCGGCATCCAGGGGCTGCTAATTTGTGCTACGAAGGAATGGCACAACGTTTGATTTTCAGCGTAGGAAATCTGGTTATTTGGAGACGTCCTTCATGATTATGTACATTCTTATTGTTCTTATTGTACCAATTTCGCTCTAATTGCTCCATCCAAGGTCCGTCTTCACACGTAGGTCCGTTTGATGCCGCTGGCGTTCATGTGCGTGCGTAAGCTGTCCCTTTTTGACCGCGTGAGGGCTCACTGTAATTATCGCAAGATTTTTTCACTCGAGCGTTGCCAAGTCGTTGCCAGCAGACGCTATCATTTCGATGACGTAGCTAACATGACGTAATTTGTAAATTAAAGAGTGGTATCCAAACCCATCTTTTTATGCAATCATAATCATGTATACATAAGCTGTAACTAACAAAAAGGATGACATTCATATCCGAATCAAAACATTGCCAGCCCGGCGCGAAATTCGAGTTCGCCGGTACTGCTGGCGCGTCGGTCGGGCTGTTAACACACACTTCAAAAGTAAATATTCTCACAGAGATATTTTAGGTAAATAAATTGAAACCGTTGTATCTTTTTAGTGGCATTTTTTCTAGCATCATTTCCCAAACTTCTGAAATTCCCAGATTGTCAAGATTAGGTTTGTCAAAAGTTTTTCCATCCTAGAATTTTTTCTGAAAAGTTACAGAAAGTTGATTTCGGGCTTATTTTGACAAAATTAGCTCACGTGATGTACGATTCGGTCTCTTACCATGGATTTTCATGCTGAATCCCTTTCAGTATTATGCAGATTTTGTGGGACCAGAGTATCGAAAAGAAACAAAGATAAAAGGCATTCTTATAAAGTAACAGACTACATTGCAATTTGCAAAGATAAGTTCAATCTTGACGTGTCCCAGGATCTCGAGGATATCCATCCCCCTTTCTTTTGTACAACTTGTTACTGTCAACTAACCATAAATCAGGCTACCTCGTGGACACCCAAAAACGACTGGCAGGCACACAAACGTACATCACAAGAGTGTCCTACTTGTGAATTGTACCACTTGTCTCAAAAACCTGGCAGACCCGTCAAAAAGAAAAGGGCAAGTGGTCGCCCCCCAGCTCCTAAGACTGACAATCGTCATACCCACTTTGCACAACTTGAGTCACAGCTAGCCCCACCCACATGCACAACTCAGTCACAGCAGAGAAAGCACCACATCAATCAAGACAAGTTCCATATTAACCAATCACATTCCTTCCTCATTTGTGGTGTGTGCTCCTGTGTTGTGTCGTGTCCTGTAGAAACGCCTTGTCATCACCTATTTTGTGTTGATTGTTTGCGTTCTCTGTTCTGTAAAGTATCTGTAGACTGTCCTATCTGCAATGCACCTGTGCACTATTCACACACCGCAGCACCTCCTCCATACACCATCACCTTGCTGAATAATTTTCATGTCACATGTCAGCACTGTTCTACATCTCTTCCTTACACTCAAACAACCGACCACACATGTCATCATGCACATGTTCTCGATCACACATACTCCAAACCACAAACACAGCTTGACCAACGCCAGATCCAGCAATTGGCCACAGATTTCGTACGAAATCAATTTGCCCAGTCACATGATGGCAATACGGCCACTTTTGGTGTACCTGGTCGAGGACAGGTAAGAGCAAATCTCACTTATTTTTTAAATTTAAATTTGTGTATCCCCGGAATCCCCCATACACCCCCTACCAATTTCACAAGAATAAATACAAACATATACTCTGAAGTTCTAGTTGTGATAAATTTGGCCAAGCAATATTTAATACAAAGCCGAGAGAAAATTAAATGCAAACATGCAACATTTAATTTATTGCATTTTAAAGTTCTTACAGAAATTGAATTATGTTTTGTTTCTTACTATTTTACTATTCTCATTACTTTATCAGTATGCTATCATTAATAAAACAAACTAAATGTTTCATGGGATTTATCTGTTCAGTTTCTACACACTTTTAATGCCCTGTGCTAGATTTCTGCACTCAACCCAAACCCAAGGAATACAATATGAAGATGATTTTTATGGAATATGAGGGAAATGGTTATTCCATAACTTATGATCCAAAAAATAATGAAAAGAGGAACAATGAAAATTAAATTGATGTTATCATGTTTTAAGCGGTTGTTTTAACAATATCATTAGTCTTTCAATGTTATTAGCATCATGAACAAGATCTTTTTCATTAAATCTAAAAATTAAGAATGTTTATACTTCCTAAAGCCAATCAAAACTACACGGCTACCTCAGTCCTTCGTCTCAAGCGATGAGTGCTCAGCCCTCACGAAAAGACGACGCTCCTCTGTGATGCAAAGCATACGAAAACAAATATCAAAAGGAGCTGACAGAGAGCAACAGTCGCATGAGGCATCATACTCGGGGCTCAGTAACATCTTGGGACCAGATGGGAAGGTCGTCATCCCAGCAAATGAGCTCCTGGAACTGAAATCCTTTTTCGGATTCAGTTGGAGAAAACTACGGAGACTCAAAAGGTGAAGCATTTGTGTACATAAAGTAGGGGTTAACCCATGCAAACCCATAAATCGAAAGGGGTCGGGCAACTATTTTTTGTCATGATAATTTGCATGACTTGTCACATACTAATACAACAATGGGCTGGACTGCCTCATCCCCCACATAAACAAAATAAGATTTTAAAGCACAAATAGCTATAGCTCTTATAGTCTGATTTGAATTTCATCTTATAATCGCAGTAAAAGATATGTATAAGCTCGCTTCCGAAATTTCATTTTTGCTTCATGGCTGTGAAACCATGTACACGTGAACATCAATATCATAGCATGTTTTTTTTAAAAATATGTTATAAAAATTATGTAAGCGTGTAAATTAGTTTGTATTAAACAATTTTCGGGGATTTTCACACGCTTTCGAGTACAGGGTCATTGCATTCATTAACAGTGTACTAACTTTATCAGATGTGTACACTGTTACACATATTCCTAATGGGCCTATTTGTTCCAAACAGTTGGCTCCAGGACAGGAGAGTCCAAACAGCCCATGAGGGTGGGGTCCGCCAACTGCAGAATGAGATAATTGGTGACAACCTACAGGGGGAAAATGTCCCAATGCAGATGACAAGTGACACCAGCAAGGACATTGAGATCAAGGCGACGCCACTGGTGTCCGTAAAAAATGTCCCACGCTTGATCCACGACTTATTGGATGAGTATGAGAAGTAAGCTTCACTTTCTGATGTATTAAGTCTGCGTATATGTTTAAGATAATTATTCATCACTTGATAAGAAGGATATTTAAAGATCATTTTCATTGCTAAAGAACACTTGTTGTATTGAGTGCACAATATAATCATTCACATTGGAATTATCTTTAAAAACAGACTGCATGAGCTCACATGGCACAATGGTGTCATCCCGGATAATGAAGTGTGGATCAAGATCGGAGGAGACAAGGGGGGTGGGACGTTCAAAATGATGCTGCAGCCAGCCAATGTCTCACGCCCAAACAGCCTCCATAACACAAGGGTGATTTTGCTCTTCCCGGGAAGCGACAGTGTCTTCAACCTTCAGGTGGCTCTTCAGTCCTTCACAAACAAGATCGAAGACTTGTCCTCATCAACCTGGAGGTATATATAAATGAAATCATATGCACGCCTGAATTCTGCAATGTGTTAATACAACTCAATAATATTTTACAGGAAATTAACAAGACTAAAGGTACATGTTATTCAAACGCATTTGAACTCACCTTAATCTGGTTCATGCATATTGCTTACATCTATATATTTTCTCATTTTCATGCATAAAAAAATTAAGCTCTTTTATTCTTATTAACTTTCATTCATATTGCAGGGGGAAAAAGATCCGGCTGTTTGCCTTTGGTGATTACGAATTTCTTTGCCGCATGTATGGCCTATCAGGACCCAGTGGTAAGCATACTACTTGGTTGCATTTTCAAAAAGGTCATCTATCAGCCTTCATTAACTACTAATAAAAATGTGCCATGCATTTCAACATTTACTTCCACTTAATATACATGTTATTCTCTTTTTCCAGGACGCCACTGTTGCCTTTACTGCACAGTTTCCAAGCAGGATATGGCAATCCCACCCGAACAAAGACTGCACCCACCACGTCCCCGGACGCTGGAAACCCTCAAGTCTTCGCTAGAAGAGTTTCAACAACGGGGTATTCCAAAGGAAGCCAACAATGTCATCAGGCCCTCCTTCTTCAAGATTCCCATTGATCAGGTATTCCTGGGTGCAAGGGAGGGGGGGGGGGGGGGGGGGCATAATGCTACTTATTAAATTGAAAGACTAATGATATTATTAAAACAACAGTTTAAACAAAAACATCAATTTAATTTTCATTATTCCTCTTTTCATTATTTTTTAAATCTCCAAATAGGTCTGCCCACCTGGACTCCATATTTCTTTGGGGATCTTCCTGAAACATTTCAACTCCCTCAGCAATGCTTGTCACCTGCTAGATCTAGCAATCGCTCTAAGACTAGCAGGTGACAATGCAGACCACCACACCGCTGGATTCAAGAAGGAGGTGCACAAGCTGGAGCTCCAGGCCAGAGTAGAGGAGCTTGCGGGGGACTATGCCGACCTCGTCGAGCAGCATGCCATGGTGGCATTGCTGTACGACAGAGAGCCCCCCGCAACCATCCTTGAAATGGCCGAGGAGAAGAAAAGAGAGAGGACTAAACTGGTTAGTTATCATTTGTATGGTACAAAGTAAATTAATTGATACATGTATACATACATGAAATTGTTAATGAATCAAAATTTATTAAAAGTTGAAGAAATGTGGTATTACTCTAACTAGACTTTACACTAACTATGATTGATTTCTAAAATGTGCCAATGTTATATTTACTTTTCAGGAAAAGGAGATTGCCAAGATCGGGGATCTCTCTCCTGGCGCTGGCCCAGTGACAGCAAAGCTCGAGACTGTTCTCCAAAAACTGAGAATATGCAGGCAGGCATATCATGGCCGCTCGTTTGTCGGAAACCACGTCCACAAGTGCCTCATTGTGAGTATTATTCCTTCAAATGAAAAGCACACTATATAGTTAGTTATTCTAGAATGATTAAAAGAACATCAAAATTCAATTGCCAGGGAAAATCGAAAATGATAACCACATACAGGGAAACCCCGTTATAACGAGGGGGACGGGACCCACACTTTTTCCTCGCTATAGCCGATTGCTCGCTATATCAGTACATGATCAAAACATACAGAAACAAATGCATCTATAGGACTATACAAACAATAACATATTTACCGCTAGGACTGTAATATAAATGGCTTTGCAAGCATTCTAAACTGAAATCATGACCTAAAAATTCACTAAAATATCTAATAGCACAGTTGAAAATGTAAATAAATGACACTTCCAACACCTCCGTTTACCGACAAATGAAGCAGCGGGGAGGCCCAGTTACCCGGCCGCGCCTGCCGTCATGACTGCGTGTTAGCATTGAATGATCATTGAACGCTATCTGCATGCATGCGTGGCCGCGGTCGTACACGCGCGGTGTCACACGTGTTTAGAGGCTTCTGCCATGTAAGTGCGTGAGCGGGACTGTGTTGATTGTTGCGCGCGGGGGCGTGCAGTACCTAGAGCCTAGAGCTCTGGCAGTACCGCACGCATGTAATGTGGACATATGCATGTGTGGTTGTGTGTGCGTGTGGATTCTTGAACGGTGTGTGTGTGATCAGCGTTTAACGGCGCGAAGAAAATTGCCTGTGCTGTTGTTGCATTTCCCTCGCTGGGCGGCGTGGCTGAAGGGAGTTCTCGTAATATCGGAGTCAATTTCCTTTCTTTTTCTTTATTCTTGGGCTGGGAATTTGCCTCGCTATAGCAGAAATTTTGCTATAGCCGATCTCGTTATATAAAAACAGAATGCACAGAGGTCTATAGAAGAAAAATCGGGACCCAAGAAATGTCCTCGTAATAGCAGGGTTCTCGCTATACCCGTGCTCGTTATAACGGGGTTTCCCTGTATATCTAAGTCCTATTCAATGACTGCTGGAGAAGTCTTGGCCATTCTTTTGAAATATTGTTATTTAATAAAATATTTGTCTTTAAATAAAATCACAGCCAGAAAATGTGGACCTGCTAACACAAGCAATACCAGCAGCATTGGAAGACATGTCCCTGCAGGATCCTCATCTGACGAGCCAGGCTGAAGAGATGGAAGAGAAATACAACAAGCTTCTCAACCTGTATGGTGCGTGCCACAGGGGCTTAAACAGTGGTAGTGTCCTCCATGATGATGACATACAGCACTTGGGTAAGTATTTAACATTAATAGTTGAACCATCTATTGTTTTATTCATAAAAGATGAAAATCTATGAAACAACCTTTCATGAATGACAGTTAAAAAAGATACACAAATCATTTGAATATGTTCAATATGTATAGAATATGTTCAATATGTATATATATATATATCCTTTCCCTCTTTTCAAAAGACCTGGACATCAGGATGTATATGGAATACTTCCGTGAAAAATTCCCAAACGAAAGCGTGACCCCCAAGCAACATTTGCTCGAAGAACACACCATCCCCTGGCTGCAGCAATGGAGAGCATCTCCTGCAATGCTAGGTGAGCAAGGTGGGGAGGCTGTCCATTGTCAACTCAATACAATCTGCAGAGACCTGAGAGGCTACCATGATGACTTGAAGCTGAACATGCAAGCTGTGAAAAATCAGTGGATTATTAGTAGCCCCACAATCTATCATAAGTTTAGTACTGAAAAGTAACTAAATGACCACCTGGACAGGCTGCTTTACAGTGAACTCCATAAGCCCATTTGCAGGACAGGGTTTTAAAGGCTATTACAATTGGGATAGCTATGTATTTGTATTGCGCCACTCGTAAGTCTTTAACAGCATGCAGTTGAGTTCAAGACTTCTGTAGACCGCACTATTGATCATTATTGTATGTTCCTGACAGTTTACCCCTCTGATACAGATTAGAAGTTCCAAGTTTATGAAATACTTACCCTGGCCACACTGAAGAAGCTGTTTCATAATTCTGGATTGAGGACTGCATGATGATTTTGGTGAAGTGATGGTGGTTGTTCGCCGTGCACTATTTATAATGCCACTGCCATTGATGTTCAGGATTTTGGTGATTGATAACACTGATTAAAAAGAACAAGAACTCAATATGAGCAAGCTATTACATAGTGTAGTAATTCAGTAACTGATGCAGGAGCTAATATTTACACGAACATACAGTTAGTTCAATCGGCAATGGCCATAATGTCAACATGATGTTTAACATATGCATGTATTGATAAATGTTTACAGATGTATGACATTATTACAAATGCAGGCTATATATCTTCAGACAATACCTACTGTGTATTTACTCCCTCAAAATAAAAACTTCCAAAATATGTGAAGTGTTATTGAGTGATGCTTACCAGTACATAACGCAGAAGTCATCATTCTACTTGCAACTTTGCAAAAATGTTTTTTTCATGCATGTGCTTCACTGATAATGAGCAATTTAGGAATTTCATGGTCTACATAAAATAGAAATCAAAACCAATTACTGTACCTGTACTTTGTATAGTGCACTAATATGCCGCATGCACATGTGCAATCATTGGCAAGTGTTGGTGGCAGTCCTCTTTGTTTCATTCCTATTTCTGTCGACTGCATTATTGATCATTATTGTATGTTCCTGTTTACCCCTCTGATACAGATTAGAAGTTCAAGTTTATGAAATACTTACCCTGGGCACACTGAAGAAGCCATTTCATAATTCTGGATTGAGGACAGCATGATGATTTACTTGCCACTGCCATTGATGCTCAGGATTTTGGTGATTGATAACACTGTTTAAAAAGAACAGGAAAGAACCCAATATGAACATATTATTACATAGTGTAGTATTATAGTAACTGATACATCCATAAACAGTAGTCACGGTTGCTGCTATCAATACAAATCAAGTCATAGAACATTTTTTTTTGTCTCTCCACATGTGTAACTTGTTTGAAATGTTGACAATGCAATAGCAGTGATTTCCTTGATAAGGAACTGCTTGTAATGGCAATTACGTAATTTTAACAAAAATGTACAGAATGTCATCTCAGATTAATTTGTACAAATAACATTTACATGGATAAATTGTGCATGAATAAATAATTTATGGTAAATGTATTATAAACTTCATTTATATTCAACAGATTAATGATGACAACTTACAAAATTTCACAGCGAAGAAAATACTAGTGGTTGAATATAGCCTACATGAAAATGTAGCTGTTTTCACGTCCATCTGCTATAAAATTTCATAACCAAGAATATTGGAAAGAATTTTGTACTGCAATATGTGATGTATATTGTTTTTTTCAAGTCACAATACCGAATAAGCTATTATGATTTCGTATCACATAAATCAACTGAAAATTTACTCACATGTGCTATAAATCCTGAAAATTCAGATCATATAACCAGATCCACGATTTGTGTATCATTTGTGTGGACAGCATCTTTGAATGCACAGCGTGTTGTTGTTTTTTTACACATTTTTTTGCGGTTCACCCCCTACAGTCGCCCCTTTCTTTTTTGGAGTGTTAAACAATTGACAATATTTGTACTTCGGTGACAGTTTTTCTATGGGGATTTCAATGTTCCAACTCATTTCTCTTGGTTGTTCAGCAATATTTATGTGAATGGCGCATAGTCTAACGCGCTGTTTGGTGATAAACGCGCACGTCATCAGGGTGACCGTTTAAGAAAGGGTACCTGTAGTAGGTACATGTAGTAGCCTACTACTACTATCTCTTTTAGTCTTTGCTTTGTGTGTACTGTGGTGCTGAGCTGAGGCCTGAGGGGTGTTGGTTGCAATAGTGTCAGTTTGTTGTATGATGGTTGATTAAATTACTTTTAACTTCCAATCTGGACTGAGTGCGGGGGGGGGGGGGGGGGGGGGGGGGGGGCAGAACATAATGCCAATGCTGCTATATTATGCTAATCAAATTTAAACACTAATACAGGGGTGTAATGATATTATTGAAACAAAAGTTCTGACATATTTAAAATCATGATAAATTGGACTGTCTGGAGTGGAAATTCTACTTCTGGATACACCTAGTAGTAGTAGCAGCAGCTAGAAGTATATACTCGCGGTAAGAAGTACAGTACCACTCCAACGCCAAGAACATGACCAGGCATACCTGTTAATGTTGTACTTGCTTAGACTTAGACCTACTATGCCACTTTCAATGAATTGGCATCAACAACTTCTAGTCTGCAGTCAAATAGCAAACACCATAAATGCCGTTTCCTAATAATAAAATTTGCAGCGCAGCTAGCTCAGCTCAGCTGGGCTCTGCAGGAATATATAGCGAACGATGTGGGACCGGATTCGTAGCCCGACGCACCAGGCGATAAACGGAGTACCATAGCGCACGAATTGAAATTGGGCGGCTCTCAATATAGAAAATGTGGTCATGGCATTCAGAGGTAACGAACAAATAGTAAATCTAACCCATCGGCATTAAAATATATTATTCTGAACACACAGAATCACACTTTTATTTTCTATGAAACGTGATGTTATACATAAAAAGGTTATTTTTATTCAAATGTTGCAGGATTAGTATCAATAAAGCGAATATATTACCTTATTTTTCGTCCAGGTGACGGCCTTGTGAACTTCCGGGAAAAATTCTAAGATGAACATTACGAGGGGGATTATGCAGTATGGGTCCTCGTCCATCAAATAAAAAAAAAATTGGAGCAAGAAAAAATGCCGCGGCAAAAATAGAGAAGTTTTACTAAAAGGTCATAAAAAAGGAACAAAATGCGACTTTTTTTGCGCAGAAACTTAAACGCCAAAATTTTGTTTTTTTGATAGTTATACTGGTAAATTATTACATGCTTTGTGATATAAACATGAGATTTTATTATTCTTTTTAATATGTAGGTATACTTTTACTTTGATAATGGTTATAATTCTTTATCATTTCATATTTTGTGAAAGGTTTATTTTGTTAACATCGCTCTGATCAATTAACCGCTATTGTTTATATTGATGACGTCATGCGCGTCGCACAATGGTAGCGCCCGTAGCGTGAACCTGTGCAAACCTACGTGTTCAGTGCATGTGGGCCATTGTCGTCATCAGCGGGAATGACATCTCTTGGTATGAGTGCCCTTGCACAAATCATATCCAATTAACAGACTGACTTCACCATCTTGTAGGGGCATCAGATGATGTGAGATTTTGCGTGAGTGAGGGATACTTGATGTCATCTCTGGAGTGGGTATGTGATCACGGTTCGCTGGTATGAATCTCTGTGTGTAGGTTGTCGGTAGGGCGATCAGTTGTTCTCCATTATGTGATCGGATAGTGAGACCCTCGATGCGTTCACTTGGTACTCTCTCATCCATAGCAGACATTGTGGAAAGAAGGAGACTTACAGGAACTCCACGCAGATCCATCTCATCCTTCGTTTCCTCTAACAGGAAAGTGGTGTCAGATTGGGTGTCGAGTAATGCATACACCATCTGCTCTTCCGCTGAGGATGGCTGAGATAACCAAACAGGTACTATCATGGTACTCTTCACAAAGGTCAGTCTATCAGCAGGTTGATCACTAAATGAGGCATGAGACCATGAGGTTTGAGTCTCCTTGGCGCTGTCCATTACTTCTGTCTCCTGTTCTGGTTCAGGTTTTCTCCTATCTTCATGGAGACAGGATGGATGTCGTCCTTGACAGATACCACATGTGCTTCTCTTTCTACAGTACTTGGACATGTGACCTGCCTTCAAGCATCCATAGCACAGACCTTTCTCTCATACATATTTCTTACGATCTGTCAAGTCCTTTGATGCAAATTCTCTGCATTCATCTAGAGCGTGATCCTTCTTGCACAGGCAGCAGGAGCGTTGACTGTTTCTCCTCTCCTCCTGTCTCTTGTTGTTTGTGCTAGGAGGCTTAACACTGGTGTTGAGAGTTCTGACGTCTGACGGCTTACTCCTCTCAGTTCTCCCGTCCTTTAGGCCATGCAGGGATGTGTTGTTGGCCTCTCCTTCCATGAATTTCGCAAACACTCGAAAGGGAGGAAACTGCTTCTTCTCCTCTGTCCATTCAATGACCTTGCGTGACCATCTTACAACAAGCCAGTCTGGTAATTTGGCTAAAACCTTCTGATTTTCCCTCTCGTCATTTAGGTGGTGAAGATTCCTAATCTTATCCATTGCTGTAACGCACTGGCGAAGAAAATCAGCGAGCTTCCTTAGTCCAAGAGCATCTTTGGAAGCAATCTTAGGCCATCTGTCCAGCTTGTCTCTGAAAGCATTCGCCATGATGAAAGAATCTCCATACCTCTGCTTGAGAGCTTCCAGCTGCGTCAGCTGCATAGATGAAGGACGGAGGACATCTTCCCAATGATTGCCGTACATATCTTGGAGTGTCCAGAGTGAAAAAACGTTTCCGTTTGCCTCTGTGTCGATCTTCGCATATAGCCTATGCTGATCTTGCTTTTCCTGATGTATGATTAAGGAGGGATGCATGTTCTTTTGATTCTATTGTGTAAACAGAATTTATATGTATCACATGAAACATCAGGATCTGGGCTTTCTTCCTTTTTGGTCTCATGGATACCTTTCTGGGTCTCGTGTTTGGGAGAGGAACGATAAAGAGTGTCCACTCTTTCTGACCCGAAATTTGTCCTGTGCAGAAATAAAGGAACATGTTAAGAGGGCAGCTGCATATTTCATGTAAGGAAAAAAATTAAAATTTTGTGTGAATAATTTATGCAAATTAGAGGCATATTTTAAATATTTTACATATTTCATACCTTTCAATCTATTCCTAGGAATGGAACCGTCATGGAAGGGAGGTTGGAAAGATATATCCCATAAACAATTGAAGCATATGCTAATCTGACCAATGCTGTTTGTGTGATTGTCAATTCAGTAAATCCATTTTTTGCCAAAAATGCTCAGCTTACCTCACTGTGTTTTTATAGCAATGTGTACTGCATTATGTAGAGCTATACCCATATACTTAATGCTTGAAATTTCAACAGAAAATTGTGACATTAACCAAACACTGCTGTAACATTTCTGAGCATTTCTCTAGTTGATTGTTAGATCACGCACCTACGGTGTATCATTGTATTGTGTACTGTGTACATGAATGTGCTGCTGGGATGATTGATTTTTTAATAAAAAATCGTGAGAGATGGGTCCCCCTTTTCACAGAAATGTCCTTTGAACCAAACCTATAAAATCAACTTATATTTCAATAGATTGAGGGCATTAGTTTGCATGTATCCTTGGGATAAAACATCTAAATCACATTTTGAACTGTGTTGTTCTCTTGTTATTCTTGCCTTGTGTGTGCAGAGTTTATGCATAATTTTTTTTAGAAACCTTCTTTCTAGTCATGTACCGATGAATTTTCATGCTTTATACATATATTTCAAATGTGCATGTACCCACTGTGATAACCTATGCACAGGATTGTGAAAATTTGCTGCTTTCAATTCCTTTTTTATTGGATTTCATTGAGTTTGATGAGCAGGACTCTTCCTCTTGACTTTTATACTTATATGATACATGTTATACATAATTGAAGAAATTATATATATTTTTATACAATCGTGATTTCTTAATGAACATGTACATTTCCTTTTTATTGGCTTGAATCTTTTTGTTCATGTCTTTTGTCCTCCAAAGTCAAATTTTATGGAGTATTATGTGAAGCCGGTGTGGACTAATTGGTAGTGCATCTACCTCATAATGCTTAAAGGGATAGTTCACCCTGAAATTATTTTGGTTACAATAAAAGAAGGCACATGAAAGAAACACATTAGTGAAAGTTTGACGAAAATCGGTCAAAGGAAAAGAAATTTATTTGATTTTAGAGTTTGTGACGTCACATGTGAGGTGCTCTCCCATGTTGTGTACAATTTTTTTGGGAAAATGTGCATTATCTCAAAAAGATATTTACCATTTCACATGTGGGTATGATCATTAGACACATGTTTCTACATACATTTTGTGATGAAAGGGATGTATTTCTTCATCAAAGGACATAAAAAAGGCAATTTATGGGAAAAGTAGTATACAACATATGGGAGAGCACCTCGCACGTGACGTCACAAAATCAAACATTTAAAATCAACAAACTTGCTTTTCCTTTGACCGATTTTTGTCAAACATTCACTGATATGTTTCTTTCATGTGTCTCATTTTATTGAAACCAAATTAATTTTAGGATGAACTATCCCTTTAAGATCCTGGGTCCAAGCCCTGCGCAGAGCTGATGTCTCGTCTCAAGGTTAAAGCCTGATAACGAGTTATATCGTTAATATAGTTGCCTCATCAGACAGTAGGCATGTATGTATCGAATCATACACAATAGCCTGTATTCATGAGAAGCACTCGTTATTCCGAACGTTCGTTATTCTGAACAATGCGCGACCAATGATCGGATTAACGAACCCTTTTTTGTTTTCGGACTAACGAGCATCGAGGTATAGGCAATTTACGTGTTTCGGAATTACAAACCTTCGGAATAACGAATCTTCGGAATAAACGAACCTTCGGAATATTGAACTGTAACGGTATTCACAACGGTGCTTTTACTTAATAATATTACGTACGTGTGCTAAACCTGAACCTACTTTATGGGACGCCCCCCCCCCCCCCAAAAAAAAAAAAAAAAAAGAAAAAAGAAAAAAGAAAAGGAAAAAAGAACAATGTGAAACGGTATGATTGATTCAATATTATTGGTTTTATTATCAGTATAATTATGGTATATTGGTATATTGGGTATATTAGATAATGATTACAGTGAATAATTGAAATCACTCACTGTTGTGATTCTACGATCACAAATCAATTATTTTGTGACACTAACAGATGATTTATTTTACGGCCCATAAAGCAAGTCTACGTTTGGTACGCAGTCAGGATTAAATCGAATATACTGACTGTATTGAGAAGACAAAACGCCTTCAAAAAGGAGATTGTAAGCAATCTTCTTGCCAATGGTCTTAAATTCATGTATTGTCTATTTTAGAAACTTGCTGAAAGTGATTTGCCTTCAAGTGATCCACAGTTGGAGTTGTTAAATTTAAAATCACAAATCCTGAAATTGTTCGGCCCGAACATTTTCAGGATTTGTGATCTAATCACTAATTTCTCTAAGTGTGAATTATTTGAGGGCAAATAACTTAATTCAGCAAGTTTCTAGAATGGACAATACGTGAATAAAAGACCATAGGTAAGAAGATTGCTCACGATCACCTTTTGAAGGCTCGTTTGTCTTCCCAGCACAGTGTATTCCCTTTAATTCACCGGTGTGTGAAAATGGGCCAATCTATGAGTATCAGAGTACATGTGTATCATACTTCTTCCCAGATGAGTTGTGTACATGTACTGTGAGAATCGTGAATAGAACAATCCAATCACTGAACTATCTATTTATTTCACAGTACTTATTGATTTCATGTTTGTAGCAGATTGTCTGTGATTTTCCTAATAAGAGACCCGAGAAGGGGAAATAGACAAAGAGATAAAGAGAAGACTGGAATCGAGAGACAGAGGGATAACTAAAGAGAGAGAGAGAGCGAGAGAGAGAGAGGGGGGGGGGGAGAGAGAAAGGGAGGGAGAGAGAGAGGAGAGAGAGAGAGAGAGAGAGAGGGGGGGGGAGAGGATAGAGAGAGAGAGAGGAGAGAGAGAGAGATAGAGAGAGAGGGAGAGAGAGGAGAGAGGGGGGAGAGAGAGAGAGAGGAGAGAGAGAGGGAGAGGGAGAGGGGGTGATAAAAAGTGAGAGAGGGGAGAGAGAGTACTAGAAAAAAAGGGAGGAGGAGAGATTTAAAGGCAAAATTATGATAGTTAAAAAAAAGTGTGAAAGGGAAAGAGCGAGGAAGAACGCACGGGAGGGTGTAGGATGAGAAAAGAGAAAGTGAGAGAGGAGAGAGAGCAAAATAGTAAATATTGATTTATATGCGGAGGTGATTAGGAAAACATCCATAAAAAATTGTGTACGTGTTCTCTGAAAATTTTGCCCCACACGTTATCTTCAATAGGCATATCAGGCTTGCAATGTTTTTTTTTTTATGCCTTATTATGCCTTATGTTATCCATTAACCACGATCACAGTAAAGAGGTTGCATGGTGTTTGCTGTCAAACAGTACTGTTATCCAAATCGTAATCCCCTAAAATAACTGTTAACTAGGATATATGCGTCAGATTTCATCATGTCGCTAATTCATCTTGCGTGTATACAGGAACGAAGATGTTATATTATGTAGCAGGTTTCGCGTGAATGTTCAATGAACGAGCCAGGTCGGTTTTGCGTGGGCGGCGCTTCCGTTACGATTAACACTAATGTAGTACGACCTCTTGTGTTATGCAATATGACAGGTGTCCCCTTTTTAGGTAAAAAAAAAAATAACATGTAAAAACCACGGAAGGTGGCCATACGGTAGAACGTCCCTCTCAATAATAGAACTCGAAATCAACTTAAAACGAAATTATAGCTATCAGTATGATTATGTTGCACAGGTTTTGGGCGGGTCGTTCAAAACATAAAGCCTCCAGACCGGAAACCGTTGTACGCTATGTAGTCCGCACCGTTCCGATTCACGATGCATGCGTTCAATGGGAGTATTTCACGCATCGCACGCTGATACGATTATGAATGTAGACTATGCTCGATGCGGTTCAAACGTTAACAAGGACATTTTTTTCACTTTTCCTGTTCGAGAAGCTATGACTGTGAGATTTCATAAACGTCATTGTTAGGGTGTACTGCTGACTCCTGTCGATTTTCATGACTGTTTCATACCCTGTCTTTAATACATTGCACGTAGTCGGTTAACGAATGCAATGAGCGCACGTACTCTGGTAAAGAGACACCCAACCGCGACTACATGCATAAAAGACAACAACCGTTATATCGTGTTAAGCTTCAGCGGTGTGCGGTCCACAAACATTAATAGAGAAGCCTGAGAAAAGGGCGCGGAAAAAGGGTGGCAGCACTTCCCATTCAAAATCTCGCTGCGGTTGCACTCCTAGCAGACAAGCGGATGACTGTTAATTGCTCAACGGATCATTTATAATTAGCAGAATTTACTGACAAGTTGACTTTTGCAGCCATTCACTGAGGACTCATTCAATTTATGTTTATATTGCCTGAGTCAAGGCCCTATACTTACGGGAAAGAAATACTGTGTCTCGCTGACCGGAAACCAGTGCCCTGTCTCACGAAGGATTGCAATTGATCGCAACTTGACTTGCGATTAATATCATTCGTAAGTTTGTATATTACAGATAGGAGGTTGGACTTTCGATCGATTCAACACAATCGAAGTTTAATCGAAGATTACATCGAGATCCGAATCAAGATGGATAGTGGAAGGACGTCAAAGTTTTCTGAGATCATCTCGACCATTTCACACCTGGTACTGCGGGGTAAACTCACCAGTGACATTGAGAAGGATTATGCCGATAAAGCAGAGGTAAGACAAAACAAGGATTAATTTTTTTTCAACACATTCTTTATTTTCCTTAAATTTGAAACATTGATTTCAAAAAGAGCTTGGGACGGAGATGCGTTTCACGAGAGCAAGATAAACAACATAATTACACAAAAGACATCGTTGCAAAAAAATGCAAGATAAAAAAAAAGTAGAGAGAGAGAGAGAAAAAATGAATGGATTTAAGGGATAGTTCACCGTGAAATTAAGTTGATTTCAATAAAAGCAGAAGTAATGAAGAAACATAAGTGAAGGTTTGACGAAAAATCCGTCAAAGGATAAGAAAGTTATCATGGCTATGATCTTTTTTAAATTTCAATTTTGTGACGCCCCGTGCGAGGTGCTCTTCCATAATGTTGTATGCTGTATGATTCCATTAATTGCTCCTTTTCTGATTTTGTCAACGGAGCTCTTTTTGTTCATAGAGGTATACGTGTAAAAACGTGTGTCTAATGATGTATCAAATGCACAAGTAAAAGCATGCATATCTTTTTGAGAAATTGACACAAAAAAATTGTACACAACCTAATGAGGACACCTTGCCCGTGTCGTCACAAAATCAAAACTTGAAAAAGATCTTAATTTCCATATCCTTTGTCGGTTTTCATCAAACCTTCACTAATATGTTTCTTTCACGTGTCTGCTTATATTAAAACCAATTTAATTTCAGGCTGAACTATCCCTTTAAGGGGGAGGGATGGTTGTAAATATTACGGTCCAGCCGAGCCACTCTTTCGTCACGGGCACCAGCATGCTCTTGATTTTAGTATCACAATTCATGTTTCATTACAAGCCCTTTTATACAATTACATGAATGGCGGTTTGATAAATGAATCGACCATGCTGACAAGAAATCATTGGCGTACTCATTAAACAAAGATTATAATATTGTTTTAAAAGTTGGACAAAAGTGTGACATATCGCATAATTATGGTTTTGAGTAAAATAATGTGATATTAATTTATATCAAACCATATCATTTAACTAAGTTAGAATCAAAACATTTTCTAATGAGAACGTCTCTTCCCAATATATTACATTGAAAAGAGGATATATAAGTAAAGTAATTCTGAAGTTGATAAATGTCGCACTTCACGGGATTATGACATTGGGTTGATTAAATTGAGCCTCCCCCAACCGCCCCCATCCCCCTCCCACAAGAAAAGGAAAAGACGAAGAAAAAAAAGGAAATTGGGTTACTAAGTTCTGGGGGATGGTGTGACAATGCCTTTGAAGAATTTATTTACATAATGTGATACGTCTATGGCAATACCACGAAAATGTCGTGACACTTTTTGGCAAACGTTGATATTTAAAGCACAGATAACAACATGTAGAGCTTTAAAACCATTGTTTCATATGAATCTTTTACTCCTTTCACTAAAAACAGATTTGTGGAAAGAAACACCCCCGGCCTATAACAATAATCATTCATGTATGATAAATGCCTATTGTAACGCCGTGAAGTAAAACGAGACATGTTTTTTTTTTCATCCTGCACGAACAATAAAATATTTCTTCACTTAACGAACATTCATTTTCCGTGTAAATAGTTTTCATTAGTCGTCAAAGTAAGTTTGGAAAGTCGCTTTTTATCGGTTATACCTCTCTTGCCATGCTTGTAGCAGTGAGGTGTCATCATTCTATTTCAGTTTCCTTGTACTTCATACTTTGGGTTCTGTTTTGGGGACGGTAGCCAGTTCTGTCAAATTGGATGTTGTGACAATGCTCTTGAAGAGTCTAGTTGCATAATGTGATACGTCTGGGGAAATTCCACGAAAACGCCGTGACACTTTTTGGCAAATGTTGACATGTAAGGCACAGATAGCAAAGTGTAAAGCTTTAGAACCATCTTTTAAAATGAATCTTGTATATCTTTCACTACAAACGGTTGTGTAAGAAGAAACACCCTCGGCCTTACAATAATAAATAGTGATCATGCAGGGCCGTCACCAGCTTTTTTCTAGGGGGGGGGGGTGCTTTTTATGAAAAAAAACCCCACAAAAACACAAAAAACAACGTATTAACTCAATTTCATGCAGTTATATAGCCCGCCGGCCAGAATGGATCCCTACCCCCCCCCCCCCCCCTCCGGTTTTGTATTGTTTTGTTTTGTTTTGTTTTTTTTATTTTTTTTTTATTTTTTTTTTTGGTTCTGAAGGGGGGTGCGTTCGCACCCTCCGCACCCCCCCCCCCCCCCCCTGGCGACGGCCCTGTCATGTACAATTAATTCCTACCGTAACGCCGTGACATAAAAATGGTAAAACATTTCTTCACTTAACGAACATTCATTTTCCTTGCAAATATAGTATTTATCAGTCGTCAAAATAAGTTTGAAAAGTCGCGTTTTATCGGTGATTCCTCTCTTGCCATGTTTGTAGCAGTGGGGTGTCATCATTCAATTTCAGTATCCCTATAAATCATACTTTTTCAGTGGTAGCCGCGCTGTTTATATGATTATGCATATTAACAGGGGCAAAACGGGTCAAGATAAAAGGCGAACAAATACGAAAATGCGCTGCTACTGACAGACAGCGAAGTATTCATGTGTGAAAGAAGAGAGGATACGAAGAAGAAAATAATTGGACATAGAAGTTAACAAGCTTCCTAATGACATCCCTAACAGTGAAATAAAATCCATCAAACTCGAGTTATCAATTTCAAATTCTATAGCGTTGGTAGTATGAATAGCCAATTATTGGAAACACAATAACCCTAAAATTTAATTAAAATCACACTGAATGAAAGAATATAATAACCGTGCATTTAATTTGGGCAAATTTCACGGAGTGCTTGACACTGCATCATATTACACTGTATTCTGGGATAGCCTACTGACTAATATCGTGATCGCATAATTATTACAAATTAGGTAGTATTGTAGAAGGAAAAATGAACAGGGTTTGTCATGATATCAAATGTAGTGAGTACATCAAAACAACAAAAGCAAAGATAAACATCGATCAAATATCAGCTTTCAACCTTTTTGGAGCAGTTTATTTTTCTCTCCGGGTGCTTAACGGCGATACTACTACTACTACTACTACTACTACTACCACTACTACTACTTCTACTACTACCACTACTACTACTTCTACTACTACTACTACTACTACTACTACTACTACTACTACTACTGCTACTACTACTTCTACTACTACTACTACTACTACTACTACTACTACTACTACTACTTCTACTACTACTACTACTACTACTACTGCTACTACTACTTCTACTACTACTACTACTACTACTACTACTACTACTACTACTACTTCTACTACTACTACTACTACTACTACTACTACTACTACTTCTACTACTTCTACTACTACTACTACTACTACTACTACTACTAATTTGAGAGCATGCATTGGTTTCAGCCGATGCCATGAGCCATGGACCCTACACCTCCAGACCTGTCTATCCAGCATGGCTAACCTCAGCTCACTAACGCTATCAAGAACACTAAAATCAGTGGCCCGACCTCTCCCTCTTCTTGCTGTACCCTATTTAGGTTCCCAGAATATGAGGGAATTAGCAGATAGTTTAGAATAACAATAAGCATCAATCAACGATAATCCTTACTGATCCAAACGATCATCATCCCTCCACTTTACCAAACTCAATGAGCCTATACAAAAGGCATTACAAGTCGACGCGACATCAAGCAGCGAGTGCCCACTTCAATTTTCGAATCAAAGAAGCCACACCCCTTATCCTTTTCATGTACGCCTGGGGTACAATACCTCTTGATTAATACAAGTCAAAAAGTCAACTTCAGTGAGACTTACTCAGTGAGACTTGTCGCAAATCCGATAGGTCTACAACCCTCTTTTCACTCACGCCTCTTCCAGAACCAACAGTCATCTCGCAGACAGTCGTCCCATGATAATTTAGACACGCAAACAAAACATCGCGCTCCAGCAGTTATATAGAGGGTGTTAATCAAAAAAGAAACTTGCCAAGTATCTGTCTGGCGTAATCAACACTGGCTTGTCGATGGGTTTAGAGATAACTCGATGGATGTTATGACTTGTGGCTTCATTTATTCTCTACATCGCGGAATCTTTCGGAGATAACCCAATAAAAAAAAATGACTTGTGCCGCCATTTGCACTTTGCACTACGGTAGCTTTCAATCGCGCCGTGATGGTGTTAAAAGAAAATAATCAACACCGATTCTGAGTTATCACGCTATGTCCATATTAACTTGTTTGGTCATGATAGTCTTATCTTTATTTACACGGGGTGTTAAGGATACTATTGAAGTCATTAATGATACTAATCAGGATATATCACGCCTGTAAACCTGTCCATTTTGAAACAATTCACCCCGCCTAATAAATTATGTAAGCTACCAATCCCCATTAAGTCTTCCATATGCTACGTTCGCGTCACAGCCTTGTCTGCAAACAAATAGTCTAATTTGATGCTTTAGCACAATTTATCGTGTCTTGATTAAAGACTATCAGTACATGACCTATTGTAGTCTCATGACGCAGATTCTACTTCATGCACTATCCGAAGGTTTGGGTATGTGCAGGGAGTAAGGACGGATATGAATCAATCTTCATTCTTTGAACCCATGCACGGCACCGCCGAAGAGTTATGCGTTCTCAGCATTAGGTGATTGTGTAGCAACAGCTTCTCAGAGAGAACAACAGAAATGTGGAGTCTCATTTAGCTTGTGCAGTTATGTTGGATGGCATCAATACTTTTGTGAGCAAAGCAGATATCAGCGAGCAAAAATAAACAGGTTTTTCAAATAAATTATCGCAGCTGCAAGCAAATGCACGCAACTCTGTTAATGATAATACACAACTTAAAATATAATTTCGATAATGACGGAATCCTACAATTCTGGAAGAATCCGGAGAGTGAATAAGTGAATAAATAGTCAATTTGTCAATAAGAAAATTATCTTTTGTCTTCATTATTCATTATTGCACAATGCTTTAGAAGAAAGTCGAGTACATGATCTTTAGTGGTGAAAATGAAAATTGCAAAATAATGTGATGAGAAACCCAGCTTCGAGAGACAAAATAGGGAATTAAAGACATTTCTTGCTAAATGTCGGTGCTCAGCATCTGACATCAAAGCAGTGTAGTGATTGTGGAATGTTTTTGACATTTATTAGCACGCTTAAGAGTATCCATACAGATGTTTGAATATAATTATTATGCTTGAGTTTTCTTCCCCTTCCTAACACCTCCCTGGTATGTGCCTGCGAATCGCTCGTCGACTCTAATAGTTGCAAACGTTTTCTCGTCATGGCAAACCATAACGAGTGATTCATGTAGCGATCTAGGCTAAGGTCCATGCCAGTGAGAACTTACGGTTCCTAATATAAACTCCTCAAAAAAAAAAGGTTTGGAAAGTTTGGAAAGTTCACCAAGCTGTTCATAAAGGGATACTGTACTGGGAAGACAAAAGCCTTTAAAAGGTGATCGTGAGCAATCTTCTTACCAATGGTCTTGAATTCATGTATTATCCATTTAAGAAACTTGCTGAAAGTTATTTGCCCTCAAATGATCCACATTTGGCGGTATTAATGATTAAATCACAAATCTTGAACATCTCGAACATTTTGAGGATTTGTGATTTAATCACTAATTACTCCACATGTGGACCAGTATCTGTCCCAGTAGAACGAACAAGAATTGTTCATTCATTCAGCCATTCATTGATTCATCCAATAGCAACATAATCAAGAGAGTTGGCATAGATGCTGGTCAATTTGGCACATTCTGTTTGTGACCTACCAGTAAACAAATGGAAGGAACTCCGCCATGAGGCAACCGATTGTTACCAAATTTGTGTCATTTCTCGGAGGAGGATATTAGCTAATGGAGTGACGCATACAATGATACAAACGGGTCTCAAACAAATGAGAAATATGTGGCGAAAAAACAATTTCCGAACTTTTTTTATGAGGATTATAGTTCATGCCACGTCACTGACATGCATGACACGATCGCTAGACAGCTATCTGGGACATCTCCCCAAGCATCTTACAGACATAAGGATAATTAGCGTCGACTTCCAGCTGCCGGCCTTCAATTAACACTTCATATCGATCGATGCCCATTCGGCCCGCACGCATGTGTCTCAGACGAAGAAAACGCGATTGTCCTACAATCGCGGGGCTTAGTATCCGAAGACGCAATGGGTGCAACGCGAAAAGGAGTGAATAAAGGAGAGGAGGAGAGGAAAAGGAGGAAGGCATTTGAGAAGGCAAGGCGTGGAAGGAGGAGAAACTGGAGAAGAAGAAAATCGCCAAGGAGTAGAAAGATAACATAAAACGATGAAGATGAGAGAGATGAAGAGCAAGATGATTAGCAGAAGAAGGATAAGGAAGCGAGGAGTGAAAGCAGAAGGGAAATGAAAAAAAAAACACATGACAAACGGAGAAGGCATTTATATGCCCATATGAGCTAGACGAAATGAGACTGAAGAAAAAGAATTTGGAGGGAAAATGGCGACTCAAGAAAAAGAAAAATAATAAATGGAGGAAAAAGAATCGATAAAAAAGTACGAATACGTACATACATACAATGAAATATATTATAATTCAATAAATTAAGTAGAAAGAACAATCACGAAAGCGACGAAGGTTTCGAAGAAGGAAAAAAAGAAGGAGATGAAGAAGAAGATGGAGGAGAAGAAGAAGAACAAGAAGAACAAGAAAACGAAGAAAAAAAAAGAAAAATAAAGAAAGACGAAGAAGAAGAAGAAGAAGAAGAAGAAGAATGAAATGACGACGTAGATGAATCTTCAGATTGTATTACAATATTGAAGACGCTTCTGTCATCGTGATAATAACATATGGGTTGTGTCAAATTTGGCACATCATTGTCACAAGCCGAAACCACTTCAAGTACGTCGGCTTAGTCATTCGCCCCTTTCTTCACATCCCTTGATCATCTTCAGCCACAGGAGCTACATCTTCACACGCATGTAGTCTAAGAGGGTACTTGACTTTACATTTAAAGGTTATAATGTGTCCCTTTTGCAACCGCTAGCAATAATACGTTATAGGACCTATATGAATTACGAGACTTACTAAGGTACCAATCGGGGCAATCCTATCGGAACGCAGATGGTCGTATAGAAAATATGAGCGGGAGACCAGATCGTGTCACCTGAAATTGACCAATCGTGACCATATCGCAACCAAGCGCACCAAGTCGTACAAGAACGTGTCGACTCTCATCACCTCGTATCCAAACCTGACATTTCAGAGAAGTTCGACGATCAGCTACGAAATGCCAGTTGTGGCGTTCGCAACGGAGAGCACGACAGTGGGAACCTAGCATTATGTTAGGTATTCACCATTTTTTCATAGATGCACAACTTTATATTTCAGGTCTACAAAATGGTTACACAAATTTTAACATCCTGTTTAAAAAGTATGATAGCCTTTTAAAAAACGTCATGAAATTCGGTCGGAATCAGAAGTATGTCTCAACGATAACATGTATGAAATCAGTCATAGCTTCATGAACCTTTTGAGGAAAAGCGAAAAAAACATCCATATTTACGTTTTAAATACTCCGTTTTTGGAGCGATCTATAGCCCATCTACCGTATTGCAGCGGTCAGCGGCGCACTTCTCGCATCAACGTGTCACTACGGAGCGGAGAGCCACGATGTGCACTCTTGAGGTCTCGGTCTTGATCTAGTAATCAATATAATTCCGCTCAAAGCCAGTTCCCAGTTGGAAAGTTGGACCGAAATTTATTATACAGTATTTCCCTTTCGTTGTACATATCTCCAAAGCCCATATTAAAACAAATTGACCAGATCTGATGAAATAAGCCCCATTTTAACGATTACCAGAGATATCAATAATGATTAATGTTAACCTGTCGAAGCTTTCAGACGCAGCAACCAGCATGACCAGTAAGAATGGTAAGTGACCACCCATGATTACAGTCCACTAATTGACCGTCTTCGTAATGCTTTCCCCCTAATTGCCTAGTAACACGTTATTGCATTCACCTGTATCTAGTCATTCAGACCCAATCATTTGCCAATGGATAGAATGTACTTTGGATCTATTGTTTGTTGCTACTCGGACAAGCTTTGGGTACATTAGTAACGTATTGTTTGATCGACGTGAACAAAATTTACATACATAACGAAAATGGTCTAATGACTCCGCTTAAGCAATAAATGCCTTGGTCAGAAGTGGTCGTGCATCTCTCTGCGTCTGGTCTGCGTCTGGTTTCGCAGAAAGTCCTTACGTCGGACGCAAGGAGGTCACGAAAGCCCTTTTCCGTTCATGCAAGCATCGCCCGGACCCGTACCTTGCATGCCCGGCAGCAGCTACGACACACCAGCTGCATAGGGATCGCGTGCCCGTACGAAGGACGTGCGTTGCCTGCGAGGTCTCCGTACTCTTGCCAGAAACATGTCGACACGCAGAGGTTGGCACACAAGCTGTGGACACGCACGTGCAAAAACACGCACGGTCGGTTGTGACCAAGGCATAGAGTACCTAAGTATGACGTCATTTGAGCATTATGATCAAGACAACTGGCTCTAAACAATACGGGTAGAGCAAGCAGCGGTGATCACAACGGGGACTGTAATTCTCCCTATCGCATATAGCTCTCCGAATCTGAACGTGTGTGGCGCTCTAATTTTTTTACCTTTAATTCTTGGGATATGAACTTCCGGTCCACGAACATTCGGCAATCCCGTACAATAAGGGACCAGGGTATCCAACTAATTTTTTATGAATATTAACCCTAAACCTAATCCTGACCTGAACACTAACCCTAAACCTTATTCTAAACCTAACCCTGACCCTAACCACAACCCTACACAAAATTTTCACTGCTAAATTCATAAAAAAAAGTGATTTCTTGGTCACTTTCTGCCGACAACCAACTCTTACCGGAAGTATACGTCCCAAGAGCAATCGATCAGATATCGGTATCGTGAGCTGATATCGCTTGATATCGGCTATATGCGATAGGGAGAATTGGGAATATCGGACACTAGCCCGATAGACAATATCGGACAGCTAAACCTCTCACTGGAGTGAGTTTGTTTAGAGCCAATTGTCTTGACAACATGTTCATATGACGACACCACTTCGGTACTCTATAAGGGAAGAGGGTAGGTAGTGGGAAAGTCTACGGGAATCGTAACAAGTCGAGCGCCGTTCTGCCATGAACATAGGTCTCTTTCGTGTTTAGTTTCAGGATATCCAGAAGAATTCGTGTCAAAAGTATAAATTTGGTGAAATTGAATGAAATTGGGACTCCCGTCATGCCCGTGATGACGGCAAAATGGGTCTGCCATGACTTCGGCTCCTTATCATCACCGTATTTTACCTCTACAGGAATAGTTCACCCTGAAGTTGTTGGTTTCAATAAAAGTAGAAATCTGAAGGGAAAAAATATGTTAGTGAAGAAAATCCGTCAAAGGATAAGAAAGTTATGATTTTGTATTTTTTTTAATTTTTGATTTTGTGACGTAATTTGCGAAGTACATTATTGTTGTGTGCAATTATGTACTTCGTACTTCGCACATGACGTCACAAAATAAGAAAATGTAAGATCATAACTTTCTTTGACGGATTTTCATCAAACCGTCACTTATATGTTTCTTTCACGTGTCGTCTTATATTGAAACCGCTTTAATTTTAGGATGAACTATCCCTTTAAGATTTATAGTAGAGGAGTCATTGTATCAGACTTTACGACGGAATGAACGAACTGATTAGCAATAACAACTATTGTAATTGATAACAATCAGCCACAATGGTCACAATGTGTTCACCATGCAAACACTTAAAAAATTTGACCCTTCGTTTGTATATTAACCCCCAGGGTAATTAAGCTTCAAATAAAATCTAAGACTAATATTAAACCATTTGTGTTAACGTTGTTACATATCTAGGTTTATAGTAACAACAACATGTGTTACATTTAACACTCTATCGATCACAGTGTATGGTGTGAATGTCTGACGCCAACCCAATACATGATAATTAGCGTTCTGAACCTATCTATAATCATAATACTAAACAAATCTTGTTAGTTATCCTTGTATGAATGATAAAACTAATAGCAAATTATAAGTTGTTGTTCTTTCCAATCATTAGCTTTTTCATTCATAAAAAAAATACGAATATACACGCCATTAGCTATATGCACGGACATTATTTTTTTGTGTAAACCGTTGTTAACTCAAATAGAATGAATGAAATGAAATAACACTTTTGTATGTGGTGGGAAATTCATGCTCTTGAAACAATATCATTTCTCTTCCTTTGGTTTTTGTGTTTAAGCAAAACAAGGTGGGAAATTCATGCTCTTGAAACAATATCAATTTCCCTACTTTGGTTTTTGTGTTTAAGCAAAACAAGGTCTAAATAATTTAAGTGTTGTTGTTGGTATTATCATTATTATCAATCTTAAAAATGTATTAAAAAAAAACGTTTTGTCCGAGTAGCAACAAATAATAGATTTAGGGTACGTTCCACCCATTGAAACTGAATCACGAAATACAGGTAAATGTAATACCGCGTTACTACGCAGTAAGGGGGAAGTTGTGAATGCATTACGAAAACGACTTTTTTAAACTCATCGCAAAAGAGGAGAGTCTTTGTCAAGACATGACGACGAAAGATAGACAGATAGTAAGTGGGGGCAAGAAGGTTATTCATTTTCTTGCAGCTGTCCCTTTCATTGAAATCACCTATTGTGAGGAGTTTCTCGCTGAAAACATATTGGCAGGTGCCCATCAATCCGTCACATTTGACATCACTTTCTGACAGGATGATATCAACTTGATACACGCAAGAGATTTCCGAGTCAAACTGTAGGATTAAGTGCATATTAAGTGTGTCATAATGTTACTCAATTTATGATGCATACCAAGGCTCCATATACCACACAGGGGGAATTGTCCCATGATTCACCTCGCTGCAAGATCATCCGTATTTTGCTGGCAGTCATGTCCGCTTTCGGTCTCATACGCTATTGCACTCAAATACGATTGCGGTTGCTCGCTACATCATGGAATGACTTTCCCTTATATGTGATATGGAGACATTCTCCATTTCTAATATACTTTGCTTCACTTTTTTTGAAGAAGGAGATGTTGCTTTGGCCACATCTCTCTTCCCTCTCCCTGTCAAATCCTTTAAAAAGGTGACAGCATTTCTTTGTTTGAGCTATCCCGAAAAGGACCGATTATTTGATGGTATATATATCATTCTCAACTCATTCCAATCATTTGCAAATAAATACAAAATACAGTGTTTGTATATTCATATGCGACACGAAGTCCTCATCATATTTTAGCACGATTTTTAAGGCGTTAACTTGTCGTTAAAAGCATATGGCTATCTTGAATCATCAATGTATATATGATATGTAGTAACAAATCTTCGACGTTTGTAATGTTAGTGAAGTTAAGTGAATTCATGAATTTGATTGAATTGAATAATTAATTGTCCATTCATAAAAAATTGCTTTGATCACAAAACTAAAATTACTTCACTAACGAACACTCAAAACATAACATAACAAACGTTCGAGATTTGTTACTACATTTTACACATCGATCGTGATGAGAAAGAATACAGAACAAGACCCCAAGAAAACAACAGCAAGCATGAAATGATTTCAATTTTCGCAGATATAGGAGAAGTCTTTAGAGGAAACATAACTTGCAAAGGAAAGAAACGTGCATGGTGAAAATCTGGGCTCCATTCCATAAAGATTTGCCATTGATTGCAACTTGACTTGCGCTTGATAGCAATCGTAACTCTGTACATACGAGATAGGAGATGCAACTTGCGATCGATTCGGATCAATCAAACTCCTTATAAGACGGGGCCATGAACCATCTCAGGTTTTCAGTTGATGCTTACTTCTTAGCCATACTTTGATATGTACTGAGTCAAGTGAACAATCGGAAAAGAAGTCTTTCTTTATGCAGTTGAGTGAGGGCGGGGTTATATAGTTGAAGATAGGACGAAAAGTTAAGAAGTGTTGACAATTCTTGATTGAACATTAATCCTCTCAAGAAGCCCATAAATCCTTATTGTCAGAGCTTCTAAGTCAACACATTGTCGTATATTTATGTCACCGAATGTGTGATAATTTAGGGGCGATAATTGTGTTTAATGTATACATTATCTGATAATGTCAGTCCAGGAAGAAAGAGGAGGGGCAGGGCGGGGGAAATCTCGCTATTCATACAGACGGGTATTCCGTAAGTAGGCGGTCGAGAAGTTTTAAATAGCTTCTGTTAACAATTTTTGTGAAGACGAATGTGTGAGAATTAACTGATTAAGGAGAGATAATCGTGTTTAATGTACTTTATCTGATAATGTCGATCCCGGAAGAAAGTTGTAAATAACATCAGTCTGTTAATAATTGTTGTGTGTCTCAGCTGGAGGAGCCTGTCAGTATAACACCTTGTCTTTTGGTTGGAAGTGCGAGAATTTATTGCAGTAGCTTTTTAAAAGTCAATTCAAATCAAGACAGATGTATTGGTATGACTTTTAAAAGCCGTGGCTGAATTACTGCAATTTGCATCATGTAGACTTTAAAAAGATTTGAATGATAACAATTTTACAGTGTAAATAAATACAAAAACAATTTCATTTTCGTATAAAAGAAGTAAAAATGGAAATGAGAGGTGACATCTATTAGTAATTCACACGAATGTTACGATTATTACGAACAAATATGAAAAAAAAATAGTTCAAATACAGTGATTAAAATTCATTTAAAATGCGAACAAAATAAGGAAGGGTACTGTTTTTGGAATTTAGTAGTTTTACAATTGAATTGAGGGTATTTATGGGTGATGTTGCATATATGTTTTCAATTATTGTAACTTACCATCAATGGTATACTACTGCATCAGCCAATGAGATGCACCTGTTGCCGTGGTAGTTACCGTTGATGGTAAGTTACAATAATTGAAAACATATGTTTTGGCCCTGGACATTTCTTGAATGAGCAGTCTCCATATTGTTTATCTGATTGTTTCAAGTCAAGTGTTTGCACACGGTTATCACTATATCTATCTACCTATCTATCTATCTATCTACATATAGACATATTTATAAATATGATATAATATATATATATATATATATACACATTTATGCATGTATTTATTCCTCATACCTCCACGGAATAAATATACAACATAACTGTTTTAAATCGTCACACTGGCAAACCGTTATCGGTACTTGCTAGCTATTCACTTGGATCGCTGTTCTCAACGCGTAACCTTTAAGTTTTGTGAATAAGGACCCCGATTTCCTATTGTAAATAGCGGTCATTCAGGTCTGAGAAATTACTCGTTATGAATAGAAGTCTTTATAAATAGCAAGTTCTCTACCCCCCCCCCCCCCCCTCCCTTCCAACCAACCCCCGCGTGCGGATTTTCAGAGAAAGTGCATTAAAAGCGATTTTTCTCTCCTTAATCTTCACACATTAAAATCTACGACGATGTATCGACTTACAAGCCATGATAATTCAGGCTTTATAAATAGCAAGCCCTCAATCATTAAAATTCCAGTAATCACCAGTCCAGTTTTCTAAAACTTCTGCCACAGACGCAGATGTGGCTGAGAAGTTATCATCGGCTACGACAAACCTGAGATGCAAGCTTAAGATCTCCACCATCCAGTACAGTTCCTGTTGATTGTCAGTAAAGTTTATAGTTGCACCATTGTAACTATGGCTGAGTAGTAATCGTATTACAAACCTGAGATGCAAGTTTACAATTTTGACCACCCACTACAACTCCTTTCAATGATTGCCAGTTTAGTTTTCAGAAGACTTCTGTCATAGCTGCAGCTCATTATAAACGTATGGCTTAGAAGTAATCATCTTCTGCAAATCTGAGATGTAAGCTTAAGATTTTCACCATCACTACAATCCTTTTGATAATTGCCAATTAAAGAGCATTTACTGTACTGGGAAGACAAAAACCCTTCAAAAGGTGATCATGAGCAATCTTCTTACCAATGGTCTTAAATTCATGTATTGTCCATTTTAGAAACTTGCTGAAAGTTATTTGCCCTCATATGATCCACATTTGGAGTAATTAGTGATTAAATCACAAATCCTCATGGTGTTCGGCCCGAACATTTTAAAGATTTGTCATTAAATCACTAGTAACTCCGAATTTGGACCATTTGAGGGCAAATAACTTTCAACAAGTTTCTAAAATGGACAATACATGAATTTAAGACCATTGGTGAGAAGATTGCTCATGATCACCCTTTTGAAGGCCTTTTGTCTTCCCAGTACAGTATATTCCCTTTAAGTTTCCTAGAAAAAAAGTCTGCCATTGTCAGTTGATTGGTTTTGTAGAAAAAGGGTCACCTTGCCTCACATCTTGAAATGATTCTGAATGCATTTGATGATGTGGTCTCCTGCTGATTCTGGCATTGGGGTGTCTTTGATTGACTTGGTATACTTCAAGTCACTGACCTGCCCCATCTTCAGAATACGACCGACTTGTCAAATGTCCTTTCTTGTAATCCACAACGCCGAGACAAAGCGATGTCAAAGCGGCATTCATTTGCCTTTTCATTGACAGAGTGTCGCTCTTCTACAGGTTTAAACAAATGACATCGTGTAAATACCACCGGAAATAAAAAAAAAAAATGTATTCGAACTTTCCGAACAATATTATAATTCGAAAGATATTTTAAACGGAATAATATTGATCACTAGATTACAAGTTCAGTTTTGGACGCGGGTCGTCCAAAAATCGGCTGTCCATGCAACCAAGTGATACTGATTTAATCTGAGTCCTTGATATTTATGAGTAGTAGGACCATTCGGCTAGATTTTTATCCTTAAATAAAAAAGGATAGTTTTTTCATTTTTCTTGAAATTGTTCGTGAGACTCTGACTCTGATTATATGATATATGATATCGAAATGGTATCGTGCAGATTAATGGAAAGTTTCATGACTTTTGTATATAACCTTTAAAGGGATAGTTCACCCTGAAGATAAGTTGGTTTCAATAAAAGCAGAAACGTGAAAGAAATATGTAAGTGAAGGTTTGATGAAAATCCGCCAAAGGATAAGAAAGTTATGATCTTTTAAGCTGTTGATTTTGTGAGGTCACATAAGAGGTACTCTCCCAAATGTTGTGTACAATTCGTTTGGAAAATGTGCATATTCTCAAAAAGATATTTATTCCTTTATCTGTGCATTTGATATATCAGTAGAAATACGTTTTTACGCACATACCTCAAAGAAGAAAAACAAATAATTCCGTTGTCAAATCAAGACGAAGAGCAGTTCATAAAATTATACTGCCCACAACAGAATGGGAGAGCACCTCGCACGTGACGTCACAAAATTGAAATGTCAAAACATCATAACTTTCTTATCCTTTGACGGATATTCGTAAAACCTCACTCATGTTTTTTTTTTGCTGTTTGTTCTTTTATTGAAACCAGCTTATCTTCAGGGTGAACTATACCTTTTAAGGTGTGAAGATGTATTGATACATGGAACCCTGCTCCAAAGCCTCGTTGTTTCGTGTAGCCCGTCTATAATCTGTCTTTCATCTTGCAAAGAGTTTTCCTTTACAGACTTTGTAGATGCGATGGAGTTGATGGATGGGCATATATTTTTTTGTGTATCCTTCATATCCCCCTTTGAGATAATATAATAGGTGGGCGCTTTGGCTGACAGGACGCCACTATGGAATAGTCAATGTATCATCCTTTTATCCATTACGATCTTAATACCGTGATTAACCGATCAGACGTTTCAGCTTTAATCACTTTAAAATCCTAATCCTAAAAATCCTAAAAATGGCACCGCTGAGAGAGAAGCTAAAAAAGAAAAGAAAAAAAAAGGATTGCTACGTGTATTCCCAAAACCTTTTAGTCCTATAGGATAATACCTGTGTGGTTGTAAACACGGGCCTCTGATTGGTTGGTACTGGGAAGATTCATCCATTACCAAAAGGGGGAAATAGATTAATGGGCATATGCCCATTGTCCCTATTTTTAAGCTTTGTGAGCTTTATCTTGGTAAAAGCGGTGACTTAAGGTAAGTGAAAATACAGTTTATTTATTATTTCAAATATAGTCAGGTTGAATTCATATTCTTCATAACTAATAGTCAGTATTTCTGTTTCTTGTTTCCGCCCGAGGGCTTGAAATAGCCAAACTCGTCCGAAGGGATTGATATTTTTAGGGGAAATTTGTAAAGGTAGAATGGGAGAAACATGCCTACTCTACGAATCTGTCAAGATCTGCGCGTAATTGTTATTAGGTCTACTCCCGTTTTGCCTCATTCAATTTTCATTTCAAGCACATGGACTGGGAGGTAGATGTGGGGTTGGGGTTAATTTTCTAAATTACGATTAGGGTAAAGAGTAAAGGGGGTATTTCACTAGCCGGCGAATGCTTGCGAACGTGGCGTATTTGGGATCTCGCCAGGGTTCCTAAAAGGTTCCTAAAAAGTGGAAGAAAGTTTGCAAAGAGTTTTCGTAAGGGGAAGTGCCAATTTAGTCTTCTTCATTGACGAAATGTGGATAGATCCAAATGGAATCCGTCTATGAATAAGCCGCTTCGTAAGACATGCACAGCGTGCCCCATAATTAACATGATAACTGCATAGTTATTACATCCACCTGTTGTCTCATTATTCAGTTTCAATGGGTTCAATGCACTCTTAATCTATTAGTTGTTGCTAGTCGGACAAACCTCGGACAAGTTTTGGAAGTTACCATGAGCAACCTACTGTTTAAACGACGTGCAAGAAATCTGCGTATACACATGTACATGAACTAACGAAAATGGTATATTGGATCTACCCCCCCCCCCCCCCCCACCTCCTCTCGGGTAGCGCGACACAAAGTTGATTGACGTTTGGCGATGACGTAGCATTTGTGTTACATAACAGTCACGCTACATAAGGCATGATAGGCATGTTAGCTAATAAAACGTAGACATCATAGAAACGGACAGACAGAGAAACACTTGTGGATTAATCCGAAGACGGAAGGACAGGTTGTTCTGACATAACTCTGGAAACAATCATGTGGCCTTTCTCTTTAAACTAACGCCATAAAACAAGTAGGACGCCCCCATCATTTTGTCTTTATCTTCCTTGTGTCGCGGCTATAGATCTGCTTCACTGACAGTCAATAGGACTCGTAAATCGCTTTAATCTGGGTATAACAAACGTCCAGATGGCTCTCCAGAGTAACTTTCCTCAAAATACCCAGATTCATGGTCTAAAACTATTGTCATGAAGGATCTCCAGCTGTCGATAAATCACTGAAAAGGGTGTACTTCTGTAAAATCCAGGGACTATGACCATGGGAAGTTTTATTCCATGCAATTACAGCCATGTCCATTTTTGGCTAGTTCTCAATACACAATTTAAATATGTACTATTGCATTGGGGGAGAGACCATTGTATTCAAATTGTATAGATGCACGTCTTTCAAACAATATGTTACTATTGATAACCCCAAAGCTTGCCCGAGGTATGTCCGATTAGCAAGAACAGAAAGATTCATAGTGCATTCCACTAATTGAATCTGAATGACTAGTGAAGCAGTTAGGGGAAAGTTGTGAATACGTCATGAAAAATGGTATAATCAGGGAGATGTTAGGAAGGAGAAGAAACTGGAGCATAATTATTTTCAAACATCTGCATGGGTTCTAAAGCGTGCTCATGAATGTCAAAAGCATTCCATAATCATGACAATGCTTTGACGTACCATGTGCGGGACCGACATTTAGCTGTTGTCAATTTGAAAAGAAATATAAGTATGTTTGCAAACTATAAGGAAGTTAAGGGCAGATCATGACCTTTACTCTGCTTTTGTTTAAAAAAATAATGAGGAATAATTAAAACAATCGGACATATAAGATATTTGTATTACTTACAAAATTAACTAATTTCTTCACTTTCCTACATCTTGTGCATTTGTGGGATTCAACCATTCTCAAAATGATTTATAAAGCTGTGTATTATCATTAACGGTGTTTGTGTGCATTTGCGTGCAGTGGAGATAATAACATTAACAGAACGGGATAAGTGGAACACGACTATTCGTTTGTTCTCTCTGAGAAACTGTTGCCACACAATCATGTTCGTCATTGTTCAAACTTTTCAGCGGCGCGGAGCATGGGTTCAAAGAAAGAAAGTCGTTTCATATCCTTCCGTAACAGTTTCCCTGGTATAATATTGGGCTTCAATATGCGTTGCATATTGCGTACGTCAGTACATTTATGTTTGGTCCATAGTCATTGTCAGTTTATTGAATATAGAGTTCATGTTTGTTTTTAATTGCCATGTAAAGCAAGTATTTCAGTCTTCTCTCTTTCATTTTGATAAGATTTTGATATTTTACATTATCATGTTCAAGTGTATGCACTTGTAAATATTACATGTGTAAACTTTGGAAGAATGAAGGTCACTTTATAAACAGTATGAGGTTTGTGCACTGTGTTTGTAAGAAACATGTTTATTTGTGGCGTAGCATTTACACTAATGTCAACTACTCAGAATGATGTAACCACCATTCATTAATCTCTCATTTAATCCCTATTTTTTGTAACGTTGCGCAACGGCCATGACTGGAAAAGGGATACGGCGCGGTAATTCGGGTAGTACACGTACAGGGGATTAACAAGTGGTGGATTATAGTACTTCCGTTGAAGAGATTAAATTTAGCTTACCATTTATTGCACCAACCACGCGTAAAATCGTGTGGACACGTGCATAACATATTCTGGCTTCCATGCGGTTGGGTATTTTTTTAATTCAAACTACAATATTCAATAAACAGATTTGGCAGCAGTAGACCATGGACCTATCATGGATGGACTGCGCTCGGATAGACTTGCTTTGATCTATGAGGTCCGCCGCCTCATAAAAATTCAAGACATTCAGGTGTTTTAAACAATTAGCTGTATTTCTAATTAGGTAGTGCCTTCTCTGAATAACAAAAGAAAATCTGTTTTGAGAAGTACGTCAACCGTTCAGCCTTCGCTGGGAGCTCTTAGCTGATCTTTTTACATCACGCACTGTGAATTAGTTTTGGGGTGAGCGAAGGGAAATTTTGAAAAAATTGTAGAAAGAATTTGATCTGTTACTTTTTCGGACACCTCCGCACACGAAATTGAGGTTGTTTCCATGAAAGATGAAACATTCAATAAACGATTTACAAGATATTTTTAAGGAAATATGATTCGGAAATGTGCGATATGGAGGCATTTCTCTGGTATGTTTTCTACAGTATTCTCCTTTTATCACAAAAACGAAGAAACAATACAATCTGAAATTCACACAATCGTATCTTTATAACATGTAATACTACTGCACATGCACTTCAGATCATGAAGTGGTTCTGAAATCTTCTGCGCATACAGAATATATATTCCTCAAAATGCATCCTACAGTTTTCATGCTTGTTTGGCGGCGGATCTCCCTCGATCAAAAAGCCAAACGCGTAAAATATTCCATTGTGATATCAATGCACGCGACTGCTGTCGGAATAAATTACACTTCGTGCTGACTCCATTCCTTACACCTCTCTGAGTAGACTAATCATTCTCAGTTCCTTCTCCAACTTGCCCAAGATGGACCGAGAAGCTAGGAGAATGGTACAGTGACTAGTCTTAGAGTACTAGACTCTATTTGTCAGTTGGGGTCAGAAATGTGCAACAGACTGGAAGCCAGGTTAGTATAACCTTAACACACACACACACACACACACACACACACACACACACAAAGAAAGTTCACCCTTTTTCGAAATTCCATAACTTTTTAACAAAACACGTTTAAGCAAAATAATTTGGCAGGGGTGTGTTTGCACTCATTGATCTGAGATACCTTTAAATGGAAAAAAAACAATATTTAAAAACTCTTTCTGACAAAAATTAGCCTGACAGATAGGTGAAGGGGATAGTCTTTCCTGAAACTAAGTTGGTTTTAATTAAAGCAGAAACATTAAAGACACATATTATTGAAGGTGTAATGAAAATTCGTCAAGAGATAAGAAAGTTATGATCTTTGGAAATTGTAATTTTATTACGTCACGTGCGAGGTCCTCTCCCATATTTTGTATACGGTATAATCATATAACTTGTACTTTTTCTGTTTTTGACAACAGAATGTTTTTTTTTCTCATACAGCTATGAGTTTAAAAACGTATTTCTAATGATATATCAAATGGACATATAATTGAAAGATGCATTTCTTTTGAGAAAATAGACATTTTCACCAAAAGAATGTACATAACATTATAGGAGAGCACCTCGCGCATGACGTCACAAAATCCAAATTTAAAATGATCATAACTTTGTGTTACCCTTTGACGGAGTTTCATCAAACATTGACTAAGATGTGCATTTTATGTGTTTGCTTTTATTGAAAACAACTTGATTTCAGGGTGGACTATCCCTTTAAATGAGAATGAAATCCTGATAATTGGTTTGATCAAATAAAAGTAAAAAAACACATTTATCACACTTTTGTCAATCTGTCTATCTGATTGTGCGGCGTGTGTATGTAATTCACTTCTTATGTAATAACGTGGTCGTGCAGTAACTAAAAATAGCTTTAAGGTAGCCCGTCCCTTTTGCAGACCTAATTCTGAAAGTTCCCTGACTTTATTATTATTATTTGAGAGAGAACGGCTATATAACTTTTCCAGGCAATCGACAGAGCGTAATATTCGGTTTGAGGAAATAATCTTCGATAATTGATCGAGCTTTCTTTTTTCGTAACACAAAAATAGCCAAATCTCAGTGAAAACTATGGGAGTTTACCTCTGACCTTAAAATTTCACAGTTGGTATCCCAAAGATATGTGCTAAGTTTGCAGATGTTTGTAAAAGGGACGGGCCATCTTTAACCTAGAGCGGGGCCAGATCATTAACCTGTGTAAACAGTACTTATAACATTTGTATGTTGTTGTCCAGTTGACCCTCGGAACCTGTGGACTAATGATTCGTGTGAATGTTTTGATAAACACGCAGTGAACAGTAAGATGTTAATTTGATTGCTATTATCAGCTCCTTTCACGGGGCTGCCACTGTGCTGTCAAAAGCGATTCGTCTTCTTTTCGTTCTGGTGTGAAATATGCGAGGTGGTGGGATGTCTGATCATATAATTGCGAAATCCCATAATTATGATAATAACAATCTTTTGGGAGCTGCCTATAAAATGAGCAGGTTCTCACCAGTCATAGAAGTGCTTACAAGGTCACGCGTGATATAACGTGGAGGAGATAATAAGGGCTCCGAACCATAATGATGGGTCACTTATGATATATTGTAGGTACATGTATCTTGCTTTGATAGGGTGAGAGGAAGGTCAAAGGAGATAGTGAGATAGATAGAGAGAGGGAGGGGGAAAGAGAGAGAGAGAGAGAGAAAGAAAGAAAAGAGAGAAGGAGAGATAAAGAGAGACACACACATACACACACACAGTGATAGCAAGAGGAAGAGAAAAGAGATACATAAAGAAACATACATTATAGAGAGAGAGAGAATGAGAAAGAGAGAGAGAGAGAGAAAAACCGTTGACATAAGAGAGAAAAGTGAAGAAAAAAAGAGATAGAGATAAGTGTTTAGAGGCGTGTGATAGGGAGAGGGGGATGGAGGGATAGGGAGAGAGAGAGAGAGAGAGAGAGAGAGATAGAGCAGAAGGTGAGAGGGGAAAAAAGGAAGACATAAGGAGGAGGAGAGAAAGACAGAAAGAAAGACACATAACCAAAATCATTTTACTCCTCATGCTTCTAGCGAAAGTCAATCAAAGCCTCACTAAAATTTGCCGTCTTAACATATAGGTCATACCAGAATCAAATTACACATACATTGTCATGTCATGCTATTAATACCCTTGAAACTGATGTAATATGATACGTTGATGAGTCTCGATACCACAATCGCATCGATGGACGCGTTAAAATGGACCATCGACTTGACTGCAAACGATGAAACGTCTTTTAAAAGGAATATACTGGGAAGACAACAAAGCCTTCATAAGGTGATCATGATGAATCTTGCTGCAAATTGTCTTAAATTCATGTATTTTCCATTTTTAGAAACTTGCTGAAAGACATTTGCCCTCAAATGATCCACATTTGGAGAAATTAGTGATTTGATCACAAATCCTCAAAATATTCGGGCCGCAAATTTGGAGGTTTTGTGATTTAAGTAGTGACTACTCAAAATGTGGATTATTTTGAAAGCAAATAACTTTCAGTAAGTTAGTTTCTAAAATGGACAATACATGAATTTAAGACCATTGGCCAGAAGATTGCTCACGATCACCTTTTGAAGGCGATTTTGTCTTCCCAGTACAGTACATTCCCTACAAATGTAGGATACTCCTCTTGTCTTGTATGTCAAAAAGTAAAATTGGCAGAGGGACACGAGCAATGGAGAAAAATACTCTGTAGGCCTAAGACCTTCCCTCAAATTATTACTTTTGTGACATCATTTGCGAGTTACTTTCCAATAACGTCTGCACTTTTTTTGGTAAAAATTTTCTATAAAGGATATAGGCTTATTTACATGTGCATTTGATATATCAATAGACACATGTTTTTAGACATTCACTTTTATGAAAAAAAGATGTATTCCTTCAACAAAAACAACAAAAAACAAAAGGCAATTTATAGAATCATACAGCACACAATATATGGGAGAGCAGCTCACACGTGACTTTAAAAAACGTTCTTATCCACCAACGGATTCTCGCCAAACCTTTTATTTCCCTGCTACATATAAAAAAACAATATAACTTCAGGGTGCATTTTCCCTTTAAAAGCAGTTTATGCAAGCCGGACACTGGTTTAAGGTCATACAGTGTGACATGATTTATGGGGCATGTCTGATTTACGATCGCCAGATTGCTTGATGGAATTTGACGTATTTAAGGTGCATATAAAAAGGATGCATATTTCACCTACCTACAAAGGGTTTATTGCCATTTGGTCCAATCCCAGTTGGTTCACTCACCATTTCGTCTACAAGGAATCCCTTAAAAATGCGGTTTTAGATTAAAATACTAGGTTAACTTAACCTACCGCGAAGGGTCCGTGGTCTGTGCAATTTATGTGCTTTGTAGGGGTAATTTGCCATTTGGTCCAATCCCAGTTGGTCCACTCACCATTTCGTCTACCATCGCATGCTGATATGCATGGGTTGGGGCTGGGGTAGGGGTTCTAGATTAGGGTTAACAGGTGAGGTTATGGTGTACATTAGAGTTGTTGATAAGTTAACCCAGTATTTTAATCTAAAACGGTATTTTTAAGGGGTTCCTTGTGGACGAAATAGTGAGTGGACCAACTGGCATTGGACCAAATGCTGTATGATTCTATAAATTGCCTTTTGTTTTTTGTTCTGTTTTTGATGAAGGAATACATCTTTTTCATAAAAGTGAATGTCTGAAAACATATGTCAATTGATATATCAAATGCACATGTAAATAAGCCTATATCCTCTTTAGAAAATGGAAATTTTCACGAAAAATAGTGCAGAAATTATTGCAGAGTAACTTGCAAATGACGTCACAAAAGTTATAAAGTGTGACAATTCTCAACTCTTAGCCTTTGACGGATTTTTTTCTGCTTTTATTAAAAACTATCCTTACTTCAGGATGGACTTTCCCATTAAAAATTGGACCAGCCATTAAATTTATAAGTGTGACTCAATCCCATCCAGGCGGGGAAAGTGTAATTTGGCAGCTTTCAAGTAAACAAACCAGACAACATGTTTGTCCATTAACGGTCGCGCGTGTTATTACACGTGTTTTGCTGTAGCTTGCGTCGGGCAGCGGGCCAACTCGATTCTGTAGTCCGCTGCCGTTTGACGCGGCTGTTTGAACTTTACAAAATGTTTACATTGTTTGGATTGTCCATCAAAACAGGTGGCCAACTGCTATAAAATGAATCGAAAGTTATTGGACATGCCATGTAACCTTCTGCGTCCTCCTGCGCGCTCCTAGTTTCAGTAGGCCAAGAAAAAAACACGTTCACCTCCCTGCGTCAGACGCCAGGATTTTCTGCGACATGATCGCAGAACTGACGCACAGTGATGTTCGAGCGGTTGTGACTTAATTGTTAAACCGTTCTACGAACCCCACACATTTCTTTTGTACATTGTGGTTTTAATCAAATTGGCTACGTCAACACCAACTGGCCAAATTAGTGGGGTTTTTTTCTCGTCATATTTGAGTAATTGTCTTTAAAGGGAATATAGGGATTACTGTACTGGGAAGACTAAAAAAAGCTTCAAAAAGGCGATCGTGAGCAATCTTCTTACCAATGGTCTAAAATCCATGTCTTGTCTATTTAATGATCCACATTTTGAGTAATAATCGATTAAATCACAAATCCTCCTATTGTCCGGGCCGAACATATTGAGGATTTGTGATTTAATCACTAATTTCTCCAACTGTGGATCATTTTAGGGCAAATAACTTTTATCACGTTTCCAAACAGGACAATACATGGATTTAAGACCATTAGCAAGAAGATCACGATCACCTTTTAGAAGGCTGTTTGTCTTCTCAATACAGTATATTCCCTTTAAAAGAAAAGGAAGGCAGTAAAATATGCCAAATTGTGATTTAATCCCAAACAGGGGACACTGTCAAAGGATGAACAGTTTATGTCTGGAAAGGAGCGCACAGGAAATGTCACGCTCTCTGCTCATTTCTATATACAGAAAGTCGCCATTCAGCAGCGAAGTAAAACAAGCAAGAGTGTAAAAACAATGAGAAATATTTTAGTGAAAGGGCTCATTGGGGTAATTTCAATTTTGATAGCGTGCTCCATCCTGTAGCTGAATGACTCGTTTTTCATTCATTTACAGGATGGAGCACGCTATCCTTACTACTACTGAATGGGTGTGTGTCTAACATTTCTTTCCAACATGACAAATATGTTACACAGAGTTCAGACACACTAAGGCGGAAATTCATCTTATTTTTAGATGATTGTGTACCAGAGGAACATGACAGACTATCCAGCTGTTTCGAATTTGTCAATATTACTGGTGTCAACAGAAATAGAGGAACACAAAGGCTAGTATAACTGTGGTTTAACATAGACCATGTAGACCGCGTTCTAAACCTGGGCCCTGTTGCATAAAACATACCATTAATGGTAACGTTGCTATGAATGGCAACTTCTATGGAAACCTGGAATTTGATTGGATGTCGAGCGGTGTTACCATGGAAGTTACCATTAATGACAGAGTTACCATTAATGGTAAGTTTTATGCAACCGGACTCTGGACTATCTACACTGATAGGACGTCGAATAAAACAACATGAAACGTTTTTGTTGATTTTGTCCTTGGAATCACTGTGGTGTATTGAGTTTATTGACGTAATAATTACAGCGAACAATTGGAATAGTCCACGAAAATCAACAATTTTATGACAGCATTTTAATAGACATGATAGATGGTCTCGCGTCCCATAAAATACGCGGTATATGGTAAACCCTTGTTGTGACCTCAGGCCAAATTGTTATTGATGGCAGAAGAATATTCGGTAAACCCTGAATTGTATTTTGATGAAAATTTGCCTTAAATTGCAATTGCACTTCTAAACTGGCAGTGTCTGGTAGGATTTTACATAATCGAGCATTTTCTAATAAAACCCCTATTTAAAATACTATTTTTAGCCTTGGAAAGTAAAGGGAATATACTGTACAAAAAGCCTTCAAAAGGGTGATCGTGAAAATCTGTATTGTCAATTTTAGGAACTTGCTGAAAGTTATTTGCCCTCAAATGATCCACATTTGGAGTAATTAGTGATAAATCACAAATCCTCAAGATGTTCGGCCCGAACATTTTGAAGAATTTAAAACCATTGGCAAAAAGATTGCTCACGATCACCCTTTGAAGGCTTTTTTTTTGTATCCCCATGCAGTACAGTATATTCCCTCGAAGATAACAAATCACAGTCATCCAGAACGCATGCCAGTTGTTAGCGGGCAGATATTACGTAATCTTCCTTTTCTAGATGACTAAGGAGTATGGTCTTCCGTCCGTAAATGAATGTTCTGGACCAGTCTTCGTTAATTTATATATTTTTTTGTCTTCTTCTTATTTTTTCCCCCTTCCATAACCTTGACCCCCCCCCCTTTTTTTTTTTTTTTTTTTTTTTTTTTTTTGGGGGGGGGGTATTTTTCATGTGTCTATTACCTGTCTCCTATTCTCTCTTCCACCACCTCTCCCTCCGCTTTCACCATTACAACGTTGATTTCATATCTCTTTCAATACAGCTAGAGTTATATCGCGGTATTCTGCTTAAAAAAAATCATATGTGATTGAAAAGTGTATCGCATCTCGACAACAAAACCATTTCACAGCTGTCTAAAGTTACCAAAAAAGATGAACTGTCATCCTTGCATCTGAATCCAAAATATCTCAACGTCGACATGGTCTTCACTCTCAGGCGAGAAGAGCAATCACCGTTACGTGACTTTTTTTTTTTTTTTTTTTTTTTTTTTTTTTTTTTACAATTGTGCACCTTTGATACACGCAAATTCCATACAGAAGAAAATTGTCCATTACGGGCTATCTTACGCCTACCAAAACCTAATACATAATACTTACAACTTATATTTATATAACACCTTTTTATATAAAAGATTTATATTGAAGTGATTTACATTCTTGATATAAGTAATAGTTCATCAAACTATGAAAAGAGAACAGAACGGAAAGTATGAAACATAAGAAAGCAGAATTAGGTAACACTACAAGAACTAGATTGAATATGCTCTTTCCGTTAGATGGATTTTTAGTTTTGATCTGAACAAAGTTATATCAGTAAGTGAACAAATGGAGGCCGGAAGAGAACTCCACAAACGTGGGGCAGAGCATGAAAAAAAAAAACTGATCGTCGTCAACGTATTTTTAACATTTAATTTGCAGAATGATGGCACACATTAGGCGTAAATGAATGAATCATTTGAGAAAGATAATGTCGAACATGGACAATTATGGCCTAGAAAGTCAACATAAGAACGCTGAATTGAGCACAAAATGTGAGGAGCCAGTGCAACTGTTTATGAGTTCGTGCAATGTGGTTATTTTTTTGTTCGTATTGTGGTTATGTGTGTGTTTTGTGCGTGATGTGGTTTATTCCGCTACCCATACGGCCTGCTATTATACGCTTTTAGTAGTCATACTACATGCAGCACAAAACGGCCACCGTAGAGGTTGTTTTGGAGGCGTAGAAAATGATGCGCGGAGCTTAGCGTTGAGGCAAATCAAGGCATATACCGATGATGCGCGCCATCGTATGTTCACAAACAACGTCATGAATCTGGACTAAATGTGGTAATGTTTTGGGCGAAGGAAACTCGACATGCTGCGTAAAGTTCTGGATGAGCTCGCCTCGTGTATCATTTCCCGTACTTATCTGAGGCAGCGTGAACTAACCGATCCTGTGCAACATGCTTCCCTGACATTAATTATGACTTATCTTGGATAGACCCTCGCTACTATACTCGATCGTCACGTGAAGCGGCACGTGTTGCTACGTACGCTGTTGCGTGTGTCACGGATAATGATTGTGATCCGGGTCAGGGAGGTACTTACCCTGTCACTGGGCCAGGGGATCTGAGTAATGAAAACTTCTGCCCACACACACCACAGTACTCAGAACTGTAATATTGGTCGGTCCAATTATGTGTGATTTCCGCCCTATATGTATTTAAAGAGCGCTTCGTCGTTGAACGTTTTTGAAACGTATAGACTCACAAAATATATATTAATCAATATTTGAGATCTTTTTCAATTAGTAGCCAGAGAAGTAAAGTAGACTTTTTTTAATAATGATGTTTCTGTCTCTCCTTTTTCTTTTCCCCTCATTGTCGCAGTCCTCTCGTTCCGTACTTAAGTCATCATTGTTTTACTATGATAGTTCTAATGGATGTACTTGCTAGTACGCAACAATTAATTCATTTTCTGTAAGCTACGGGTCCAGAAGCGCCAACATTTATTCATCTTTAATTTGGTCCCCACTTTCTGTTATTGTTGTTATTATCTCTGGTTTTTATTTATATTGTTTGTTTAAATGATCAGTGAAAAACGAACCTAATTGTGGGATTTAGTCATTAGTAATTAGTTGGTTCAAGGGCATAATTATAAGGTTATACAATTTTCACGTCGTACCTGCTTTCACATGAAAGACTGGCCAGGCGACCGCACAGTGTGATCAATACCACATTATTCCGAAAAAAAAAAAAAAAAAACTAAATGGCATGGTCACCAGCGCGCGGTCGTGCGTGTTTTAGCCCATGCGTGTCCGCAGCTTGCGTGCCAACTTCTGTGATCCCTTGCGCGCGGCCTCCTGCGTGCTAGTACGTGCCCGTGCCTAAATATACGCGCACGTCCTTGCGTCCGACGCAAGGATTTTCTGCGAAACCCAACGCAGACCACACGCAGAGAGGTGCACGGCCGGTTGTGATTATGGCGTAACATACCTCAGGGCCGTCACCAGCTTTTTTCTAGGGGGTGCTTTTTATGAAAAAAAAAAAAAAAACACAAAAACACAAAAACAACGTATTAACTCAATTTCATGCAGTTATATAGCCCGCCGGCCAGAATGGATCTCTACCCCCCCCCCCCCTCCGGTTTTGTTTTGTTTTGTTTTTTTATTATTATTTTGTTTTAATTTTTTTTTTTTGGTTCTGAAGGGGAGTGCGTTCGCACCCTCCGCACCCCCCTGGCGACGGCCCTGTACCTCGATTCATTATGAAACTTGATCCCATAATTCTTAAACACTTCCATCCCCTTGGATCATGGACAAATAGGGTCCATGCTTGGATTAAAGATGAGAGAAAGAGATAGGGGGGGGGGGGGTGGATAGAGAGAGAGAGAGAGAGAGAGAGAGAGGGAGAATAAGAGAGAGAGAGAGAGAGAGAGAGATGGAGAGAAAGGGTTAGGTGGGGTCGCAATTTTATAAACGAAGGTTTTTTTTTTTTTTTTTTTTTTTACTTATCATCTATACAGCGCGCTAGCTTAAGTGAATATATTCTTTCTCGCAACGTAGTTTGACGTGTTTTTTTCTCGATTGATTATCATCATTTATAATCACTGCATGTGCATTTTTCACTCTCCATTTTTCTCAATCTCAGTTGAGCTCGAGGCCCAAGAAGACCACAAGATACAGTATCCGAAGGGGACGGGTCGAAGACTGTTCTCAAATCTCACACCTTATGCGGAAACTCGCGGAGAGCGAGGACTACGGAGATCGGGTAGAAGTCTCTGAGGCAGGTACGTATATTCAGTTGGGCGTACGGCAAGCCGTTTTAAAATTTATTCCTATTTCTTGATTTCTTGATATCAAGAAAAAGGAAAAAATGTTAAAAGGGCTTGTCATACGGGCGTACAGGCCACCATAACCGTGGCGATATGATAAACGCATTCATAGGATAGATCTAAAGAGCGTATACACATGCGTACTGATCGATGTTCATCTTCACCGTAAATAGACCTTCTTTAAATTTGATTTTGTGTTTCGTAAAATTAATGTTACAATATTATTATTCCATGTAATATATCTTTGATGTAGGCCTTGTCAACTCTTTGTTGAATAAGATTAACGTGAATTTTAAGTTTCCTCTCTCTGAACGCTGACCGAGACCGCTGAGAGACAAATAATTTATATCTAATCCAAAACCAATTCAAATTAGTGAATATGAATAGCCAGTTGAAACTTTGGATGAGGTTTGTCGATTACACTATTGAATGACATTAACGAATTCAAACGTTATTACTGACTCACTCAATGTGTTAATATGTATGGAAGTATGTAAGTAGGCTTATGTAAGAATGTAAGTATATAAGTAAGTGTGTAAGTATGTAAGTAAGGAATGTAAGTATATGAATTCATTGTAATGTACTATCGGCAGATCTTCGGCGGGATGGGTTCGGGGAATCCCCCGTCTTTGAGAGCATCGTGTTGGAGGATAGAGAGACGACAGAGGGCGCCCCCATCCTGGGCTACGCCCTGTTCTTCATGGGTTACTGCTCGTGGAAGGGGCGTTTGCTCTACCTCGAAGACGTCTACATCGACGCGGAATACAGAGGTGGGTGTGAAGCATCGTGCGCTTATAAACGATTGTACGATAATAATGGTACATAAAACTGCAGACCAGATGGTTTTAATTATAACACCGGTTGATGAGGAATACAGAGGTATACATCGTAGTACAATTCATGCATTTTCTCTTCCAACCGCACTTCACAGACTCTGTGCTCTGAATCACAAAGAGTCGGCTGCTATCTATAAATAGCAACTCTGTGATTGATCATTTGAGTTAAGTCAATCTAATTAAGTTGTAGAGGGATCGACAAGATCACTAATGCTGTGGTAACAACCAAGCAATTTAAAATGATACAAAGGAAGCTCCTCCTAGACAGTTATGAAGACAAGGTCGAAACTTTAGTTAATCTTCGAGGATTATACCTAAAACGTTAGGGGATTTGTGTTAAAAACCAGACAGAATGCGTCTCCCGTAATAAAAATCGAATCTTCTCTGATCTGTTGTTTCCTAAGTATGGCGAGATTTATAATTGCATCACGTGCGTTAACGGTTGCAAGAAAGTTCGCATATAATTTTCGTTGTCGCAAGCAGGTTTTCTCGCTTGAACGTGTTCAAAATATGATTGCGAACATATTTTTTCGCAAACAGTTCCTAGGCTTAGCAAAATATCGCAAACATTCACAAATATTGGCAGAGGATTCGTAAATAGTTGCCAATCTTCGCAAATACTGTCGCCAACATTTGCTTACAGTCGTCAGTACTCGCTAACTGCCTTTCGCAAACATTTGCTAAAATATGTATAATTATCGCTAAACATCGCTAAACATTCGCTTAATGTCACTAATGGCAGATGCGAACCGTGATGTTCGCCAAGATTCGTCAAAAAAGTTAGCGAATCCAAAATTCACTCTATTCGTACGCATTCACCGCCTAGTGATACACCCCCTTTAAATCTTTTCCTCCATATCGTTTATACAGGTACTGGCTTGGGCATTGCTCTTCTTCACACGATAGCACAGGTAGGCATGGATGTGTCGATTGTTGGGCAGTAGCAAAGAACGAATCTTCTCTGATCTTTTTTTTTCTAATCATGAGGAGATTTTATGAGTGCGTCACGCACCTTAACGATGCCGATCTGTCCACCATTTACCCAGTTCCAGTCTATAAAGCATGTACTGTTGAAATGGTAGTCACGTGATATCTCAAAATCCGGGACATGTCTTATCATAAAATAAAGCGATTAAACGGAACTTGACATACAATGATAACGGTATCAATGCATATTGTTTACTTTCCCATTATACATGATATAATCACGAGATATCTCAACCTTATGAAATGGAATTCATGTAATATCTCAAATTTATGAAACGGTTGTGACGTGATATCAGAAACTTATTAAATTGGGGTTTTAAACTTATGACATGGTAGTTACTTTATGTCTGAAACTTATGAAATGGTAGTCACGTGATATCTCAAAGTTAGGAAATGTTTGCTATAAGACAGAGGCCGAATATCTTCTTCGATGATTATGCATTAAACGTGATGTCTGAAACTTATGAAATGGTAGTCACGTGATATCTCAAACTCATGAAATGTTTGTTAGAAGACCGAGGCCGGTCTTCTTTGAGGATTATGGTTTGCACGTGAGGGGATTTGTGTTAGAACCAGACAGAATGCGTCTGCCGTAATAAAGAATGAATCTTCTCTAATCTGTTATGCTCTAATTATGAGGAGATTTATGAGTGCGTCACGCACCTTAACGATGTCGATCTGTCCACCATTTACCCAGTACCAGTCTATAAAGCATGTACTGTTGAAATGGTAGTCACGTGATATCCCAAAATTATGAATGGCTGTCTCGGCAGACCAAGAAATAGACATATTTCCGGTGTACATACTACCTTCGTCAGTATTCCCCGAAGGGTTGCCAGAAATATAACCGACTCTATTTCCTCCTCTCATATGCATGACAGGTATTTCATCAGCTTATTTATGGATTAATTTGTGCCCCCGTGTTCTTTTCTGCCTGACTTATGATGACATGGGCTAAATATGTAATAGTAGAACGCAGAACATTAACTTTAACTCTTTGTGTGCCGTCGATGCATATTTGCATACACTTTTACACACAACAACTTAGTCATAGCAGCCATTTACCTGGCACACAAACGGTTAATGTGATACTTTGCATGATAAACTCCCCTTAAGCGTTCCGTTGCATGCCCAATCATTTTTTCCAGTTCAGTTCAGTTTTAAAATCATCAGCTTGCAGCTTCAGCTGAATTGCACGACAGTTTACAATAATTATCTAAAAAAAATGCACAAATAGAAACAGTAACCGAAAATACATATATTGATGAAAAACATGTAGTATACGGAAATATACCGATATTTAGAGGTAATATATTAAATGGATATATGAATGCAAGTTGATACTATGACTGGTATAATCAGTTAAAAGTGATAAATAGATTAAAAATAATGATAAATGGATTATTTCGTAGCATTGCATTGCACTTATATAATTGGGTAATATACATTTTTTTTAAGGTGCTGTTGTATCAAGAAGAGCTCGGTTCATTTTTCGTGCGAATCTCTTTCCCCCTGTCCAGATCTCTGAGGACCGAGGCTGCAAGGCGATCCAGGGGACGGTGGTTGAGTGGAACAAGGACGTGATGAAGCTGTACAAGAGAATCGGAGCCACGGACATGACGGAGGTCGATAAATACCACCTCTTCGCCATCAACCAGTCGGAGGTCGCGCGATTCGCCAAGGCCAAGATCCCAGTCCTCAACAACGGATCGCAGATCGCAACTGTCGACTTATGAGATGGACTCTAAAATGTTTATGACTGTGCTTGTATATTTTCATATTGATGTTTTTATTAAAAAAAATGATGATTAAGGGAGACAATATTTACCTGATTAAAATGCAAAATCGCTGTATATAAATAGTACTTGTTGGGGGGGGGGGAGAAAAGAAAAGGTAGCACATAGATAAGAAATAAAATATTGCTCAAGAAAAGGGGTCAACCATTGTAAGACCTGCCTGAATATAGCCATTACATAATTATTACCTTTCTCTGAACCCTGTCCTTTCCCTCATTTCGAATAAACTTAAAGAACGATTTGTTTAACGTTTTAAAAAAGGAACAAGGTGATGTAAGCAAGAAGAGAGAAGAGATATATTAGCTGGGGCAACACAAGGGTTTTAATAACATCAGCTTTACCAATTAATGAAAGGTTTCTTGTTCGCCAACAGTTTGAGATTTGTTCCAATTTTGTCAATATCTCCGTGTAGTTTTCAACATAAATTAGAACATTTAAGGAAAAAAAATACTCCCAGATATTTGAATAGAGATTTCTTCCATGGAACACCACAATTGACTGCTTGTGTTGACGAACACCTTCGAACTGTCGTACGTCGATGTTGATGTCGCGCAATTCCCCAATGCAAAATCACCGTCTTCCAAAACGGATCGCAGATCACAAAATTCGAATTGTGAGGCGTCTTCGGTGAATGTCGAATCTACTAGACAATGATAAATCACCGTATAAGTCGTAGCGTTTCGTGAACGAGAACGTAAACGTGAACGTAGTAATGTCTATGGTAAAATGAATGGACTTTTGTGAGATCTGCGCAAGATGACGTCATGGTTATCACGCCTAATTCAACCTTTAACCTCTGACCTCGCCGTGAACAGCCACCATGTTATCTCCTACTCATCAATGATATGCAAAGGTGTGACACACCACGGGGGAGGGGAATATTCCCGCTTAAAAGCATCTGGATGCTCCAGTCTCGACCTGGATTGATGCATGTCTTTCTTCCATGCCCCGTTACCATGGTTACTCACGATAATCGCCGTCCGTTACTGTATTCAATGAATTTACGATTATTACCTGGAATCATGAAATGCCCATTAAGGGGAAGAAGGAATTCGCAAGTCCTAAATCAAGACTAGGTCGAATGAGAGGATGGAGGAAAAGAAGAATTGTAGTCGAGTCAGTTGAGAATTATATGGATAATTATATAAACACCTTTACAAAATTAAAGTGACATCCCAACGAAAGAGTTGTCTTGTGAGTCCATTGAAAAAAAGTCATTTCGGCAAAGGTAAAAGGTACTGCGACAGACTAGATCGCAAGATCAAGCAACATAGGGTTTGTATTACAATTTAGTAGGTGACGTCACTTTTTCATGCCTTTACGACTGCACACTCGTGGCAAAATCGTGTCCTTTCCGGTAACCATAAAGCAATTATCGCTGCCGACACCTTTAATATAATTTGTTCATGTTTCAGAATCGCTGTATATAAATAGTACATGTACTTGTTGGGGGGGGGGGGGGGGGGGAAGAAAAGGTAGCACATAGAGTAAGAAATAAAATATTGCTCAGGAAAAGGGGTCAACCATTTAAAGGCCCGCCTAAATATAATCATTACATATTACCTTTCTCTGAACCATTTCCTTACCTCCGTTGTTCAAACTTTTAAAGAAGGAACAAGATAATTCAATAGTAAGAACTTAGAAGAGATATATTAGTTGGGGCAACACAAGGGTTTTAAAAAAAACCCCTCTACCAACAATGAAAGGTTTCTTGTTCGCCAGCAGTTTACGGTTTGTTCATTTTTTTTCAATTTGTCCTTGTAGTTTACATCATAAATTAGAGCAACTTTTAGGGAAAATAGATATTTGCCAGATATTTGAATTCAGATTTCTTCCATGGAACACCACTATTCAATAGTAAGAACTTAGAGGAGATATATTAGTTGGGGCAACACAAGAGTTTTACAAAAGCCTCTACCAATAATGAAAGGTTTCCTGTTCGCCAGCAGTTTAAGGTTTGTTCATTTTTTTTTCAAGTTGTCCTTGTAGTTTACATCATAAATTAGAGCAACTTTTAGGGAAAAAACTACTCCCAGATATTTGAATTGAGATTTCTTCCATGGAACACCACGATTGAATATGCTTGTGTTGACGAACACCTACGAACTTGACTACGATCGCTCCGTCGAGCGATGTCGACGCGCGATTCACCAAGGTAACATCCCCGTCTTCAGCAACGGATCGCAGTAGCCTCAACTCACTTAACCCTCGTTTAGTATAATTTATTCATCTTTTGGTTCTTTTGTTTGATATTGTTTACGTTGTATATCATGTAATGATTGTCAGTAAACGAATATAACCAATCAATAGATGTTCAGCTGACCTCGTGTGCTAGGCTTTCCTATCCGTTTAGTCATGTTAGTCCTTCACTTTTATTTCCTGAATGACGATATAGAAATGTTATGAGTAATTGTGTTTAAATTCTACACCCTGCACGATATATAACATCAATGTATATCTTCACTAGTGGACTACTCGTATTGATCGAAATTATATTACCGGGGGGGGGGGGGGGGGGGGGTCACCAAGAGCTGTTTTTAAGCGAAGAATGACTTTACACACTACTGGTAACCCTTTCTTGTGCTAAATCAGATTCTCAATGACTTTGATTCCCATCAGATAAAGTTGAAATCTGATCTTTATCACATTCTTGTTG
>OZ022590.1:13574454-13749454 GCA_963669155.1 Arbacia lixula | reverse complement strand
CTCTCAATACCTCAAGTGTTTCAGATAAGCAAAACTTGGCCATCAGTTTCGTATCGTCCCATACTACTTTTTGATATTCCTCTCCTTTTGTTATAAGAGAAAACAAGTGAAACTTAACATCCTTTTAAGTACACACTAACCTTGGATCGTTCCAACTAATTTCTTCTTGGTATGATAAAACTACGCTTAACATTGAAACAAGTCTTCACAGAAGAACATTAGTTTAATACATCGTATACAGACAGTTCAAGATTGTGCAATCCTCAAAGGCATCATTGGATCAGCATATGTACATCGGTTGCGAAATTCTGAAAGTTTATCTTCAGAGTATCTCCCCCTTGAATTAGATGGAACATTCATGGCTGACATACAACAATGCAAACGTGGACATTCGATACGCTGTGAAATCACAGGGTCAAAACATAACATGATACAATTCAGAAATCAGGATTGTCCTTTGAGATTGTGTCCAATCAAGTTCTGGCTGAAGTCCAATATGCATATAGAGTTCTAACTTTTACAGTTGCAAGGTGGATTCATTCATGTTCAAGTTCTTTCGCTTTCTTGTCCATTTAAAGTAATTATGCGTGGGGTGAGTGTTCTCGTGATTGCGCGTTTAGCGTGCTGTTACGGCAGAATATCATACATTTATTATCAGGATTGAGTGTCAGTATGTTGTTCGGTGAACTTCGGTCATCGCTATCATCGCGGTCTTCGTCATGTTCGTTGTCCTCACTGTCATCGCGCTATCGTCAATCGTAGTGGAGTCATCGCTATTGCGTCTTGGTTCTCGTTGTCATCATAGTCGTCTCAATTCTCGCTTTCGTTGTGAAGTCATCGCTGTCATGTGTTGTCATCGGTCATTTCGGTTCTCGTTGTCATGGTTGTCACGGGCTTACTACGCAGGACATCTTGTCACAGGTTGCCGGACATCATCGCTGCAGGCACCCAGCTAGTCGCGTAGCTTCAGGTCCTCAGCTCATCAGCCGCAGCTCAGGGCTGGAATCGTCGTCGGCGTCGTCAGAGTTCTAGTTTACAGCTCGTGTAGTTGGAACTCCTCTGCCAGAATCGTCATCGTCGTCGGCGTCGTCAGAGATCTAGTTTAAAGCTCGTGTAGTGGGAACTCCTCTGCCAGAATTGTTATCGTCATCAGTCGTCATCGTACGAAGCTCGTGTAGCAGTCTTCTCTTCCAGAGTCGTGGTATGGGCGTATGTGGCCGTTCGTCATCGCTGCAGGCACCCAGCTGTCGAGTAGCTGCAGGTCCTCAGCTCATTAGCCGCAGCTCGAGGGCTGGAATCATCATGAGCATCGCTGGAGTTGTCCACAGCTCTGTGTAGCTGGATCTCCTCTGCTGCATGGAATCGTCATCATCAAGGTAGTCGTCGTCACACTCATTGTCATACTCGTTGTCGAATGCACAGTCTCGCTATCGTGTACGTTAGGTCCTTATGAATGTAGCCGCATGCAGTGGGCTGAAAATGTCGTTGTGGCTCAAGTCGCCTTGTCGTTGTCATCCTCGATCGATCTGCTGTTTCTTACAGTCTCTTTTGTTGCTAACTCGAATTCGTCGTCAGTGTCCAATCGGGTCCTCACCCCTTCTCCTCCTCCTTCTCCTTTATGGCGCAGCCCAGCATGGGCCCGCCGAGCACCGAAGGATCTACATGCTGCTAGCTGGTTCAGATCAATCCCATCCTCGTCGCCATTTTTATGTATTGAGAAGGAGGAAACTGTTGGACTTGCTTGGTTGGTGTCTGAGTGGCAACTGCCTTTATTCACATCACAACACTATACATTATACACAGTAACGATGGTGGTTATGTTTTGTAAACATGTCTGGAGGATGGAGACATGTATCAGGGCATACTGGGAAATGGGGGTCAATAGCTGAGATAGTGGTCGTGGAGGGTTCATGGAGGTATGAGCGGATGAAAATGATAGAGTACTAGAATGGGAGGAATGGGAGTTGATGTGAACAGCTAGGAACATCTGATTTATAGTATACAGAGATAAATACTTGTTTTACAAACACAATACTTACAGCCTAGTACCTAGGCTAAATAGGAACATGTCATAGTCGAGTTGATGTCTTTCATTCCTGTCTTAGTTGTGACAAATTTACTACTTGCACGAGTCTTTAATCATCTATTATTGATAGTTTTTCTCTTTTGTTGTCATTCACACAATAAACTGAAAATATTTTGATGACTGTACTGCACACTTTTATAACGCAAGCGCTTTATGGATCAGGTCAATTATGTCCAAAATTGATATTTTTAGAATGTTGTTCTCACCTGTCGATGTCAAATGCTATTTGAACTCCGTCATCAAGGTCACCTGATTATTACTGTCCAATCAGAAGTCAACAGTTCAAGCCTATCTCTCCAGCATGTAGTATATTATTTTATAAAGTGTTGTGTAATTAATAAGCGGATGGAGGGTCGAGGGTAGGGAATGTTGGGGTTAGGGTGGGGTGTAGTGAGGGGGTGTTGGGGTGGGGAGGACTGGGATAGGGGGTGCTGGCATGAGGACTGGTGGAAATGACTGGAAATTAATATTGGGAGTGGGGTGTGGAGGTATGAACATTGAACTAGTCTCGATCAACCTCTTGTACTGTTCTTACAATGACAAATTATCGATAGATTCAGATCGATTATTATCCCAGAGCGTTGAATTGCACAGTTCTACCCCCTCTACGGTTGATCCGCACATAGTATCTCTCAGTAGAAAGTCAAGTTCACATGGAAGTGCACCTGTAAGTGGGCACATTTTTCAGTATGTAATGTCATTCTATTGTTAATTGTTATGTTGGCAGGTCTTTATTGAAATGGATACATAGTTTATTAGATAGGGAGAGAGAGAGAGAGAGAGAGAGAGAGAGGGGGGGGGGGGGGGTAGGGTTAGGTTAGGAGTGGGAGGTGGGAGAAAATCTGGTTCAGGTGCAAGTGAGCACATTGTCAGGATGTAACGTCATTCTATGTTTGCAGGGCTTTATTAAAATGTATATATAGATTATGTGAGAGTGAGAGAGAGAAAGAGAGAGAGAGAGACAGAAATATGAGAGAGAGAGAGATAGAGAGACAGAGAGAGAGAGAGAGAGAAATAGAGAGAAGTGGGGTGTGACTAACAAAAAAAACATACATTATTTCATAGACATAATAGACAAAGAAACATACAAGTGCAGAGGAGAGAGAGAGAGAGAGAGAGAGAGAGAGGGAAAGAGAGAAAGAAAGAGAGAGGGGGGGGGGGGAGAGAAGGTTAGGGTTAGGTTAGGAGTGGGAGGTGGTAGAAAATCTAGTTCAGGTGCAAGTACACGTGCAAGTGGGCACATTGTCAGGATGTAACGTCATTCTTTGTTTGCGGGGCTTTATTGAAATGTATACATAGTTTATGAGAGTGAGCGAGAGAAAGAGAGAGAGAGCGAGATAGAAATATGAGAGAGACAGAGAGATAGAGAGACAGACAGAGAGAGAGAGAGAGAGAGAGAGAGAGAGAGAGAAATAGAGAGAAGTGGGGTGTGACTAACAAAAAAAACATACATTATTTCATAGACATAATAGACAAAGAAACATACAGGTGCAGAGGAGAGAGAGAGAGAGAGAGGGGGGGGGGGAATGTTAGGGTTAGGTGAGGAGTGGGAGGTGGGAGAAAATCTAGTTCAGGTGCAAGTGAGCACATTAAGGATGTAACGTCATTCTATGTTTGCAGGGATTTATTGAAATTAATACATAGTTTATGAGAGAGAGAGAGAGAGAGAGAGAGAGAGAGAGAGAGAGAGAGAGAGAGCGAGAGAGGGAGAGAGAGGGATGAAAAGGGGGAGAAAGGCAGAACAGCTCATGCAAGGTCCCTTTTAAATCTCTTTCCACAGCAGGGCCTTGTATAACAAGACCAATGAGGCGTGCTAATGTGCAAAGAGAGTGAGACAATGGTAAGGGGTTTGTAGTTCAAATACACTGTACATGGTTTTAAGCAATTCGTGAGCATGAAAGAAACCCCAGACACGCAAGTCCACTGTGCAATCAGTCTATGACGATCGACCTTATAATAGTGAAACTTTCGATGTGTTTCTGACTATTCGAACTACAGGCAATTGGCGCTTTACCCCCCCCCCCCCCCCCCCACGACTCCATTCCCCTCCACCCACACACACTCTTGTTTAAAGTGAAGTTTTATTCCTCCAAAATGATATTTTCGGTAAAGTTTAATACAATCATAGATGACCTGGAAGAGATCCACAAAATGACAAAAGGCAAATAGTGAAAGGCCATGTTTAACACTTGCAATCGAATACATACAAACTCATGTCATATACACGTACAATTCTATTATACTGAATACAACTAAAAGACAAAAAGGTTGCCTCAAATTTAACGTATATTCAAGTTCCACACACATACACACGCAAGACGTACGCACACACACATATGCACGCGCCTACATCGACATAATACACATCATCTATCCTTCTTTGTCTCTCTCTTTTCTCCTCCCCCCCTCCTCTCTCTCTCTCTCTCTCTCTCTCTCTCTCTCTCTCTCTCCCCCTCTCATTCTTTCCTATTCATTTAAGTTGCTGTTTTCCCCTCTCTCCTCCACTTTTATTTATCCCTCCTCTCAGCGTGTACTTTCTCACCCTTACTAACCCTAAACCATCTCTCCCTCCCTCTCTCACTCTTTCGCTCTTCATCACGTTTTACATCATTCGACACAGGATTATTTCATTGGCTTTTCCCGCTGAGTATTCGCGTAACTTAAGTAACCAAGGGTAAAATACTATTGTTTTGCATATTTATTTTCGGTAAATTATCGTACACTCACAGACGACATGGAAGAGAGCCACAAAATGGCAAAAGGCAAATAGTAAGAGGTCATGTAAATATCTCTTCATAACCAGGGTTTGTTAAAGATAATACCGACGCCAGCATTATTCAATGTGTCTGCCTTTCTCGCACGGACGCGCATACCACCATCGTGTGCGAATACACGTGAACCATATGTACTAGTATCACGAGGCTGAGTTGATATGAATGCTTGCTACACACGAGGACCCCCCCCCCCCCCCATACAAATGCATTTACATTGTCTACTGATCTCAAATCGGTCTTACTAAAAGACTGTTGATATCGGCACCGTCACGGTCTTCCCAAGGATTCATTTTGTGTGTTTCGGTCCCCGTCACGGTGTTCCCATGGATGATTACTGCGATGCGGGCACCAGGGCGGTGGGATTTTACGCTCCCCCCCCCCCCCCCTCCGCACCGTAGTCTTTCACACGAAAGCCGACAAGAGCAGCCAAAGAACAACAAGAACAGCCCAGAGTAGCCAAATTCTGGCAAGAGCAGCAGAAGTCACGTTTAGTCATGGTAGACCTCTGCAGGACTATGGTTACTTTTAGTGAATCGAATCAATATTCTGGAAGAATTTTGCTGCCTCTCCGCGGTGACACCTAACGATCATGACGATAGCTATAACGATCTTTAACTGTTGGTTGTTCTCGGCTGCTTCTTGGCAGGTCTTGGCGGCTTATGATACACCCTATCAAATACCAAGGAGACACATGAGAGAAACATATTAGTGTAGGTTCGTTGAAAATCCGTCAAAGGATAAGAAAGTTAAGATTTGTTTTAAACTTTTGATTTTGTGACGTCACGTACGATGTGCTCTTCCATGCTGTGTGCAATAAATTAATTTGATTAAAGGATTTTTTTTTTCATAGAAGTATGTGTGTAAAAATCATACTTTTATACACCATACTTTTTACTGATTTACAGATTTAACCCGAGACCAATAACATTTAATGACACAAACATGGCGAAAGCGTTTCCATGTTTCATCATTTCATACTCAGAAATGGCCTCATGTCTTTAGCCACTCCAGCTATATGACACATCAAAGCTTATCCTTTCAATGCGTAAATTCAATGCAATTTCCCCATTTCCGCTTAATCCATTAATTTGTTATTGGCATATGTTCAATGACATAGAACGCGGTACACAGCGACGTACATATGCGTGGCGGCGTGCTAAAATAAAATATTCTGACAATGGTGAGGATAATACCGACATTCCGATGGTGTATTAGCATCTACGTATTTGATTCTTTTAGAAAATTAGATGAATGAGAAGATGGAGAACGAGTAAATGTATAAATGATTGAGTGAATGAATGAATAGTTGGAATATGTGAATAATTGATTATTGAATACGAGAGTGAATCGAGGAGGAAATAAACAAGTGAATGAATGTGTACACAAAGTGTAGAGTAAATGGATGGACCAATAAGTATAATAATCAAGGAATGATGAATCAAAGAATGAATATAATAATCAGGCAGCCAAGCAACCAGTCCATCAATCAATTAATCATTCAACCAACTGATTAACAAGTCAATCAATCAATCAATCAATCAATCAATCAATCAATCAGCCAATCAATCAATCAATCAATCAATCAATCAATCAGCCAATCAATCAATCAATCAATTAATCAATCAATAAATCAATAAATCAATCAATCGATCGATCAATCAATCAATCAATTGTATATATCCTTCGGTACATGTTTTGTTCTGTGTGTGTATGTGTGTGTGTTGGTGCGTGTTTGTGTGTTGCGTGTGTGTGTGTTGAGGCTGCGTATGTGTGTGTGGGTTTGGATGTGTGGATGAAGGTGTTGGGTGTATATTGAACGGGGGAGGGGATAGGAGAATAAATGGACAAAACTTTTCTCTCAATATTCTTGATTTTACAGTAATGTTTTGTAAATAATAAATGAAAACTTACTTTTTTTTATAACTATTGCAATTAATGTTTAATCCAAAATATAATTGTACAGTGTATCAAGTCTCATTAAGAATGATTTGTTCAATTGATTTGAGAGTTAATAGCAAAAAATATCTTTAAAAGTATCAACCAATCAATCAATCGATCGATCAATCAATTAATCAATCGATCGACCAATCAATCAATCAACGAAAAACCGATCAACCAATATCCACCAGTCAATTAATCACTCGTTCAATCAAAGATATTTTGGCACGCTTGGTTAACGCGTGACCCCAGATCAAGATGGTCAAGGCGATGACCTATTGTTCTATTTATGAATGGTTTATGAACTGGAAATGATGAATTTTGATGCTATGCTGATTATCATATCTATCTGTTTGTTTTCTGGGCCTCTAGGAGGAACAGCTGTGCCACTTTGGCATAGCTGAGTGGGGCTATCCAGCATGGAATCCATATAGAAGCAGGCCATTGACCCGTCTCAAAACACAACTGTGATTATTGTGAATGTACTCACATTCCATTTTGATTTATGTTTATGTATTGTTGTTCATTTTTATCGGAAAATAGATTCAATTCAGTACTGAAAAGAACTTGCTTTCAAAAGATGCGAAACAATCAAAGAAGCAGATCAGAGAAACCCGGGGCCAAATCGGACAAGCAATCTGGCCGTTTCAACTTCACTTACTCCTTAAGTTCGCAACGATTTGTGACTTCCCATGCAATGTTATTATGCATTGCAATATCTCGGTAAAGGGCCTTTAACTCTTCACGCAGCACCTGTGGATTTGTGCTCAGGTAATGTACATTAATGCTATAGAGCAGTATTCAATCTGCTGCATAAGAAGTTAATCCCCTCTAACTCAACTTGATAATAGTGATGTCCTGAAATATCTATTTAGGAATAATCATGTGCCACAAACGTGTAACAGCACAATTTCAATTAAATACATATACTTGTCTCGATTCACAAGGCTTGCAACGACCCATGTATTCAAACTTTGTACGTAGGCCTATGCTCAATAGAACAATTTGTTTTGCATTGCTTGTGATATGTAAGAAAATACCTAAATACAAGGTTTATATGAGATAGAAAAGGATAAATCGCTAGAAATACTTAAAAAATACATTTATCTGCACCCTAGTCTAAGTCATAACATATATGTTTCTTCTTGTGCCAGGTGATAACTCTAACAAGTTATGATTGTACTCGGAAAACAATAAGCCATTTCGTAATTGCAATTTGCGCATGGACAGATTATTGCTTTTAGTAAATGACCCCAATTTCCAAACTCACAGAGTAAAATTGAAATTCATTAGATAGTCGACCACATTTTAATCTATTGTCATGCAAATATGGCAACAGCTATTCAGCCTTGAGAAAGTAGTGAAAGAACATTCCACTTTGTGCATCTGCTTCTATTGTTGTTCCGTGCACACTGTAAAATGTCTTTACATCCATTATCCAACACAGCTTCATGAAAAACAATGCCAGTCAGCAGTCTAATAGTATTTATTCAGTGCATTGTCCGACCATGGTGTAATTTCGAAATGGTCTATTACAGATAGGGTGTCCCTTTTGCAAAAGCCATGAAACTCAGCATGTATCAGAAGTTTACCCTAACGATACCGGGTATGAAACCTCACAGTCATGGCTTCACGAACATTTTAAGCAAAAGTGATAAACCATCCTTGTGTATATTTGAAACGCACCGACCATGATCTATATTCAAAATCTTATTGTTCTTATCAGCGCGCGATTGCGGGCATTGCTCCCATTGAACGCGTGCACTGTAGAGTAGATCGATGCGGACCATATAGCGAAAAAAGCTGTCTCCGGTCTCTAGACTAAAGGTTTCCGGAAGACCCGCCCAAAACCTTTCCAGTGCTATTATTGGTAGGGAAGTTCTGGTACAGTATCTCCTTCAATTTCCCGTGGTTTTACAAACAAAAAAATTCTGCAAAAAGGACACCCTGTCTTTAAAGAATTTAATTCTTGTAGCTTTGAGGAAATGGATAATTCACCGTGAAATTGAGTTGGTTTTAATAACAGCAGAATCATAGTTAGGAAACAACATATTCATTACAGCAAACACGTCCTGTCTGGTTTTAACACTAATTCTCTCACGTTCAAAGCATAATCCTTGAGAAGACAGTACTTAAGATTCGACCTTTGTCTCCTAACTGTCTAGGAGGAGCTCCCTTTGAATCATTTTAAATTTGCTTAGTTGTTACCACAGCATTAGTGAGCTTGCCGATCCCTCGTCAATTTAATTAAATTGACTTAACTCAAATAATTGCAGTTACTTGCTTTTGCATCGGCTTTCCATTGCGTCTTGTGTTATTTGTCTCGTTCCTCAGTTCTCGTTTGATTTCACGATCATGTGAACGAATTGACTAGAATTTACACAAAATTGTTATTCTGAAATTAAAGGGATAGTCCACTATGAAACTAAGTTGATGTTAATAACAAAAGAAACAAGAAAGATTATTAGCGAATTTTTGATGAAAATCCGTCTAAGGATAAGAATGTTTTCAGTTTGTGACGTCACATGAGAGGTGCTCTTTCTCATTATGCTGTGTACCAATAGTTTTTTTTTTCTTCGCATATGTTGACTTTCTCATAAGGATATGCATTATTTATACGTGCACTCGATACATCGTCAGAAACTCGGTTTTGCACACATACTTCTAAGAAAAAAAAAATCCCTTCATAAAAAAACAGAAAAAGGGACATTTATGGAATCATAAAGCAAAACATATTATGGGAGAGCACATCGCTAGTGACGTCACAAAATCGAAATAAAAAAAATAATAACTTTCTTATTCTTTGACCGATTTTCATCAAACCTTCACTAACATGTTTCTTTCATGATTCTACTTGTATTAAAACCAACTTAATTTGAGGGTGGACTATCCCTTTAACCCTGTCAGTACCAAACAGTCCCAGCCCGTATGTAAATTGCAACACAGTTTATCACCTATGGAACTGAGAGTGTTTACCAAAAATCAAAGTTGAGTTTTGAGACGGGTCAATGTCCTGCTTCTATGGATTACAATGACAGACAAAACGATATCAGGAAACTGATAAAGAAACGACAACCATTCATCGTTGGTCATCGATAACGTGGCCTAATTGTCACTGTGATACGGTCAACATTGGTCAGTGTTTTGACCAGAGGAAAGCGGAGGACGGTGTCAATGTCGCATGATAACATGACCATTCACCTTATCTCCACTAGTGTCGGCCACGTTCACCTGTTATCGATATTAGCTGGTTTGTCCTTCTGGTGCCTCGTGGTCATATCCAGTTCCCATGGTTCCAATGTTTACATGTTAATCAGTCAAGCTATCTGTTAACTCCATCCCTATCAGACTCCAAACTGCCACATGGGACTGATATGTATTACCAAGGGAAATACCTTAAACATGTTAAAGGCAGTGTGTCCCTTTTGCAGGCCAATTCTTCTTTTTTTTTCTTTTGTAAACCCCACGCAAAATGGAACAAGAGAGTGTATTAGAATTTCCTACCCAATAATATAGCTGGAAACTGACTTTAGGCGGACTAAAAGCGATCAGTAGATTTTGAAGAGGTTTTGCACGGGTCGCCCGAAACCTATAGCCTAGAGACTGGAGGCCGCTGTGCGCTATGGTCCGCATCTGTCCGCTCCACGGTGCATGCGTTCAATTGGAGTAATTCCCGCATTGTGCACTAAGAGGTTACAACATAATTATGAATTTAGACTATGCTCGGTTCGGTTTAAACGTAGAAAAGGACAGTTTTTAAGAAAAGAAATCCTGAAAATGTTCGTGAAGCTTTGATTTTTGAAATATCATACACGTTATTGTTAGGGTATACTGCTGATTCCTGCCGAGTTCCATGATTTTTTTTTTCAAATAGGAAACCCTGTCGTGAATGGCGCTTGAAGAGGAGGTAACGATCCAACTTCATGAATGCCCGTAACGTGACAACATCCTGTGTACGTAGGAAATAATATTTACACCAGTCAGGTTTGCGGGAAATACATGATTAATACATTAGTCATGAACACATCAAGCACTTAAACTTTCCCTGCTTGAGGCCAATAAACAATGAAAATACTGCCATCACAGGGTCATTAATAATTCATGCTGCTTCTGGTATAAATGACCCGGTACAGTAAATTGCTATGGATACTGTTGTGTTTGGGTTTTGATTCCTCAAAGGAAACCTAATAAAAGATTGAAATGGTTATTACAACAATATAAGTTAACGAAGTGTCGTGGAATGTGCCCACACCAACATTTACATCCTTTGATTTTATGATGTGTAATTTAGGTTTGATTCGTGTTTATTCGAGCAACGGTTTCTTAAATGTGTCAATGTCCTTTTTAAACATTGCACCTCAATCTCATTTTTTCCCTTTTTTCATTAACTACTTCCTAAACTCTGCCCGTCGCAGCCACTTCCTACAATTGTGCCCTCAGTTCTGAAAATAGTTTTTTTTTTTTTAAAGTACATTATTGAAAACAATCCTCGTTCGATCGTTTATGCGCGACCGCCCTGTCTATAACCTTCCATTATCGTTTTTATCACTATCAAGTTCATGGAAATATATCCCAGCTTGGTAGCCCCGGGCAGTCGGTGTCAGTCGGTGTCATCGAGCATTCTGAATAAAATAAACCAAAAATATGTATTCAAGAAAGGATCCTACAATAGCACCCACAATCATGACAATGCAGGTGATGAAATCAAGCGATTAATCTATACATTTAGAATATGCATACACGGAATAGTGAGTTAACAATAATATTATTTAGTTAATCGTTTCTTAACAAACAGCAACTCGACATGGTATTTCTGCCCACGGCAATAGATTTAACCCGTACAGTAAAAAGGCCTTGAAAAACCCATTGGACATAATCGTTTGGAAAATGTTTCTTTTAAATATCTTCTGTGCAAATTCAGGTGAACACGACAGAACTAAGACATAACATTACCATGATGAATTGATCGAGTAGGCATTATCAATTATACATATTATCAAATCAAAAGGTGGTTACCAGAACAACTTACTCCTCTTCGATGTATGCCTTGTAGGTACGTAACAGGATTTAAAGGGATAGTTCAGCATGAAATTATGTTTGTTTCAATAAAAGAAGACACGTGAAAGAAACATTATTATGAACAATTGTTTTTTTCTCGAAAATGTGCATTTTCGCAAAAGAATATGCTTCCTTTTACCTGTGCATTTAATATGTCGTGGCGAAGCATCAAGCGATATATTTCCCCTTCAAACTTGATTTGCAGAACTGTTTTGAATGGGTTATCACAATCATTAAATTAATCATTAATCATTGCTTCCAATCATACATATCCACCTGTCGACTAATACCAGCATCATGCACTTGTACAAATGTGTCTTTTTGGGAGTTGTACTCATATAGCCGTATTCACAACGGCAGTTTAACTTAATACGTGTACTAAACCTGCGCTTTCTTTATGAGACGTCAAATAAAACCACATGAAACATTATAAACAATTCATTTAGTTTGAATTTTTCCTCGGAATTACTATGGTATATTGAGTCTGTCCACATAGTGATTACAGCGGATTATTGAAATCACGGACTGTTGTGATTCGATGATGACAAATCAATGATTTGGTAACAGCACCAGAATATTCAGTTTGCGCCCCATTTAATTTAGTTAGTCTAGGTTTACGACGTGGTTTAACCACTGTTGTTAATGTGGGCCATAATGGTTGAAAAAAAGACATAAGTCAAATTCTTTCATTGGTCTATCTATTCATTGGGATGATTAACAGTTGTAGTTCTCGGAATCACACTGATAATAAGTAAAAGCCACTGTTTTTGTGTTTATTGTTTTTGTGGCACGTTCTTTGTGGACTCCTTTTGAAAAAATAAATATTCCAAATTCCTCCTTCGACGTGCCGCCATATACTTTAATACAAGTAGAAGTAATTTCCCTATGTGGTTTGTTGTAATTAACTGTTGTCTCTTTCTCACGCTTTCAAGCTGGTTGTGAATTTTCCAAGTAAGATGGATAATCTAAAACCCTATCCTATGACTAAGGAGAAGAGACAGTTGACACAAAACGAAAAATCTGAAACCAAACAAGGAAATCCTGATTTCAACCATAGCCCGTGATGGAAATACCACGTCTTTCTTTCACACGCAAACGCGTATACAACCCACGCGTGAATCACGTCGCTTCACAAAATGAACGAAATAATAAAATGAATGATAACAAGAATAGGCATGGTGTGTTATGATAATACGCTGGAATGAAGAGAGAGAGAGAGAGAGAGAGAGAGAGAGAGAGAGAGAGAAGGGGATGGAGAAAGAAGCACAATACATACATTAAATAGATAACAAAATGAGAGAGAAAGAGAGAGAAGGGGGAAGAAATGGAAAAAGAAACACACACACACACACATTAAATAAAGATGAAAAATGAAAGGGACAGAGAGAGAGAGAGAGAGAGAGGGGGGGGGGGAGAAAGAGATGGTGATAGAAATAAACACACGTTAAATAAAGATGAAAAATGTGTGTGTGTGAGAGAGAGAGAGAGAGAGAGAGAGAGAGAGAGGGGGGGGGGAGAGAGAAAGGGGAGAGACATGGAGGAGTGAGAAAGAGAGAGACACACACACATACACATTAAATAAAGCTGATCAAATGAGAGCGAGAGAGAGAGAGAGAGAGAGAGAGACATAGAAAGAAAGAGAGACAGAGAGAGAGACAGAGAGAGAGGAAAGAGAGAGAGAGAGAGAGAGAGAGAGAGAGAAAGAGAGAGAGAATATATCTAAGGACTCTACATGATGTTATCTACTTTAAAGAACGAACATCTATGTTAATGGAAGATTTAAAGTAATTAATGAGCTTAATGCAAATACCTAAAACATCACGTGATTTTCTATTAAGCTGTGAACACTTAAGAAATGTTTATGGAATACAATTTTGTAGTTTTTATGATAAAAATAAAAATAAATTCAACAGATTTTACATTAGATTAACGGGTATGCTGTTTTGGATGTGATCGTGATATATCTATAGTGCAGTGCATAATTGCGTCGTACAATATCAAAGCAGGGATATGTTATGGAAGGATATGAAACAACATTCTTTCTTTGAGCCCATGCGTGGCACCGCCGAAAAATTGCGTGGTCTCAGCATGTGCTTTTCACGTGTTTTAACAATAACGAACACGATTGCCTAGCAACGGTTTCTCAGAGAGAACAAAAGAAATGTAGAGTCTTATTTCGCTTGTCCACTTCTGTTGGATTGCATCAATACTTTTGTGAGGAAAAGCGATATCAGCGAACAAAAATAAACAGTTTTTTAAAGTAAAATATCTCATTTGCACGCAAATTCACGCAAACTCTGTTAATGAAAATAAGCAGCTTAATATATGATTTTGATAATGATTGAATCCGACATTTCCGGAAATCTCCGGAAAGTGAAGAAATTTGTTAATTATGCAAGTAAGAATATTATCTTATATCTCCGTTTGTGCATCATTCAACAATTATTTAGAAGAAAAACGAATACAGGATCTTTAGAGGTGTTGCCCCTTAACTTTCTTGAAAATTACAAAAAAATGTGATAAGAAACACAGCTAGGTCCATGGAGAAACAAAACAGGCAATTAAAGATACTGCTTTCCAAGTTGACGATAGCAAAATGACGGTGCCGCGCATGGGACTTCAAAGCATTGCAGTGATTGTGGAATGCTTTTGACATTCATTAGCACGCTTTAGTATCCATACAGATGTTTGAATATATTATGGTTGAGTTGTCCCTCCTTCCTAACACATCCCTGATCAAAGCTTGACAGCTGACCCACACACTGTCTCTTTCTGTCATCTATATACTATTGTATCATGTCCTTTGTTCTGTTTTCAATGTCTTTTCTTCTTATTATGTTGTTATGAAATGACATTTTTATGGTCAAATAAATGATAATGATAATAATAATCACATTTTATAAACATAATGTTTTCGTTAGAGGTAGAGGCGAACGCAATACATTGTATGTGCATTAAAGACGAACTGGCGTAAACAGAAACAAGAATAACGCCACCAACGCCAATAATAGACTATGGGGTAGTAAACATATATACGATGGAATTATATAAAAGTCTAAATTCTTGAATAATCGTGGCCAACAAGCGTAAACAAAAAATGGTTCTTGTGGGAAAAATTTTCGACAGAAAAATGACGAGGAAGCACGTCTGCTTTTTTCTAAGCCTGTCCTAGGTCATGGCCGAGTCGCTTTATTGCTTCACTAGGTGTCTGTCATAGTTGTCTATAGGAATTATTTTAAGCATGTTAAGCCCCGGTAGAACTATTCCCCTCCTCTTTATTTCACTCCCACTCACTTTCTTTTCTCTCTATCTCTCGGTCTACCTGTCTCGCTCTGGGTCTTTCGGTCTCTCTCTCTCTCTCTCTCTCTCTCTCTCTCTCTCTCTCTCTTCTTCTTCTTCTGTTCTCCTCTCGCCCCTTTTCTCCCTCCTTCTCTCTCAATGCAATGTTTACTATAATATGGTAAGATCTGCAAAATACGTCAGCTCATCAAAACAGAGAGAGAGAGGGGGGAGGGAGAGAGAGAGAGAGAGAGAGAGAGAGGGGGGGGGGGAGAGAGAGAGAGAGAGAGAGAGAGAGAGAGAGGGGGGGGGGAGATGGGAGGAGAGGGAGGGAGGGGGAAGGATAAAGATAGGAAGATTGCTGTTTCCAGACTTAAACTTCTTCTGGCTGAACATACTCTCTTGGGAAATATTTGGAATAACTCATAGAAGGGGAAGTCAGCAAGCAAATTACTGTCTAAAAAATCTCATTATTTTATTGTTACTTTGGAAATTGTGTTCAATTGTAGCAATCCATGATATGTGGCAAATTCGGGGTCTATCCTTGAGAATGATAATTGTTTCTTTGTTCCTTTGTCCGGATGGGTTACATAGCCCCGAGTGATATTTTTGGGTTCGTCGAGAAAGAATTGCTTATGAAATTCTTTCACATCATCAATCCATCATTTTAGACAGGACATAGTTGTGTAGCTTTTAAGCAGCCAGCCCGAAGGATAGAGCTTACTTTGAACTTTGAACGATGATCCTCAGTGAACAATAAAAGTCATCCGTGCAGCTCTCCTGACTGAAAGAAGAATCAAGAGATATTGTTGAGCATCAATTCTCACCTTAAAAAAAACCCGACACATGAACAATACAAGAATAAGCGCACAATCGTCGACTTCAGCATGTTCAGAAAGAGCTTTAAGAGTTTGCAGTTTCATATTTTGAGACAACAATGGCGATGAGATCAAAGATAAGAGCGAACACCACTATTTCAATTTGGGGGAATTCTCTGAAGCGTATCAAAGATGACACCATCGGAAAAATATTCATATATAATCAGTTGAATCAGTTTGAGCAACCTTTGACATATCAGTATAACGAGTGATAATGATTGATTCAGAGCAGTGCACTAATTAAGCACAGATATGTCCCTGATTTAATTAATAGGGACATTTTGAAGTCGCACAAGCATATGAAGTTTTGAGTAAATTTGTTGGTAGCCTCAATTTTAGGATTTTGACCAAAAAAAATGCTGGACACTTTGCCTTCAATCTTTTTTCATGAAGATAAATAGATGAGCTATAGATTCGGAGATTTAGCTAATTTCATGGTATCAGTGCATTGATTCAAAGACTTCTCCAGTTCTTTCAACATTCTACCGGAGCAATATCTAACCTAACTCCCTCATCATCTATCATTGAACTCCAACTTTCCATTTTAAAGATTGCCCCTCAATTTGAGCCACATGGTAGCCAACCGTTTGTGGACATGTTGTCTCATGCAGTTGTCATGGTTACTGGGGTAACATATGAATTTAAGACCGGTGAGAAAATATAAATGTAGTCAGATTAGGAAATGCTTCCTTGGTCGATGGGTGTCAATCATGCTTACCACGGCTCCCCGTTCAACTTATTGCCTGCCAGACTTTATACTTGTCAACAGGATTGAGGCATATTACCAGTACAAAAACACCTCAAAGACGCTTAACAAGTCACGTGCTTCCTTCTAAGATTCACAATACAACTGTTGAGAGGAACGATGTGACATTTTGTTTTTAGGTATCAGATGAGGAAAACCTTTTATGGGTTCACAAATAAGATATATTATAGAGCATGATTACTAACGCAGATTAGATCGGATTTAACAGCATTCTCTAAAAACAACTCGACCATTTTATACCGACATGTCGGATAAGCATGAAAAGCACACTTAACAATCCCTAAAGGCCGAAACTAAAAACTATAGTGTTTGTATATGTATTAACCCTTTGCGTACGGTGGAATCTCTCGCTTGATGGGAACTGTAGAAATTACTTGGAAGAAAAGTCACATGTTGCACTGAAAGCGTTAATAATATTCAAGCTAAGACATGGACCAATTCAAGACAGAGTAGTATACAAGGTCGCCCAAATGGGCTTTAAAACATTACTGACTTGGCCATGTCTTTTTGAGTAGTGTACAAAGTCGCCCAAACGGGCCTTAAATCACCATCGTCTTGGTCATCTCTTTCATTGCTGTGGCTTGCAACTGATCGAATGTTTGCTGGTCACCGAACTCGTGTCTTGCCGACTCCTTCCCACCACCCATCATGCCCATCCACGTGCGTGCGAGCACTGTGCTGTGTCGTAAGATAAAGAATCTTTGTCTTGCATCTGTCATGTCTGTGGCAGGTCTTTAACCTCTGTGAACAACGGTGTGGAACATCTTTTGGCGGATTCGTGAGGTTTATTCGGTTTTACACCTGTCTCATTAATCACTCAGACAGGTTCAATCTACGTGAGTAGATCGGAGAGTAGATTGTAACAACGGCCACTGTGACTGTCACGTGGCATCGGTATGTCCTGTACGAATATGATGAATGCATCGTACAAAATGGCGCTTTATCCAGATTTATTTATTTATATATTGCAAGTAAAATATGAAGCATAGTTGGCTTTATAGCATAATGTAATACATAAATTATAAAAATACAAAACACAGTTAAAAAATGTAACGACAAATGAATATTTTAAATTGATAAATGAATCTTTATTATGGTAAGATTGAAATGTAAATTTTAAACCCGGTCCCCACACCTACATTAACAGAAACAAAAGTATATTTTCCTTCATGAGTGCATCCCTCACATACTAAATCTATATTTTATTTGGCTTGTTTGGGATCAAACATTCATTATTCAACGATTGGTTTAAAAAGGTTTCAAGTGATTATTTATATCTTCAACTATTTGAATATATATATATATATCTTATATATATATGTTGGTATATTTGACACTCTATGGAATTTGTGTGTATTACTTGTGAATAAATACATATGTTGCATGCAAAGAGTTTATAAGAGCAGCTGCCAGACACCGTTACCATGGTGACAAGCTAATACACTATAATGTCTACGCATGAATGTGCTTACGTTGTGTCAACTCCAATTACCGATTTTATAATGTATTCACAACTTAGTAACGCGATATCATTATGATTATATTCACCTCTGTCAGTTTTCAGTACATAATGTCAATAGACGGATGATACTGGTTAGATATAAGCTGTTGCTAGACGGATAAACCTCAGGCAAGCTTTGGGGTTACCAATAGTAACATATCGTATGAAAGACGTGCATACATTTTTCATATAAATAATCAACTCATTAATCTTATTAGGAAAAAAACAGACAATCGTGATTAGGGCGTATAACATGAACCAAAAAATATCACCCAGAGCATGCAGAACATCGAAGAACTTAAATATTCAAATCGCTAACAAAGAAGCATCGATGTACGTGGGAAAGGGACACATTCTATTCAAATAATATATTTGTAAAATATAACTCGTTGACCTCTATTATGTCAATATTTTTTCAAGAGAGGTTAAAATGCATCAATACAAATTGTGAAATTGTAAATGACGAGTAATTTGGGGTTTCACTAGTGATAATCGTTTGTCTCGCAATGTATGGCCACGTTATGTGCACCGTTGCAACATTTCTTCAGATGTGATACAAAAGTGTAGTGTCGTCATCTTCTTAGATTCCTTGTTGACCATATATACATTGAGAGACAAAAGATTATCACTAGCGATTATATCCGCAATGAGTAACATATTTAGCATAATTTAGGGTTTGTTTGACTTGAGAGCTTAACGGCTAGATCAAATAATCACGGCTAAATGTCCATTCACTTGAAGGGCATTTGTATGTGTCATCATTTATTTGACCTGTAACACATACAACGGGGACTTCTTCTTTCAGGGATGGTCAATTCACACCGGATGTCAGGTTGCTTAGAAAAAATATTTATAGGGAAACCTTAAAGGTAAAATGACCCGCCTCTGTTTCCGGTCAACCGGAGTTTAAGGACAAACAAAACCGAAGGTAAAATTATGGTCCATTAACCGAGGAATATAAAGAGAGTGAGAGAGAACAATTGCCTTTGTCTTAATTGGGGAACGTTAATTCACTTTACATGACCATAGCCAAGAACAAAGCTTTGAAATAATCGGTAGCTAGACTTGCTCTCAATGAAATCCACCTCCCCGATGGAAAACGGAAAAAATAGGTCAGGTCGGAAGTGCGTTACCTTTGTTTACAAATCGATAATTTTCTCTGAATTGATATACCCAGTAAACAGTGACGTACAGTATACATTATTTTTTATGAATGAAGAAAGGGACAGAAAAAGTATTCTCTGAGCTTGGAGATAGGGTGACAGGAATCACCCCCTGTTGACCAATGAGAATTGATAATGAATACTCCGCCCCTTTTCTTAAACTGTCAATCAAATATGACACTTCTCCACCAGGTGATTGACGTACATTGGTCCATGTAGTATACTTGTCATATAAAGCGAGGATCAGAGGAGGAGATTCGTCAGAATTTGTGGGAGGGAGACTACATAAAACCTGCGAGAAGAAGTTCGCATAATGCTTTATCATAAATGTGAGAAAATGAGACTCACAAATGTTGGCATTTATGTTTGAGAGGTTATCAAAATAAAGTTGAGGTCTAGCATTGTCTAGAGTGCAGGTTGCCGAGATAGCGAGAAATATAGGAAATGTAAATTAAAAAAAAAAAGAAGTATTGAAATTGGATTGAAACAAAGATCGATAACATGTTGATACCAATATATGATATATTGATAACAATTATGCATATTTGGCCTCGTGTGAGATATATTCGTAATGTTTAAAACCTCATTCCTAGTTTATATACTCTAACAGTCTCTTTTTACGCATAAAAACGCACTTAGATTACCGATAGCTAATTCGCACCGGATGTCAGGTTGTTAAGTATGCGATTTATGGTGAAACCTTACAAGTAAACCTGTTTCTTTTCCGTTCAACCAGAAAAGTTTAAGGACGGACAAAACACACAGACCGAAGGACATATTGCCCATCAACAAAGAGAGAGAGAGAGAGGGAGAGAGAATATTGCCTTCGGGGAACGTTAATCACTTTAAAGGGTTACTAAATTAGAAAAATAAGTTCCCACTAATCTATAAAAAATTATCCACTAAAGACGAATTTCACATTCGTTTGCCGCAATAAAGTCCCATTTTGACGAAAATTTGAAAAAACGCACGCCTCCAGTGACGTATGAGAAGTCAAAATGCCATAAATGCCAACGGCGTAATTAAAATATTTTATTCACGCCATTGAAACAGTACGTTACCAATGGGAACCCCAAAGCTTGTCCGAGGTTTGTCTGAGTAGCAACAACTAATAGATTCAAAGTGCATTCCATACATTGAATCTGAATGACAAGATACAGGTGAATGCAATAACGCTTTACTACGCAGTTATAGGGGGAAGTTGTGAATACATTACGAAAATGGTATATTGTTGACTTCCTTACAGTCTATGGCATTTTGACTTCCCTGACGTCACTGGAGGCGTGCGTTTTTTCAAATTTTCGTCAAAATGAGACTTTATTGCGGCAAACGAATGTGAAATTCGTATTTAGTGGATAATTTTACATAGATTTGTGGGAACTTATTTCTCTAATTTAGTAACCCTTTAAATGGCCATAGCCAAGAACGATGCTTCAAATCATTAGTGGCTGGACTAGCTTTCAATGGAAGTCTACCTCCCCGATTGATCATGCTGATGGAAAACAGAAAACAAGTTTTGAGATATATATATATTGGTGAAGTATGTGGTAAGGTCAGAATTGCTTTACCGTTGTATACATATAAGTAGTTTTCTCTGATTTGATAGTAACAGTGACGAAACTTGATTTCTATGAATGGAAAATAGGATCTCTGAATCTGGGGGAATAGTGACAGGAACTATCCCTCTAGACCAATGATAACTAAGACGTTATATCCCTCCTCCTTTTCTTAAAGGTGATATTCATAGAAAATCCCTGAATATGAAGATATCCATCTACAGAAAGCTTCTAAGCCATACAATGAGCTTGGATGACATTCAAACAATATATCACTTCCGAAAAAAAAGCGAAATTGACAATCACCTTATTCTCTGGGACAAATTTGCCCTACTGTCATCCGAAACGGGCTTTAGGTTTGACGTAAGGAAAGGGAGGAGTTATTGTGCATCACGCGTGCCAATCCGCAGCTTCTTTTCCGCCAGAAGCATCATGCATTACTAATGAAACTGTGATGACAGGTGTGATACACAATGGTCATTGTGAACATTTGTTTGTAGATTGCAGTTAGTCTCTATTGCTGCGTATAGTATATCCCTGCTGTGACGTACACACCACGCCACTTTCCCTTAGGCGATCTCGTAGGTCAGGAGAGAGTCAATTTAGTGAAATTTGATTTTCATAAAACACAAAACTGAACAGTATCATGGCATGTTAACTGCATAAATTGCTTTAATAACTCAATAATATAATAATTCAATAATAATTCAATTATAAAATAAACCATATTTATTTGATTTTATTTCCTGTAAGTATCACCTTTAAGCTATCAAACAATTGCATATCACTTCTTCAAAATTGACCAATGTATCGAAGTCAGTGATGAGGGCAAACAGAAGAGTTCGACTGTTAGGATTAGAGAGCTCTCTCGCGCGCTTTCCAATTCTTAAGCATGTTAGGAACTATATATATATATATTGCATTCTTATATTTTTTTGAGTTGTTTGCTGAATAAATATAATTATGGATGTTTTTTATGGAATTTGGATGCGTCGCGCTTAGTGAGAATGTGTCGTGGCGAGTGTCAGGATAATCATTATTGGTTTGTCACTTATCAAAAATGGTTATGTCTGGGCCCTAGTAAAAGAGTGGTTCCTCAACCAGTATGCCAGGGTTTACATCGCGGAATCCACGGTTTCTTTAAAAGGATAGCTACCCTGAAGCTTTAATTAAAGCAGAAACATACTAGTGAAGGGTTGACGAAAATTCATAAAAAGATAAGAAAGTTATGATTTGTTTTTAAATTTCAATTTTGTGACGTCGCGTGCGAGGTGCTCTCCCATTGTGTGTTTTGTGTGCAGCATAATTCCATTAATCGCTCTTTTTCCGTAAAAACAACGGAATTACTTTTTTTCATATATGTTTGTGTGTAAAAACGTATTTCTAATGATGTATCAAATGCCTTGGAAAAAGGATGCAAATTTCTTTGAGAAAATGCACATTAAAAATAAATGTACACGGCATATGGGAGAGCACCTCGCATACGACGTCACAAAATCAAAACTTGAAAAAAAATCATGACTTTCTTATCCTTTGACAGAATTTGATCAAACCTTCAGTAATGTGTTTCATTCGTGTGTCTGCTTTTATCGAATCCAACTTATGTTCAGGGTGAACTATCCCTTTAAGTGTTTTCACCATCAACACATGTTATGTAATACCTTTGGGGATGGTTAACTGACAAACAGATCATACTCGGCTGAGCATGGGGATTGAAAGCAGGAATGCAATAATTTGTACCTCTTAACATGCTTAATGGTGTGTGACTGAGCATGCGTTAGAAATTGTTAGGCCTTTTCTTAGCCCTGCCTGTTCAAGATAAAACGGTGTACGTTTTGTAATCTTGCTGTAATCATTACATTATAGTATCATCGATTAGTTTGATTTGTTAATACTTTGAATCGTTTGTATAATTAACATAACACAGGATTGTCAAAACATAAACAGTTATCACAAAACTTTCACGAACAACAGCAAATGGTCAATCGTGTCGTTCGTACGAACACCAATTCCACGATCAGCTACGAATGGCCAATGAAGGCGTTCGTAACAGATCGCATAACAATAGGAACTACTCCACGATCAGCTAGGAGTGGTCGAACGTGGCGTTCGTAACAGATCGCACAACAGTTGGAACCAATCCACGATCAGCTACGAATGACCGATCGCGGCGTTCGTAACAGATCGCAAACAGTGGGACACTACATACGTAAACAGCGTGGGCGCGATAGCCGTGTATGGTTGCCTTCCAAGAACCGTAATGATACTGCTTTATAATAGACATTGAGGGTTGATGTTGTTGACTCATAAAAACTGATGTTGCTGTATCTTACACGGGTCATCAAGAGAACAAGGACGCGTTTTTTCCATCTTGATCACCTCCGCCTTTCGTGTTATATCCGCCAGGTAGACCGGGGACCTGCGCGTACAATACCATGTTGATCACAACTACATGTATTGAATTGCAACTTTCCCTATCGAAAACCACAACCTTGGAATTCCGATGATCAGTCGACGTGATCTGCAAAAAAAAAAAAGGAACAGTACCATTATGTCCATGTTTCTGATAAATATTGAATTGCAACGTTCCGTTTCGGAGGCCACAGCCTTGGAATTCTGACGATCAATCAACATGATCTGTAAACTGTATGGCTACAATAGATCTGGGAAGAAAGGATGTTTACAAAAGGTGGATATCCATCCCTTTGAAGTGATGTTCTTTGCCGCTAGTAAATTTTCATGACGGGCAGCAGCTCTTAAAAATGCGATGCATACACGTTTGCGCCATGCCCACCAATTTGTAAATTTTTACCGCAACTCTTTGTGAGATAACCCAGGTACGCAGGTGCTCGTTAGCATTGACCATGATGACAGCTATAGTAGCCAAGCATTTTAGAGAACTCGCAAAGCCCCCCCCCCCCCTCCCGCACACACACGCCGAATCCCATAAGTACACCATGACAAAACCATCTATACATAGAGTTTGACCAACTAGGATTCAACAATACTCAAAAGGCAACAGCATGTCGCGTGTTGCTTTGTTGGGCAAGCAAAAAACCATAAAAAACATAAGCATATGCGCCATGTTGCTACCTATTGAAATCTAGTTGGCCATACTCCGGGTATGTATTGCTTTGCATCACGACCTACAAGCTCCCCTTCTAACTTCAACCTTCGTTTTGGGGTCCATGGTTTGATGCATGTCGTATACTTTCGATGCATTTGTATGCCTGTGTGTGTGTTTGTCCAGGACTGTTGGGGAAAGGGTAAAGGATGGAAGGGGTGGGGGATTAGCAGACTCCAGTATACTGAATCAAAACATGTTTATCACTTGATGCTTAATGCAGTAATCCCTTTAAATAAAGCAGCTACATGAAGCTAAACTGAGATGATTTAGTGCTGTTGTGTCGTCAAATGCATGCATTTATGTATAATAAAACGCATTGAACATTTAGTGCAAGTAAAAAGACGTAGCTGTCTATACGATGGGGAAGCCAACGCTAGCCTGCACTGAGTCTTTTATGGCATTTTGTATGCATTCGACTTGGCACTGAGTTTTCTGACGTCACTTGGAGGTGTGCGTTTTTTCAAATTTTCGTCAAAATGAGACTTTATTGCCGCAAACAAATGTGAAATTCGTTTTGAGTGGATGATTTTACATTATACAAATATTGACTGCTATGAGGGGCACAGTTAAAATTATAAGCCCAAGGTGATGTCAAAACCATGACTATGCCCGAAGCGAAGCTGAGGGCATAGTCATGGTTTTGACATCACCGAGGGCCTATGATTTTAACTGTGCCCCGAATATTAAGCAGTCAATATTTGTTTTATAAACCGAATGTATAGATTCTTCTCATCGATTGGTTAAAAGATTTCCTGAACTGACAAGGCCTACAAGATAGCATGTAATAGGCCTGGATTTTGAAATGAACTACAAAAAAATTGTAATATCAACTTACCAAAATCATGTCCTCTTCAATATTGATCCATCCAAATCAGAAAATGCAAGTTCCACAAAAGTTTCATTTTGTTAAAAGTTACTTGTAGAAAGCAACAGCTAAACAGATCCAACACGGATGACCGTTAAATCCATCAACATGGCGACCTGACAGTCTCTTTACAACGCGCTAGCTGTACGCGCATGCATGTAAATCAACACTCATTGCGCGTACAGGGATTGCGCACACACGAGCGATATCGCGCGGTGTTGAGGTTGTCTTATTATTTTCCGGGCACAGTCGATTGCCATGCCCCGGGCACAGTTAATTTTGACGTCATCTTGTTAAAAACGGGGGCACAGCTATTTCGATGACTCTACTTTTAACCAATCAGATGAGAGGAATCTATGTATGAGGTTTATAAAGATTAGTAGGAACTTATTTTTTCTAATTTAGTAACCCTTTAAATACCCCGTAACAAAAAAAAGCCTGTGTCGCTATCTTCCCATATCATGAACAGGTCGCTTTGTATTTCTTTGTAGTATTTCACCATAATCCCTAGCAACCATAGAAATGTAAATAGAAGTTCACCTTGAATATGTGCACACACACAATCGATCCCTTTTGATCATGGACGGTGATAAGTATGACCGTGGATGTATTTATTCAGCCATTTTCATACGCTTACATGCACTGCCGAGTTCAAAGTGTATACCCCTGGCTAGCGCGTTTTTGCATGTGTTTCAAAGAGCAAATTTTATCATGCTCGTTTGAGTGACGACAGCTCCAAATCAACGCTCGTAAACACGGAGTCCATATGTGGAAAGCCCGGCATGCTCTTGATCTAAATACGTGCCCCCATCTCTCAATGCTTTGCCAGCCCCTTTGCGGCCCTCGAACACCATTGGAGCATGGCATGAGGGAAGAATAGATCGTCGAAGGAAAAAGCAGCATCAATCGAAGCGATTCATACGGGAAAGACAGCTTTCCCAGTCGGTGCGCTCGCAGTCTCTTGTAGTGGCGTCAATAACTGGAGATCGCTTCTGTAAAGCTCTTCGCTCAACCGGAGTGCGTACCCAAAATAGATGATGCGAGAACAGCTCGCTTCGATCTGCTCATCAATCCGAACCTACGCACAACTCGGTCCGAGGGAAGGTATCGGCGGAAGGTGGCGACGGGGGGCGCTGTAATCTTGGATTTATTTTGAAGGATTTTTGATTGGGATTATGAACTTGACTGACCTGGTTACGATGGACGTGGCTGAGGAGAGCAAGACGGTGGACGTACCTGGGAGGATGCCGTCGGTATCACAGACTGTTCTCAAGGACAAGGTGCATGGCTTGCACATATGCAGCGAGAGCGAGACGGACCTGGGCGAAAAATCAGACGTAAGTACCCGCACAAAAATAAACCCGACGCATCGCAATACCATGAATGTTTAGCGATAACCGTTGTGTATGTTTATGTCATATGAGATTCTTTTCTTAACTCCTTCAATGCCACGTGTGTAGTTTGTCATCCTGCATTATTGAAATACGTGTGTATGGAACTCAAAGGGTTTAGTACAGAGATAAACACGAGCCCGTTATATCGCGTATGATAACAGGACATTATTTGTGACCGTCAGATCTTCATCTTTCTTCTCTTTCTCTCTCAATTTCTCCCCGACCATAAGCTCACTTCTTTGATCTCTCTTTACTTTTCACCCCTCTCATTCAACGCACATAGTTTCATTGGACGTACTACACTAATGTATTTAAGGAATCTTTTTAAAGACAATTAGCTCAACCGATATTTTCACCCCGCCTCCCCCCCTGATATCTAACCATACAAATTGATTATCTGAATTCTTATCCTATCGATTAGTTTAAGCGTTTATCTACTTTCGCATTCATTTGCATTTATATGAATGTTGTGATACATGATTTATTCTATGATTGTAATTGTATATATCAAATGAAAAAATAAACCAAACCAAATCAAATCAATTCAACCCTCAACGGTGCCCCATGTCATACGTGTAGAAGTCCATAGAGCATCATTGACTCTACACATGGTCTTTCGTTATGCGGACAAATGTCAAAGGGTCCCTTGTTAAATTGTATCAACGTAACAAAAGACCATATTCAAAGTGATTGTTCTGGCACACAAAGTACATTCCCTTTATCATACCATCCTTGATCACACCCACAATACCACTAATGACTATATGCATGTGACAGGCTCATCCGCGAGGACAACATGAAGTGCTAATGCACTTTAGTATCCCACATACATAATGCATGCAATGGGAACACTGCGATACCGATTGTAGTCGGCAGAAAGTGACATAGAAATAACTTTTTTGGACAAATTCAGCGGCAAAGAAGTTGCCTAGAGTTAGGTTCAGGGTTAGGTTTAGAATTAAGTTTAGGGTTAGGGTTAGGTTCAGGGTTAGGTTTAGGTTTAAAATTCATAAAATTAGTGGGATACCAAAGTGCATTAGGGCCCAGCATTGCCACGCCACTTCACTTGATTTTACACGCCGAAGCGTCATGGTCTCTAAGCGCTTTCAGACCTCACCGCTCAGTAGTTTACGAGATCAAATTTCGGGCCTGATTCAAATTCTGGTCTGATTCAGATCAGATTTTAGGTCATAATCATTTCGTGCATTCACACCGGAAGTGGCTAAGTTCTCGTAGTTGTGAGATCTCGGTGGGATAGCAACTTTTGTGACCTTGGAATAATACGCGTAGTTTTGAGCAAGTACCTGCTAAATTGCGGGTATTTTTTGCCGGGCTATTCCTAGAACTTCGCTTCCACACGGGCAAAGCAACGTGTATTTTGAGATCGGTGTCGATCGGGTACCTGTCAAAAAATACCAGGTATATTTATGATCGAGGAGGGGTACAGGCGCCTTCTATGCCACTGGTATCACGCTGTGAATCGATATTTTCCCCAACTGGCCAGTCCACAGATTTATCGTGATCCCTTACAACGTAACAATGACCAAGTCGCCATCTTAACAATCCTTATGTACTTATATCAATTTCCAAACTAAAAATCACTGATGCATTTAACCCTTTGCGAGCCAGATGAAATGCCTCTCAAGGGGATTTGCGCGCATTTCTTTTGAGAAATCGCACACCTGGCACATACAAAGGATTAAAGATAAGGAGGGGAAAGGAAGGGGGTCCAAGAGGGGGGGGGGGGGGGAGGGGGGTGCAGTAACTCTTAAGATTGCGGGACACGAAATGGAAGAGGAGTTCTCCCGTGACCACAGGAACCATCCTTGTTTAGTTTCAGGAGGAAAGGAAGAAATCCTCAAACCCCCAAAATGATAACTCCATCGGAATCAAATGAAATCCGTACACGGAATGACGGCAGAAAAGGATCTGCCAAGATTCCAGTTCCTGTACTCTTTATTACCTTTCCTTTATTACCTTTCCTTTATTACTTTATTACGTATCTTTTTACTTTATTACCTTTCTTTTGCTTTAATAGAATTAAGACCGATTCGCGCTCTAAAATGACTGGTACGTCAAGACCAGCTATTCGCGTGCACTGTAATCCTTTTGCAGAACAATCAATATTTGGCTTGCTTTTATTACTTGTAAATCGCCAGTTCGGATCAGTCTTTGCGATCGATCGCAACTTGACATGTGATTGATCGAAATTGACGTGATATATTAGACTTAGGGGATTAGACTTGCGATCGATTCAGATCATTCGCAACTCTTTACAAGATAGAGCCCGGGTTCCTATTTGTAGATCAGTTATAGCCAGATAGAGACTGTCGTTTAATGGATTGTCGTGAACGCTAATGTTTTCTTCTTTAAAGGTAGCCCATCCCTTTTGCAGACCTAATTCTGAAAGTTCCCTGACTTTGTCATCATTTCAAATTCAAATTCAAATTCAAATTCATTTTGCATTTGAGATAGAGAGAGTGGCGATATAACGTTTCCCTGGAATCGACAAAGCGTAATATTCGGTTTTGAGGAAATAATCTTCGATAATTGATTGGTAGTGTGACATGGAAACGAACGGCACAAGATAGATCAAGATGGAAAAATGATGCGGAGGCCTTTCTTCAGGAGTGGAGAGAAATAGCCTAAATAGAATTGATTGAACTTTCTTTATTCGTACCACGAAAATAGTCAAATCTCAGTGAAAATTAGTTACATTTTCATTTATTATACGGGAGTACCACTGACCTTCAAATTGCACAGTTGGTATCCCACAGATATGTGCTAAATATATGCAAACTTTCAAGAAGTTTACAGATGTTTGTAAAAGGGACGGGCCATTTTTAAGGCGTCGTGAATACAGTGTAGCCCCTTTGCAAAAGTCATGAAGCTCTGTACGAATCAGCAGTATACCCTAACGAGAATGCAATGAAATCGCAAGTGCTTATAATACATGGGGAATCTTGAGTTGGAGGATATTTTGTAGGCGGGGCTTATCAGTGCTGAGAAAAAAATAAAGAAAAATTATTTTGAAATATAGGACACATATTTTCATTGAACAGTTAGTGAATTTGTTATGTACATATTATGTTGCATCAACATAAGTCGACATACATTTTGATGACAGGGGACCTTTAAGTGCTTTTATCGTGGCTAAATTATGCAGTTTATTGATTTATTTACCACTCTTGTGTCTTGGCACCAGAAGTACTCTCATATTCTATTATGCCTATCGAGCGGAATTTTTGTCATTTGTCAGGCAGAGAAGGAGTTAAGTCTCTCTGTGCAGCTGTTTGCAGCATCCCAATATTGATACGCACATAACTGTGCCCCACTTTGACATAAGGAGGCAACTAACAAAAGAGACTTTTCTTGGAAATGAGCAAAAATGTGTCTGTCACTTGCATTGGCACCAGTGCAACACCACATCATGTTAGATTGAATATCTCGCAGCAAGATCAATATTTCTTCTCCAGATTTTGTCTATATAGAATGCTGGGTACAATCTAAAAGTACCAATAACACAGATTTGAGTGATTAGTCACTTGGTTCCTTTTGTCAAAGTAGGTCAGATAAACTGCAGAGGGGTGTTTTGTCAGGCACAGAATGAGTTAACTCCTTATATGTAGCTGTTGCATTATTGCACTATTGATACAAACATGAGTTAAGTCTGTATGCCGGTGTCTCAGCATCGCACTATTGATACACACAGGAGTTAAGTCTGTATGCCGGTGTGTCAGCATTGCACTATTGATACAAACAGGAGTTAAGTCTGTATGCCGGTGTCTCAGCATCGCACTATTGATACAAACAGGAGTTAAGTCTGTATGCCGGTGTCTCAGCATCGCACTACTGATACACACAGGAGTTAAGTCTGTATGCCGGTGTCTCAGCACTGCACTATTGATACAAACAGGAGTTAAGTCTGTATGCTGTTGTCTCAGCATCGCACTATTGACACACACGCAAGCTACAGAGCAGCATTTAGTCACGCGCAGGAGTTAATTCCCTATGTGCAGCTATTTGCAGCATCCCACTATTGGTACACACACCAGCTCTAGAACAGCATTGTGTGGGTCACGGGAGTTAACCCTATATGTGTCACTGAGGAATCTTTCCACTGGTAATTCACGCCATTCCCATAGGGCAGTATGAAGTCTGGCGGAGAAGAATTCATCCTCTATAAGTAACCTTCACACCAGTATGTTGTCTGGTACAGGAGAGGTTAACATACATATCTTTATTCGGTGACAGGTGCCAGTTAAACGAAATGTACAGCTAGAAGTCATTGTAGCGTTATAGATTACGATCGCCATGTTGACAAAATATTGGCAGAGGCGTTCTCCCGTGACCACAAGTTCTCTCCTCATTTGTCTTCAGTGTCTGAAAAATTAATGATATGCAGTCGCTGACATTGTTAACATTAGACCTGTAGCCGCCATAACAGTGGGTCGATTCTGCCATGATTGACTGTGATCTGCGTAATGGGTGTTGGTGTGAGACAGCATTTACACTGTAAAACTGAAGTGCTAGTGTCGCTGTCTAGTATAAACTTACGCACATACGATGACACGGATGAGTTTCATTGTAGCACCGTATTGGATTATTCTTATGGAATAGCTCTGAAAAGAGCTGCTCAAAAAGCGAGTGAGAAGAAAAGGGAAAACAGGTAGAGTGGAAAGAGTTAAAGAAGATTGAAGCGTATTATTTTACCAGTCATAGTACCACATTTCCTAACACGTGATATCACATTTATGATGTTGATGTTAAGACCCAAAGAACGCAATAAAACTGAAGTTCCGGTGTCACCGGGTAATACTAGCCCCCTTTCTAGTTCCAATACCACGTCTCCTAACACGTTACAATGTATTCATGGCGTTGATGCTACTAAAAAAACACCATTCACTCAATAAAACTGAAATGCGGTGTCAACGTGTCATTAATACTAACATATTTGCCAGTCTAAGTAACCTCGTCTCCTAACACGTGACAATGTATTCATAGCGTTGATGATATTAAAAAAAACACCATTCACTCAATAAAACTGAAATGCGGTGTCAACGTGTCATTAATACTAACATATTTACCAGTCTAAGTAACCTCGTCTCCTAACACGTGACACTGTATTCATAGCGTTGATGCTACTAAAAAAACACCATTCACTCAATAAAACTGAAATGCGGTGTCAACGTGTCATTAATACGAACATATTTACCCCAGTCCAAGTAATCGCGTCTCCTAACACGTGACAATGTATTCATAGCGTTGGTGTTATTAAAAAGCACCATTCACTCAATAAAACAGAAGCGCCGATGTCAACGTGTAATTAATACTAACATCTTTACCAGTCCCAATACCACGCCTCGTTACACGTGACAACATCAACGAATCGTTAATGATCTATGTCGCGGCTACTGGCACTATTAATTAAACGCGAGCATTCACATTTCAGCTCGGCCAGTGATACGCAGGTTATTGGTCCATGATAATAGTTTTTGCACGTGTAGCACAAGACTGATCGGAACACCATTTCGGAGAAGACGGCATCGCCCTTCCTTGATTATGGACAAAATGATAATGCTAGAAAGAAACCTGGGTGTAGATAAAGGTGAATGACTGGGTTGTACATAGACTAGAAGATAAATTTCAAGCTAGCAGTAGTGTTGATTGTTATCGAATGTGTTATTGTTATACTAGTATGTATACATTATGTTACACGAAAGATATCATTGTAAAGTTGACCCCACCCCTCCGCGCAAACGTCGGCCACGCCCTAGCTTAACATGTTAATATCAAGGATGTATATGTAAGCATTGACTATTTCAGGCGTCAATGGTGTTTTTTTTTATACACCAGTAATCCACCTCTCGCTTACGATCGCTTAACCCCTTCTCCATGTTCTCTATCAGAATTCATACCTCCCTCTGGGGAAGGTGTGTTATACCATTGCAAAATTGTCATATAGGAAATAAAGAGTTAACTCCTGCTCTGCCCGAATCCATAAGGCCCTATGGAAATACTGTGTATAACCAGGGCAAAATTGTCTCATTGGTGCATAAAGAGTTAACTCCTTCCCTGTCAGACTCCAAACCACCCCATGGGAATGGTTGTGCACAGTAGCCTCAGTGGCGAATAAAGAGTTAACTCCTTCTCTTTTAGAATCCATACTGCCCTACGGGAATGATGTGCGTTACCAGCAAAATTGCCTCAATGGCGCATGAAGAGTTAAGTCCTTCTCTTTTAGAATCCATACTGCCCAACGGGAATGATGTGCGTTACCAGAAAAATTGCCTCAATGGCGCATGAAGAGTTAAGTCCTTTTCTGCCGGACTCCGTACTGCTCTTTGGGAATGGTGTGTATCACCAATGCAACATTGCCCTATTGCCGCAAGAAGAGTTAATTAAACCAGAACAGCTTGAGTTCAAGTCCATTTCAGCCGGATGGAGCCAGTGTGGTGTGGACGTTGCCTCATATCACTCTTCTGAATAATTGGATCGTGGACATTTTCTTCCATCAATGGAATTAGGCAAGCGAGAGAGGGGGGTTGGGGAGAGGGTAATTCTCAATGTCAAACGTCAACCAGCCTAATAGGAACCTTCCTCGGATGTCATTTTGCAGGATCGGGGTAATTACGGTAATTGCTAATGCACGATCTTCGCCCTAATTATAGGCTATAAATGACCGACTTTTAACATCACTCGCAATTCCTTTCTAAACATAGAGTTTATTAGACAGAGTTGCTATGTGAATACAATATGTAACCGCATTAGAGCGAGTATATTACGCTATACCAACCAATACGATGCTGTGTTATTTGTCGTATTAAAATACACAAGATCACATTAACATGATAACAGCGAGTATATCAACCATTACCATGAGTACGATATTGTGAGTCATGTTTAAGAATATCCCTTACTTTCATCAATTTTCCCATAATACATTTTGATTTTTATTATGACACAAATTATGAGACTTTTTGATCTGTTTTGCAAATTTTGGAGATACAATTGGAGAAACAAAATACAGTTCATTGCAAAAGCGTGTAGTACATCAGTGTAAAGCATTCGGTTAAATCAGCCCTGCGTCGGTACAATTTGCCATGCGTAGATAAAGTTTGTGCCCTTTTTTGTTTGTTTTGTTTGTTTTGCTGGGGGGGGGGGGGGGGTTGTTTATGCCCAATCTATGAATTATAATGATGTACATTTGATTGTGGTTTAGTAAAATTGTGTGTACGCCGTAACTTTGGCAAAGTCGAAATTTGTTTAAACCAGGGATGTGTTCTGTTTAAACCATGCAAAGTGCACGTTGTGCACGCAATTCATACCCAAACCAGGGATCAAACACTCAAATATGTGCACAACTTGTCAACACGATTACATTGCGACCGAACCCCACTGCTCTATCAATATTTGCCCCACTGTCGACATGTTATCACAATTCTTGATAATTCATGTTGAATGTTCATATCTTGATGATTACAGAAAGGAAAGGCCATTCAAAAGCGACACTAGAACTAGTTAAATTTGTAACTATCATGTTTAACTATTTGCATGCCGTGAGGCATTTTTTGGTACAGGTAATACACACGACTCCCATATGTAATTACCATTTAAGAAATCTATGGTGTATTCGAAAATTCATTACGACTAAAACTTGCCATCATACGGTTACAGCCTTGATAATGTCCAGATTATACTATTGTAATTCACTGTTCGCTGTTTTGCGTTTTTGTTAGTGCGTGACAGGAAAAATGGTGCGAACCATTCAAAACCGTGCAGCTAGACTTGGATATTTGGTGGAATACATAAAACTCTACTTCTGGGAGAACTGCACTGGCTTCCCAGTCAAAAACACATTTGCTTCAAACTCTGCATGTTTATTCATAAGATTCTGTCCCACTCTGCTCCTGCCAATCTCCAAGACATGGTTTCCATATCATGTACCTGCACCAACACTACTTTGATTGTCAAATAAAATCCTCAAATTCGGAGAAGCGTGCTATCAATTGGTGACAAAAGCTTCAGTATACATGTATCAGCTCCAAAAACACGTAATGTCTTAAGAAACTTTTTAACACTTTAAAACAAGCATATTTTCTCAGTAAATTTATTCTATTCCTTTTTAATTGATATTGTAATATTCGAAGGTTGCAAGCGCTATGGTACTTCCGGTGTTTACCGATATTATCATAATTGTTGTAGAGCAGCAGCGCTCAAAGGGTTAAACCAATCACTTTTCTTTGCGGGGGAGACAAGAACGATTGGCAATGAATTGCACTATAATACCGGTCAAGTACAATATTGATACGTTGAGCTCTTTGATGGATACTATAGTCCATTCCATAATTGGAGACGACCTTGAGCATAATGATGATAATGAAAGGCTACCTAGCACCGGTAATTCATTTAATTGTGCTCCATATCACCGTAACCAGCTGAGCGCTTTATATTCAGAGTGCGTGTGCCTACACGCGAGTGGCTGGAACTAAGTCTGTGTGTTTGTGTTTGTATGTGTGTTTGTAAAGAAGTGTGTACCTGCATATTATTTGCTAGTTTTCACTTGATTTATAAGTATACGTATTAACTTGATTGCTATGTATTCGTTTGTAGTGATTTATTGTTTGTGTTGAACTTGGGATATTATTTGCATGTAAATTTTTGAAAAAGGAAAGAGAAAAGTGTGTATGTGTGTTGTATGAGTGTGTGTGTGTGTGCGTGTGTGTGTGTGTGTGTGTGTGTGTGTGTGTGTGTGTCTGTGTGCGCGTTTTTGTGCGTGTGTCTATGGTCTTGGTGCACTGGCCAGCGCAAGTTTCATTCTGTGTCCATATTTTCAATGTGATTGTGTCCACTTGTCACGCTCATGAGAGAGAAAGAGAGAAAGGGCAGAGAGTCTCATTTTTTCCAATTTGTTTTAATTATATGGCCATGGTAAACACTAAAGGATGGATAGGAATAGAGTTGTGTCACCAGTTTGGAACAATATCAATTGACAACTCCTAAGAATACGTATTGGAATGGTTACACTAGACAGGGGTGGGACCGGAGCAGGCCAGCGTCCCGTTGCATAAAACTTACCATTAATGGTAACTACCAATGGTAACTACCATGGTAACATCATTCGACAGTCAATCCAATTCAAGATTTTCATAGAAGTTGCTATTGGTAGCAAAGCTACCATCAATGGTAAGTTTTACGCAATATAGGGCCCTGGTCAGCATAACCGGAGACTCAACCCAATATTTAGGGTTTAATCTTCTTAGTTCAGGTAGGGCCTGGTAAGTAATGTTCGTTCCGTAACATCTTAGTTGACTTGTCATTTGCGGACAATGCCCGATGTCTTCAGTCACTTTCCGCCCCATTTCGTCTTAAAGGTGATATTCATAGAAAATCCAAAAATATTAAGATATTCATCTACAGAAAGCTTATAAGCCATACAATGAGCTCGGATGACATTCTAGTTCACTTCCCAAAAAGCGAAATTAGGGTGAAAACAATCACCGTATTCTCGGGGATAAATTTGCCCTACCGTCATCCGAAACGGCCTTTAGGTCTGACGTAAGAAAAGGGAGGAGTTATTGTGCATCACACATGCCAATCCGCAGCTTCTCTTCCGCCAGAAGCATCGTGCATTGTTAATGAAACTGTTATGGCAGTTTCCCTCAGGCGATTTCGTAGGTCAGGAAGAGAGTCAATTTAGTGACATTTGACTTTCATTAAACACAAAACAGAACACTTTCATTGCATGTTAGCTGCATAAATTGCTTTAATAACTCATTCAATTATAAAATAAACTATATTCATTTGATTTTATTTCCTATAAGTATCACCTTTAAAGCTAATGAAGTAGAAAATACCAATGAGGTGTAAGAACTAAGGCACGAATCGATAAAAAAAATGAAACTACCCTGCTTAAATATGTCTTGAATAAGTAAATAATACCATCACCATGATCATTGCTATATAAAGAACAAAACAGCAAGCAACAACATCGCTCTTCTTTAAAGGAAATGTACTGTACTGGGAAGGCAGAAACGCCTTCAAAAGGTGATCGTGAGCAATCTTCTTGCCAACGGTCCTTTTAAAAACTTGTTGAAAGTCATTTGCCCTCAAATGATCCACATTTGGAGTGATTAGAGATTAAATCACAAGTCCTCAAAATGTTCGGGCAATACATGAATTTAAGACCATTGGCAAGAAGATTGCTCACGATCACCTTTTTGAAGGATTTTTGTCTTCCCAGTACAGTATATTCCGTTTAAACTAAATATCCATTTCCTATATCCACCTTCAAACGCAGACCACAATATTAGACACATTTCAGAGTGAGAAATTGTGGATATGACTAAGGAAAGACGCGATTCTGACTCATTTTTTTTACCGACGCTTTTCACAAATGTTGCTAGTTGCCATGTAGAAAGAACAATCACACACATCACACCTTAAAGTTGTCTTGGATAGCTAAGTACATGACATACGTAATAATAGTTCCAAAGTCAGTTCAGAGTGGAATTGTCATTTATTCAGAAACTAGATAATTATGCTGATGGTTATGATAATCTAATATTTATTTCGATTCAGGTGCGGTCCTCAAACATGTCATAAAATCTGTTTGAAGGATCTCTGTGGACGTCATTAAAGTGATAACGGTATCAAAATGATTTAGAACGTCATTATGCATTTGATGACACCCACAATAATTCATGATACCTGACAATGTTTGTATAAGATAACCCAGTTCCCGTTGATTGCATTCATTGTATAATGCAAACAATATGTCATCATCATTTGTTGCCGGAAACGTGGGTGCGCTGGTTCTTAGAATAGCGTTTTCACGACATTGTAAATATGCTCCAGCATACCACTATCAATATGGTCGTTTGTTATGCGGACGACATTTCAACGGTTCCCTTTCAATAAGCCATTTCGTATTTGCAATTTGCGCATAAGCAGATTATTGCTTTTAGTAAATGACCTCAGGTCAATTCCCAAACTCACAGAGTAAAATGAGAATTCATTAGATAGTCGACCACATTTCAATCTGTTATCATGCAAATATGGCAACAACCATTCAGCTCTGAGAAGGTAGTGAAAGAACATTCCATTATGTGCATCTGCTTCTATTGTTGTTTCGGGCACACTGTAAAATGTCTTTACATCCACCATCCAACACAGTTTCATGAAACAATCCCAGTCAGCAGTCTAGTAGTATTTATTCAGTGCATTGTCCGACCATGGTGTATATTTTTTTTTTCGCGTAAACAAAGACCATGTTCATTGTGTAGATGTAATGTACGTACATGTCATAGATTATTCTGCGTAACCAAGGAGCTGTTCATAGTAGGGTTAGGTGTAACTACACATTGTAAACGTGTTTTTACATTTGTAGATAAAAACAAACGTGGGTCAAAGAAGGGGTAACGGACGCCCATTCATTCTGTCAAATACATGTACTAACAGTTCTGATCTCGCATGGTATCGAGCAAATCGAACATACCGTTCATTTCATTGAAAGGTATATCAGTGCTGTAAATCCTTCCATAATCTGATATTTGATTAGCGGCCTAGGAGTGGTGGAAACGTTTGCTTGCCAAATTTACTCGGATGTTTCGTGTTGATTTGGTCTCGTTTCATCACGATGGATAATGCTGCCACTCGAGAAGAATGTTAGCTCTGCAGAGGCAGTACCTCAGTACCATTCTTTTCAAATCCTATATTTGTATAGGCGTGGTCAGAAAGAAGGCGTTAATAGCGAATTGCATGTTACTTTTCCCCGGGGTTCAATTATTCTACCATTTTGAGATGATTCGTATTCCTGGTATCTCGAATTCAAATGGACTGAGGGAAAGATACGATTATATTGTATCAGAATGATATCTTTTTTCCTCCCCCATCTCTCTCAATGAATGTATGATAGTGTTTGTATATTGAATATATACTAGATCCAACATATTTTCTTTCTTCGCGCGTGCTTTTGTATGGCTGTCCGTATCGTCATTTGTTCATCTGTATACATTCTGATATATGAACACGTGTTTTTTCACAGTGCATCTTGCATGTCTACTAACTTGATTCTGCAATTTGGGATATTGATAAAGCGATGGAATAAATATCTCATTCCAAATTAATCCCTATTTCTTCATAGAACTAGTCTTCCTCACATGGTACAATTTACTTAAAGAGCAAAATAAATCGATGCAGCGGACACAAAACATTTAAAGAAAAACTAAAGCAAAATATTCGTACGCATAAAACATTAGCACATAACCTACGATTACACAGATCAACATGTTTTTCCAACTCATTGCTTATAAAATGTCTATAATATTCCTATATTATTTGTATTGCATTGTAATGTTATTGTGCTGGTGGAAAGCAACTTTCCATAGTTTTGGACTGAATCTTGTAATGTGTCATCTTCATTCGGCATGTTAGGTAGACATATAAACTGTTATCATAGTTCCATCGGCCAAGCTTACTGTTGTTCGTCGCGTTACCCATCATTTTCCCCCAACACTATTGTAAGAAAAGTTCAATCATACGGTGAATCAACAGCAATCAGGCAAACTTGAAGTGTCCCTGCGGCACACTAGGCATGTTTGCGCATCAACCGCACACAGCTCTACTTGTCACCGTTATTTCGGTACTCCATTCACCATTCAGCTTATGACCATGATGACAGGGGGATGAATGTGGGGTGGGTGGGGGGGGGGGGGGGGGGCGTTACCACATGGAATCAAACCACATGCGGAATTGTGCTGATGCCCTGATTGTGCTTGCCAGAATAGGCTAACGTAATATTGTTACCTACAAAGAAAACCACACGAATTGGTGAGCTACATTATGTACTGTTTTCAAAAAGGATCTTTTTCCTCCAAAGCTGCTGCTTTCAAATAGCCATTTTGTGGGGGCATGGGGGAGGCGGGTCACAATAGGGCCCATTTCATTCCCATTAAGATGCGCCAACTTGATGCTATGGTAACGGTAGCCTGGGTTCCAGGCGGTTTGGACATTTTCAATTCAAACTAAGATATTCAATAAACAGGTCTGGCTGCAGTAGACTAATTATTCTCAATGCCTTCTCCGACTCGACGACGGAAATAGAAAAGGAGAAGAGGAGCATGATACAGTGACTAGTCTTAGAAATCTAAACTCTATTTTGTCGGTTGGGATCAGAAATGTCTAACTGCCTGGAAGCTAAGCTAAGGTACCGGTGTAATGCTTTGATATGGCGTTGAAAAAGCCCTGTACAATGAAGTAACAGTTATTATCATGATACATACTTGACTTTGTCTCAAATATTCACTACGGCGTTTAAGCTCATAGAAATACTGAGCTCAAATGTTTAAGCAGACGGTGTGTACGGCCTTGGCGGTCTTTGCCAAATACAGCATTATCGTAATGTAATCATGCAGTGTACCCCCCCCCCCCCCCCAATAGTAAGGCGTTATTACATTTACCTGTATCATGACTTGTGTATCTAATAATAATAATAATAATATTCAATTCTTAGAGACGCATAATACCATTCAAATAGTCTCTATGCGTGTGAGAGTAAAAATTGATTATGTGAGAATTTGAAAATTTGAAAATAACTAATAATTATCAAACAGATGCGTCTTTAGTTTTGATTTGAATTGATCGAAGTCTGTCAATGATCTAATGCCTTGGGGGAGGTTATTCCATAATTTGGGTGCCGTATTTGCAAAAGCTCTATCACCGAATGTCTTAGATTTAACACGAATTTCAGAAAGAAGATTTTTTGATTGAGAACGAAGATTACGAGTAGGCTGGTATGGTTTGATGAGTTCAGTAAGATAGACAGGAGCATTTCCACATAAGCATTTGAATACAAGAGTGAGGATTTTAAATTGAACACGAGCCCTTATCGGGAGCCAGTGGAGACTACGTAGGATTGGAGTTATATGTTCAAATTTCCTTTTTCGCGTTACAAGCCTTGCCGCTGAATTCTGTACACGTTGGAGTTTATTTAGTTGAGTCTCCGAGATTCCCAGAAACAGACCATTATTGAAATCTAAGTAACTAAATATAAATGCGTGAACAAGCCTCTCTGTGGTCGCTTTATCCAAAAAATGTCTTATCTTCCCAATCCTGTATAGTCCCTTGGCCGCCGATTTACAAATATTATCATTGTGAGTGTTCAAACGTAAATCGTCTTGGACAATAACACCCAAGTCACGTGCTTTGGAAACTGACAAAACGGGAATATCAGAAACTGTTATTGACAGCGATGGTTGTAATTTATCACGAGGTTTTACATGCACAACTTCAGTTTTTCCTCGATTTAACTTTAAACTGTTTTGCAGTGACCACTCCTGTATTTCACACAAACAAGATTCAATTTGAGTTATTACTGTGGCACGACTAGTACATTTTGGTATTGAGACATAAATTTGGGTATCATCAGCATATATCATTTTGCCGATGCCACACTTCTCTATTACATTTTCCAATGGAGCCGTGTACATAGAAAAACATAATGGTCCCATAACTGAACCCTGAGGAACCCCCTCACTTAAAACACATGGAGCAGATGCAGTGCCCTTGATAGACACACTTTGAGTGCGATTGCTGAAATATGAATGAAACCAGTTCAATGCAGTACTTGTAATCCCATATTTTAACGAAAATCGATTAAGCATAATGTCATGGTCAATAGTGTCAAATGCGGAGGAGTAATCCAGCATCACCAGCACCGTCTCCTCGCCCCTATCTGCTGCCAGGAGTAAGTCATTATAAATGCGGACCATAGCTGTCTCAACACTGTGGCTTTTCCTATAAGCTGATTGAGTTCTACCATATAAACCGTTCAGATCTAGATATGCATGTATTTGGTTAGCAGATACTCGCTCAACTAATTTCCCAAGAAATTTAAGCTTCGCTATCGGTCTATAGTTTGCTAAGACTTTTGGATCCAAACCTGACTTTTTTATAAGAGGGTCAACTTGTGCATGTTTGAAGGTGTCAGGAAAATAGCCGTTCATCAGAGACAAATTAACTATTTGTGTGAGGACAGGAGCAAGCTCATCAACACATTTCTTCACCAACCATGAATCTAGCGATTCATAATGATTAAATTGGTGGTATGCACAATTACATTTTGCTATTTGGCTAAATCTCAGGCAAGCGTTGTGGTTACCGTTTACCGTAGGCAACGACATTATCAATGATTTGATTATACAGATAACATTACCATTCCTAGTTCCAACTTAGGGTGCAGAGATTTTTTGTTGCCAAGCTCGAAAAAGAGCAATGTGTCTTCTGGTTTTGGATGAATGCAAAAATAGGCATACATAATCTTGTTACTTACGAAGGAAAAAGCAAATGTAAATATATTATGCAATGATATCAAAAAGGAGTTTTTTCCCCGAAGCGGTTAGAACTCCCAAATGAAACGTATTTCAGTACTGGGAGTATCACGTTAAATATGACTAGGTATATATATTGGTAAATACGCTCTCATGACTATAGGGAACACACTGTACGTAATGATTATAACAATGGTCTTCACGTCGTGGCCCGGGGTCACGTAGAGTTCTCTCTTTTTTTTTTATATAAGCAATCATTCGTGAATGGTGCTGCGACGCAGCGTTGTACCGGAGCGTGACGCCACGAGTAATGGAATAAATGGTATAATGTTACAGTGGCGCCGTACGTTTACATTCAACATGTTGCGAGCTCGTTTATCCCCGGGCTATCCCAAATTAGATTGGCGGATGGCATCTTGCCTCTATTACGATGGGCCTATCTGTCGTTATAGAGACAAATACGGGTGACAAAATAATGTATATCGATACGATTGAAGTACACTTTTCCGGGCCAATTCATTAGCTGGGAATAACTATTTAATACTGTACAACATTCTTGTTTATTATATCTATAGTTATACCTGCCACTACTAACTTCAAACTTCTGATTTTACCAGTACTTTCCATATTTTGAATCGATATCTGCCCCCCCCCCCCCCCCCCATTTGATTCATTCTAGTTTAGCTTTTTGGAGCTGCAAGAGGAATTATTTCAAGTATCAAGTATCAAGCCACAAGGCAAAAGTTCGATTTCTCCGACTGAATTCTAAGCCACAGACGACCTGTAAAAGCACTCAGATGAACTTAGCTGGTTGGGTATGGTAGCTGTCAATCACCATCTCCCCCAAAAGAAAATGAAAAAAGAGGGGGGGGGGGGGAGAAGCGAATTCATTATTTTAATCCCGGCGTTAATGTGGTGTGTGTGTTTTCTACTCTCAAGATAGATGGCATGATTGAGGTGGAACTAATACGCGTCACATAGAACTAATTGTGCGTAGCGATGTTTAACCCAAAGTGACATCATTTCTCATTAACAGCTATCAACTTAGGAATATAAATGCTTTATGTTAATCAGTTTCATGTACCATTCATCAGTCTTAAAAACGTTAGACAATTGTATGGAATCTAACTTAAACTTAGATTTGTAACATGCATGATTTCTTCAACGAGGTCAAACTTGTTTTGTTTGCTATTGGGAGATAACATCAGGAAACGCACGAGTTGTAAAGTCTAGGATGCTTATGCCGTATAGTACGTTGTTTTATTTTGGTGAGGTATCTAAGTTGAACCTTCTTCAATAATCTATACATGTCCTTTATAATGATAAATTAGATTAGCCTTCACCAATAAGCTGCATATAACTTTTAAAATGATAAATAAACCTATATAATAACCATCACCAATGACTTGTATATAACCCGTAGTCCCATGTAATAGTCTACAATAACCTGTATATAACCTGAATAATGATATATACCAGTCCTATAACAACATACGCAAATTACCTGTATATGACCTGAAGGCCTATGCAATAGTCTACGTCAATAACCTGTATAGCGTGTACAATAACAAATACTAGGCCTATATAAAGCCATCAAAAATTACCTGTATAACTATAAACTGTATAGTGATAAATACTAGGCCTGTAAAATAATCTTCACCAATAATCTGTTTATAACTCGTAGGCATGTGTAATATCTACGACAATAACCTGTATATTAGACCTGCATAATGAGAAATACTAGTCCAATAATAACCTTCACGAATAAAATAACCTATCGGCCTATGTAATAGTCTACGACAATAACCTGTACATAACATGTATACTAACAAATACCAGGCCTAAGCTGTGCACAAACTGTGTAATGATAAATACTAGACCCATGTAAAAAGCTTATTACCTGCACATAATCTGTATGATGACAAATCAAGGCCTATATGATGAATTACGCCAATAACCTGTATATAACCTGAATAATGATGAATACCAGTCCTCAAATAACCTTCCCCAATAACCTGTAAATAACCTGTATAACTATGCCTATATGATAGCCTACCCCAATAACATGACTATGCATGGCGTCGAAGCGAGGCTGTTATCAAGCCTCGAAGCCTCGCCTGTCGGATAACCAAGGGAGAAGGGAGGTCTCTCCGTATGTATAAGCTATCTCTCATGGGTGGGCTCACTTTTGAACTTTTCTCCCCTTCTAGTCGCCTCGTCCTCTGATTGTTAGAGGGCAATATAAATTCTTCATACCGCATTTAAAGGGATAGTTCACCCTGAAAATAAGGTGGTTTCAATGAAAGCAGAATCATGAAAGAAACATTGTATTAGTGAATGTCTGACGAAAATCAGTCAAAGGATAAGAAAATTATGATCTTTAAAAGTTTTCATTTTGTGACGTCACGTCATATGTTGTGTACAATTTTTTTTCAGAAAATGTCAATTTTTCCAAAACGATAAGTATCTTTTTACTTGCGCATTTGATACATCATTAGAAATACATTTTTACAAACAAACCTATGTAATATTTTTCTATTTATTCCGTTGTCAAAAAACAGAAAAAATGAACTCAGCACACAACATATGGGATAGCACTTCGCACGTGACGTCACAAAATTGAAAAAATAAATCATAACTTTCTCATCCTTTGACGGGTTTTCGTCAAACCTTCACTAGTTATGTTTCTTTAATGTTTGTGCTTTTATTGAAACAAAAATGATTCCAGGGTGAACTATCCCTTTAAGGAAAAGACGAAGCATAATGGAACGCGCAGTCACATTAGGAAAAACGTTTTCCGCATGTGACTGCTTGATACCCATAGTCATGTTGGCTCAATATCTGCATCATCGCATTCCAATAGATTTGTGTCTGGGCCTTAGTAGCCTAGGTACTAGGCTGTGAGGTGCATGGACACAACCCAGTCTGTCACTCTCTGTTAACAACTATGTCAGGTAACACAGACTATGTCCTAATGACGTCATAGCCTCTCTGGCTTCTTCCCCTCTCTGAGAGGAGGAGCGAGGATGGGATTGGGGCATAGTCTCTTAACGACTATGTCTGGTAACACAGACTATGCCCCAATCCCATCCTCGCTCCTTTTTTCAGAGAGGGGAAGAAGCCAGAGGAGCTATGACGTCGTTAGGACGTAGTCTGCGTTACCAGACATAGTTGTTGACAGACTGGGCTGTGTCCATGCACCTCACAGCCTAGTACCTTGAGGCTAGGGCATTTGGTACTTTTCCTTACAATGTTTGGTCATATATCGGATTGCATTCATTGTTTTCGGGGAAACCCGACTTAAGTGTTCTTACGTCATACGTCTTTGCAAGCCCCCTGTTAACTTTCAAAGACTTTTCCAGCTGTTCTTTACAAATGTTACATAAAAGTATGCTCTTAAAGAGCTTACGCACGTTTTTCTTGTCTAATTTTGTTCACAACAATACGGCAAGAATAGCATTGTGATCTTGTTTTTATACAGCGATCCTCAATAATTATAAAAACACTACGCATACCAATGCGATATAAGTCGATAATAGCATAATTAAAATTTGGCATACCAGCATTATGTTGATTTTGTTCTCACTAGTATAATGTTAAAGGGATAGCCTACCCTTGAAATGAAGTTGGTTTTGATAAAAGCAGAAACATGAAAGAGAACATGTAAGTAAAGGTGTGGTGAGAGTCCGTCAAGGGATAAGAAAATTATGACTTTAAAAGTTTTCATTTTGTGACTTCACGTGCGAGGCACTCTTCCATAATCATGTCGTGTGCGATATGATTCAAGAAATTGCTCTTGTTGTATGAATTTTTAAGTGGTGGTATGTGTGTAAAAACGTGTTTATAACGATATATGAAATCCACAGTTAGAATTATGCATATCTATTTGAGAGAAAAGAAATTAGTACATAACATTATAGGAGAGCATCTCGCACGTGACGTCACAAAATCAAAATTTAAAACAATCGTATATTTCTTATCCTTTGCAGGATTATCACCAAACCTTTACTTATATGCTTCGTTCGGGTTTCCGCTTTTTATAAAAAAAAAAAAACCTTAATTCAGGGTGGACTATTCCTTTAATCGGTGGTGTTAGGCAAAGTTGAGTGATAATGTTGACGCCACCAAGTTAATTTTCTCTTTATGGTGAGATGCTCATCCATGAAATGTCGGACATGAAATACCTCACGGTTGGCACCCAAAATGTAAACAACTTACCATAACTGAAAATATTTTCGCATACACCCAGTAGTCGGGTGGTAATTTTTCTAATGAAGAAACATGCTTTATTCCTCTGTTTACATTTTTCCCCTTTCAAATTGTTGTTTTTCCATTTCAATTACAGCATAGATCACGCTATTCTTTCTATGCTTGAATTTTTTTTCAAAATGAAAGTAATAATAACCTTCACGAATAAAATAACCTATCGGCCTATGTAATAGTCTACGACAATAACCTGTACATAACATGTATACTAACAAATACCAGGCCTAAGCTGTGCACAAACTGTGTAATGATAAATACTAGACCCATGTAAAAAGCTTATTACCTGCACATAATCTGTATGATGACAAATCAAGGCCTATATGATGAATTACGCCAATAACCTGTATATAACCTGAATAATGATGAATACCAGTCCTCAAATAACCTTCCCCAATAACCTGTATATAACCTGTATAACTATGCCTACATGATAGCCTACCCCAATAACATGCCTGTGCATGCCCGCTTGTACGATGGCGTCGAAGCGAGGCCGTTATCAAGCCTCATACAATTGGTCGAAGCCTCGCATGTCGGATAACCAAGGGAGAAGGGAGGTCTCTCCGTATGTATAAGCTATCTCCCATGGGTGGGCTCACTTTTGAACTTTTCTCCCCTTTTAGTCGCCTCGTCCTCTGATTGTTAGAGGGCAATATAAATTCTTCATACCGCATTTAAAGGGATAGTTCACCCTGAAAATTAGGTGGTTTCAATAAAAGCAGAATCATGAAAGAAACATTGTATTAGTGAATGTCTGACGAAAATCAGTCAAAGGATAAGAAAATTATGATCTTTAAAAGTTTTCATTTTGTGACGTCACGTCATATGTTGTGTACAATTTTTTTTCAGAAAATGTCAATTTTTCCAAAACGATATGTATCTTTTTACTTGCGCATTTGCGCGTAAGTAAAGGTGTGGTGAGAGTCCGTCAAGGGATAAGAAAATTATGACTTTAAAAGTTTTCATTTTGTGACTTCACCTGCGAGGCACTCTTCCATAATCATGTCGTGTGCGATATGATTCAAGAAATTGCTCTTGTTGTATGAATTTTTAAGTGGTGGTATGTGTGTAAAAACGTGTTTTTAACGATATATGAAATCCACAGTTAGAATTATGCATATCTATTTGAGAGAAAAGAAATTAGTACATAACATTATAGGAGAGCATCTCGCACGTGACGTCACAAAATCAAAATTTAAAACAATCGTATATTTCTTATCCTTTGCAGGATTATCACCAAACCTTTACTTATATGCTTCGTTCAGGTTTCCGCTTTTTATAAAAAAAAAAAAAAAACTTAATTCAGGGTGGACTATTCCTTTAATCGGTGGTGTTAGGCAAAGTTGAGTGATAATGTTGACGCCACCAAGTTAATTTTCTCTTTATGGTGAGATGCTCATCCATGAAATGTCGGACATGAAATACTTCACGGTTGGCACCCAAAATGTAAACAACTTACCATAACTGAAAATATTTTTGCATACACCCAGTAGTCGGGTGGTAATTTTTCTAATGAAGAAACATGCTTTATTCCTCTGTTTACATTTTTCCCCTTTCAAATTGTTGTTTTTCCATTTCAATTACAGCATAGATCACGCTATTCTTTCTATGCTTGAATTTTTTTTCAAAATGAAAGTACCCCCAGAAAGCATGATCACCAGACGTACATGACTTACGATATGCTGATGATACTGCCCTATAAGAACGTAGGCCTACAGACTACAGAAGTGTGACGTCATTTGAGCAATATCTTCAAGACAGCTGGTTCTAAACAATACGGGTAAAGCAAGCAGTGGTGATCACAACGGGGGCTGTAATTAGGAATGCCCGACACTAGCCCGATAGACAATATCGGACCGCTAAAACTCTCACAACGTGCTATTATGATGACATCACTTCGGTACTCCGTAAGTATGATTTTCCGGAAATACTGCATTTATAATGCTCCGTTGACGGTTTGCCACTTGGAGCTTACCGCCTGCCACCTGCAATCTTTAAACTTCAGTGTTGAATCGATTGAATTTATTTCCGATAAAAAAAGAACAATACATAAATGTAAATAAAAAATGGAATGTGAGTACAGGGCTGGATAGCCCCACTCAGCTATGCCAATGTGACACAGCTGCACCTCCGGGGGATTTTCTGCCACGACAAAGCAGGACACTCCTTCCTCGGTCCCTGAATGTCAAGGTGGGTCATCGCTTTACAAGAGACGAACAATTGTGTGAAATGACAATCACCAGTGGAAAACCCTTCTCCGTGTGAACGTTAGCTTGACGTAGTCACTGGTATGAAAGACAGGGTGTTCCATTTTATAAAGTCATGAAACTCACCAGAAATCAGCAGTATACTCTAACGATAACGTCTGTGAAATCTCACCTTTTCAGGAAAAACTATAGAGGTTCACGTGTGAAACTTAGCAGCCGTAGTCCCTATCCACAATCCTATTGGCCCTGTCAGTCAATGTGCGATGTGCCACGCATCGCGGGCATGCTCCCGTTGAACGCATGCACCGTGGTGCGGATCATAGCGCACAGCGGTCTCCGTGCTCTACATGTTACGGACGACCAGCCCCAAACCACATCAAAATGTTGCGATCGCTATGATTTCGTTATAAGTAAGTTTCCAGTTCTATTATTGGGAGGGTCCGGAGAGAAGCTTTCCTACAGTATCTTTCCTTCCATTTTCCGTGGTTTTAACCAAAAAAAAGGGACACACCGTCTTTAAAATAGTGTCTGTCCATCAAGACAGTATGCATGTCAGTCATGAAGAAGATATATGCAATGAGTTGAACATTCCAGAGAAAAGGTGAAAGAAGTCAAAACATTATGCTACCTTGAATGTTTGATAACCTCTGATGAGAAGAATGAGGTTAACTAAGATCACGAATCGCATTGGCGTTTAACATGTTAAATAATGTATTAACAAACGGGAACTTAAACTAGACTATTACACTTAGGGTATTGATATGTTATGTGTGGTATGTCTTTGGCTATGAATGAGAGAGTTGGACATTTATTACCCCTTAAAGGGCATATACTGTACTGGGAAGGCAAAACAGCCTTCAAAATGTCATTGTTAGCAATCTTCTTGCCAATGGTCTTATTTAAGCAATTCTTCATTTGATATTCTGTCAGTCTATGATATCCTACGTATTCTTCTGAAACCGCGTGTGTGCACATTAAATCATATTATATTCCACATACTAAGAATGTTGCTATATGATTGGTTAAGAGTTGATCACGTGATGAAGCGTAGTTTTTCCCATCTGATCACCTGAGCAGAAAAGTTCGTTACACTGTAGGTGATAGTACTTTTTTGAGAAGGAAAGTTCGTTACACTCTAGGTGATAGTACTTTTTTGTTTCGCTGATCTCTTCACTCCTCACAGTCCAAACGCGTGATCAATATTTTGAGTACGCGCGAAATAAAAGTGCGTAGCTCGGACTATCGGCGCAGACGACACCGCGGTGCGCGCGCGGAAATTAAAATTTTTGGTTATAGCGCGCTGCGCCGCGCGCGTACGTACAAAGCAATGCAGGCCTTCCATTTCCCCCACACAGTACTTCATCAAAGCAAGTGTGCAATTCTCTACCACCTCGTACCAAAATTGACCTAGAATTTCACTTGCCTGTAATTTATTACAATTAAAGAGTATTCTCGGAGGACCTATGTTCTCACCGATACCGCACAGGTAAGAGAATTTCGATTACTTCTTGCTTTTCCGTCAAAATCTTAACAATTTGCATCACCATGTCATAGTGTTCGTTAGAATTTGTAGAGTCTATATACTGTAGCAACGTTCACAAAGTCAATTTGCTTCCGGGTTTCGGAGCGTCGCGTAAATATGTAGCCGCACCGACACGAATGCTTTTGTACGTTAAATTGTCATTTATTTTATAGATTGTTGGTATCAGATGTGGAATATAAAGCAAATAATCAACTCTTGGTTTCAGGCAATGAGACGAAATATCACTTCCTCGGCGATCTGAATGTATACGCTATCTTTCCTCAGCTAAAAGCTTCGGAGAGATAGCTACATCCAGATCGCCTCGGAAGTGATATTTCGTCCCATTACCTTCACCGACGTTGATTATTTGCTTACTAACCATGGATGTAACTCTTTGTGTGCCAGATAAAATGCTGCTCTATGGGATTTGTGTGTATTGGTGGTAAAAAAATCCACCAGAGGCATGTAAAGGGGCATATACTGTACTGGGAAGGCAAAAAAAGCTTTCAAAATGTCATTGTTAGCAATCTTCTTGCCAATGGTCTTAAATTCATGTATTGTCTATTTTAGAAGCTTGCTGAAAGTTATTTGCCCTCAAATGATCTACATTTGGAGTAATGAGTGATTAAATCACAAATCCTCAAAATGTTTGGGCCGAACATTTTGAGGATTCAATCATTAATTACTCCATATGTGGATCATTTGAGGGCAAATAACTTTCAGCAAGCTTCTAAAATAGACAATTCATGAATTTAAGACCATTGGCAAGAAGATTGCTAACAATGACATTTTGAAAGCTTTTTTTGCCTTCCCAGTACAGTATATGCCCCTTTACATGCCTCTGGTGGATTTTTTTACCACCAATACACACAAATCCCATAGAGCAGCATTTTATCTGGCACACAAAGAGTTACATCCATGGTTAGTATGATTTAATGTGCACACACGCGCTTTCAGAAGAATACGTAGGATATCATAGACTGACAGAATATCAAATGAAGAATTGCTTAAATAAACATTTTGACGGTGTATCACTTCTCAGCATTAAAAAGAAAATGTGACTTTAATTTGTAGGTCTAAGTACAAGAAGAGAAGGGACAGAAAATAGAATACTGCGTGAGAACCAGGGGGAGACAGTAAAAAAATACATGGATTCATTCAATGTGATAACTGACAGCAGCAGTGCCATCACATTACACGTACTGTAACCACGGTAACAAAGGATAGAAGTAGACGGGGAGTCATGGTCGCCAAAATCTGGAACAGACACCAAATCAAGGTGAATCAATGTGTATAGTCTCTATTTAACCCCGAAGGCAGACTGCTAATACATTACTAGATTAGTTACTAGTTTGTGAGGTGCATGGACACAACCGAGTCTGTTAAGAACTATGTCTGGTAACACAGACTACGCCCTAATCCCATCCTGGCTTCTCTAGCTCCTTAGGAGAAGAAGCCAGGATGGGATTAAGGCATAGTCTGTGTTACCAGACATAATTGTTAACAGGCTCGACTGTGTCCACGCACCTCACAGTCTAGTAACTAGACTAATACAATAGTTATGAAACCTATGGTTTTGCAAGGTGAGGAAATCTTGTCAGGTGTGAAGCGACTCATTCAAAGTCAAGGTGGTCTCAAACTCATTATTTCTGTGACCTTGTTGGCAACGGAGCTTACTCTGTGCAAATATTCGTGCGTTTGCCGTTAAGGTTCATTTCCTTTCCACCCAGTACATTGTTAATTCTTCGTCTAACTCATTTCGTAATGTAAAAATCACAAACGCGTCCATGGTATCTCGTCCTTTTCGTTTGCGAATTCATACACTTTTTATACTTTTTATACTTTTTTATACCCATTTTATTACCCACCCATGCCGATGCCTGTCATGTCTGTGTGTCAGACACGACAAATGACATCCACATTTTTTTGTTCTGTACAATCCGATTGATACATGTATTCGAAATGAGATTCATGCTTACAATAATACTTCAAAATTTACACGAATCCTAACCATATTGGAAAACAATGTGTACAAAATTTTGTTGAATTTAGTGAACGTCGTGCGTGTGATGACGAATGGCATGAATTTTGTTTTCTAGAAACTAGGATTCAATTTATTAATATCTGTCTGAATACAGAAATCAATGTGAACACAAATCTACTTGCTCATAGCCTCATACGCATTTGCTGGCTAATCCTGGGGGGGGGGGGGGGGCGTTTCATAAAAGTATAAAAGTTGTCAGCATTGACTTTCTCGTCAGTGCCAAAAATTTCAGTGATATCCTTGGTTTTGATTGGCTGAGAGGCAGTAACCTCTGACTGTTACTGTGGTAACAACTTGTCAGTGCTGACACTGAATATTCTTGGAACGGTACCCTAGTCACACTTTGGAGATATTAACCCCATAATAGCTCCGTGGTCACACACTGGTTGCGATGACTTGCAGGAGATGGGGTCGTGCGAACCTGGTAGCCTGGTCAGTCCATGGGACGTATACTAGAATGTACGAGTTTCTTTTGCGGTTTCACTTCGACGACCAGTTTGTCATTAGCGCAGGACGATGGTCGCACGATGGTCGCTGCTCATGCGGCTGGTTGCGACATACCGGAGTCGAGAGGCAGGCAGCGTTTTGCCCTGCCTCTGGCTACGACCATGACGACTACCCGTGGCTGTGAAAACCTGCCCGCACGGTCAGTCGCGATCAGTGGCACGGACGTCGCACGCCGCCCGCGCGGACGCCGCAAGAAAACCTGCTATCGTTGAAGTGACGTGGTGTCGTGGATCGTTCCTCCGACTCTCGATCACGAGGGTGTGCGTTCAAACCCAACATATGTCACTTGTGTTATCCAGTGGCATATCTTTATCATGGTCCGCACCTAAACTATAGCGTCACTGGGACCTGGTAGGCTACCCTGGGTAAATAAAACCATATTATTATCACGCACTTCCCCTCTTCTTCGACCAAATCTTGATGACAGTTCATGCCTGTTTTCTATCATGATCACCGAATGGTTTCCACACATGTCCACGTGCAATGGATGTCAGCATAGCGTACGTTGACATCGCCTCTACCTAGAATGCTTCTGTTATATCCTAGTGACATAGGGGCGAATCTAGATTTTTGCTAAAGGGAAGGGGGGAGGGGGAAAATATGCTAATAAAGGTGTGAGATTTCGCGCGGGAATTTTCGGTAGTAGAAAAATAGTGATCCATTTCAAAACCGCCCGGAGTCACTAACCAAAGTTGTGGTTACAACCGGTCTTGCGTGTTTTTTTTTTTGCACGTTAGTGTCCGCAGCTTGCGAACATGCGCCCTGCGTTTCGACATGACTAGCAAAAGGATGACAACCCCGCTGGCCTCGCTGCAGACTCCCACAGTGTGCGGTCATGTTGTTCGTGTGCGGTGGACGTGTAATTACCAACTTACGTATGATTCCAATATATCAAACCTTGCCAACGTTGGCTGACACCGCAAGATAAACTTGCACATCCATGTATCCACGTGATAGCTGTGTACATCAACAAATGTGATAGGCAAACCGCAAAATCCAGACGCAATTTATCAATTGGACATGTCGAATCAACCACTGTAATCCTCCTGCGCATGCGTGCCTGGCAAAAACGTGCACTTCCCATTTGGAGTAATTAGTGATTAAATCACAAATCCCCAAAATGCGCGGCCCAAACATTTTGAGGATTTGTGATTTAATCACTGATTTTTTTTCCAAATGTAGTTCATATGAGGACAAATATCTTTCAGCAAGTTTCTAAAAAATTGACAATTTATGAAGACCATTGGCAAGAAGATTGCTCACGATCACCCCTTTGAAGGCTTGTTTGACTTCCCAGTACAGTATATTCCCTTAAACGGGATCAGATTCAGGCGCTGAAAATCCCCGATAATCATATCGCACATTCATACCTTCTCGAGGTGGCTAAGTTCTCGTAGCTGTGCGCGGTATTGCTCGATAGGATAGAATTTCTCGTGATTTGCTCTCAGACGTCAGATAACCCCACGCGCGATCTTGGAAAATACCCGTAGTTTTGAGAAAGTATCTATCGGTAGTAAATTACGGGTACCTTTTATTAGAACTTTGCTTTCACGCTGGCAAAAAAAAGACAGGTACGTCCATGGCGAACTCTTTTAACCTGACCCTCGAGAGAGCATCTAGAGTGTTAACATTCTTAGAACGTGTGCTCATTGTTTCATAAACAAATATTACGTAATCGTATAATATGAAGTTTTATCACCTATCATTAAATTGAATCAACGGGTATGCAGGCAATAAACAGAAGGTGATTAAATGGCCCGTTGATTTAAGATCATAAATTATTATTGTCCGGTTGGCGCTCGCACGAGGCTGAAGGCATGCGAACCTTGAAATGTGTCGATACATCCTGCCGATTTACAAAGTGCTACTGTTAGATTTTCAGGATTTTCTGGCCCAGTAAGGATGTCAAAATTTGCAATGGAACTGCAGTAACTGAAGGGATGTGGCTTAATTGCGTTCTGTAAGGAATTTTCAGTTTATTCATGGCCTGTCGACCATTGTCCGAACAGCAGATTACGCAGGAGTCGTGTTGCTTTGTGCATGAGTGGGTGGAAGCCAGCACACATTAGATGGACTCATTAAAAAAGCCGGGTTAACATGAACCCGCCACTTTTCGTCTCCCCCCTCCCCCCCCCCCCCACTCTCTCTCTCTCTCTCTCTCTCAATCATTTACTGCCATTATTATTATGTTGACAAATTTAATGACCCATGAAGATTCCGAGAGAAAAATCAATTATGTTGAATAAATCAAAATGTTTTATGTTGTTTTGTTTGACGTCCCATAAAGTTAATCCAAGGTGATTGTATTGTTTGTGTTAAACCTCTGTTCAGAATCCGGGCCATTAAGCACAACAGAAATTAATGTATTCATTTTTAGAAGTCGCGTTTATCAACCTTATGATCGAGTATTATATAACAAAATAATGAATGTCTGTCGCATGTAGATCACAATACTCAAAGCAAGGAAAAGTCCAGAGTAAAGGATGTTAATACAAGGTAACATCGATCATGTCGATAAATTCCCTGCTGGTAACGAATTGGCAAATAAAAAATACGGATAAATTAGTTTCTGGCCAATTTGATTCTGTGGCGCCAACCTGCCCGTTAAATTAACAAATCTATTCAAGCTGCTGTTAGCATGGTTAGCTAATGCATCGTACCAATTTGTCCAGGAAATCCACAATGCATTGAAATCACGTTAGAACCAAGAGCTTGTTAGAACTGGTACCAATTTTTTATTTGTTTATATTCAATCATACAATTCCCGCAAATTTGATTTCGTTTTCAATTACAGCAGCCTTGTAAGTTCTTCTAATTAAAAAGATATCGGCAGTCACAATTAAAGGATTAAGTCTCAGAACTGTGTATTGTATTATGATTATTTTTGGGGTTAATGATTTGTCTTGCATCACTAAAGCGGAAAAACGCTGGTACTATTTCAGGGTAAACGAAGTATATACAAAGAGAAGGATAATGGGCTTAGAGTTTCATTTACGTTAGTCTTTCATGGTGATCTGGGAAAATTAGCTTTGCAGTTCATGTAGCAGACATGCCAACCACTACGATTTAGTTGTATTTAGTACGATTTTTAGAACTGAATGCGACAGTACGATTTTCCTTTAAAAAACATGATTTAAAAAAAAAACAGTTTTTGAACTCCAGAAGTTGGCAGGTCTGGTTTAGGTGACTTCGCTGATCTTTATTCTAAGATTAAAATAGATGCTCTCATACTATTATGATAGCATGTGTTGCCACTTACACATTTGCTTTACAGCGAAGATGTCTCCCATTATTGGTAATACTGTAATCGGTATGGGATGAAAAGAGTGAAGATCAGATGAAAGAGCAAACATTTCATTTTCCCATTGTTACCAGTATAAAAAATTCTAACATTTTCCTGGCTTGGGGCCAACAGGCCACTGGTCATGGTGAGTTTTCGTGGAAATCTGATTTTTCACTCAAAAATATGATTTTTGAGGATAATCAGTCTGATTTTTTGTGTCAAGAGGTTGGCATCTCTGATGTAGCATGATTAACATGTTATTTGGGTTTTCAAATGTTGATCGAAATGGAGGGTGGGCTGATTAGTTTAAACCGAATGTTTAAACATGTTTAAAATGTTTAAATTAGTTTGAACAGATACATGGGGCAGCCAAATATATGATTACAATAGTAGCATTTTGAGTTACTCTGGGTTTGATCAAGGTGCGTGAAACAGACTACGTCTTTTCGCCGGATTTGACTAACTACTATAAAGCTGCGTAAAAGTGCTCTCACTTCACGGTCATGAATTTAATGGTCGATATGGAAAAGACGTGCGGACTTGTCACGGATTATGTGTCTTTTGTGAGCAGTAACCAACATTATGAATTCCTAATTGTAAATGTAGACAAATGGCGCCAGAGCGATGGATACTGAAATTAAATGGATTTGACGTGCTTTCAACATCAAGTGATTAGACTTGCTATTCTTTCTGAAAAATTCAGATAGCAGTGGTAAAGTTGCTGGACTTATGTTCATAGCAGAACTTGTCTGTCATCTCCATGTCATGTTTGAGTTCAAGAACTACAGTATGTATAAATATATATATATATATATATATAGAGAGAGAGAGAGAGAGAGAGAGAGAGAGAGAGAGAGAGGGAGAGAGAGAGAGTGAGAGAGAGAGTTTTGTGTTTATATATATATATAAACACAAACAAATTGAATAAGACGCCGGAGAAGAGAACGTCATATTTTCGGTCATAGACCTTTTTCTTCTCCCGTGTCTTATTCAATTTATTTGTGTTTATTTCTACTTTTTAATCGCCATCGCAACCTCACACCCTTCTTTATATACAGTATATATAATGTATATATTCGTCATTTGGAGACGACTCCTTCCCGTAATGTGGTAAAAAAAAATGGCACCTGTTTCATTATTACAAGAATTATCTGGCTTTATCTACATTCCAGTCTGACTTTACGGTAATGTGTCTGACTTCATGGTTATGTACACAATTTAACTATGTTAAGTAATATTATGCAATGCTAATGTGCTAAAGTAAAATAAGCATTACCTCTTTGTATGCCATGTGTGTTATTTGTCACCATTAATGGCCACAAATCTCATAAAACGACACGTTATGTCTCGCCGAAAGAGTAAATATTGAAATAACCCTCAGAGACCATAAACTTTATTATCCAATATGACGTAATAATGGAATCGACTATGATAATATTCTTTTAGCTCTTAAGGTGCTATCTGTGTATTTTTCGCATAAGTAATACACACAAATCCCATGCAGGGGGAGTTTATCTGGTACATTAATGGTTAAAGGATGTTTAATGTTGACTTTTCTCTTCTGACTTTGCACGGATGGGCCATGCTTTGGGTCCGGCAGGCATCGACCTGATATCGTCTGGTTCATAGTCCATGGCCATGTGATTGTGAATCTGATTCATGCCGTCGGTGACTGAGTCAGAATGATCGTGTTTGTGTTTGGACATGGTGTAATGGATGTGTGTGGTGTGATTATTTGTATAAACACAATACGATTATTACTTTTTAAAATGAAATGGGTTTTGAGAGCGTGACTCCATGCGTATTCAAAGTCCTTCAAACTGTTTCACTTCAATATAATAATGATAATAATCGGTTTTTAGATAATGCTTTAATAGTCATGCTAGTACGAAGTACTACCGAAATCTCTCGATTATTACGCTGGCATTATCCAAGCAGCCAAGTATGTAGCGCTAAAAGGTAGTTCGTCTCATTAGATCAGGAATATATATTCCTGCCAGGTATCCATATATGACACCTGGGTTGAGAGGGGCAAACATGAGCAAAACACCTTGTCCAATAGACCATTTCGTAATTACACTATGGTCGGAAAATGCACTGAATAAATACCACTAGACTGCTCACTGGGATTGTTTTTCATGAAGTCGTGTCGGATGATGGATGTAAAGACATTTTACAGTGTGCCTGGAACAACAATAGAAGCAGATGCACATGGTGGAATGTTCTTTCACTACCTTCTCAGAGCTGAATATCTGTTGACATATTTGTATGATAATAGATTGAAATGTGGTCGACCATTTCCCATTTTGAATTCCCATTTTACTCTGTGAGTTTGGAAATTGACCTGAGGTCATTTACTAAAAGCAATAATCTGCTCATGTGCAATTGCAATTACGAAATGGCATCTCTCTGCAAGAGTCATTTAACACAGTGCCCTCTTTATATACAATTATGTGTGTGTGTTTGCATACGGTGTAATTGATGTATGTATGTGAGTGTGTGCGTATAAACAAAATTGATAGAATGGGTTTTGAGAGCGGAGTTCCCTGCATATTTAAAGCCCTCGAACATGTTTTTACTTCAATGTATCCAATTGTGTGTGTGTGTGTGTGTGTGTGTGCGTGTGTGTGCGTTGTGTGTGTGGGTATGTTGGAGAGGGTGTTAATGTAGCCAATTCCGCCGCTAACTTGACTCATCGTTTTCCCTTGTCAAGTTGTTCATTTAGGGTAATATATTTAGATAATGCATGGAAAGGAATTATGTTTCATTATATTTAATGAACATGAATATTACAAAGTGTGTATATAGGCCTGTATGTGTAATGTGTGGTTGTTGGAGTGTGCATAACGTGTGTTTGTGAAGCTGTGTAAGCCTATGTGTGTGTATGTATGTATGTATGTGCGTGTGTGTGCCACTTGATGATTATGTCACCATTAATACACACAAATCCCATAGAGAAACATTTTGTCTGGCAGACAAAGTGTGTATTTGCATATTATCAGTATGTGGATTTCATTATAATCACATTATATTTTCTATGCAACTTATGAACGGGAAGGTGAAGCGAGTTGTGATAGCGCTATGATCCGATGCTAAGTCAATATTGAACGGGAATGGCCGTGGCGTCTAGTAGCCGTGCTCAGCCGCTCCGTCAACATGAGCACTCGCTAGACTTGGCCGTCTGTTTCACTGCATGTGTTTGCACGGCGTCAATACGTGCGAGGGGGTTATTTCCAAAAGGAGCTATATCACATTTTCGTCAACATAAGGAAAAGTGCTGTTTTTTCTACCCTGCTTGTGGTTATGTTGGAAATTGATATATTCAGTATAACGGTTATGAGTAAATAGGTATGTAGAGTATTTGTCACAGAACAGATTAAGACAAAGTTTTATCCGACTAAACTTACGCCATTTGGGGGTAACCTCTCCCACAGATATGTAAAATGTTGTACACTGATTGCGACCGTGAACGTTTGGATGATACATGTTATATGCATACCTGTGCGTACACATGGATGGATGGATGGATGAATGGATGGATGGACGTAAAATGCAACTTAATGATCAAAATCATATCATTCCATTTCCTTTTCGATTACATTGTAAGCGATATGTAATGGTGATATAATTGTTATCTCCTGTTAATCGTTATGCAATGGTTATAAAGGGTTCGCATCTTATGCTACGAACTACCGACAAAACTGGTGTCCTGACATTCAAAGTTTTCAAACTTGTCAAACGTGGAGCCACTGCGTTTTGGCTCTACGCGCATCATGAACGAACCCCATATCGTTATCAAAACTTAATTAAAGAGAATGTGGACGCGCGTTGCGATGGCGAGACCTGGACCCCGTTGCATTAAACTTACCATTGATGGTAACTCTACCGTCAATGGTATCTACCATGGTAACATCACTCAATAGCCAATCAAATTCAAAGTTTACATAAAAGTTGGCATTGGTCGCAAAGTTACCATCAATGGTAAGTTTTATACAACAAGGCCCTGTTCTGCGGTGATCAAAGAGGTATTGTTGTCGTTTGCTTTCAGACTGATAACGACCCAGACAATCTCGTCACGTGATCCTGACATGAAGCGCCGAACGGTTCTGCTGTGATTGACGGGTCTCGTAATATCATCACTCCTACACCATCCCTTTAACTCATTACGCGCCATGAACGCATTTTTGGCAGAAGCTCTACACACAAACCCCATAGAGTTGCCATTTATCTGATACACAAAGAGTTAAAGGATAAGTCCACCCTGAAGTTGGTGTTGATAAAAGCAGAAACAGAAACAAATTAGTGACGGTTTGACAAAAATTCGTCAAAGGAAAACAGTGTTATGAATTATCAACTTATTTGGTTGTGCCATCACATATGACAAAACTACTCTGCTACAACGTGTGTACTTACTTTATTGAAAACGTAAGTTTTCTCAAGAGGATATATTGCATTTTACCTGTGCATTGTTATCATTACATACACTCATACTTCTATGAAAAAGATATATTCCTTTATAAAAAAAAAACAGTAAAAGAGCACTTTGTGGATTCATACAGCACATGACATTATGGGAGAGAAGCTCGCAGGTGACGTCATAACACCGGAACTTAAAAAGAATCATAATCATGATCTTACTTTTATGATTTGACGGATTTTCTTCAAACCTTCATTAATATGTTGCTTTTAAAGCCAATTCAAGTTCAGGGTGAACTTTCCCTTTAAGCATGATCCGTGCCAATGCTGCATACTTGGAGAGGTATTTAGTCAGACAAAAGAGAGGAAGGTTTGGAACATGGAGCGAAGAGGAAGGGGAATACATGATGTGAAGGCTGTCAATGGAAGCCTGACTGAGTAAATATCATTAAATCAACACGATCGATATTGCTTGGCCTCGTGTCGGGCACGGTCTCTCCCTCTCTCTCTCTCTCTCCCTCTCTCTCTATCTCTCTCCCTCTCTCTTTCTCCCTCTCTCTCTCTCTCTCTCTCTCTCTCGCTCTCTCTCTCTCTCTCTCTCTCTCTCTCTCTCTCTTTCCCTCTCTCTCTCTCTCCCTCCCTCTCTCTCTCTCTATCTCTCCCTCTCCCCCCCCTCTCTCTCTCCATCCCCTCCCACCTCATCTCTACCCCCTTTCTTCCCCCTCTCTTTTTCTCTTTCTCGCTGCCTCAATCTTCCTCTCTAGTGCCTCCCTGTCTCTCTGTCTTTCCCCACCTTCACCTTCTCCCCCTATCTCTCCTCCCTCCCCCCCAATCTCTTTCTCCCTCTCTCTCTCTCTCTCTCTCTCTCTCTCTCTCTCTCTCCTTCATCCCTATCTCTTCTTGGCTACGTGATCTTCTACACCTCTCGATATTATCAACGGCGTCCGCTGCCCAAATTGCTTCCCACCAACTTGACCTTGTTGTATCTCCACTAATGTTACTACCCTTTTTTTCTATACAGCCTTCCCTCTTCTGATCCAATCCCAAACTCTCCGAATCAATTATTAGGTCCATCCTCATCTCACTTGCGGATGTGATACGAATGGATATCGTTTCCCGCGCTCCACAGTCATTACCTTAATACATTTTCAGCCCTTCGAGACCTCTAATGCTGATTGTGATAAATAATGTAACGATGCAACTTCTTACACAGGGCGTACAAGGCTATTTTGTCAAATTGGAAAACGGTATTTATTCCTGGGGAAGCCACAAGACGTGAATAACCAGCGTGACTGATATGACTTGAGGATGGGCATTTTTGAACCAATCAAATAACTTGGTAGTATTTGGACTGCAAATTAAGAGTGATCACATTTTTTTATCGGGAAATGGGGAGGGGGGGGGGGCGAAGTGCACCCCTCAAGAGGAAATAAACACGTGTAGATTGGGGCAGAGGGGCTGGGGCGGAGTGAAGGCTAAATATACATGTATACCAGGGCCATCTTGCGCTAAAAGTTACGATTGAATGAAAGTCTTAAAATTAAACGCAACTTCTTGATATTAAATGAAATTTCCAATTGGACAATAAATTGCAATATCATATCTAATCCGCTTCCGCTTGTACAAAAAACGCAACTTCCGTTAAATCACAACTCTCTTGTTGCAATGCGCGCCAAGTGTTTAAACGCATGTTCCGTTTATTTGAATTTAATATCAATTGCGTTTAACCATAGCTTTATTTAAGTGCAATACGGCCTATCTCTTTTTATGTATTGTACAACTTTCATAGAATTTAGGAAAGCTACTTGTTACCATGGTTATCGTTGCAAGAAGCTTAATGGTGTCCCAATATCGTACATTATGCAGATGATAAACACATTAGACATAGGCCCTAATTGGAGATTGTAATGAGAGATTGTTGAATGTCGCACGAAAGGTACGAAAGCGAATATCTGACAAAGTTGGGTAGTATTGTTCAGGATGACGAGCCGAGATATTGATTACATTTATATTAATGTGGCGGTTCATAATAAACAACCTTCGCGTTTATTGTGTCATAATAAACAACTTTGTCAGATATTCGCGTTCATGTCTACTTACTATCCATTTCTTACATGTCTTATAGGGAAGGTTCCCATGGGATTGGTACGACTGCATAATGACTTGATTGCATTGTGAAGATTGAGATGCAGAAACTATTCCTCCTACTGCGAAAATCCGAGAAGCGACTCATTAGTATGTTCTGTGGCCTTCATATCATCTGCGCTTCTCTTCCTTTTTTTATCACACATCCTCCAAACCATTTGCAATCTTCCTTTAATTTTCCAGTTATCTAGAGAGGACATTTTCTCACAAGCAAATGCGCCATTCTTCCACGAACCTTTCTTGTTGTAAGATATGCTTCCCAGGGTCATGAAGGTTAACGAGGGAGTTGCTCGGACACTGGAAACACTTCGACGATTGTCCTCTTTTACGAGGAAAAGTAAATTCAATTTCGGCTTTAATTCCCTGCACTAAATCAAATCATGCAGGATTATCTCACACTCCACCGATCACGTTCAGTATGGTAATAGCTCATGCAAAGCCTATCATCCATGCTGTTGGGCATATTTAAACTGAACTATTTTATAAAGGGTCCGGCTGCAGTAGACTAATCATTCTCAATTTGTTCTTCTTCGGCTCTCCAAGGAGTGGAAAAAGGAGCAAAATGGTTCATTGGTTAGTTATAGATTACTGGACCCTATTTTGTCGGTTGGGATAAAAAAAAAATCCAACAGCCTGGTAGCCAGGCTAGGTAAGTATGGTGAATAAAGAACGGCCATGATATATGTTAAATATAACCTAAGTATGCTTTATCCAACCTTGATCAGGATTGCGAGATTCTTACTGGCTGGCGATTTCAAAGCGCTATTTTTGTGTTTAGAGAAATCGCCAATTACAATCCTCAGCTAAGCATTGCCTTTCTCCCTACGTCACACGTATGTGCGGTGGCGGAGTTCCGGGAATTCTCAGTGCCATAATGAATAGTTGCAATAGCGTAAAGAACCCGGAGTGATACAAATACTTTCCAGTGTCATAAACATCTTTTTTTTTTCTTTCTTTCTCATGTAAAGCAGATGTTATCTGATTTTATTTGTCAATGAATCGATAAACCGGGAACACAAATCTTTCCGCCCTGATTATTCCACTAATAATTCCCTAACCTTTTGTGTGTCGGACACAATGGAGTACAGAAGTGTGAAGTGAATAGTTGCAATAGCGTAAAGAACCCGGAGTGATGCAAATACTTTCCAGTGTCATAAACATCTTTTTTTTTTCTTTCTTTCTCATGTAAAGCAGATGTTATCTGATTTTTGTCTCGTCCACCGGAGGTGAAGGCGAGACTAAGGGATCCAAATGGCGTCCGTCCGTCGTCCGTCCATCGTCCGTCGTCCGTCCATCGTCCGTCGTCCGTCCGTCGTCCGTCGTCCGTCACAAATGTTAAAGTTTACCTGCAAGACTCTCTTATGATCCATAACTTCACATGGGTTGCTTGGATTACAACCTAACTTGGGTCATAGATGCACTGGGGGTACCTTCATGTTATGGTGGCGTTGGAGGTCACAGGATAAGGTCAAAGGTCATTTGAGGTCATACGTTAAAGTTTACCTGCAAGACTCTCTTTTGACAAATAACTTCACATAGGTTGCTTGGATTACAACCTAACTTGGGTCATAGATGCACTGGGGGTACCTTCATGTTATGGTGCCGTTGGAGGTCACAGGATAAGCTCAAAGGTCATTTGAGGTCATACGTTAAAGTTTACCTGCAAGACTCTCTTTTGACAAATAACTTCACATGGGTTGCTTGGATTACAACCTAACTTGGTTCATAGATGCACTGGGGGTACCTTCATGTTATGGTACCGTTGGAGGTCACAGGATAAGGTCAAAGGTCATTTGAGGTCATACGTTAAAGTTTACCTGCAAGACTCTCTTTTGACAAATAACTTCACATGGGTTGCTTGGATTACAACCTAACTTGGGTCATAGATGCACTGGGGGTACCTTCATGTGATGGTGGCGTTGGAGGTCACAGGATAAGGTCAAAGGTCATTTGAGGTCATACGTTAAAGTTTACCTGCAAGACTCTCTTTTGACAAATAACTTCACATGGGTTGCTTGGATTACAACCTAACTTGGGTCATAGATGCACTGGGGGTACCTTCATGTTATGGTACCGTTGGAGGTCACAGGATAAGGTCAAAGGTCATTTGAGGTCATACGTTAAAGTTTACTTGCAAAACTCTCTTATCACACATAACTCATCACATGTTGCTACAATGGCAATCAAACTTGGATGATGGATGCACTGGGGGCACCTGCATGTTATTGTGCTGTAAGAGGTCACATGATAAGGTCAAAGGTCATTTGAGGTCATACATTAAAGTTTACTTGCAAGACTCTTGGTGAAGGCTTCCTAACTTGTGCACAGAATTGTGTGAGCATGTGTGAGCATTACTGATGTAGATTTAGGCAAACATTACTCATGCACATTTATGCAAATTTATTCAAAGTCACTATTTTGCACCTGATTTTGATGTTGTCTGTTTAAAGTTGCTTATTTGTTTGTTTCAGTTTTCTTTTGCGTAGCAACGGAGATCGCGATATTTCTGGTTATTTTCGCAAGTGGGCGAGACACAATATTGCTAATGCCTTGTATTTGTCAATGAATCGATAAACCGGGAACACGAATCTTTCCGCCCTGATTATTCCACTAATAATTCCCTAACCTTTTGTGTGTCGGACGCAATGGAGTACAGAAGTGTGAAGTAATTTGAGCATTATTGTCAAGACATTTGGTTCTAAACTATGCGGATAGAGCAATCAGCGGTGATCACAGTGGGGACTGTAAAGGTAAATGCCTGAAACTAGCCCGATAGACAATATCGGACCGCTAAACCTCTCACTGGAGTGAGTTCGTTTAGAGTCAGTTGTCATGACAACATGCTCATAATTCTGACGACACCACTTCGGTACTCTATACCTCACTATGGAATGTGCGTGCGTTCATTTTGCGAAAAGAAAAACTCTGTGTGTACAGAGTTAAAGCGCAAGGAGATGGTAGGAAAAGTTATGTAACAATGTAAAACTTATTTCCTTTATTCAAAGATGGGCCAACAAGAATTATGTAGAAAGTGAAATGTGGCTCACTGAATAGAGCAATCACAACGGACTTCGTAAACCGAGTATACCAGTCTTAATAAATTATCCATATTCAGTGATACAAGTATTAAACTTCGACATATCATGGAAACCCTAAGCTTCTGCTGGATTTATATTCATACATTGGGCTTTTATTCCATCAGGCTTCGGCTTATTTTGATTAGCCCAGTTTTTGTATTTCACTATTTTTTGTTATATCTACTGTATGTTCTAGTATAGTTATATACCAATTAACACGTGTATCTACTATTGTTTCATCATTTGATGACTTGGAAATCAAGCAGAAAAATAGATAGGTCAAATCTATGCACGGGACCTCCATCTAACGTCATTTTTCAGTTGATATGCTAGTATCTCTGCTGATACAGCCAATGTATATCAGCCTTGCCCTCTGAAGTCTTGTGATCTTGTGTTCTCTTTGCTCATCTGTGGAAAAATCTTACACCGTTCAGAATAATACAACGATGTAGCAAGAAAACTCGCATGAAGCGAAATCCGTTTCCGTAATGAAATCACAATTTTCTTAACTACGTAATAACGCGTTATTGCAATCTCCTGTAATTCGTGATTAAATTTCAATGAATGGAATGCACCCTGAATTTATTAGTTGTTGCTGGACGGACACAACTCGGAAAAGCTTTGGGGTTATCATTAGCAATCAGCCAAATGGCAGGCACCGGAAAATACGCTTATTTTATTTTCAACGAGGTAGTTGTGACCTTCTCTTGACCTCTGGACCCGCAGAAAACGTCTCCTTTTCAAACTGCGATATCTTCATGAATACACCATATTTTCGTGCGCTTTCTTTTGTAACTGTATGTTGGAGGTCGAAATTTACCAAGTGTGAAAAAACATTTCATTAAAACAGGCAGAAAAATATTGCAAATTCGAGATAAATATGTGGTTCTAATAAAAATTAAAAAACAAAACAAAATAAACTCTATATTCCAATGTCAATCGCTTTTGAGCCCCTAACATTTAGAGATCATCTGAAGCGGAATTTATTGTACTTTATGGAGATACCATTATTTTTCACCCTCCCCCCATAGAAGGGTCAGGATCCAGCAAAACATCAATCATGTTCAAATCCAAAATGAGCGAGATATGACGAAGTTGTGAGCGATCCTAACCAGCCAATCATAGTCCACGATAATAACGAAATTCCACCGGCGATCCAAGGGTGAACCAATCATAGTCGCGGACTATGATTGACTGGTTAGGATCGCTCACAACTTCGTCATATCTCGCTCATTTTGGATTTAAACATGGTTGATGTTTTGCTGGATCCTGACCCTTCTATGGGGGGAGGGTGAAAAATAATGGTATCTCCATAAAGTACATTAAATTCCGCTTCAGATGATCTCTAAATATTAGGGGCTCAAAAGCGATTGACATTGAAATATAGAGTTTATTTTAATCTTTTTAATTTTTATTAGAACCACATATTTATCTCGAATTTGCAATATTTTTCTGCCTGTTTTAATGAAATATTTTTTCACCCTTGGCAAATGTCTACCTCCAACATACAGTTACAAAAGAAAGTGTACAAAAATATGATATATTCATGGAGATATCGCAGTTTGAAAGGGAGACCTTTTTCGCGGTTCGAGAGGTAAAGTGAAGGTCACGACTACCGAGCTGAAAATAAAATCGCGTGTTTTCTGCTGCCTGCGGACGAATATCGGTTGCGAAGTCCGTACGATTTCTGAAATTTCGCGTCACTTTGAAGACGAATAGCACAAATGTTTTATTTTTGAGCCCAAACAAAACTGGAATCAAATTCTCCGCTGGAGTACTGGCTTTCCAAGGCTGTAACTGGTGTTGCCGTCCAATTTGTAGAAGGGTCAGGATCCAGCAAAGTCTGAGAGCTTACATATATATCGGTTGCGAAGTCCGTACGATTTCTGAAATCTCGCGTCATTTTGAAGACGAATAGCATAAATGTTTTATTTTTGAGCCCAAACAATATTGGAATCAAAATCTCCGCTGAAGTATTGGCTTTTTAGAGCCGTAACTGTCGTTGCCGTACAATCCATAGAAGGGTCAGGATCCAGCAAGGTCTGAGAGCTTACATATTTCAAAAAAAAATTGAGGCCTGTTTTTGAAAGCAAATAACATAAAAACTCCTTTGCGGATTTCGAAAAAAAATGAAAATATTTATTAAGAAACATATAATCTCAATCCCTGTCTAAAAAAATCCTGATCAGTATGCTTACAGAAGACACCAGCAAAAGATCTCGCGAGCATGTCGAATTCCTTCGTAATCTAGGTGCAGCAAAATCTGCGCGTGAGATTTCGCGAGACGAAAAATAAAACGCTCACGATTTCTATAGAACGAGCGAGCGCTGCCGATTGACTGCAATGAATTGTTTGATTGACGTCTACAGCACGATTTTTTTTGTGATCATGATATAGCAATGATACACCAGCGTTTATAAAACGCATATGACTGCCATGTCTCTTAACGCATTGCGAAAATAAGACTTGGAAAAGATGAATAATAAGAGGAAAGTAAATAACATATACGTGTTAATGGAAGGGCATTGATGAAAATATGTGTAGCAACTTTGGTGTGATTTCATGGAAGGAGTTGGACATGGTATTTTCAGGAAGACTTGCATTTATTTGTATCTTATTTAAACTAATTCATTTAGTTCCCACTGATAGGGAGGATATTCACTGGTTGTTGTGGAGGCGCGTTGGACCATCAATGTACATTTTATAGCACTGCTAATGATAATGACTATCATAACCATTAATGGTCCGTGGTCTTATTTCATTTCATATCTCAAGAACACATTATGAACGCTACCTGCAATCAGTCATCCATCTCAGATAGTTTGAAGTCAGTCGTGCGTTGTTGATTTGTAATTTCCATGTTGGGATCTAGAAGAATGATATCATTTACATTATTTACGAAAACAAAAACATTTTGTCTTGGATTATTCAGTAGGTAATCCAACATGGTCGTTCTTTCCAGGGACACGATGTGTCGTAAAGTGTAATATGGTGCGAACGGTCAGCCTTTCCACGGCCGAACATGTTCAGTTCTTAGCCAGATTCCAGCCGTATGTCATGTATGTTATCAGCCCGAATTCGTGTACGCAGCGTGCTGCAGATATGACATAACTCAGCGCAACGATTCAAGTGGTCGCGCGATCGCCGAGAATTGCCAGCCCGGAGGCGCAACGATTTTTTTTTTTTTTTTTTTTTTTTTTTTTTTTTGGGGGGGGGGGGGGGCTGAGTTCCGTAGCGCGCTGTTTACACGAATTCAGGCTGATAAGATACGTCTAGAACCTAGACTATCCCGTTCTTGGCTCGTGGGCCTTGATATAATCATAAGTTCAGTTAAGTTGGTGTAAATAATTTAAAGGCAAAAACATTAACAAAAATTAATGATAGAATTGACATAATCATAAGTAAAGTTAAGTTGGTGTAAATGATTTAAAGGAAAAAATATTAACAAAGATTAATGATGCTTTGACAACAAATACGTGAAAAGATAACAGAGTTATCAATTTGCAAATGTTTCATATTGTAACTCTGTAAGTTGTGTACAATTTTTTGTTTCTGCTCACAGATTTTCATCAGATCTTCACTAATGCGTTGCTGTATTGCTCTGTTTGCAACCAATGTAACTTCAAGGTGGACTTTTCCTTTTTTTTTGCAGGTCCAAAATGTTAAAATGTTGTAAAAGTCACGACAAATACTGTATTTTAAGACCTTCCCTCCCAATAATAGAACTGGAAACTGACTTTGAGCGGAATCATATTGATTGCTAGATTAAGAGTAGGTTTTAGACGGGTCGCCCAAAACCTACAGCCTAGAGGCCGGAGACCGCAATACACAATAGCGCACATAGCGGCTTTTCGCACTGCTCAGTGATGCGTTGAGGCAAGCGATACACTCAGTGTTGAACTACGGTATATGAAGTCTAGATTGCATACGCGATATCGTTAGGGGTATACTGAAGATCCATGCCGAGTTTCATGATTTTGCAAATGGCAACCCTGCCTCATAAACACTAGTCTAGGTTCTAGACGTATTTTATCAGCCCGCATTCGTATACACAGCGCGCGATGAAACTCGGCGCAACGATATCGAGTGATCGCGCGATCGCCGAGAATTGCAATTCTCGGCGATCGTCGTTGCGCTGAGTTTCGTCGCGCGCTGTGTAAACGAATGTGGGCTGATAAAACACGTCTAGAACCTAGACTACATACACGCCTATGGAAGAACCCTGTGGAAGAACAGCGGTAATTTTACCACTGAAATCGGCTATTCACCGTATCGTGTGACATTTGGTATTAATCGTTGCATACTGAATTACGGAAATTAAAACAAACAAATAAACAAAAATGCGTATGAAATTTAACACCTGACACGCCACACGCCACACCCGCACACCTCGGAATGGACTACCACGCGGTTCCGCGACACGTGTGGTATAGCTGACCTAGTAAAAGTTGACTCTCATTTTATGTTGATAGGTACCCTAGGAATCATGATAGAGTAGACTCGGGGTGGGTCAATATTTCTGGGATGGTATTCTAAGAACAAACTTTAGATTGACTTAAGTTTTGACTTAAGTCCCCCTCAATCCATGAATATCTTAGGCCTGCCCTACTCTGACAATAGGAAGCAAGTGACAAATCACTCAAATCTGGGTTATCGGTATTCTTAGATTGTACCCAGAATTCCCTACATACGGCCAACATCTGCACAGGAAATATTCATCTTGCTGCGTGATATTCAATCTGACATGATGTGGATTTACACTGTTGCCAATGCAAGTGAAAGACACATTTTGCCCATTAACAAAAAAAAATATCTTGTGTTAGTTGGTTCCTTTTGTCAGAGTAGGGCAATATTAGTGACTTAAGTTTGACTCCATTCAATTCATGACTGTGATAGATCTATTGGTGCAGTTTTACATTTAAGTCAATCTCAGTCAATATACCAACTGACTTAGCTAAGACATTTAATGACTCGAGTTTCTTTCCGAATACCACACTGGGGGTGTTTCACCAAGCTGTTCTTAAGTTAAGAACAACTTTATGCCCGACTGGTAACCCTTTCTTGTGCAAAATCAGATTCTCAATGATTTTGATTCCCATGAGCTAAAGTTCAGATGTGATGTTTATAAATTAAAATGTTGTTGTCAACAAGTGTGGTATCTGTTTGAGCACAAGAAAGTGTCACCAGTAGTGCGTAAAATGTTATTAGGTTAAGAACAGCTTGGTGACCCCCCCCCCCTCCTGTATTGTTAACCCTTTCATTACCTGGGCCCCGTTGCATAAAACTTGGTAACTTTACTATCAATGGCAACTTCTATGGAAACCTTGAATTTGATTGGCTGTCCAGCTATGTTACCATGGTAGTTACCATTGATGAGAGAGTTACCATTAATGGTAAGTTTTATGCAACAGGGCCCAGGGCTTGGATAAGCCATCGACTTAATACCAAGTGTTCACACCTCTAAAACGAATAATAAAAAACAGATGAATAGCACCTGCCATCACAGCGTTAATGCTGCATGATGCTTCAGGAAGAAAAGATCTTGTGCGTTGACACACGTGTGTGATGCACAATTGGCATTTTTGTGTTCTGGATCAATTATCTGATAAACACCCATGTAGGTCTGATTGGTACACATGTGATTTTTGTTAAAGAACAATAATAAATCAAATATCAAGAGCCTGCTTCTAAAAATAGTTGACATAATTTGACTATTGTTGTATTAATTTCAGCTTCAATTGGGTTGCGACTAATTTTTTGTTATTTTTTTTTGAAAGTGTCAACAGTTTTTTAACACCTAGTAGTTCCATATTTGTCCACAAGTGAAAATCTCATTAAATATTCAAAGGATTATTTAAAGAATATTAATTAACGGAACATCACGAAACCCTCTTCTCTGATATTTGACATCCCTTGACTTTATGATGTGTACATTTCAGCTTGATTCGATTTGTAAAAATAATTTTTCATAAGTGGCAGTTTGCAACACTTGGCATAGACAAATGAGCGTATAGAATTTAACACGTGACACACTCCACCCACATACCCTGAAGTGTACCACCACGTGGCTACGAAACACGTGTGACACACTGACCCAATTAAAATTGACTCCCATGTCATATTAATCATGTTAATAGCACTACGGAAGTATAATCCATGATAGGACCCTTATACTATAGACATAATAGCGTATACAGCTAGGGTCAATGTTTCTGGGTTATTGTCTCTGGGTTGCCTCTGCGGAGGTGTTGACGACCGATGGACTGGCACGTGATAGAGAGGGATGGTAGTGTCCAGTCTGGTTGACACATGGTATTCAATGTGGTACTGTCACATCTTTGCACAAGTTATACATACTATACATACATACTCCTAGCTTCTCCTTCTCCCCATCCTCCTTCTTCTTCTCCTCTCCTCTTCTGCTTCTCCTTCTCGTCCTTCTCCTTCTCCTCCTCCTACTCCTCCTCCTCCTCCTCCTTCTTCTTCTTCTTCTTCTTCTTCTTCTTCTTCTTCTTCTTCTTCTTCTTCTTCATCTTCTTCTCCTTCTTCTTCTTCTTCTCATTCTTTTCCCCTTCCCCTTCTCCTTCTCATCCTTCTCCTTCTCCTTCTTTTTTTGTCTTCTTCTTCTTGTTCTTCTTCCCCTTCTCCATCTTCCCCTTCTCATTCTCTGGCTTCCTTCTCCTTCTTCTCCTTCTTCTTCTTCTTCTTCTTCTTTTTCTTCTTTTTCTTTTTCTTCTTCTTCTTCTTCTTCTTCTTCTTCTTCTTCTTCTTCTTCTTCTTCTTCTTCTTCTTCTTCTTCTTCTCGGGTCACTACACCACTCAGTACTGGATTCCAGATCTTACATTTGAACTCCTCCAGGTCTGCAAGAGTACAGTACTCAAAATGGGGGCAGACGAGCAGGTTGTCCATTGTTTGTTCAGCCTAACCATTCACACAGTCACATATAATTTGACTGTCCTCGTCTAAACCACATTTTTCACCAGGGACTTGCATCAGGGTTATACCAAGGATACTTTGTTTGACATAAAAAAAAAAAATCATGTAGATCATAACTTTGTTTGACAAAGATGGAGTTAACATATCGTGACTGCAGGTGGTGTAATAAGTCGTTACTACGCAGTTGTGAGAAAAGTTATGAATAGATTACAAAAATAGGTCTATTCTGGGGAATAAAGAAAAGCAATGATTGCCTCCTGTGTCAGCAATTTCCAACTGGCATACAAGTACAAAAGAAAATTTTTAAAATGTGAGAACTGGAGGTTACAGATAATTCTTTAAAGGAATGCACAGAAGCCTATTAACATGTACCTTCAACTGTACCATTGTCCTTCCTTATTATACACCTTGCTTGGCTATACAAAAAGGTACACTTCTATCCAATCACCGAGCAGATGCGGCGTTCTACACCTGTAAGTTGTTATTCCTCGTTTAGGAAATTGTAAACGGATATCAAAAGAAAGTATTTCGGGCCGATCACCCCGTATCCCGTGGGATGCCCCCGCTATTCCATCTAATTGGTCTTTGATAAAACTGACCTCCCAGTGACCAGAAAGACTGTGGGTCCCTGAACAGTCACCAATTACCTATAATGATCATGATGATCCGTCTTTCCACAGGTTGATGCTTTCTCTTTGTTTGCTGGTCAAAATACTCTCAGGGTCCTACCTGTGCTCTATTGTTAACATGGACTATATGTGATGTGTAAGGTTAACAAATGCCCGACAAAATTTAGTTGATAATTACAACTTTATTTTGCAAATTGCAATCCCTTGCCACTAAGGGCAACTCCGTTTGCCTATGAAGGTAGAAAAGGAAATTTTACCGATAGATTCACGTAGTATAACAAGCCAGCGTGCAATACCTTGTTTCTGACTTGCTATTGCACCAGCCATGCACAATGCTATGCCGAGGACGCTCTTGTAAACTAGTGATATTAGCAGTCGAGGGTTTCACGCTCTAAATCAAGAGATTTAGGAATGATCTGTCTGGTTTCATCAACCTTTCGCCCATACATTTGCTTGATCTACAGTTATCACCATCAGGTGATTATAAGAGATTAAGTGGGCGGATGTCACTCCAATAAATTCCAAATTCTAACATTTTCCATTTATCCTCCTCCAATCCTCACCAAAAAGAATTGTTGAGGGGTTTTTTAGTCACGTACTTCGCGGTTGTGATTATGAATAAACCAAAGAATGAATGAAAATCCACAAAAGGATTTTTCTTCTCGTTGATTACACAGATGTGTCGAAATTGTCGAGTTCGGAAAGATATTACCCTGTGGGTGACCTAAAAAAAATCTTCAGGAGAGGCGAGCCACGAAGGCCAGCCATTTGAAAGTATGCAGAAAGTATATTTGACCCTATGTCGATACAACAGGTTGATTTGCCATTGTTCCAGCTGAAAACCACAAGAAAATGGTAGGATAATGATATTGCTAAGCCTCATTTTTGCTCGCACCGTTTTTCATCTCATTTTCGGATGATCGGATCTGCTGAAAGACGGACGGAAGGGATCATGATGCATTAGGAGTAACGGGCTGGAATCACATGAAAGGGGTTCCCGCTTTCATGTTAATAAGTATTATGTGGTTTCAGTTTAACCCAAATATGTGGATTTATTAGAGATAAACCGTGTATCAGCGGTTTTAAAACAGATTTGATTGCAGGTACTAGGATGTAACAGAGTAGCGAGGTGTCGTCGTATTCATTGTGGAGATTTCTGTCAATCCAGTGAGAGTTGTACTGGCCCGACATTGTCATGATTGTCTAGCGGGCTAGTGTCGGGCACTCCCAATGAGAGTCCCCGCAATGATCGCTGCTGTTTGATCTACCCACATAGTTTGGATGTCTTGACAATGTTATCACATTACACGTTGGTACTCTATTGTTTCATTTTTATGATCATAATGTGTTCATTAATGACGGGAAGGGTACAAAAAAGCTGGTACCCATTTAGAGACTGCCGGCATATTCACGTTGGTTGTGTAAATTGTGTCGAGTTCTTAGAATTGAAAGGTGAACAGATAATAAGTACATTCGGTGAAGTGTAAAGACGACATGAACAATGCATCTGTTTCGTGCTGCGGTTGCTGCAAAAATACACCATAAATCCTTAACTGCAGACATTGTATACGATTGATGATATTGTTACGGGTGCTACTTTTGTACGGATTTCTCTATTTGGAGACGTATAGACGTACGTAATACACGATGTCGACAGGAGCTGTAGTTTCAGAAGTTTATTTCAGTAGTCATTTCGATGGTCATTCCAATGCCATTTCGATACTCATTTCGATGGCGTAACATAGCCATAAACAACATGGCTTAGAGTTTAACTCCAAATGAGTTACAGATGGCGTGGCATCGTTCACAATACGGCTTAGAGTTGAACTCCAACTCTCAAAGCTAGACTGACTTCTCTCCTCCTGCTCTGTTCTGTTCTTCTATGTTCTGTCCTGTTCCTACTCTATTCTGTCTTATCCAAAGCTAGACGGCCTCTATTATACATGCTGGTGTACATTATCAACTATATTCACATGAAGGAAATACATGAAATGAAGGATTTCTAGGTACATAGAAATGCAGTTTTGTAGGGACATCATAGTTTAAGCAGAAAGGAGTTGATTGTATTGACGTCAGTCTTCTCCTTGAAGTCTTAACTTTCTCTTGATTGAACTTCAAACACGAACTATACCAAAAGCATTTCGCTTCTACAGAAACGAAAATTTAAGTTGCATAGAGTACTATCAGTGTAATTAATGCAGATTCCTTGTATTCGTCTTCGAGTCACAAAAGAATGCTTTACAAAGATTTTCTGTTTGATCTCATTATGTTCAATGCTGCCGATTCTCTGGATGAAATTTGCCTGTATTTGACGAATAAACAAAATAGGGGAAATATCCTCACCCCAAAATATGCTTGCACAGTTGTGACATCTAATACCTACACTGAAAAATAAATGATACTGGCTCTAAATGTGATTTGATGTTGCAACAGAAAAGTGTTGATTTCACCCTGTTCGGCATTTTATTCCATTGAGAAATTGTTCGAACCGTTACTTCAAGTTATTTTCCTTTCAGATATAGGTAACGTGAGGAACGTGCCCAACTGCGCCTTAAAAAGTACTTTAATTCAGAATAGTAGCAAATGAAATATTTGCTCCTTATGTGCTACGTTGCAATCCTTGCCTGACAAAACTACCAGTTCATCAGCAAAAGTTGAATTATATGCATGTTAGGAATGTACATGATTCAATGTACAATTGAGGTGGACATTAAGCTATGTGCATTGTATTTTTAATAGCAGTTGTCGATCATTAATACTTGGCGACATCAAACCTTGTTCCAAGCAATGGATATTCATTTCTTTAAACATCCTTGATAATATTAATTATTCATGTTCTTTCTGTTTTTCTCCCCCACCTGCATAGATTAACAGCAATGGCGTCATTGTGACGAGATACGTTATCCGCAAGGGAAGGGTAGAAGACTGTTCTCAAATCTCAGTTCTCATGAGGAAACTTGCACAGAGCGAGGACTACGGAGATCGGGTAGAAGTCTCCGAAGAAGGTAAGCCGAAATATCGCAAGGATTGAATGAATAAGGGTGCGTTCACATATAATCGGTTTGCCGCTACTGCTCGCACCCTGTACTTTGCCGCGACGGCTTTCCCACCGCCGCAAAACCTGAAAATCCGTCACCTAGTAAGGTATGAACGCCAATGCGATTTTCCCGGTCGCCAGAGGCGAGAAAACCTGTGAAAATCCTTAGAAAAGGGATTTTATGACAAACGGGAGCCGCAAACATCCTCTATGTAAACGTTCTTTTACTTGAGTGTTCAAAGCACATCGCTCGCTCGAAGAAAAAGAGTTGCTTTGAAGCCATCCATCTAGCATGTCTTGAGGCCATTACGGCTGTCATTCAAACTTGCCTGTCCATTAACTGGTCTGACTGTTGACACATTAGTCTGGTCCTCAAATCTCGCGGCCGACATGTCATTCTCGGACATTTTGCGCCCCATCGAGATTCGTCGAATGTCTTCTTTCTCAAACGAAGCCTTTTATGTCGTGTTCAAGTACTAGAACAATAAATGACTTTTGATCAAACAATTTGATTCAATTTTACCATACCATTTGTGTATGGAGATGTACTAGTTACAAGAAGTGTACGTGTGTGCGTTTATGTGTGTGCTTTTGTGTGTGCGTGCTTATGTGTGTGTGTGTGTGTGTGTGTGTGTGTGTGTGTATTTATGTATATCTGTATTATGTGTAGGGCGTAATTAATTCCAATTGTTATACATGTTGTCTTCTACGTGTTCTTCTAGTCAATAAAGATTAAGGGAAAGGGGGAAACCAATCATTCTTTCTATAACGAAACGTATGATTTGAAACTTTTTACCACAAATGATGACAGCTAAAACAGTCAATTTCCATCGACCATCATGTAAAGGAAATAACACAACAACATAAACAGTTTTACCACAGCTAATATCAATGTCTCCGCCCCTTCCCCCGTTTTGCTCGCAGACCTCCGGCGGGACGGGTTCGGCGCAAACCCTGCCTTCGAGAGCCTCGTGATCGAGGACAGGGAAGCGAATGAGGAGTCTTCTGTGCTGGGGTACGCCCTCTACTTCATGGGTTTCTGCTCCTGGAAGGGCAGGCTGCTCTACCTTGAGGACGTCTTCGTCGATGCTGCTTACAGGGGTACGCCGCCATCGCTGCAACACTCACTCCAATTCTTTACCTCGACGTATAATTCATTGTCATTTTTCTATTAAAAAAAGAAGAAGAAACACATACATCATGTTGGTTAGAAGTCTTGCCGAAAGAAAAAATGATACTTGTGCCTACCAGATTTACAAGTGAATCAATTTGAGATACATCTTCATCTGTTATTGTCCATAGATGAAATGTAAATTCCATAATGATGTTTATTTCTAACTGAGCTGTAGATGTGTTTTGGTTGTATTTATGTTTATTTCTCACTGACCATGCTGACTGTTACGTAAATTTGTGCCAAAACAGGGCCCCTGGTAGAACAGTGTTCAAACACTGAAGGGGCTACCCTGGGTAAATAATACTAAGGAAGTGAATCTCTTGAATTCTGCAATATCCATTTATGTTTCAATAAGAAACAGAAAATGATACATCATTGGACCACAATTTTTAGTAAATGATATGGAGATGTTCTACCTGTGCTGGCTTATGTCTTTTACACTGAATTTGTTTAATATCCTGATATTTCATGCATTGTTTTACCATTGTTTTCGATAAATTGTGATGTATTTTCATCTGTTAGGGCCCTCAGTGACAGCCATTGCACAAATGAATGAAATTGTAAATAAATTCAATACGATGCGAGATATCAAAACATTATCAAAGAATCTAACTCATGTCTAATTTGATACCAGCGCAAACCGGAGAAAAGTCATCGGGAATTTGAATACTAAGAGATATTTCAGAAACATTAAACTGACATGTGAGGAACACATCTTCATCAAGGAGAGTCTTATCCCACCCCACAATCTAACCTAAGATGGGTTTCTAGTTCCAGTAAGTCATATTATGGAGGTAACCTTAGAAGGCTCTAAACCGCCTACATGTTGTATATGTAATGGGCCCATACGCCTAATGTTCAGAAGTGCAAATAAGGAAGGCGTTTAAAACACATCCAGGACCCCTGGAGGGTGTTTCCCCGCCCACTTCACCCGTGGTGTCACCCGTGGAGTGTAGAATGTTTGATCTGCATAATAACATATAGAGAGGAAGCGAGAGAGAGAGAGAGAGAGAGAGAGAGAGAGAGAGAGAGAGAGAGAGGGGGGGACATACGACAAAGTTTGTGTGTTAATATCCGACTTTAAGATATGGAATTGACCCCGTTTTTTAAGCGATGTGTAGGACCACATTGAAGTGATCTCCAATCATTGTAAGTTGGATGGTTTGTTAATAAGGATGATTTGTTCGTATCTTTCTGCATAAAAAAATATCGCTTCACTGTGTTTACAAACCACAATTACGTCCTGCTTCTCCACCTCCTCCTCCAACCTCCTACATCTCGTCTTTCCATCACTAATGTGGCTATTTAAATTTTGTTCTCAACAGAATATCCTCTTCACAGTCCTAACCATATCTTCCCCCCTCGTTTCATTCAGGTACTGGCCTGGGCATCGCTCTCCTGCACACCATAGCACAGGTAAGATACTGCCCGCTTGATCGCCGTGACCATGATTAACCAACTGAGTGCCAGAATGAATGTTTGCTCTATCAGGTTTGCGTGTATTAAAATACATCAAAGGCACGTAAAGAGTTAACTCTCTGTATATGTGTGCACACTAGTCAGTAGAACGCTTATAATACACAAACCATAAAGCAGCATTTTGTCGATTTGTACACCTGCAGCGTATTTGCGCCAGTGATAACATACTTGCACAGAATGAGTATTAAGTAGCTTTTTTGATTATTGCAGAAGGATTTATCTCATCATGTGACACTCTTGTATTATTGCGCCTCTGAGTACACACATCACACAGAGCAGCATTAGTATGAGACAGAAGGAATTAACTCCGTATGTGTCAGTGTTGTGTTTTTGTGTTTGCACCATGTAATGCTATAATACACACAAGTCGCATATATCATGTATATCCGGATTTTGCTTTACGCAAACAGGAGTTTCATGGAAGTTGACACGTAATTTATCAACATAATCGAGAAGTTAATTTGTATTTCAAAGACTAACCTAATTTTAACTCGGATAATGACTAGGCTGGCTTTGTGAGTTCGCGACTTTTGATTACTTGTTGTTGTCGTGGAGCTTTGAACTTTGATTTTTTTTCCCCATGACTCTTGTTCCCGTTCCCAGATCTCAGAGGAGCGTGGCTGCAAGGCGATCCAGGGGACGGTGGTTGAGTGGAACGAGGACGTAATGAAGCTGTACAAGAAGATCGGGGCTCGGGACATGACGGAGAACGAGCGGTATCACTTATTTGCCATCGGGCGGTCGGACGTCCAGCGCTTCGCTCGGAGCAAACTCGCCGTTCTGCACAACAACGGCGCCAAAATCGTCACGTGTGAACTATAAATACAATATTGTTAGATGCATTGTGACCGTGGTTTGATGAACCACCGGGACTACCAGTATTCGAAGCGCACGGGCTACCTGTACGGCTCGGTGACTTGCCCCCCACGGGAAGCCTCGGGGCAGACTGAAGAGTATATTGCGACATCGGCGCTTCCCAAGGACATGTTGGATCCTTGTCAACTGAAAGTTACCCGAACTTGAAAGTGCAAGGACTCCACGGCTAAGGCTCCGTCGCAATGGCCCATGGAAGGATTCCCCGAGAGTCAACCGGAGGAAGAAATCACAACAGCGATGATGTATGAGAGATTACCCATGATAAACATTGCAGTTATCATAGTCACTGTTGATCTAAACGTCTGCTTCTTGTTGTCAAAACTTCGGTTACTAATCGGTGGTTTTTTGTCTACCGGTGTTTAAAAGTACAGCTCCCGGTGACCACAAGTTCGGTTACCGATAGTCGGCTCTTTGGCTACCGTTGGTCAACATGGTCAATTCTACGGTTGTATTGGTTGCTAGCTGCTTGACTATCGTTTGTTAAATACGTACGGCTACGTTGCTCAAAACTTCGGTTACGAGTGGTCACACGAAAGAAAATGCTCGGGATAATTGATGGACCAATACCATGAATACCTGAATACCTGAAAACATGATTACATGAATGCCTGAATACATGAATACCTGAATTAATTAATACATGAATACCAGAGTACATGAATACCATGCTTGTTCGGATTACTATCACGTGCACGTGGATTTCGTAAAAAAAAAACCACGTGTGCATAATCAATCTATCTTTATGACTTTGCAACCATAGTAACCGTCGTCACATGATTCGAATATTTCGAGCCTGACGACACATGTAAAGATAAATTTGACGAGGAAAAAAAACGTTTAACAAATTGGTAAATCAGCGTGTATTCTGCCATTTCGTATAGGTATATCCTTCTGTCACTTCATAATGTAATGATACGTGTTACTGATATTGTAGACTTGTAATTGTAAATTATTATACATATATTTATATATTGGCGTGATATTCTTTTAAGTCCAGTGCTGGGATTTGTGACTTGCATTGAGAGATATTTGACAAGGCAAAATCCACTGAACAAATCATAATGTGACTCAACATGCATTCTGTGATTTGTTCAGACACCTTCTAATGCAATTATTCATTCAAAAACTACGTGTTATTGATATTGTAGACTTATGATCGTGAATAATGATATACATATATTTATTGGCGTGATAGTGTTGAATGTGAAGTGCTTGAATGAGTGAGTGAGTTACGTGTGTGTCGAAGGTGTACTACTTCGTATGACGATAAACTGTAGAGACGTATACGATGTACAATTTGGTACAGGAGCTTTCAAGAAACATATACTCAATTGCAATTATGCTGCTTGATAGTCATGGCCAGGGCCATGTTGAATATAGGTTTTCAATTATTGCAACTTACCTTTAACGGTAACTACCATGGCAACAGGTGCAATAGTGCAAGCTCATTGGCTGTTGTCATGGCAGTTACCATTGATGTTACAATACTATATGCAACATGGCCCCGAGCGTTGGTTAAGTCATGATAATTTCTCAGTGCTAAGCTAAGAAATTCTCATAGACCTATTCTGCCCTACTCTGACAAAAGGAAGCAAGTGACAAATCACTCAAATATGGGTTATTGGTATTCTTAGATTGTACCCAGCATTCCCTACATACGGCCATAATCTGGACAAGAAATATCAATTTTGCTGCGAGATATTCAATCTAACATGATGTGGTGTTGCACTGATGCCATGCAAGTGGCAGACACATTTTGCTCATTTACAAGAAAAGTCTCTCTTGTAGTTTCTTCCTTTTGTCAGATTAAGGCAGTATTATACAATACATTTTATACATGAGAATGTCAAGGTGCACTATACAAAACTGACTTTACCCTACTAGGCCTACATGTGTTTGGATGTACAGTACATACATCAAGCCGATACTACACCATGCACACGTTGAAGAGTGGTTTTAATGTAAAACTAGCATCACGCTTCGGTGTATACTGATAATCATTCCGTAAATTATTCCGCTGCTAAGATCGTAGAGGTCATATGGTTAACTGTTATTATAACCATGGGCGGAAATCCCGGGGGACGGGGGGGACGCGTCCCCCCACCATTTCGAAGGGGGGGGGGGACACAATATCAAATGTCCCCCCCCCCACTATTTTCGGTCCTGTACCCCTAAAATATCATCATCACCCCCCCCCCCCCCCCCCCCCGCTCAGCGACTTCTTGATGAAAAACATGTCCCCACCCACCTTCGGGGAGCGATTTCCGCCCTTGATTATAACTGTATTCAAATGAACCCTCTATGTGTTTAATCAATCAAATTACATTGCTTGGCGCTGTGCACATTGAATGCTTGAATAGTAGCGGAAGTTTTCCCGGGCTTTACCTTGACACTTAGCGCACAGTTGAAAGGAAGGATTAAACAAAAGAATTCTAAAGACTAACATAAGCAGTGGCGTCAATCTTAGCTCGGTTTATCGAGCTCCGACAGTTTTTCTCTCCGCTCAACTGGTGACGTTTATTTAAGGCTTCCTGGTCAGAAGTACAAATGTTTCAACGTGTTAAGACATTTACAAGAGATTTCAAATGTATATTTATGTATTCGATTTTTGCGTTGATAAATTGTCACAAGTTTTTTTCAGGGTTCATTAGAGGGAACCTGTTTCATGTAATGCGGTGCTTGAGTGTTTCTTGGATGTAAGCATACTATTATGTAATATATCATAACGAAGCCAAATCCGTTTGACATCTCGCATCTAAGGATGTATACCGGTATAAAGCGGTGTCCGCTAGAAGGTTTTCAAAACGTATGATGTGACCAGCATTCCTTTAAAGGGAATATACTGTACTGGGAAGACAAAAAAATCTTCAAAAAAGTGATCGTGAGCAATCACCTTGCCGCCCGAACACTTTGAGGATTTTTTTATTTAATCACTAATTTCTCCAATTGTGGATAATTTGAGGGCAAATAACTCAGCAAGTTTATAAGATGGACAATACATGAATTTAAGACCATTGGCAAGAAGATTGCACACGATCACCTTTTTGAAGGTTTTGTTTTGTCTTCCTAGTACTGTATATGCCCTTTAAGGTACCTTTTCACTATAACTTCTTGTGTGCCACATGTGGATGTATTCATAAATAGTACATACAACTCCCATGGGGCTGCCTTCCACCTGGTACTGAAATGATTCAAGAACGGAAGACAGGTTGTGTAAGATTTAAACAAAGGGGAATTCCCCTGCGTCGGATAATTGCACATTTTTGATGAGTTGTTTGACACCCAATCGAACCTCTGATATGAATCTTTACTCGTCTGCCATAATGTTTACCTATTAAAATATATATTAGATGACCATAACTTCTGACTTAATGTGATTTGTAAGTTTGAAATTTCAAGTGCAGTATCTAAGCACACACACGCACACACTTCTTTTAAAGGGCCCCTGTCATCAAAATGTATGTTGACTTCTATTGATGCAGCTTAATATGTATATAATAAAATCACTAATTGTTCAATGGAAATATGTTTCCTATATTTTAAAATATTTTTTCTATATTTTTTCTCAGCACTGATAAGCCCCGCCTCCAAAATATCCCTCAACTCAAGATTCCTCCTGTGACGTCATCAGAGGTAGAAATTAACAGGATAATGGACATAATTTATGCACCAAATAAACATTGCAATGACTACCTGCAAGTGCTTATAATAGCATCACATAGTAAGCACATTTCTGACATAGGGAAACGATTATTCCCACATGAAAGGTTGTTAGATGGTATTGTGTGAAGACATGTGATGCTCTTGTGGGCAGGTGGGGGTAGGCATTGCAATGTTTAATTTGTGCATAAATTCTGCTTATTATCCTGCTAATTTATACCTTTGGTGATGTCACAAGGGAAATTTTGAGTTGGAGGATATGTATTTTGGAGGCGGGGCTTATCAGTGCTGAGAAAAAATAAAGAAAAGTAATTGTAAAATATAGGACACATATTTCGATTGAACAGTTAGTGATTTTGTTATGTACATATTATGTTGCATCAACATAAGTCGACATACATTTTGATGACAGGGGACCTTTAAACTTATCTTTATAGTGTCATAAGCTTTATTCAACACCTAGTATAACTCCTGATATGCTAGTTTCCCTCCCTCACTCTCCTTCCTTTTTAATATCCATCTCGTGCATTCTCTTTCTCTCTCTCCTTCCCTCTATCTCCCTCCTATTCACGTAAACTTTTTTACACACACAGACACCCACAAATACACATACACAGACACAGACACACACAGACACACACACACACACACACACACACACACACACACTCTCTCTCTCTCTCTCTCTCTCTTTTAAACTCGTCCAATTAAGGTCCAAAAGAGGTATATCAAGTTGGGGGATACTACAGTGCATTAGATGTTGGGTCTAAAATATTAAGTGACAATTTTGACTTATGACGTTTTGCACTGTCATCTGCGCGGTAGTATATTGGGTACAAATAAAAAATGCTGTAATCACACACACACACACACACACACACACACACACACACACACACAAACAAACACGCTCTCTCTCTCCCACTCTATCTTTTTCTCTGCGTCTGTCCACGTATGTATGTCTCTCTCTCTCTCATACACACACACACACAGACTCATAAACACACACATCAACACGCTCACATACACACACTAACATATAAACACGTACTCTCTCCCTCTCCTCTCTCCTTTTCTCTGCGTCTGTCGACGTATGTATCTCTCTCTCTCTCACACACACACACACACACTCACACTCACACACGCATGTACTCTCTCTCTCTCTCTCTCTCTCTCTCTCTCTCTCTCTCCACATCTTTCACACGTAAATTCTAACTCCCACTCCTAACTCTCGTCAATCTTTCATTCTCCTTTGAACCAAGTGATAATTTCGATCACGTTGGCTTGTTTGTATGGACGATAATGTTTCCGAATATGTGTTTTTGTTGATCATGTTGATATCATGACCTATCCCTGATCGCTCTATTTCTCGCTTCCCTCCTCCCAAACGATAGGTTCCAAACACAAAGGAAATCATGCGCATCTCGCTCGTGGGTGGATGTTAATTATGATAAGTTTCCCGCTCTACATGCTATCCGTAATATCTACAGATATCCGAAAATTATCTATTAATTCCATTAAGTGTTTCCGTTGATTGTCCTTTCCCTGACCCATGGGCTCAAAACCAGGCATTCTCAGCAATCTCGTGATTACCTGGCCTGTGGGAGTTTATTTAGGCGAAGTTCCCGCTCAGCGTGATATAGACAGATTTTCCCAATTAGGCTGATTATTTTAATGTGTTTTTTCCTTTCTGAGATTTTTCATCCCCCGCATCCCCTCCCCTCTCTCTTTTCCCCGTGACAACTCTCTCTATGTTTCGCAATCTGCTTTCTCTTTTTCCACGTGTCCTATATCAATCATTAGTGAAACAAATAAACCTATAGCTGATATCAGTGATATCATAGTTATGTCGTATACTTCACATTGATTAACACCAAATATCTATTGTTGACAATAACTTTTTAGAATATCAATTTGGTTTGGTGTTTATTAATCAGTGTGAAAACCATGTGTGTTTTTTGTTGTTGCGTATTCCATCGATTCCTTCACTGGTTCGTGGATTCTAAATTCAACGTACCATGGTAGATATTACTTTAGCTCGCTCGAATAATTTCTCTCTCTCACTCTGTTTTGAAGCAGGTTTCATGAAATGTCATAAAATATCAATGTGTAATTATCCTTGGAATATTTAATGAGATTTTCACTTTGGGACAAATTTTGACGCAAAAATTTATGTGCAGCAGATTATCAATTCAGAACACAAGAATGAACATTGTGTATCAGACCTGTTGTTCCACTGTCAACTGGCCAATACATGTGTCATTAATAATGCATGATGCTTCAGGAAGAAAAGAAGTTGTGGGTTGAGATGTGTGATGCACATGTATTACGATCACCTGTATCCATGGTATCTAGCGATTAGGTTTCAATCAAACCTCGGTCAAGCTTTGGGGGTTATTATAAGTAACGTAATGCTTGAAAGACGTACGTAAACTTTGCATACTTATGTATGAAAATGGTCCATTGGGGAAGCGATATAGGGGATTTTACAAACAATCCACTTAGGGCAGCATTCTATCTGGAACACAAAGGGATAAGGTATCATTTCAAAAGAAGTGAGAACAATAATGATCAGTGTTGCGTATCACTGCGCGCTGTGTATAATGCGACGACCCATAGATATTTAAAGACATGGATATCCTCCCTTTAAACGAGCTTTGGTTCCTCCTCTCAATATTCTTGTCTGGAAGCTGCTCTTAGCAATAAGATGCATACGCGATTGCGTAATGTCCACCTGGATTTGTGAATAGGTCAGGTTAATTCCTAGCCATGCACACATTTCAGCTTCCTCTGATGAATTGATAGCTTTGTCACGAAGTCAGGAATTTTCATGACCTATTGTAAAATCCAGGTGGACATGACGCAATCGCGTATGCATCGTATTGTTAATAGCAGCAGCCAGCATGAATATTGAGTGGCGGCACCAAAGCTCGTTCAAAGGGATGGGCATGGGCGAACGATCACATGAGTCTGGAAAGTCACTCAGCCATATTATCGAGCTTTGCACGTAACTTTCCCAATATCTAGCCTAAAACATTTTCCGTTATTGTAGCTCACTGATTAGCTCAGTCTGTAGAGCGTCGGGCTGATAAAGCGAAGGTCCTGAGTTCGAGCCTGAGACGATGCTTTTGCTTTTTTCCCGTTGCTTTGGAACTATATTCCACATCAGTCTATACGCCTAAATTCCCCAGCATCAGCACCGACACTATTATGGCCGAGAGGTCTAATACGCCGGGAGTGCTTTCACACTCGTGCTCCGCACGGGTTCGAATCTCGTCTGACTCTAATAAAGGTTCAAGGCATTTTGCGGTTTGGCACCGTGTGATTGGGATCAGCCTTGTTTCCTCCCCTAAAGGGTCAGGGCGCCTCGGCGCTAGAGTTCCAGGAATGCACGAAGAGACATGCTTTGGGCCGAGATCGCCATATCAGAAGGGCACTAATGGTAGTCGGTAAAAGGTCATAGATTTGACCCCAAGTCACGACACCTGAACGCCTGGCAACCATCGCGTAATCTTTTGAAAAAATCAATTTGATTTGTTGTTTACTTTTTTTCTCTTATAACAATAATCTCGTTATCTTTTCTCTTCTTTTCTTTTTCTTTTTATCTATATATCTTAATCTAAGCATTTAGATTGGATGATGCGAATTAAATAACAGGAAATAATTAATCAGAGACCCAACCCGTTAAATGTACTTCAAAATATAGATAGAAACTAATTGTAAATGTACATTTATACATGATATGACTTAGAACTTCACTTACTTTTTGGGTGTGCATAATCGGCCCGTCAAGAGAACATAACTTGGCACATGCAAGGATGTATGAATCGAGCGTGGACCAAACAGATACAGTATCTGTGATTGTACAGGGTATAGTGTACATGGACGGAAGATTGTCCGAGGGAAGAGGGTTTGTTTACAATTTTGAACGATCGAAAAGTTTGAGATACTTTGAGATAATTTGTGCAGAAGGCTGTGAATCGTTTGAAATAATCAAATATGAATTGTATTTTATTAGGGATCGCGCGCTTACTCGAATCTTTGCGCCGAATTCCATCTCGCGCTGTGTACACGAATTCGGGCTGATAAAATGCGTGTATAACCTCGGCTTTCTAGAGCCGGTAAAGGGTCTCGACGGGAATTTTCCTTTTCGTAATGAAATTATATTTCTCTTTGATGCTTTTAAAGGAGAGGTTTTGGAAGCACTTCATCATGACAGCACAACCTCGATACTTATAACGTATGCATGTTATAATTGGTTACGTCTGGTAGGCCTACTAGTCCAACGGCATAGCTCGATCTATTGACCTAATTGTTCACTTTTGTCTAAAATCACCAAATTTGGCAAGTATGTAGAAATATATATTTCAAGCAAATCTGGATATCAAGCCATCTCAAATTTTGCCCAGAAGAGCCATGACAGCCATTTAAAAAAGATAGGACGGCCATGTAAATGTAGTATTGACAAATTTTAAAAATAACATTTGAATGATATTTTCTCACATCGTGAGGTGTCATATAAAAAAAATGTTACATTTACTACAAGATAATATCACATTTAGCACCCTTTTCGGATTATTTTCATGACAGATTTGGGCAACTAATGATTTTTAACAACTTTTCCCTAAATGTGCATTTTGTTTTTACTTCAAAAATTGACCTCACCATTAATTAAAAAGTTGTTCAGAATCTGGTAGGATATAATTTTTTAATGTCAAATAATTGTTGAAAGAAATTGGGTTAACACCACAAAAAGCTGCCATCACGAACATGACCTCTTTTCTTGAAGGTAAGTATTGTCCTTGCTTCATTTGTATTATTTCGATGCTATGCGTCACTATGATAATAATTTATTGACAGTAGCACCTTCCAGCACCACTTGACACATGCTAATCATCCAGAGAACACTCAAATCATGCTTACAAAGGAAACAGAAGGAACAGCTTTTGTTGTTGTATTTTGTAGAGAATGCAAGAGTTGTAGTGCATGTTCATCAAATTGTTTTCAGTGAGTGTTGCTAGATCAATCGGCAGCTGATGACATAATACTGTGGTAGTGGTCCCTGCCTGTTCGAGAAGGTCCCTGATGCACTATCGGTATGATATTCACCACAGTCCATCATCAGCTTAATCTAGAGTGAAGATGAACGTTCATTGTAGCCGAGGGAGGAAGGACAATAACCTGTATATTTATTTACCATTCAAGCTGGCAATGAAGGGCTTCTTAGGTTAATTTGGTGTTTTAGACAAAAGTGAACAATAATTCAGGTATACCGCTGGACTATTTTGTCTATGTATTCCGTTCAAATATATAGATTTCTATCGCTGTCGCTGGCTCTGTCTCTTTTCTTTTTCTGTCTTTCCTCTCTTTCTCCCATCTCCCCTCTCACACCCCTCTTTCTCCCTACCTCCCCCTCTCTCTCCTTTTTTTCTCTTTCCTCCCATTTTCTCTCACCAATCTTCCATTTCAGCTCTCTCACTACATCTCTCACTCTCACTTTTCCGTTGCACACAAAACAACCTAAATTTCCCTCATCCCTGATATAACTAATATCAATATTATAGGCGTTCTTCAGACGATAGCCATTACATTCCGACGAACTGAAATTGATAATCAATTATTAACGATACCACCTACTCGAAATGCAATTGAATTCTTGCACCACCATTTCGCTTATGGCGCATGATTATGATCGACTTCCCTCTGTACTTTGTGGGTTAATGATAAAGATGGGTTTTCTCGCCCACTTTCCCCTTCTCCCATCCACTCAGTACTCCCCCCTCACCTGCCCCCCCCCCCCCCGTTTCCCGCTCTTTCTATACATGTATCTGTCTCCTCTTCATCATCATGTAAATGTGTTGTGTTCTTTCGCCTGCCCGTCCCTACTCTCGACCATTCACTAAATTTCCCCTGCTTGTTCTGTCCGTTCGTGCATGTACGGTATCTCTTCCCTTTCTTTCACCATGTAAATTCATTTTGTTCTTTCGCCCCGCCCCCCCCCCAACTCTTTTCCTACCCATCAGCTCTATCTTGTCCTCGCTTTGTTCTAATTACATATAGTAAAAATTAAATTCATACAATCAATTAAAATTCATGGGAAATCATACAAATTATATGTAATTTATATGTTTTTGATATAAGCTATATTTAAGTTATAAACTATATGAAATTAATTGTAAGTACACATAAATTACAATGAAATAGCTGAAAATATAAATTATGATTACTCACTCCCTCTCTCTCTCTCTCTCACATACACCCACACACACACACACACACACACACACACACATACATATATTTGTGTTAAGGTTGTTTCCAAAAGGATATAAGCCTTTAAGAGTCAGACAAATGGCCTTCTTAACATGCTTAAAGGATATATTTGTACCAAATGTAACTGTATCGCACAAATAATTTAATCAATTTGCTTTTGCATTAACATGTGATGTATGTGCTTTATAAGGTGTAGCTTTATATGAAAGAGGGAAAAAAAAAAGAACAATGACACAATTCTGAAGAAAAGTAGTTTCAATTCCAAAGGTTTACATCAATTAAAGAATAAACTAAACTGAGTTTCCTTTGAGTGTGATATTCCAATAACATTAAGAAACTATAATCACGAAAATCCTTAAAAACCATACGAACTAAAAAAAAGGGCTTTTCTTTCGGAATTTTGTCTCAAAGAGTTCAGTATCCAAAAAGGGTTACATCTATGTTGCATCAATACAAATTGGTTATGTTTTATTAGCATCATATAATTTCTATAAAAACAAATACAGAAAAGAAGAAATATATCCCAGAAAAATGTGGTTTTCATTCCAAACTAGGTTTGATCAACATTACCTTTGTTTTAAAGGGTATAAAAACATAACAATAAAAGATATATAAAGATCCGGATGTGCCAATGTAGTTATTTGTTAATCACTGCATTAGCACATCCAGATTTATCTTAACTCTGTATGTGCCACGTGAGTATTGTATTGTTTCACGATTGTTTCACATCGACATACGCAAAAAATCCCATTGAAAATTAAATTGTCTGGCACTCAATGAAGTTAGTTAAGAATGGTTTTACGTTCCCATGATTTTACAGCTCTAGATGCGGACATCGACTCTGGTTTTGTATAGAGGACACTCGATGTCAACGTAGCGTGGGTGTTCTCTGTTATGAAAACAACCTTTTACCCGACAGTGGTCCGGATGTGACACAACCAATTGATTGGTAGTGGCGGTATGCGATTGTTGATGTGAAGCGTAGGTTCAGTGATCTAAAAACTATGATGTGTCCGTCTCCGATCTTCGTGGAATCGCGCGCGCCCCCGTTCATCCCCCTTTTGTGCCGTTATCGATTGATTGTCTAATACCGGTCCACACAGAAGTCACAAACAAATAAAACAACAACCTTAAACCATCGCGGCAGGAAACGCCCACACCTCAACTCCCCCCCCCCCCCCCCACTCACGTCGCTGTTATTTTGACAAGCATTTTATTTCCTGTATGACATATATATATATATATATTTGAATTGAATTGAATTGAATTGAATCGAATTTATTTGTTTTCCATATATAAACAAAGAATAACGCATACATGAAAATGATACGTTTGCATGCATATACCGATCATTGAATATAGACAGACATGAACAAGATAAGTGTAACGCATATATGAAATTCATACCTCAAAGATTGCTTGTACATTTGAATTATAGAAAACTTATATCATATTATACAATTTGGGGAGCCTCTAAGCTTGTTTGGTTATACGCTTCCCTTAAAATGGGGTTTAGTAATCTATCTGATGACCATGCGTTTATCCTGTGTCTCTTTTCAACTTTTTTCGTTCACTTATTCGGAAGTGGTTGAATTAGGAATGAGGGGGGTGGAGCGTCGTTACTCAACTATTTCCTCTTACCCGCCATCCTTAATCCCTCACTCCACTAGTGCTTTCCCATGGGCATAATTCTGGCAAGTCAATCGCTTCCTAATTTCGGCAAACAGAACAGAAAAACCTGTTACTCTTAAAGGGATAGTCCACTCAGAAATAAGGTTGGTTTTAATCAAAGCTGAAACATAACAGAGACGTAACAGTAAAGGTTTGATGAAAATCCGCCAAAGGATAAGAAAGTTACAATTATGTAAAATTTTTATTTTGTGACGTCACGTGCGAGATTATCTCCTTTATGTCATGTATGTTGTGTACTATTTTTGTCTCGCCTGAACAAAGTTCAGCAGAGACCTAGTAATCACTTTTCCTGTTAGTCTGTTGGTCTGTTACAAAATGTTTAAGTTTTTGTGTAACTTGCTCTCATTTCTTTATTTCTGCATCAATTGTGATCAACCTTGGTACAAATGATCCATGGGTAATACTACATATGTCGTGATGAGGATGATGGGGTCAAAGGTCATCTAGGGGTTAAAAGGTCAAATGATATGAGGCCATATGCATCATTTTTCTCAAAGTTTTCATTTGACTTGCGCTCATTTCTTTATTTCTGTATCAATTGTGATCACTCTTGGTACAAATGATCCTTGGGTAATACCACGTGTGTTGATGAGAATGATGAGGTCAAAGGTGACCTCGGCACCATTTTAAATATAAAACTTAGCACTGTTTGTCGATTTCGAAATCAGGCGAGACTCGTGGTTCGCGAATCACCTTGTTTTTGGAAGTGTCGATTTTCTCAAAAGGATATGCATCATGTACATTTTGATAAAACATTGGAAACACGTTTCGACACACATACCTCTATGAAGACTATTGATTCCTTCATCAAAAACGGAAAAATAGCAATTCATGGCATCATACAGAACACAATATGGGAAAACATCTCGCACGTAACGTCACAAAATTGAAATTGTAAAAGATCATAACTTACCTATCCTTAAACGGATTTTTGTAAAATCTTAACTTATATGTTTCTGTCATGTTTCTGCTTTCATTGAAACCAATTTAACTTCAGGGTTGGCTTTCCCTTAAACCAATAAAGTGTCCAGTGGTCCAGAGACTAGTCGGCGATCTGTTGGTGACTGAGTCTCTGCGACGTCTACTGGAGACTAGCCAGGTCTCCAAGGAGTCGCGAGAAATTCAAAGACGCTCGATTTTTAAAGACCTTTTCTTGTCTCCAGCACATCTTGGAGACGTCTCTGTGACGAATCTGCAAAATGAGATGGGCCCATAGAGCTATGTTTAGCTCTATGGATAGGCCCTTCTTTTCATTCATTGGAGTTAACTGCCCGTGTGCGACTCGGTTTTTGTGGACAGTAATAGCAATGATCGGGGATTATAGGCAATTGGTCTCCTCCAGATAAGCCGTTTTGACGTGAGTTGCTCACAACTTTCCCCATAACTGCGTGGTCACGCCACGACCTTTCATGTCGACCTGTATATAGTGATTAAGTTTCAAAGGCTGGAATGCACTGTACTAGTCAATGAATATATCCATTGTTGCTAATTGGACGGATTTCCGACAAGTTTTGAGTTAAAATCAGTAACGTATTGTTTGAAGGATAGGCTCGATTTCATGGACTTTTTTTCAGTCTCCAGCACGTCCCCGTGACGTCTCCGCAAATGTTCATTGGCGTATTATGGTCCGTGTGCGACTCGATTTCTGTAGATAGTCATGCCAATGAACGTGGTTTATAGGCAATTGGTCTCTTCCCAGTAAGTCTTTTTGACGTCAGTTTTTCACAACTTTCCCCTTAACTGCGTGGTCACGCCACACCCTTTCTTATTAACCTTAATATAGTGATTCAGTTTCAATGGGTGGAATGCACTCTACACTTCAATGAATGTTACTAATTGGACGAATTTCCGACAGGTTTTGAGTTACACCGTTAGCAACGTATTGTTTAAAAGATGTTACAAAAATATGCATACATAAGGGAAGTGGTTTATTTAATGAAATCGGTATCATCAGTATTGCGTATCTCCTACACAGTTTGTTAACATGAGACCTTTACATGCTGTATGAGTTGTGTACACATACGACCAATTCATGCATTAATTACAATTACACAGGGGCAGATCAATATAGATTTACAAGACAATGAAACAACATGTTTCCACAATGGAAAATTAACGGGATAGACGTACATGACGTAAGACAACAGTTTGTAGGGAGACGAGTTGGGCACATGTGACAGGCCTTGCTTGCCGTGGACACCGGGCCAGATTTTTAAACGGTCACAAAATGTGTCACGACAATCACGGTGCAGGAAGGTCGCAGTTTAAAGGTGTTAACGAAACAAACGTGTCAGTATGTAAAACCATTGAGCTATTATGCATAATAGCTCCATGTTAACCCTTTATGCGCCGGATAACCTGCTTTTCTATGGGTTTTGTGTATCTTAATAGGTTGTTACAAGAAGTGGAGGGCCTAATTTCTCGGCGCACTACGTTTCGGGCAAGACGGGTGTCGCGTTGCCCCAGGGAGTATAACGTAAACCCCGCGTAACATTCCGGTTTATTTACACGAGTACCATTCATGGAACAAATGTAAGAACAGGTGGGGAACGTGCTTTTCATACCTGCACCTGATCCTTTGTTTGTGAGACAATGTTCACAAGCCATCGGCTTTCTGGTGATGCCTTATATTCATTGCTCATGAAAGTTTTTTTTTATTTTCGTTTGTTAAATGAATAAAGAATTGAATGTTAATGGAATGCGCTACACAACTATTTCCAGCCGTGAACAAACACGACTTCAGGATCATAAAGGCGGATTCACACTGCATCCGACATTCCGACATACGACACGACATACGACTTTCCGACATTTGATCCGACAAAATAAAAATCGAAACAGTGCAAATCCAATGTGTCCATTCACACTGAGGCAACACGACAAAAAAAGTCGTGTCCGACATATTTTGTCGTATTAAAAAATCGGATCATGTAGCGATTTTTCAAGCACGACAATCCGACATTTAGCCGGAGACCAATCACAACGGCGGATTCCTATGACGTCACTTCATAAGTTTGGCTTGTCAAAAGACTTTTGCTTCGCGGAAAATCTCTGCGACGGCCCCACTTCAGTCCCATCTACTAAAATGTATGTTGGACAATGTTTCCCTACGCGTCATATCTTTATCATGTTTTGGTTAAGCATTTTGCTATCGTTTGTAAAGAAAGGTGGGCAAGAATGTGATTCCTTATTGGCGGTAAGTTAATCAATGTCTATAAATGTCAGCTAATAGCGAGTTAATCTCGGTATTCAGTGCTCATTGAGTTTTAAAGGCTCGACTCGAGACAAGTGTAGTGTTTACGTTCGAGTAGGTCTACGTAGTCGTAAAAGTAAACGTTAAAAATTATACAGACCCAAGGCCAAGGGTCTACATGTAAAAAGTCAACGATGATTGATGGTGTATGCAACTGTTATCTACCTGCATAAATGTCATCATTCTAAAGTCTTGTGAGATCTAAATCGCACTTTAACTTTGAAAGGCCTGGACATGTACATGCAACATAAACATATCTAGTTTTAGAGGTCTAGGCTGGTATTAAACGTTATCAACTGAGTAACCTGTGGTCCTGTTTATTTTTATACTCGGATTAGGCTCTAGTCTAGATCTACTACTAGTAAGCTATTGCATAACCAACATTTCAACATAAACATCCGTAATACGCGTACTCTACTATACGTCTAAACGGTACTGCAGTTATTAGTGTTCTGTATTTACTCTGTTCGAATGTCAGAGTTTTAATAGATAGATCTAGATCTAATTTATACGTTGGATCTCAAGTTAAGTTACAGGTCTACAGCCTCGAGGTCAACATGGCTGTTAAAGGCTTTAAAATGTCATGAGATCGAAGTGAGATCTAACGACAAACGTATTATTGATCCATATACACTTTATACTGCGACCAGCCCGCTCACGCTCCGGCCGCTACGCGGGAGCAGTCCCGGGGCTACAGATACACCAGCTCATAACAACACAGATATCTAGAGGGTCTAGGTCTATTAATTAGAGTGCAGATTTCCCAGATCCAAACAAGTTTCTTTAGTAGCTAGTCTACTACTCACGTTTACTTTTAGATCTGGACTCGACCGTACCTATCATGGGTACCAAGTAGGTCTATCTTGATCAGTGACCCTACCCCATGGTATGATAAATCTAGCTAGCCGGCCGACCGGCCGGGCGTGCTCATGCGAATAGATCTAGGTCCACGGAGTGAATACTCGTATAGATAGATACTAGTTTTAGTAAAGAAATGAATTGACTGTTTGATATATCTGACGTTGGTTCGTACTATAAATGTATGCAGTGTACCTCTAGAACTAGAAAAGATAATTTGCTACACTCAGATTTCCTTGTTTAGTTACAATTCGTACTAGTCAGCCATCTATCAATATCATCAAGTAGAGTCTACTTCAATCGTAGACCGAAAAATCAGTCTCTATAGGACGTTGGATCCGCTTAGATTGCATCTGGCTCCTCTGAACGCCCTATTTATTCGGGGGGTATGTCCAAAAATGTCATTTTGATTAAAGAATGCCCCCGAATGAGACGGTTATTCCTGTCTACTTCAATCGCAGCAAGTTATCTGCTCGTCTATAGTCTACCAACATAGCCAAACCTTAATTTTAGTGAGATCTGACTAACAAAAATAGAGAAGAATTGGCCTGTATTCATGGGTTTGAGTAACTTTTTTTCGGGTTTAGAAGACTCTCAACTAAGTTTACATGAGGAGCTGATGTAGATTCATATTTGTTTGTAGGGGAATGGTGACAGTTTTCTTAACGTCAAAACTTCTTAACGTTAGTTTGTAGACTAAAAAAATACGAAGTGTAACTATTTTTTCTTGCAGAGTCACTGTTGGTGGAATGATTTAGTTCGTCAGTTAAATTATTACATGTAGAATGGCTGTAGATATGCGGCATGTTCCTAAAAAGAATGTACCAATATTCAACATTTCTTTGCATAGAGATAAGTGGAGAGACCATGCTGAGGCCTTCATCCAGCAGTGGATCGACAACGGCTGAAGAAGAAATAAATTCAATATCAAGAGTAGGCCTGTTCAACTGTTTATAATGTTTTATTTGATACTTTTCTTGCATCACGCACACTGGCGTAAACATGTAAAGTTCTTTCTTTTTTTTGAGAAAAAGATGAAATTTCGAGGGTGCGGGAGAAGGATGTCTGAGAAGAGGGGGAGGGGTGGGGGTGCCCCCCGTCCGATGTAGCTTCGTATGATAATGTTCCGATGTAGGTTCATAGCATAATGTTGTTTCTTGATCTCTAAGAAAGTTCTCACCGCGTATTTCAACCGTCTATATAGCATAAAATAATGATCGAATCTGTGAAAGGAAAATCAAGAAGGGGGGTTAAGGCTGAAACAAATATGTACAGATGTAGCCCTAGATTAGGGGAGTTTGGTGCCGAGGGGGGTATATATGCCTTTGCTGTGTTCATGAAAAAGAGGAGGGGACCTGGGCGGGGGGGGGGGGGGGGGGTAATTTTGTTGTGTTGATGCAGATTTGTCAAAGCAGAATCTAACAGATAGACTTAGTTTGAACAGGACACTCAAATCACTGAATAATCTTATATTTCCATTTGAGGAATCGTGATACCTGCAAACTATATTGTAGGCCTACATGTGTACAATGTCACGTTGCTGATATGATTTATACTGCATATGTCTGGTATAAAAAGAAAATCCCAAACATGCCTTAACATAGGCATAGCGAATGAACTAGATAAAGACATAACCTACCCTCTTATAATGGAATATATTGTTATGATTGTAATATCGTAAATTCTTCCTCTTCACTATAGGGTGAGTGTGGATTAGGGTGAGTGTGATTATGCCAACTTCCCAACACGAAATATTGATGCTGGTTTTCCTCTATTTTGGATAAGTACATATCTGTAACCGGTAACTTGATCTAGTATTGAGGCAAGAGCATGAGAATGAACAAGGAGACGTAAGAGTAGAGGGAAGGAGAAGAATGAGAGGGAAGCGAATGCGTGGAGGAGGGAGATGGTGGAGAAGGAGGAAGACGATGATCATCTACTTGTCTTCCCTCTTTTGTTTCTCCTCCTCTTTCACCCTTCTTTCTTCTAGTCATTCTCATTTGATTCTTTTCCCTACCCCCCCCCCTTTCTTCCTTCCTTCCTTGCCGTACTGCTCCTCCTCTTCTCCTCTATTCCTCACCATCAATCCACCCTCCCCCCCTCCCTTGTTCCCTTTCTCCCGTTTTCTTCCCTCTTCCCCTCGTTTTATATTCCCTTCCACCTTTTTCATCTCTTCCTTTTAACTTTCTTACTCCCGTCTTCTACCGCTCCAATTTCCTCCTCCCTTTTCTCCCGCCTTCGCCATAAGTTCTTTCCTTCCTCCTTCTTCCTTCTTCACCGCCCCCTCCTCCTGCTTCTCGTCCTTCTCAGATCAATATTTTTCTTGTGTTTATGCTTGGTTATTGCATAAAAAACTTGATGATTGATTGACGGACAGCAAATGTCGTGTCATCCGACTTTTTGCACGACATTTTGGAAAGTCGTTGTCAGTGTGAACTGAAATGTCGTGTCGTATGTCGTGTCGTACGTCGGAATGTCGGATGTCGGATGCAGTGTGAATCCGCCTTAACGCGCTGTATATCCGCTTTCTGATTGTTAGGCCACAATCTCATTAATAGTTTCATTCTCATTTGGCTTAAAAAATCGAGAAGTTACAAAAATCTCGAAGTAAGGGGACAAGGACAATAGGGCCATTCGGCTTTTGGTACGGTTGCTAGGCAAATTTCACCCTAGCTTCTCGATTTTTCTAACTTCTCGATTTTCGATTCTACGAGATGCCATCGAGGTGAACAGAAAAGGGAAAAAGCCTTTTTGTTCGCTATTGAAATTGGACAACTCTTTCCCACGTCGATTAACTATATATATCCTTTTGTTATTTTGTTGTTGTTGTCAGAAATACGTTCAATAATCCTGCTCCGATTCGGCCTCCACTCTTTCATCTTTTCTTTTTCCTTTTAAACTCCTTCATCAACATCTTCTTTATTATTTTGTTTTCTGTTAAGTGCCCCCTTTTTCCTTCTCCTTTTTATGTGGCATCTCGTTAGTCGTCGCCTTCAGCTGAACGGCCATATCATTAAGTCAAACTGAACTTTGTTGGTTCGTTGCACACATTGTACGGTGACAGTTGATGCGCCAATAACGTAATAACTTAATTGCTATCCTCGTTCCGGTCTCGGTTTTCTATCGCACAAATATACCTGGCGCCAAGTTTAAGATATTGTATCGACTGAAAATAAAGACGGAAGGATGAGCGGAAAGACTTCACAGATGCACCATCCCTTTGTACTTGACAAAGGGGCTTTGCCGCGTTTGGAAGTCGAGTTGTTTAATTGGGCATGCGATGATAGAGGCGGCGATAGATGTATCAGCATGATTGACTTAAAGAGGGTTATTTGTCAGTTGAGGAATCCATTCACATATTGCCGTCTTGATCAACTGCTGTACAAAGGTGAAATTCCTCTCGTAAGTGATATGTTTACGTCATAATGAGAGATACGAATGGCATCCCTGTCGCCATAAAGATAGGATCTTCCCATTCAGAGATTTGGTTACGTAGTCATGGCAGTAGTCTCGAGTGGGCTAAAAGAATTATGCTATTACTACAACAACATCAACTGCTTCTAGTACTACTACTACTACTACTACTACTACTACTACTACTACTACTGATGCTTCTTCTACTACTACTACTACTACTGCTACTTCTACTACTACTACTACTACTACTACTACTACTACTTCTACTACTGCTGCTACTTCTACTACTTCTTCTTCTTCTTCTTCTTCTTCTTCTTCTTCTTCTTCTTCTTCTACTACTACTACTACTACTACTACTACTACTACTACTACTACTACCACTATTACTGCTACTACTATTACTTCTACTGCTACTACTACAATAGGTTATGCTATTTTGCTTTGGGGGGGGGGGGGGGGGTCCTTTTGTTGTTGTGTTTATCATGCCGTAGGTGCAGTGCGTTATGTGAATATCGCCAGACAGTCCAGGCTGTGAAATGCTCTTGCCATTGCCTTGTGGACTTTTTCAAGCCAAGCGATTCTTCACAGTTGTATTGATCTGCTTTTTCGAAATCACTGGAGCGACGACAGGTGAGAGTGTTGAACCAAAAGCCCCATTCAATGATGGATTAATTTCTTGCAGCAAGAAGGGTTCTAATTTCACCTTTCATGGCGAGGAAATGGTTTTCAAAGTCAATAATAATACCACCCTGTGTTATTATAAGAAAGAGAGATTACATAGCCATCCGTCACTGAATATTGATTCTTCTGTGTATGCACTTTCCCAACTCTTCGCTCAAAACAACTGCATGTAAATCCACTTGGCTTGAGAAAGTTCACAAGTTCCAATAAGAAGTAATTATGTTTATTTATTTTATTCATGTTTTTTTTTATCTACAAATGAAAATGCAGGGTAGACACATTTATTTACAAAACTGCTTTTCAAAGACATACTTAAATACAAGAAGCCATACTTACATTTAAAGGGAGCGCATAAAATAGTCAGCTCTTGTGTAGCGCGCTGAGCATGAGCGCCGACAATGCGCGTAGTGGGATGGTGTACAGGTCCATACATTTTGATACACGCAGTGACCGGGTGAGATGGAGCCAGCGAAAAGCCGAGCCCACTGCTCGGAAACTTTCGTGAGCAGTCCGAGTTTAACCAAAAGTAAGCAGCTGAATCAAATACGAAGCCGTTTGCTGGGGCATACATGGTACATGTGAATCTGAACCAGCGAACGAAATAACCCACCCTTTCTTAATGCTGGTAATTTAGCAGGTAGAGTGACATATTTTAAGCATGCATACAATAACATTGCCAAATGGGTAAAGATGGTGGGTAAATGATGACCAACGGAGTGAGAATTCCCCGAATGGACAATTGCTCATAATGGATATTACAGGATACAGAAGTAGATTTGTTAAAGCAAAATGTTCACAATCGGCCACACCTTGTCAATGTTGTTGTGGTACATTACGGTACATGGCGCGCCGTCGCGTTGGATAGTGATTACTCACCGATTAACGCTAAATACGACAACTTAAGAAGTTTTCTTCACATTCCTCGCGTGCATGTCAAAAGGTAGTTGCCGCAATTAACATACGGGTGACCACTGGACGCATTGTTAGTGGTCAGCGACTGGTGTCGGAGTGACCATGGAACGGAGAAAGGTTTTTTATGTTAGCTTTCTGCGAAATGGGTGAAATTGGGGTGAGCATGAAGAGGTCAAACTCTCAATAAATGCAATATATGGGACATATTTACTGAGCAGACGGTGCGAAAATAGCGCTATTTGCGAGAATCAGTCATGCTATTATATCTTTCAGAGAGCTCAATGTATACGATTATGTAACATGTTAACCTCGCTCACTAGACACCCAAGTTATATCTTCGTTAGATTTGGGGGTCAGTCTACTGGGTGTTCACGAAGAGGGTGTGGACTCTCACACACGCACACGCACACACACACACACACACACAAACACATCACACACACAAACACAAACACGCGCTCACACACACGCACACACACAACACACGCATAGACAGACACGCACACACACGCTCATTTTGAATTGCATTCTACAATAGGGCTCAAAAATAATGTGCCCCTGCTCGAAATCGAAAACAGTACCCTGACAATACACAAGTTTGTTTCTCCAAAGAATAATGTGCCCTCGGAATGGGGTACTGACCATTGCGAAGTCGAAAGTATTTATATACCTCTCACATCGCTTTCTCTTTTCTCAATAAATGTGTATTTTTATTATGTAGTTCTTGCATTGATCTTGTCTCCCCCTTTCTTTAATTCTCTCCCCCTCTCAGCATGTCTAGCCTTCTTCTCTCAAATCTTGTATTTTGCTTCTTTCTCCTCTTCACCCTCCCTAGGTTCTTCTCCTCTCCGTTTTCTCTTCGCTCTCCCCCTCCCACCCCTCCCCTCCCCTTCCCTTCGCTCCTTCCCATTATTTGGTTCAAATCAGAACATTTGATCGAAGTATCCAAATACACGGAGTCAACCCTTATGTGGCCCTCATGTATTAATTCACAAATTATACATACAACTCCCATATAGCAAACATTATGTCTGACACTAAAAGGGTTAAGTTATGATCCCTCCATTTCTCCTTTTTCCCCATGTCTTCTCGTCCTTCACCTTATTTCTCATTGTGTTCACTTCTGTGAGGTCTTTGTGGATAATAATATATTAGTGTAACCCCTGGCATGCCACTCTCTATGCTTGTATCACTGATATGGAATGCACGTGCGAATTGGGGAGCAAATGCTTTAGGCAGAACTGACTTTCAACAAAGGAATCTCGAAGCGGTTGACTTGAAGATTTTGTAAGTTGTTAGGACAGCGGATACAAAGTTTTATTTAGAAAGGCCATGATCGACAAACGCTAGCAACAATGTACTTTTGGAATCGTTTAGCCTGCGCACGTAGTGTCTCTCTCTCTCTCTTCTCGTCCACCCCCTTCTCTCTTTCTTCATGCTATTTCTCCACACCCCCGTCTTTCTCATATCTTCCTTGACTTCATACCTTGCTCTCCTTTCTCAAAAGGTTTTCGGTTAATCTTGATAAGAGAGGGGTTTTCTGCCCTACCATGCCAAGGGTGTCACAATATCATTATATTTCTTAACAAAGCAACGCACTTTGACTAGTGTCAATGCGCAGAATACTTGGTACAATGGTTCATTTCCAGATTTGCGTATATACAATAGTAGCTGTGTGTTCACTTGTTAAGCATGGAAGTCAGTCTTTAACCTTGCGTCGGAACAAAAAAGAATCGACTCGGGTCACTTTTTTTAATGTCTACTCCTGTCTAAAAAATATCACATCATTGCTTTATTGCGCAAGTAGATGTGGTGACTGGTTATGAAAAAACACTCGAGTCAGAATGGCGACGCCGGGGTGAAATAACCCACAGAGTTAACGTAAAACATGTAGAAAGTTAGATGAAGAGAAGTATCAAACTACATATACTTTATTTCTAATCTTCAATCACTATCGTATGTTGTATAAACTCGTAGAAGACAATAATAATACCGGCATAGGCATGCAAGAGACGTCCTTCAATTGTTTAAGACAGTGGGAGCTAAGGGATGTAATACAATCCTTCTCGGGAAACCAACAAAGTTTCTGAAGAACAAAGATTATAAGCAATGTCCATAGGGGGTTATTTTCTAATTAAAAGGAGGATAATATTTGACAAAATAGTAGAATCGGCAAAGCAGATAATTATTTGGTTCGTTTGGGTAGGTATTGCATGAATAACCAAACACCCTAAAATTGACGGACACATAAAAAATAGACAATCAGAATAGTGTTTCATATAAAAGATGCAAGTTCGCTTTTATTCATGATGCGAGTATATATAAAGTTTGCACATATAATATGCTATATAAAATGTATATTCAAATAAATACGCTTCTTTCATAATTCTAATTTAAACAGGTCGAAGCAAGACGCAGTTAAAGACAAGTTCAAGTTCAGTATGGAAAAGAATCAGGAAATGGTTAGCAGGATAGGTCCAACCACACTTTACCAGGTTTTCCATTTTTGTTAATTTCAACAATTCTAAGATGTTCTTGTGGGTTTTTTTCAAAGTTTTTCTTGCCAGAATATGCTCAAAATACTTGTACCAATCTACCTTTCGAATTCGTACGTTTCTTGACGACAGCCTGTTTTTGGAGTGAACTATCCTTTCAAGTGATATTTATCCGTTTACTTTTCTTGCTGTTTTACATTAAGTCGATATTTTACAGGGATATTCGGACAAAGTTTCACTGCAACGTCTAAATTTTGTACTACGTCCCCGACTTCACAGTTAACAGCTACCATCATCTGCAGTGTACATTATATATATATACACCCGACAAAATAGAGTTATGAATCTATCAATTCTCTTTAATTTAATGCCTGATTACATCTGACATACAGCACAATTATATTAATGAATAGCTAAATGATAAAAATTGTCGTTGAAAGTAGAGTTTTACACTGACTATTCTTTGAAGCAGATTGTGATAATGAGAATCCCTATTGGCGATATAAGTTTGAGGTATGTCACATGTTTTTCTGATACATGTATAACTATTTGATATCACTTAACTTTCTGACTCTGCACAGTATTCATATATAACTGATATGCGTTGATTTCCGTTTTACTGAAACTTGTCTTGCTGGATTTTCAAAGACCACTCGCGACAGTAGCTCGGCTAAGTGCGAGAGTTCCAATGCTCGTTATTTGCGAGATAAGGGAGGCGTTTCTTTATGTCAAAGGTCACGTGACACGCTCCATGATGTCATCCTTCGTTCCTATCCAATGTCTGAGCCCGAGAACACGCGGTTTGCCATCCCTCTAAACACTGCAGCATAGCACAACCGGAGTGCGACGACAATGGTTACAATGTAGGGTTGTGTGTCCATCTGACGTCACAAGTATTAAAGGTCAAGTGTAGATTGCGCCACGGTGTCAGAGCATGCGTCAATACAAAGGCCTGCTTTGCGCCTAAATAGAGCTCGACTCGATGCGGTGCGATTTCTCGACGTACGACTCAGCGATCTTTAAAGCGGTGTTCGTTGGTGTTCGCCAACATCGATGTACGACAGAGTGATCTTAGTGATGTTCGTCAATGTTCGTCAACGTCGATAAATACAACATAGCGATCTCAGTCATGTTCGTCGGTGCTCGTCACGGTCGACGTTCGACCTAACGATCTTAGTCATGTTCGTCGGTGTTCGTCAACAAAAGCACAGTCATAAGCGTTTAGAGACCGCCTCATAAGTCGACTGTTGCGATCTGCGATCCGTTGTTAAGGACGGGGATCTTGGCCTTGGCGAATCGCGCGACCTCCGACTGGTTGATGGCGAAGAGGTGGTATTTATCGACCTCCGTCATGTCCGTGGCTCCGATTCTCTTATACAGCTTCATCACGTCCTTGTTCCACTCAACCACCGTCCCCTGGATCGCCTTGCAGCCTCGGTTCTCAGAGATCTGGACAGGGGAAAACAATAGGGACAAAAGATTAATTAAGATGCTCAGATGAGAATGTCATGCAACAATATAGCTGAACCACCTTTATAAAAAAAAAAAAAAAGTATAAAAAGCATACGGGCTTTCACCCCTTATTCGCAATAATGCAAATGTCTGCTCCGTCAACATGCCGTCACGCTTACACACGCGCAAGACAGGTAAGACGATATATGTGCACGGTCTGTTTGTTTTTGAGTTCATTACCCTACGAGGTGTGTGTCTACAGAGAGGTCACGTCATCACGTGTTCAAACACACACACACACCCACGAAAAAGGAATGAATGGCCATATTAAACCTATCTATGTCACACAAAATGCTGTTCTATGGGATTCATGCCCATTAGTGGTGACAAAATGCGCACATGGCACATAAAAGAGTTAACGTCAAATGACAGACAAACATTCAGTTCAACTTTCAGGAGGTTGGTCTCACCTTGGCTATTGTGTGAAGGAGAGCTATGCCGAGACCGGTACCTAGAGAACAAAAAGAAAACAATCATCAATTAGAAAAGTTTGTTGGAGTACTTACGTACATAACTTATTCTTACATTTATAATAATATTTGTACATGCATGTATTACTAATATAAATTATTACCATTAACATTCTAATCATTACTTCATGTACTTGTATTTCATGTAATACCAAGAATATTGGGTTTAACACCTGCTAGGTTAAGTTTAACCGCCAAGACACAAATATTTTTATCCATTTGTTGTGTTAATGTGTATGCGTGTTTGTGTCTGTGTGTGTGTTGGGGATGCTATTGAATTATTCATAGCTTTAAAATTTAACACCTTGTGTGATACAATTTGATGTCGTTTACATGGAATATCGGGTATATACTTAAACTACGGCATCAACCAGCGTTATATTTAAAACCATCTAGTCTGCAGTGTACCATTATACTCGTACAATCGTTTATAAGCGCACGATGCTTTACACCCACCTCTGTATTCCGCGTCGATGTAGACGTCTTCGAGGTAGAGCAAACGCCCCTTCCACGAGCAGTAGCCCATGAAGAACAGGGCGTAGCCCAGGATGGGGGCGCCCTCTGTCGTCTCTCTATCCTCCAACACGATGCTCTCGAAGACGGGGGATTCCCCGAACCCATCCCGCCGAAGATCTGCGGAGGAACGAGAAAAAATGGTATCTTTATCATTAGTTCTTCTGAGTTTCAATATGTTTAAAGAGTCGACCACAATACATGCAAAACTACATCATTCAAAGTAAGGGATGGTATATATTTTGTAACGGAGACACTTAAAGTTGCACAGTTCACTCGTCTGCTACGTTGTTAGATATGTATGTTTCATCTCACAGGTGTGTTCACAAATTCACTGTTGCTAAATGGGGCAAATTATCATGTTGGGTTTCCACTTGAGAGACATGGCTATCTGGATTAAAGTTGTGCGTAGAACCTGGCAATCTGATGACAATCACATGTTCCAACATTCATTGTAAAATAGCTCTAGAATAAGATAACATAACTATAACAACGGTGAAGAATTTGCATTGTTAAAATAACTATTGGACACACATGTACTTGTATACAACATGATTCAGTCACATATCGTACACTTACCTTCTTCAGAGACTTCTACCCGATCTCCGTAGTCCTCGCTCTCTGCGAGTCTCCTCATGAGGATTGCGATTTGAGCACAGTCTTCCACCTTTCCCTTGCGGATACTGTACCGCGTTGTTTTCTTGGGCTTCGGGTTCACCTGGGGGGGGGGGGGGGGGGGGGGCGAGACAAGATAGATGAAGAGCAATGAGAGCAGTGTTTCCATGGTTACATTACAACTTTACAATACGTTATTCACACTACTCGATTATTACACTTTGAGCCTTCTGCAACCAACATGAAAAAAAAATTGAGGGGAAATCATTGTTCCTTCTAAAACATGTTACGACAATTTTGTCTGGCAGGAATCAATTTGACGTTTCTTGCCAATTGAAGGGGGGGGGGGTGATAACCAATTGAAGAAAACACATTCACATTCGAGAATCAGTTGCTAGTATGAGACATTTATGAGAAAAAGAGTTGATTGATTGATTCAATTCATTCCATCACTATGATCATAATGTGCTACATTGATTCCATTGCTTGCCTCATAATCAGGAAAAAAACGAGATGCAATTGGTCCCTGTTGATTATAATGTGGGAGGTTTTTGACAGGGAATGTGGCAATGAAATTGATTGTTGAAGAAGATATAGAGGGGGATATGGAACGGAACGAAGGAGAGAGAGAGAGAGAGAGAGAGTCAAAGAAACATTGAAAATGGGACAACGGATGACGGATAATAGTGCCTTCCACCACTTGTCAATACGGTAAAGATAAACTCACTAAGTACCAAATATAGAAACTGTGCATTCGTACAGACAGAACGATCAATCTTCAAACAGAGCATGAAGCGAAAAGAGAATAGAGAGATTTTTTTTTCTCACTGCCCGTCTGGTCCAGTTATTACGGTTATGGAATAAAGTTGATACACATAAGAGTTTGCACCTGGAAGCCCTCCATTGCTGCGTAAGCTCATCTTTTGAAACCCTTACACTTACACCGTGTCGCATTCTTCTTTCTTCACATATAGAAATATCTTTTGTATTGTCGTATTAGTGTTCTACAACGCCCGAAGCCCATAACCTAAATCAGTTGTAGATTGGGTTTTGAAACCAGTAAACAATCACCGCGGTATTTCAAGGAGACAATAGGGAAAACATAATTGTGATTTAAAACGTTTAAAAGAAGCCGCTCTCTCATAAAGGAGGTTTAGTTAGTCCCGTTAAAGCTATCGAACACAATGTTTAGAAGCCATAAACAGATAAAGCCGCATGCAAATGTATCTCTCTTTCATGCTTTCCTCCCTTTGTTCCCCCTTCTTCTCCTCCTCTTCCTCCTCGTTTCCTCTCTTCACTCCTCCTCGACGCCATGCATGCTTGCATGTGTGCACGCACATGCACATGCACGTGCAACTGAACTACCCTTAGGCAATGTTAGGGGGTGTAAATTATTTTAGCAAAGAATGGAACATTCATAATGGCATGGTTTTCCAACTACCATGATCTATGTTCCAATCGCGATTCTTTTGCTAATCCCGTAGTTTCGCGCGGCAACTTCTGAAGGAAATGATGGGTGGTGAAACTCTACGTACTTTCTGACATGTCCGAGTGTGGGAAATCGGAAGCATCATAAAATTATGACATGAACCAAGGACGGTTTGGATCGAATACGCCTTGTCATGAACAAAGTTTGTCTAATGTCCACAAACAGCTGACAGATAGAAGACGTACGGAGTCCAGAGAACAACAATGGCGAAAATGATGGATGTTGTATTATACTGGATCATACAATACGACTTGCTGTCAGAAATAGAAACCCGTTTAATCCTATTCTCACTCGTCGACGAGGTAATGGGGCACCACAGGCAGCGACTCTTGTCAAGGTAGAACAAATAACGGATCAGCAGGTTGAATGTTATAAATGGGTCAAAGATAATAGGGTAGATTCAGATCGGAGTGAGATCAACGGAGCATGGAAAATCTCAAGTGTTATTACTTCAAGGGCGCCTCCACAGGAGCAGGAATAACAGGGTTCTTCTACACGAAACATGATTGCGATCGGCGCGGAGCCTTTCGCTTCTGCAATCGCGTTTTTGTACAAGTTGTTGTACCCGTGTGAAAGAGACCAATATCTCTCTGAACATAGATGACGTACTTGATAGGTGATGAATACATTCTTCACCGTTAGCATGGTTGTGTTTATATGTCAAATCATTTTGCAATCATAATGATTGTCCCGATATTTCAGTATGTTCTTAATTTGATATCTTAACAGGAATGCTATGAAGAGAGAGAGAGAGAGAGAGAGAGAGAGAGAGAGAGAAAGAGTCTGCGATAAATCTGGGTCCTTTAGACCTTTTAGATAGTCCTTACTTATATGTTATCAATATATTGTTGATTTTCTCCGTGGTACCTTTTAATTTGACGCAAGCGTATCTTGTCGCCGCTATTGTTATAGTCTAGGTTCTAGACAGTACCATCCCAGAAATATTGACCCATCCCTAGTCTACTCTATCATGTTAGGGTACCTATCAACATAAAATGAGAATCAACTGTCAGCTATACCACACCTGAGTCGGAACCACGTCTAGACTCCAATTGTAAAGGACGTGATCGCCTACTTTTGTGGTAATCCTGATTTAACATTCCTGTCGAGGTGCTACGTTTTGATGGCACCGGGGTTTTGATTCCCATCTGATACCTTTCTATGCTATTTCTTCGCGCCAACCCTTGATTACTCGGGGGCATTATAGGCCGTTTCGTTGGAATAAGGTGCAATACCCTTGTGCCCCATGGCCACCATACGCATGCACAACAAAAATATTCCTTCGAACTATGATGGCGCAATGAAGCTCGCGATTCCCTTGTCGCCGCTTTAATACCCCCAAAATGGCGCCACAGGATTTGCAGTCATTGTTAATTAATGGAGCGACCACCCATTGATATGAGTTGATAAGGGTAATGATTGATGATATTTTGATAATGAATACGTTCTATGATTTGTACACAGAACTGATTTTGGTCCCGGTGTAGTCAGAAAGTCACAATTGCATGACTGACGGGGCCGAGGAAAGAAGGAGTTGGAGAGAAGAAAACAGGTTATAGTGGCTGTGCACCGAGTGCACGTGGTACCCATATTCTAAGGGTAAATAGTGGTAGAGGGAGAGAAAAGTACTGCACTTTCGAGGAATGACCCAAGGAGGAGCTTAACCCACTTTCATTTCACATGAATGTTTAGAATTAATATTTACAGTTAGCTCTAAAGAGTCCCCACCATGCCCCCCCCCCCCCCCATCCCTCCACCGCCTCCAGACGTGCCATAAAAGGCAGTCTAAACAACGGAATTGCCGCGCGCAAAATGGCTGCTAAAATCCCCATGCAATTGCGGGTCTTCTCGCTTTAGTCTCTTTAGTCTCAATGTTGTTTTCTTAAACATGTCGCATTCTTTCCTTGCTTTATCAGTCTTTCTTCTCCGTCTGTCGTGTTTGGCCTGTGCCCTAACCGGAGATCTGTTTTTTTTTTCTCTCTCTCAAAACGTTTTTCTTTATTTTCCGTTTCATCAGTAACAGTCTGGTGCCATAATTTCGCTCATGGCTATACTAAACCTAAAGTCAAATTGGATTATCATTGAACCCCCGATTGTTGATATGAACATTTGCCGAATATTTTGGGAGTCAACTTAAAGTTTTCTGCTGAAAAGTCTGGACCTGATTTGAAACTCTTATCCTCCAACCAAGGACTACATCCACGATAACAACAAGCAGTGATTAAGACCATTCTACCATGCTTAGAAGCTAGAGCAAACATTTGGTAGTTCAGTTATTGAGGGACTGTTTCCACTTCCTAATCCGCCAGTGAAAGGTCAAAAATCACGAGCTTTCAACATATTAAGTAAAAAACACACTTGGCGTGTACCTAACATTCAGGTGGCAGTCAGGTCACGTGACCATCGCGCTCTGGCATGGGGCAACGAAACTAGGCCAATACATGGATGATGTGAAAATCGTCTTTATCTGTGCTATTACGGGGTTGTTCTCCTTGGACCCATAATCATGATAAGCTCATTGGTTTATAGAGATCATCGAAAAGCATAACAAGAATTCTATTCATCTTTGTTCGCCTTTGATGCAGCTTTACAGATCCCATTAGCGTATGACTTAATCTGGCTCACAAACAGTTAACGCGTTACGCTACATGCTCCCAACCCGATCACATCTTCTTCCTCATGTTCGAGGCCAAACATGACCATAATCTGGTTAATTGTAAGTCTACACATGAGTCTTAAAGGATAAGCTATTTGGTGGAAGGCACGTGAGTCCGCTTTCACGCGGAGACTTCATCATGGACAAGCAAACACTGCTGTTTCTCGTCACTAAACACTAAATGGCCGTGTACTGCTGATAATGATCGTTTGTTATCAGTTTAGTTCGAAACATTTTATACACCTTAACTGTAATATATAACGAGGTATGTGCAATTAAAGCAGATAGTCTGAAGATTGACAGACGGAGATGTGAGAAGGAGGGAATGACAGACGGTATGTTCAGAGTCAATAGAGTCAAACCAGGAAGCTGGAAAGAAACAACGGCTCGGAGCGCTGGTCGCCAATACGAGAAGACGCCACTGGAGGCGTGCGATTTTTCATATATTCGTCAACATGAGACTTTATTGCGGCAAACAAGTGTGAAATTCGTTTTTAGTGGATAATTTTACATAGATTAGTGGAAACTTATTTTTCTAATTTAGTAACCCTTTAAAACATGTGAATAAAGACATGAAATAAACTTCACCCACAGAGTTTGATTTCCAGGTCTTCTTCGTATTGGAGGAACTTCTGCTGGCGGCTTCAGGTGCATACGACCAGGTTAAAACAAGAAGACGCGCGGGAAATTTCCTTCCGAAAAATTGCACAAACAATTCCAGAAAAACTTTGCAAAAGATTTTTCATATCATATCAGCGTTACCATGGTTACCGGTTCTTGGCACACGACTTCATAACCATGTTGACACGAGCAAACATTGGTGCGAGTTTGTACCGGTCATAACAGAGCCTTCGTATCTAGATATTTCGTCACCTTCATCAGTCATTAGCGGTATAAGGAAGAAACTGAAGCGATATTGGACAAACTGATCCACAGCTGCCCCTGATGTGACGTTAAGATTCCACGTGTTATACCCATCACGTGTTACCATACAGAGGATCTCACAATGAGACCAGGAAAACGAAGGCCATTCAGTCGGCAACTTATCTCCTTTAGATGTTTAGATCACTAGACCATAGCAGGTGGGTGGAACGCCCAACATGGGATCATTCATCATGCTTATAGTGACCATAATACGCGGTTCTTTTGTCTGCAATCCATTCTGCCCAAACCATCAAAAGCACTAATGTACTGGACTTTACCCACCATTTTTCTAAGAACGCACACAAACTGAGCTCTTGAGTGCCATTGATGGATTCTACTTCCTCTTCTCTTTACATTGTATTGCTTTATTTCACAAACATGACATACGCTTGTTACAAGTATTTGGTATTGTATTTCTCATGAATGACGTATTAAACCCACCCAGCTTCGAGAAATCGTTGTATTTACTTTACCGAACCCTCACGCATAATCTTTTGCTCACAATGAAGGAGTACTACCGTGGTCTCGAGACCGGATTAATAGTTCTCTGATGGGGGGTAAGCTATAATTGCTCTGGCATTCCGTGATTTCTTCAAGTAGGTCTTTGCGCTATAAGAAATCCACGAGGGTTTAGGAAAGGGTTCTTCAGAACGCCATCCACCCCAAAAAGCGACTTAACATTTCTTTCTGATGAAGGATTACTAGTCCAACGGCACACGCTTGATATCAGATAATTAATTCCCAGATGCATGGGTCTTAGCGTATCTTATAGACGTTCATGGTTCCTACAAGGATCGTCAACGATGTTACGATCCCTAGGGTAAAAATGAGAATATGAACAATAAGGTAGATATTGGATTGGGGAAAAGAAATATTCAATGTTTGCTACTTGGAATGTTGAGAACAAAATCAGGTTTTGCTGTGTGCGCTTCATCAAACTTAAGCGGGTTTGCAACTACAGCAAACACACGACCATCATTGAAGTATATTCTGGATGGACAAATCTAATTCTTGATTTTTTTTTTTGGTTGTTGCAAAACTAGTGGATCAAGCGAAGACCGAAAAGGCTGCAGCTCACCGAAAGGCTTTCACCCCATCTCCTGCCTGCAGTACATGATCATCGAGAAATTAAAAAAACAAACAGTCGCTTCCTTCTTAAGTTATAACTGTCCCTCTTTCTCAGGCTAGACATGATTCAGAAGATATATATAGTACTGTAAACCCCGATTTTTGATCCCTTTTGTCAAGCTGGAGATGATTAAAAGCTGGAGATTAAAAGCTATAGATGAGTAAAAAGGTATTCATTCTTGTACATTATGGAACAGACTGTGAAAGCCCCAGCTTTTCAGTTTTTGTTAAAGCTGGATATGGATTATTTTATGGAACAAAATGTGTCCAGCCAGTACATAATAGATAACAGCACCCTAAGCTCCATCGTGTGACCCTGTTAGATTAGGTGGACATGGTTTGGAACAAAAGGTATCCCGTCAACCATTACGGATAGATCAAACCGTTAGCCGTGAGGTTTGGCCCTGGTTCTCCCGGTAAACGTGGTTTACAACAAAAGGTTTACAGCCAGAACAAGTGTTATCCCCTGGTTTAGTCTTATCGTTAAAGCTGGACATGGTTTAGGACAAAAGGGGTACATCTCATGCCTTCATCGACCACTTCTCAAGTGTGTCCAGGGGGAGGAATGGGGCGCGTCCGGGGCTTGTATAGGAAAACGTGATATGTACTTCACGTGCGGCGATGATAGCCACTCCAATGGAGCAAAACTAAAGACAAGGCATTAGCAATATTGTGTCTCGCCCACTTGCGCAAATAACCAGAAATATCGCGATCTCCGTTGCTACGCAAAAGACTTGTCTGTGACCTCCAACGGTACCATAACATGAAGGTACCCCCAGTGCATCTATGACCCAAGTTAGGTTGTAATCCAGCAACCTATGTGAAGTTATTTGTCAAAAGAGAGTCTTGCAGGTAAACTTTAACGTATGACCTCAAATGACCTTTGACCTTATCCTGTGACCTCCAACGGCACCATAACATGAAGGTACCCCCAGTGCATCTAAGACCCAAGTTAGGTTGTAATCCAAGCAACCCATGTGAAGTTATTTGTCAAAAGAGAGTCTTGCAGGTAAACTTTAACGTATGACCTCAAATGACCTTTGACCTTATCCTGTGACCTCCAACGGTACCATAACATGAAGGTACCCCCGGTGCATCTATGACCCAAGTTAGGTTGTAATCCAAGCAACCCATGTGAAGTTATTTGTCAAAAGAGAGTCTTGCAGGTAAACTTTAACGTATGACCTCAAATGACCTTTGACCTTATCCTGTGACCTCCAACGGTACCATAACATGAAGGTACCCCCAGTTCATCTATGACCCAAGTTAGGTTGTAATCCAAGCAACCTATGTGAAGTTATTTGTCAAAAGAGAGTCTTGCAGGTAAACTTTAACATAGAAAAAGAGAGTCTTGCACATACTCTTTAATATATGACCTCAAATGACCTTTGACATCATCACATGACCTCTGACAACACCATAACATGAAGATACCCCTAGTGCTTCTATCAACCAAGTTTGGCTGCCATAGCTGTAACAGTTGCCAAGTTATGGATCATAAGAGAGTCTTGCAGGTAAACTTTAACATTAGGGTGCTTTCTAACGCGAGACCGAACGTCAAGCTACGAGTGACGTCATATTTTGCCACTGCGCATGCCCGAAAGCCTACACTCTCGTCGCCGTCCAATTCTGACGACGGGAGTCGGGGGAAATTTCCCCGATTCCACGTTGTGGTGAAAACGACAACGTGAGTGCGATTCACTTGTCTGAACGATCGGAATGGGTAGGTCTATTTTGTTGTTTCTACTTCTTGCATCATAAAATAGTTTCTTGAGAGGGCTTGAAATATAAACTATCAATCATTATGCGATCACATTTTTCATGAAATCGTTTCTTAGATCATGTAAATTTGAGTGAAAGTTTTGAATTTCATGTTTTAGCCTAAGTCATGTTTCCCAGCGGAAATCGACAAGGCCGGCCGCCGCGGCTGGCGGGCGACACATCGGGTGAGTAGCCTAGCCCAAATAGTTTTAGCTATCGGTATAAGCGCAGGTATGTGCACAAAAATACTAGTTTATGAACATTGTTAGGGCTAACTTTTTTGTTTATGGGTATGTTTAAGAAATTACTAGGCCTATCGTCCAGCATATCGCAGACAGAAGGCCTATGCAAATGCCAACATATCTCTAGCTCGGTGTAAGTTAAAGCCTGCGCCGGAGCCTGAAGCTCGCCATTTCGGATGATTCAGCGTGCGACGTATTCGACCATAGCGCTGGCGAAGCTTCGCACCGCTCTACGCACGGTCTTTGATCTGAACATTTAGTCACATGATATCGCCGAAGGCCCCGTCGTGAAAACCGAAAGCGCTTCTGCGACAGAACGAACGAGATCTGCACAACGTCGATACGCACCAGTTAACTCGTAGTAGCTGACGTTCGGTCTCGGGTTAGAAAGCTCCGTATTTGTGACGGACGACGGACGGACGACGGACGGACGCCATTTGGATCCCTTAGTCTCGCCTTCACCTCCGGTGGGCGAGACACAAACCAATCATCTCAGTTCTATCATCTTTAAAGCTGCCATTGAGCCTGCGTCATTGAGGCTCAGTGCTGTAGATACAGTGGACCATGCATACTTTCTTGTCATTCCCTTTATATTCCCTTCATAACTATTATCGGATCTACTCAAAAGTTGCTTTCATGAGCGGAGAGTAGGGAGTTTGCGCACAATCATTTTCTTCAATCAAAGGAATTTAGTGATTCCCGAGGTGCAATTATCAGACGCTTTGGCCAGTATTCTGAAGTCGGGTCTAAAGCCGACTTCAAAATACCGGCCTTTGACTTCAAAAGTGAATCAGTTTGTAGAACCTGAACATAATGGATTAGCTGACCCTCTCAGTCCCAAACCATGAAAAGGACATTAATTTTGTACACATGTCCACTGTGTACACGTGCCGATTGATCGATGGAACCTTGACGTGACGAACTTTCCCGAGTTAAAACTTCAGAACCGCTTGCGGTGTCGAGTCCATAACTATCATGTAGGTCCGTTCGTATTGATCGTTATAGTGGGCGAATGACTTTATTTGAAAAGTACTTTCTTGAACAAGTACTGAAATTGTAAAGGATCAACTCTCACCTGTGTAACACACACATATGGAAACACTTGACATGTAAGTAACACATATGGAAAAAATCGACGATTTTCTTTTTCTAGTTTTAATATTCTAAGCGCGGTTTTGTATGGAGCCGCACGTTAGTCCCCTAAATCTTGTCACGACGGTAGGTCACACGTTTGTAGGTCAGGAAAGGAGTACAACTGCAAGAAAGAGTTGGTGACACTGGCACTACAGGAGGGTAACACAATGCCCGTTCTCGACACTTCGCCCCATACAGGCGACACATATTTCTTACGATACACACTTCTGGTTTGGAGTTCGGAATAGTTTTATAGAAGTTGTGTACTGTGCAGGTAATGTGTCAATTGGCCTAATAAACAGTGTTATGTAGGCTAATCGTGCGCCAAGGTAAAGCAAATCTTAACATCTCGAGGAAGGTGAGGCCTGGCAGTGAGGAAAGAAATCCATCTCAATATTTTCCCGCCATATTAAACCTTTCATAATGTAGGTTACCTTTGAAGTGTGCTCTGCCCCGGCATTTCTGGTCAGAGGTAAATCAGCCAGTAAAAACTCCTGGCTATTTTCTTTAAATCTTTATGCCACATATCAAATCGAAAATCTTCCTGGAAAATGTTGTATTGGGGAGGGGGAGGGGGCTAATGATTTAAGACTTTTAATAAAAGTTGTGATCAAGGCTTGCATAAGAAGAGGTATTGTTCAGTAGCAGTTACAAAACTGAATCGATTCGTGTTTCTTGAAGCAGAGTTTTTATTGGACAATGAACCTAAGCTTTGACGTATTGATCTGTGTTCATTTCTATTTATCGGGTTATCGCTGAATTCTAAATAAGTTGTAGCAGTCCGTTTGAATCGATAGATAAGATCAATAATTTCTAAAGAAACCAATACTTGACTAATGCTGCAGACACAACTTAGCCATTTGTGCGTCTAAAGTGCATGTGTGCCCCACTAAGCTCATGATTTTGTCTGGCACTTCATAGGTTAAGTTAATCACCGGTAATGCGCATATTAAGCTATGATGTTGGTTGCAGGTTCAATATTGATAAGCCCGCGGTGTATTTTTTTCCCATCAATAATCTGAATTAAACCATACAACTTCAAACTTTTTTGCGGTGTTTACAGTATCTCACCGGTGATGCGCATTTTAGATCTTGTTAGTTGCAGATTCAATATTAATCAACCAACGGTGTAATTTTTCCCCCCATCAATAATCTGAACTCAACCATACAACTTAAAATCTCTGATGTGTGATCCACGAAACTTTAATGCAATGGCGTCTGCTTGCGCGAGCTGATGCATTTAACCCTTTGAAAGCCACATTTGCCCTTTTTCACAATTAATGAACACAAGTGGCATAGAGCAGAAGTTTATCTGGCCGACAGAGAGTTAATTCTTTTAAAACCAGAGGTGTACTTTGGCACAGGTAACTTCCACCTACTCCTATGTTGGCCTACAACATTTAGTCCGGCACAGAAAAAGAAATCGGTTCCGTTCACTTGGAATTAAGTGTACAATCGAAGTTGCAAAACGGTACCACATACCACCCACAGCTGAATAAAGACACGCCAGCACGTCGGGGCGTGCATGTAGCGATTTTCAATTGCCACAGCAGTCCAACGCCCCCCTTGGCATACAGAAACTGAAAGTACATTGTGATATGAATGTGAATTCAGGGATCAATTGTTGACAGTGCCGTGACATTGCCGTAGTCTACAGAAACAGACATAATTGTGACACTGTATCCAAGCATAACACGTGTCTGAAAAACACAGTTAGACAAGAGACCGACTTGTCAGATTGTTTTATCATAACAGGGAGACATTATGGCAGGGGGAGTCAGGGTACACAAACAAAATATGAAACAGACATAAGTCTAGGACAGTCACAGAGGACCCAGTAAGGGAGTTCACTTTTCAGGCTCTTCATCCCATGGTTTCATGATCATGGTGGGATCATGGACCCAATAGTGTGAAGTAGGTCCATGGAATGGTGATTGATGACGCTATTAAACATTAGTAGCCGGAGGAGACAGCAGCTTAAAAGGTAAAAATCAGTCTCTGTAGAGGACATTGGCTCCGCCAAGATTGCATCTGGCTCCTCTGAACGCCCCATTTCCATGTATTCGGGGGTATGTCCAAAAAATCTCATTTCGATTAAAGAATACCCAGAATGAAACGGTTATTCCTATCTTCTTAAAAGGTGGAGACGTAGAAAGAAGAAATCATACGAGGAAGGAGGAGAAGAAGAAAAAAGGAACCCGCCCCCAATTAAGCAAAAAAGAAACGCTCAAACACAAGAGGGGGGAGCAAAATACAAGGTGATTGAAAAACGCAATGATTAGAGAACATTGTCAAGTTTATCGACGAGTGAGTTGAGATTTGAGGGGTGCATATGGCGCGGGCTTACCTCCGTTTTGTCGGCGTGGTCTCTCTCGACATCACAGGTAAGTTTATCCTTGAGGACCAGGTGCGAGACGGTCGAGATGATCTCGGAAAACTTCGACGTCCTACCACTCTCCATCTTCTCGTTCAGGATGTCGTTCGTGAAAAATATGGAGCAACGGTCCAAACAAATCGGTCAGCTTTTACAGATTGGAAAGCTTGTCGTCGGTGTTCGAGGTATAATCCAGTAATTAAACGAAGAAATCACGGGCGCTGTAGATGGCCGGTTAACTCTTCCGACAGGCGATTTTGGCGCGGAAGTGTTCTGCACGATTACCGGTGTGAATGGCAAAAATTGAATTTGTGCTCTTTCTCTGCAAGTATCAAGCGTATATCGGTTTTACGCGATGATCTGTCGACTACACACTGGCTCATTTACTAACAGGTGATTTGTGGTGGTATTCTCCATGCGAACTCAAAGTTATCGACTGAGTGTGTGGTGCAACCCGCATTGCCCTTATGTTAAATGGCCCGGCGAGGCGGAGCGGTGCCTCAGCTGAATACCTGCGCATATCCCCGCAATCGTTTAATCTGCGCATTTCGTGGTAGGGTCCATGGTTGTGCTTTACTATACAGACACCGTTATATCAGGGAGGTTATATCATACACAGTTACAATCGGGTCAATCTTGGGCCAGGGACAGGGACGTACTGCGCATGAGCAATAGGCACATGCGCAATATGATACACTCTCTTTAGCATGGCAGGTTTTTTTTTTTAGTAGCCTAGCTTTCAGGCTGTTAAACATTTCTATTTGAAACTGAGAGAATAGAGTCTCGTACATACGCGACTAAACAGTTTTATTTTCGTCTGTTCTCAGTCAGGCAATCCGGAGAAGGAATTGAGAATGATTAGTCTACTCCAACCAGACCCTTTTATTTAATAATAAAAAAAATAAATGCTCAACAGTCTGGAAGCCAGGCCAATTTGGGAGTGGCGAGTGAGGAAACTAGGTCGGGTGATTGGCCCCCAGTCTTCCATTCGCAGAAAGCAAAAGTTTTGAAAAGTGGTATTGTATACCTCCTACGTACGACCTTTCAACTTCTACTACAAAGAATTCCGTAAATAGGAATTCGCATAGTTTGATGTCATCTTTTGGTAAATCCTCTTGGTCATCCCGGCTTCCGCCGTAAAGGGCGATATTTGATCCGGTTATTGCGGAGAAAAGAAGTTTGGGGGAACTGACTGACTAAAAATGCGCATTGCACATTATCATAGAAGTATTTATATCTCGCTGACATTGATGGGGATAAGGGGTGTAGGGTGAGTGGGTGAGGAGGATGTGTACAGTTGCAAGTACGATTGCTTAATCTACTTATCTCACACTACATAATAGGAATGGCGTTTTACAAACCACATTATCTCTCTCTCTCTCTCTCTCTCTCTCTCTCTCTCTCTATCAGTTCTCTCTCACTCGCTCTTTATAACTGTCTCTTTACCTGTCTATCCCTACACACTTTCTCTTTCTTTTTTCTCTGTCTCTCCCAATCTCCTTTTTTCTAGTTTTCTTTCTACGTCTCTCCCTATCTCTCTCTTTCACTTTCCCACTCTCTCTCTCTCTCTCTCTTTCTCTCCCTCTCTCTCTCTCCTATCGCTATATTCTTTCATGAGGTGTACTGATAGTGTGCGTTATGTCATTATGGACGTTAGCGCCAACGGTGAAAAAACGATTAATGAGATAAACAAGATAAATCATGGCCATGTTCAATAACAAAACCACGGCATTCCACCGGTTCCGTGAGGGGACCTCCCCATCTACGCCCCTGATGATAATAATAAGCATGATAAGGAAGGGTATAGCGTGACGTCATGGTGGAATACAACTGCATCAAATCGTAGTTAACTGTAGGTCCCAAAGCCGAAACTGAATTTGGAAAAGAATAGTGTTTCACGCGTGGCCATCATGAGATCTTGATCCCCCTCCCCTCACCCCCTGCCAGCTGAGTTGCGTGGGATGGAATGTACCACACTTCCGTAACCACCCATAAAAAGCATTTATCCTGCTCCTCCCCCCCCCCCCAAAAAAAAAAAAAAAAAAAAAAAAAATTATTTCATGGCGAATATGGCACAATGTGCACCACGACACAGCTGCCGTGGAACAGTAAAACATTGATGGAATTGATGGAAATGATGGAGTGTTTGTGTGCATGGCGCAATGAGAGGGAGGGGGGGGGGAGGGGCCCTTTTGTTATATTGTTATATTTGTTACATTGTTATATTCTGTACGGTACTTCTTTTGGCGTATTGCCTAAAGTGCACCATAACCCCGCAGCAGTGAAACAGTAGTCATCGACGGAAATGATGGAATTAATGGAAGGACACTGATGGGGAAGCGATATAATGAGGTCCTTTTGTTATATTCTGTACGGTACTTCTCCTGGCGGGTTGCCTAATGTGCACCATAACCCTGCAGCAGTGAAACAGTAGTCATCGACGGAAATGATGGAATTAATGGAAGGACACTGATGGAAATCATGGAATGTTTATGTGGTTAAATGAAAGAGAGACAGACAGACAGGGGGGGGGGGTAAAATTCAATGCCCCCCTCCCCAAACCTTAGTCCAGCTCGTAGCCGTCGGGTTGCATGAGGCGCCTATGAAGTACAAACCCGCCCCGCCCTCGCCCCGCCCCCACTCGGTCCCGCCCCAATGATTCGTAACGGCGGGGAATGATGTAATATGCATTACGTCATGAATTGTCCTGTTGCTTATGCCATGGGAGTTGAATGATAATCAACTAAGTAAATCAACCTGACAGTATAAAAATATTTATGTAAATGTGTGTGTATGTGTGTGAGTGTGTGTATGTATGTGTTTGTGTGTGTGTGTGTGTGTGTGTGTGTGTGTGTGTGTGTGTGTGTGAGAGAGTGTGAGTGGGGGGTGTACTGGTCGTATGCTATGAAACGATCAATTTACTTTGAAGGGCAAGGAAACTTTTCTCATAGTTTCCAAAGTGGTAAGTGTATATCAACATTTGATTGATTGATTGATTGATTCGTTTTATTTCAGATTCAGCATAAAAACATATAAACATATTTACAAAGTACATATAAATATAAACATACATTAAAATATGTAAAACAATGTGAAGCAAATTATACAAATTATTGGAAAGTGAAATAGGGTGTGTCAGTAAAAGCCTATGTGGCTTGACAAGTTGATAAAGAATTTAGATAGCTGACGGTTACAAAATTGAACTTAAATATACTGTGACAATAGATGATGTTTGTATTGATTTTTGAAGGAGTTTCCAAATTGAATATTGCGTAACATGGGGGTAATGCATTCCATATGATAGGACCAACGAACCGAATAGATTTAAAAAGAGATTGAGATGAGACCTTTGATTGATGGAATAACTGATTATGCATCGTGTTATAACTGTTATAACATTTAAGATGTGCTTATCAGCAGACTCAGCCAAAAGTAGAGGGTCTATCGTTTATGCAACTCGTCGAATGCGCTACTTGATGATAACCGTTATCAATGATCACACCCAATCATACCAAAGATGCCTTTATCAGTTGGCCCGGCACAAAGTATAGGCCCAACTATTTATTCCTACCCATTGATCGAAAGCCACTTGCTGATAACTTAAATCAATTATCAAACAGAGGGTGTGATAATATTATATCTCCCATTAGTTCTCGCGTAACCACTCGTACAACGGGGCATTCGCGTTTGCTTGGATGCATATTCAGTCGTATCCTGTCCAACTAGTATCCGCACAGACTAGTTATGTCATTGACAAGTTGACATGAGAAATGATTAAAGGTACTCACTTGATTAAAAAAAAAAAAACACGACGTAATAGATACGTGCATATCACCGTAGAGGGCAGTCGTTCAGAATCACACGCAGTAATACTTATCGCAGAAACGGTGTTTGGGAGCCCCGTAAATAATAATATTGCATTTTAATCAAATTTATATAACGTCTAATATACAAGAACATCATCTCTAAGAGGTTTACAGTATCATTACCGCGGTCATCGGATGCTTGTAAGTCTTTGTAATACCTGTCCTATCCCAAGGATACCTTAAGCATCCTGGCAGTGTTACGATCAATTCACAACCGAAATGATCATACAAAATGACACCAATATTTGATTTATGTGTTATTTATTATATGGGTATTTCCCCTTCAAAATCAAGACATACAATTAAACTTTCACAAACGTTTTATCAGTTTCTATACGTATATTTATACGTTAGCTCACAATGCTGGAGGATACTATAGTCGAATGAATCCACGGCTCCAATTGATGGTCCAGTTGATAATCCGATCCAGTATTCCCGAATTATGATCACAATATTGATCCCAGATGAAAACAATGTTCAGCGTACCTTCACACGTCTCACAAGTTATTCCAAGTTCCCGCAGATGAGAGAGTATGGTCAAATATTAATCCACAGGGAGTAAGGCTTTCTCAGGCAGGATCTCACAAGCACTATTAAACAGGAAGGTAACTATCCACACAGAGAAAATCCTCGTATAAATCCACAGGTGTGTATCGAGTCAAGGTCACAATAATTTCTAAAATGCAGGTGACTGGAGCTAAGATGACAGAAACTCTGAACTCTTGTCCCAAACGAGTGTATATATATATATATATATATATATATATATTACAATCTGTACATCTAGAAAGTTCTATCCATGCTTGCAAACAAACAATAAAACAAACAATAAACACAGATGCATGTTCTCGATTTTAGTGGATCCCCTACTCTCTAGAATGTTCTTTCATCACTGGCCTAAAAGGTCACTGAACTCCACATGCACATTCACGGTCAATCCCTGGTCAATGCCTCCTTTATTATGTTAATTAGCTTAGGATAGTTACATTTTTCTATGTAAATAACACCTGGCCCAGAAAGCTCTTCCAAATTCTAGAATCATCTAGGCAGTACAAATTGCCCAATGTTGATTTCACCAAGGAGGAATTTCACAAACACATAGACTGCATCTCCTTTAATGGTTAGGCCTACATGTACAGTATAATTAACACAAATTTATAACAGCACCCACTTAGACGCACTCATTCCATTCCTACCGGGTACCCAGTTATACACCTGGATGGAGAGCAGCAATGTGGATAAAGTATCTTGCTGAAGCTAATGTGCTATGGGTGGATTTGAAACTGGGACCTTGAGCTCTTCAACCGCGTTACCTAGGCGTAGGGGTGCACTGACCTGCAATATCACGATGTACAGCGCGTGGCCGCTTAGATACTCCTGGGGATGCGCTCTCGAACTTGAGTGAACTTGGACGAAATTCTTGGACTTCAAGGCTCAGAGGGAGAGGGAGAGGGGGGGGGGGGGGGGGGTCAAGGGCTGGTCACGGTTCTTGTTGACAAGGCTCGGTCGAAGATAGAAATTGGGGTCAAAGTGCAGGCAGAATGGTCAGTGAACTCGAGAACGTTCAGGTGGATCGAGATCACCTTAAGATCACGATGACGGAGAGCTCAAAGTGTGACAGCTACAGTTATTTCAATGACCCTTAAGTTTTCTTGCAATCGACGGCTAATCAATCAACGGCTAAAAATTGATGTGAAAAAGATGCATATGCTAAAGTCTCTCGTAAGTTGAATCAGATAAGGGTAAATAATATTACAAAAGTAAGAAGTCGGCGGACTCGGGGATCCGAACTGAGTACTTTATAATTGATTGATTGAAATTATTTTCCGATTAAAAAGTGAACAAAAAACAAATGTAAATTAACATCGAATATATACACATTGCTAGATAACCCTACTCAGCTATGCCAACGTGACATAGCGGTTCTTCCGGGGATCCAGAAAACCATACACAGATACCAAAATTACATTAAGTAATGTGATATAATTATATAGATGAGGTACAATTCCATAAAAATCGTTGTAATTAAGTGAATACTCGTAAATGACATTAAAAACACTGCAAATGGCTAACCTGATCTCCTAACTTGAAGCTTAACCCAATTTCCTCATTTACTCTAATCCCCACTAAATCCATGATCCCATCAAATCCCTAATCTGCAACCACCCATATTCTAAGTTTAAAGGGTTACTAAATTAGAAAAATAAGTTCCCACTAATCTATGTAACATTATCCACTAAAGACGAATTTCATACTCGTTCGCCGCAATAAAGTCTCATTTTGACGAAAATTTGAAAAAACGCACACCTCCAGTGACGTCAGAAAAATCAAAATGCCGTAAATGCCAACGGCGTGAATAAAATATTTTATTCACGCCGTTCAAACTATACGTTACCAATGGAAAACACAAAGCTTGTCCGAGGTTTGTCCGAGTAGCAAACAACTAATAGATTCAAAGTGCATTCCACCCATTGAATCTGAATGACAATACAGGTGAATACAATAACGCGTCACTACGCAGTTAGGGGGGAAATTGTGAATACATTACGAAAATGGTCTATTGTTAACTTCCGTACATGCCGTTGGCATTTATGGCATTTTGACTTTTTTGACGTCACTGGAGGTGTACGTTTTTTCAAATTTTCGTCAAAACAGGGATGTGTTAGGAAGGAGGGACAACTCAACCATAATATATTCAAACATCTGTATGGATACTAAAGCGTGCTAATGAATGTCAAAAGCATTCCACAATCACTGCAATGCTTTGAAGTCCCATGCGCGGCACCGTCATTTTGCTATCGTCAACTTGGAAAGCAGTATCTTTAATTGCCTGTTTTGTTTCTCGAAGCTGTGTTTCTTATCACATTTTTTTGTAATTTTCAAGAAAGTTAAGGGGCAACACCTCTAAAGATCCTGTATTCGTTTTTCTTCTAAATAATTGTTGAATGATGCACAAACGGAGATATAAGATAATATTCTTACGTACATAATTAACAAATTTCTTCACTTTCCGGAGATTTCCGGAAATGTCGGATTCAATCATTATCAAAATCATATATTAAGCTGCTTATTTTCATTAACAGAGTTTGCGTGAATTTAAAAAAATGTTTATTTTTGTTCGCTGATATCTCTTTTCCTCACAAAAGTATTGATCCAATCCAACAGAAGTGGACAAGCGAAATAAGACTCTACATTTCTTTTGTTCTCTCTGAGAAACCGTTGCTATGCAATCGTGTTCGTTATTGTTAAAACACGTGAAAAGCACATGCTGAGACCACGCAATTTTTCGGCGGTGCCACGCATGGGCTCAAAGAAAGAATGTTGTTTCATATCCTTCCATAACATATCCCTGGTCAAAATGAGACTTTATTGCGGCAAACAATTTTGAAATTAGTTTTCAGTGTATAATTTTACATAGATAAGTGAGAACTTATTTTTCTAATTTAGTAACCTTTTAAAGAGAGTAATGCATTTCGTTTACAGCCACAAGTACTAAACCCGTTTCAAATTTGAAATACATGAAAGCTTGACTTATGCTGAATCTACTCACTAAAATGATTTAAATCATTTTCCCCTTCTTGGATGTCCTAGCCTGCCTACTAGGCTGTTGGAAATTTATAATCTCAATTGAAAAATAGAGTCTAGTTCTCATACAAGTCAGACTAGATTCCTTTCCATTTTCCTCTTTTCTAGGAGAAGAAATCAAGAATGGTAAAGCGACTGCAGCCGGTTTGGATTAGGAAATGCCCAACGGCCACTGTTCAGAACTGACGTCAACTTTTATGCTTTTCACACTGGCAAAAATTAGCCCCGTACTATCCTTAGCCCCGTACTATCCCTAACCCCGTACTATTTTTTGAAGCTTTTCACACTGGCATTTCTTAGCCCCGTACTATTTCTTAAACCCGACGAGCTTTTCACACTGTTCTCACTCGAAATCGTTAGCCCCGGACTTTCTCGACAGCTTATGAATATTTATGAGTGTACGTCTTGCACATCGGCTCTTTACCACTCCGCATCAAGGTCACTCGCCCGGCGGGCCTTATCTTATTGGTCTCGGCGTTTCGACCTTGAGAGCTGACATCGCATTTCCTTAGCCCCGTACTATTTTTCGTTTCTTTACACACTGGCGCTCTTAGCCCCGGACTATTTGGCTTGGCCCTGCAATTGCGGTGTTAGCCCTGCTTTTTTGCAGGGCCAAATAATCCCGGATTATTGGTGGGGCTAGCCGACTTTGGTAAAAACCAATGTGAACAGAAAGTGGTCTAAGCTTAGCCCCGTACTATAGGTGGGGCTAAGGGGGGGGCCTTAGCCCCACCTACTGTACGGGGCTAAGGAAATTTTTGCCAGTGTGAAAAGCATATTTGAGTAGCAAGCATTATTCCCTCCTCAATCATGCATACAAAGGTCAGAGTTGACGAACTGACCGACATGCTACGTCACAGCTCTGCACCAAACTTGGCCTTGGGCAGTTGGGTGAACAATACCTCTTTACAACGCAGTATAAAAAAAACCACACATTTTTCCTGTTATACCGAATTCTCTTAAGGACTATCAACTTGATTTGAGCTGACATTTACGATTTGTAATGGGGTAATTTTGAAGGCATTTTGAAATTCCAATTTTGTTTAGGAAAGGAGATGGCTAACACACACACACACACACACACACACACACACACATATATATATATATATCAGGTTTTTGCCTGAATTTCAATTGGGAGAAATTTAAAATTAAATGGAACCTCTGATATCATTTTAATCACCCATTTTCTTTCTAAATTTATATGAGAAACCTACGACAGATCAATCGTGTTAATTACCTATAACTGTTTTTTCTCTCCGCACTTGAATAATTGTACCATGTCGGATTCTTTAACGCTGTATATATGTGTATGACTTCTTGTTTAGGTATTTCTTTTGATCAATATTGTTTTGTATGTAGTGAACGTCGTGGCAATGAATTAAATTAAATGTCGCTGAACTTGCTAAACAGAAAAAGATATAGATTTTTAACTGAATACGTAGTTAGATATAATGTGTAATAAAGGAGCATTTATGTCACTCCGTAAAGAAAGCATAGAAAATAGACGTGATGTATGAAATATAAGATTTAACATCATTGAAAGCAAGACAAATATACCGTATATAAACATAAAATAAACTTCAAACTTCAGTTTATGAAGTCTCTCCGTCTCCTCAACATGTTTTCTTTTATAGTATTTCTTTTGCAACCGAAGTACCGTATGAAAATAAGTACTTTTCGCCTCAAGGACAGGTGCGCTGTCACGCACTCATTAATCATCTTTATACCGTTATATCACAGATGAAATATTTTAGTGACAACTGATCTTAGGGAGATAACATTTATTAATATTATTTATGACCATTTGTTTATTTTATGTTATCTCTGTTGGATTGTCAGAATATCGCTCTTTTTGCATTTGTTGTCGTGTATATCCCTTTCTTCTATACTTGCCAGGTTGCAATAGGAGCGCCAAAGTGATTTCGGCTGGGTGTGACAGATCCCATTAGTAAATGATTAGCGTTTTCCTATAAACTCTGCAAGTTCGGAAGTTCAACTCAGTATGGAAAGTAACAATAGCCAGATCGTTGCACGCGACAGTAATCATGTGTTCGCCATGTAAACGGCTGAATCTTGGATCCGATCCAAGATTTTTTAGTTGGGGGTGGCAGGGGCGGGGACCTGCCTTAAACAACGCATAGGACACAATAAAGTACACTGATATGCATGATAACCAAGAAGAACATTATTTGTTCCCCAAAAATAGGGGAGAAGGGGGTAAGGTGGCGGGGGGGGGGGGGGGGGGGGGGGGTGCGCACCGATCGCCGAGAATTGCCAGAATTATTTTTTCGCGATCGCTCGATTCATTGCGTCAAGTTCCGTATATAGCGCGCTGTGTAACATGAATTCGGGCTGATAACATGGGGCTAAAACCGAGCCTACTCGCACCCCTATCTGGCCCCGCCACTGTCAATCACAAGGCAAGCAAGACAACACGTGCTACACAACGTGTGATACCCCGCCGTCTAGCCATCACGTGTTATGACTGCTGACACCTACAGGGGGGGGGGGGGGGGGGGCGTCTACCTAGCTTCTGTTGTGTTGCCAACGCCCAGCTAGCCTACGGCATGCATCAACGGTACTTCCTAAAGGCCAAGGGGGTACATCGCCCCCCCCCCCCCTCTCTCTCCCTATCTTCGTCCTAACATTTGTTGGTTCATCACCATGATGTAAAAGCAGATTTAACTTATCTTGTTATCAAGAATAAATGTTTTGAAAAGATGGAAAGATAACAAAGAAATATCAATTCAGATATCCAAAAGATTCGACCAGACTTTTGGCGGTACATCACCATGATGTAAACACAGTTTTAACTGATCTTGTTATCCATCATTAATATTTTGACTAGCTAGGAAGACTTGTATAACAAGATTTATATAACAAGGCCACCTACTGCTTCCAGAAAGTGCGGCGTGGATTGGTGTACGGACCTGGAACCTAAGGGAAGAAGGGTGAAACGCCACGCCCCCTCCCTAGGCCGCCCTTGCCCCTTCCCTAGACCGCCCTTGCCCCTTCCATCCGCATCAGCCAGCCACCAGCACTTCCCGCTCAGGCCAAGGTTTATTCGTTTGTTATCATCCTCGTTATTGTAGCGCCCCTCGGAGCTTTTTAAACGCAAGGCAATGCTACTGTTTCCATTGTCAACTTCCCTGCAACAACAAACCTATCCTCGCTAATTGTTTTTAAATGAAATGGGCATATTTGACAACGATTTGGCTTACGCAAGCATAGAATTTAGACAGACTGGCCGGCAGATCAAAGTCTTTTGGCGCTACCCTTCTGATAATGACAGTACTTAAACGATCTACGTATAACCTAATCATCAATTGATTTAATCCTCCAACCTTTCATCTTTCTGGTATTCACACCACCGATTGTCAAATCATTACCTTCCCGCACCACACACCGCCTCCACACGCACCAACGCACTCCCCACATGCCATTTTATACATGTTAAAGACAGCCCGTCCCTTCTTCAGATCACCACAAAACCATCGAAACATTGGCAAAACATAGTGTTAGTGTTAGCAAGCTCTATATTCACAATTTGAAACTGATACGTAGTGTAAAATTCAAATAATGCACGTAAACAACGTCTGATTAGTAGTCTTTACCTCAGGCTCTTAGCAGTTTTTGTTGAAATATCTGCTTTATTGATTGATCTGTTTATTAAATCAAAAAACGCATTATGAACAAAAATTGTTCTATGGAAGGAATCATCTCCAAAGTTTGGTAGTTACTCATAAAATTAGTATTTCACACATGCATAATAACCACATAGATACTGTAACAAAGACTAATACTTTTTTCGTAGCACGAAAAAAGTCGGTTTGAAATTTAACGGCTGAAATTTTTTACATATTCAGACAGCTTCAACATGCTATATTCTTAGAAATGGTCTTGAATCACACTGTCTTCAATTTATGATCGTGATAGACGATTTCAAATCTTAAGCTTGCAAAAGGGACGGACTATCTTTAAAAACGTGCAAGACGGGCCTCGCAAGGAGGTGCCAATGATTACATTGCTTTTTTGAAGTTAATAATTGACCGGATAATGTGTAATTCTGTTGATTTCATTGCTTACTAAAAACATTAGAAACGAACCCTTCCTTGTCACCCCCCCCCCCCCCCCCCCAGCGTAGGTACTAAGCTGTGAGGTGCATAGACACAACTGGGGGACACAACCCAGTCTGTTAACAACTATGTCTGATATTAGACTATGTTGTGTCACAGCCTAGTACCTAGGCTACCTCCCCCCATCATTGATGGGGGTATGTTATTTTTAATCCTTGTGTAAATATTGATGTAAACAAACATGGGAACGGCACGTAATGTTGATGAAGCAACATAAATATTTTTTAGGAAAAGTGACAGATTTTCCCCCGTCATTGTTCACACGGTGACAGCAAAACATCAGTCCCCCAAATATGGTCATGTCCCCACAAGTTTATTATGAGAAATAAATCTTTGGGTGGAAAAGAGGAATAATGAACGTCCATAAGGCGCCCATCATGTTTGATTTATGTTTCCCAATATAGATCAACCGTAGTCTAGCTTCCAGACATAGATATTTTTAATTATTTTCAATTTTTTAATTTTCAACTATACCAGAAATACATAATCGGGTCTAGTAGTGGTAAGACTAATGCTCCTTTTGTCCAGTTCGTCCATCAGCGCCAGCAACGTGTATAGAGTGATTTGATTAGTCTACTGCTAGCAGACATGTTTTTTTTTTTTTATTATGTGCAATGGATTCGACATTCCCTACAGTATGGAGATCAGACTAAATCAACATGCGAGCTAGATTAACTAGATCAACTAGATCAGATGCTTCCCACGAATATTTATAACCTTTCGTGACCAAACATATTCCCATCTTAACATGCTTAAAGACATTGTATTCTCTATTTTTCCAACAGCGGAAATCGAACAGTTCTACAACGTCATCTTGACCCTCCGTCTCCCCAACCGGTCAAAAATGGTCCAAAATATTCTATAAAGGTACCTGGCGAGGAATATTTTATTCTTCTCGGAGCGTATACATTGTAAAGACAGAAAGATGGATGGACATCATTTAAAGGGGAAGTTCACCCTGAAATTATTTTGGTTTCAATAAAAAGAGACAAATGAAAGAAACATATGAGTGAAGGTTTGACGAAAATCGGTCAAAGGAAAAGAAAGTTATTTGATTTTAAAGTTTTGATTTTGTGACGTCACGTGCGAGGTGCTCTCCCATATGTTGTGTACAAAATAAGTCGATAAATTGCTTTTTTCCCTGTTTTTGACAACGGAATGATTTTTTCGTACAGCTATGTGTGTAAAAACGTATTTCTGATAATGTATCAAACGCACGAGTAAAAGGATGCATATCTTTGTGAGAAAATGCACATTTTCGAAAAAAATTGTACACAACTTATGGGATAGCACCTCGCATGTGACGTCACAAAATCAAAACTTTAAAATCAAATAACTTTCTTTTCCTTTGACCGATTTTCGTCAAACCTTCACTCATATGTTTCTTTCATTTGCCTCTTTTTATTGAAACCAAAATAATTTCAGGGTGAACTTCCCCTTTAAGTGACCAGTCTTAGGAGTACTAGACTTTATCGTCCAGCCTAGATTATAAACGTCCATCAGCCTGAAAGGTTGGTCAAGGCATTGCCAGATAACGGTTGTCCAACCTTGGCTTTTGGCTGCAGCTTAGGACTAAGTAACTTATAGGTACTAGGATGTGAGGTGCATGGACACAACCCAGTCTGTTAACAACTATGTCTGGTCACGCAGACTATGCCCCAATCCAACCCTCGCTCCCTGAGGGAAGAAGCCAGAGGAGCTATGACGTCATTAGGGCGTAGTCTGTGTTACCAGACATAGGTATTGACAGACTGGGTTGTGTCCATGCACCTCGCAGCCTAGTATCTAGGCTTGGCCTAAGAGGTTCTTGGGATGGAGGTGTATTACACAAGATCCAAGGAATGGAAAAATATTATTAGATATGACTACATCGGTCAATAAAGGAAATACAATTTATTTTTCAAGTTCCTCTGGATTAATTTTGGCATCTGCACCGTGATATGTTTTGATTTGATAGGGTACCTTGATAGATGCAAGCTGACACTGGCTAAGTGTTACCAAGGATGAATCAGAACAGCCCAATGTATCATTGGTCTAAGAACGTTAAAGGGAATATACTTTCCTGGGAAGACAAAAAGTCTTCAAAAAGGTGATCGTGAGCAATCTTCTTACAAATGGTCTTAAATTCATGTATTGTTCATTTTATAAACTTGCTGAAAGTTATTTGCCCTCAAATGATATCCACATTTGAAGTAATAAGTGATTAGTCTTCAAAACCCTCAAAATCCTCAACATGTTCGGCCCGAAAATGTAGCGGATTTGTAATTTAATCACTCTTTACTCCGAATGTGGATCATTTGAGGGCATATAATAGTAAGTTTCTAAAATGGACAATACACGGACTTGAATTCATGGATTGTCCATTTCATAAACTTGCTGAAAGTTATTGGCCCTCAAATGATCCACATTTGAAATACATGTAATAAGTGATTAATCTTCAAAACCCTCAAAATCCTCAACGTGTTCGGCCCGAAAAATTTGAGGATTTGTAAATTAATCACTTATTACTCCAAATTTGGATCATTTGAGGGCATATAACAGCAAGTTTCTAACATGGACAATACATGCATTTAAGACCATTGGTAAGAAGATTGCTCACGATCAACTTGATGAAGGTTTTTTGTCTTCCCAGTACAGTGTATTTCCTTTAACGCCACTTGTGGAGTATTCAACCATCAATACACACACGCACCATTGAACAGAATTTTGCCATAAACAGACAACCGAAGTCATTGTCAAAAAGCATTGTCAATTGATTGGGGAAATCTAATTGTGTTGATGGTTATCAATCTTGTGTGACCCGCGTTGACAGAACCTGTCTTAAGTTTGACATTTTGTCCTTTGTATACTGTCTGTATCAATTTATTCCAGGCCCATCTTAAGAGAATCATTTCACTCGGGTCCCATTATACAATTGGACCTGCCTTTGAAGAAAACTGTGTCGATAAAAGAAAACACAAATTCAAGTACAAAAAAGTGTGATTATCAAAGGAAAAGAAGAAAGCACATGCGGTGCAATGTTTACCTTGTCATATTATTCCTTTCAGATATCATATAAAAGTTTGCACGTTTCTTTTTTGTCTATCGTATTACTGTATTTTGTTCTTGAATATATGATCACGTATGATCGCTGATATGATGGACGCATTGTGGAAAGGACATAATATAAATCATATACAATTTGCGATACAGTATAAATGATCATCTGGCGAGTTCATGGGGTCACATTTTATTAGCTTGTTTTCCTTGCTTAGAGGTAGTTTGCCTCTTTTGTAATAATAATAATAATAATAAAACCTGGAAGGTTGGTCAAGGCATTGCCAGATAACGGTTGTCCAACCTTGGCCTTTGGCTGCAGCTAGGCCTAAGTAGCTTACAGGTACTAGGATGTGAGGTGCTTGGACACAACCCAGTCTGTTAACAACTATGTCTGGTCAAGCAGACTATGCCCCAATCCTCAACATGCTCAAGGCGCTTCAGGTGAAAGGCGCTTGTAGGTGAAAACAGTTGTGTAAGTACCAGGATAAATGGATGAAAATACTGTTTTGAAACATTTCAGAGAATAGAAGATCAGAAGTTTTGTATAGTACTGTCTTGCAGGGTCTTTTGCATCGAGAAAATGATTTAGAACATCACAGTCTAAGAAACTTGATATGAAATCAAGGCTGCTATCGGGGTCATGTTTGATTAGCTTCGTGATAAGAGATGGTGAAAGGAAAGTCCACATTGGAGTTGAATTGGATTTAATTTAAGCAGAAAAAGGGAATCAACATTTATAATTCCGTCAATGGATATGGATTTTTTTTTTCATTTTAGATTTTAATTTCGTGACGTCACGTGCAAGCTGCTCTCCCGTATACCGTTAGCTGTATGATCCATAAGTTGCCCTTTTTCTTTTCCTTTTTTCATGACGGAATATATCTTTCCATAGACGTGTGTAGGTAAAAACATGTGTCTAATGATAAATAAAGTGCACAGGTTAAATGGTATATATCCTTTTCAGAAAACGGAAATCTTCAAAACAAAATCAGTATTCAACTTATAGCAGAGAACTCGCAAAATACGCTACAAAATTCAGAATGTGAAAATCCATAACTCTCTTTTCCTTTGACGGACTTGTGTTAAAACTTCAAATTTTTCAAAATTTGTTCTTTCGTGTTTTTGCTTTTATTAAAACCAACATAAAAGACATAAAAGCTTCACGAACCTTTTGGGAAAAGTGAAAGAACTAACCTTATTTACGTTTGAAACGCTTCGTTTTCGAAAGACCATAGTCAGATAGTCTGCGTCCATATACCGTATGCGCTGTTGTAGCCTCAGATCGCTAGGCTACAGGATCGAACCACGGAGATTTGGATGACCCGTCCAGAAACAACTCAAAATCTAACGCTCAATATCATTGCCCCTTAAGTCATGTTCTAGTTTGAATATTGTGAGGGAAGTTCTCGTAAAGTATTTTCCTCAATTTCATCGGGGTTTTTTTACACAATCAAAATTGTTCACCTGCAAAAGCGCTACCACTATTCTTAAGGTTTTGATCTGATACACGCAGATACTGTTTGCATTCCCATTCCCAGAACCGAATGTGTACCAAACAAACTCCTCCTCTTGTGGACCTCCTGGGGCATTGTGAAGCCAAAATGCACCAATAGCAGATATAAAGTTAAAAGTGAATATACATACGTGTACATACATCAGCCCTAGAATATGCTTGAAAGTAGAGCAGAAATATCAGAAGGGCATTTTTGCCGTAGTTATGATGATGGTTCAGGGGAAATCACACCACCCATACGACATGTCTGATTTCTGTGTCACATTTCAATAAGTCGGTACAGTTCGCCCATGAGCACGTGTCATTCGTGTTACTAGACTTTTATGCTGATTGCCCAAATACAATTTGATGTGAGGTGCTCCTCCTTTTTTCGTAGAAACGCCAACGCGAATGGATGCACCTAAATTTACTGAGATGTTTCTTTGCGCTTCTCTTTAATCCAATTGAGATATTATCTAGAATACATGTGACTTCTGAAAGAGACGGAAACTAACGTGACTAATGCGAAATCCAACAAATGTGGGCATGTGCCACATTGTACGAAAACAACGATCGTTTACGTTAAGTCCAATAAATGACACTTCTTTAAAACAAATATAAGATACATGATATGACAAGGATGAAAAGATATTCTAAGATACATTTGTTGATATGTCAACCAAATTATGTATAATATATGTCAGAAATGTATGAATCAATGTTCAGATATGCAAGCAAAGATACTATGTGTGGTTTGATTAATCTTCAGCCATGTAAAAAGATGTATGATTTAATGTTCAGTCATATCAAAATGGTTTGCCTGTTTTACCAAATTGAATGAACTAGATTACGGGCAGCTAATACACAGGTTAAACATCAGAGAAATAATAGACATGGTCGAGGGACGGGGCAATTTCCGTCACTAACAATAAGTTCACAAATGTTCACTAATGCCCCCCTTCCTCTCTTTACCCCCTCCTCCCCTCCCCCAACCCCCACCCCTCCCCAACCCCCTGTCATCCTTTATTTATTTACAAACACAACCAAACATTTGTATTCACTTATGTGAACTTACACTTCCCTTGACCACACTTGGCACTGCTTTCCATATCATTGTTGATTCTTGTATCAACATGATCAAGAATAAAATAATAAGCCTGCTCTTATACTGCCTCTGTGGATATGAGACGTGATCAAATTTTGTTTATAAGAAGAATAACTCCATTTTATCTTGTCTATACAACAGTACATTTCACTTCAGAATGTCTAACCACAGTGTTCACCACCTTTTCATACAAATATCATACTGGTATAAACTAGTTCGTGTTCTTTATTGACCGATCAATATTAGGTGAGCAGACACTTGACAGAACAAGGTCCGTCCGTGAGCAGCGTGAAATATAAAATATGATGATGTTTATTCGCAAATGTGATGGTGGTAATATATCGGTCAGTGCCGCCTTACATAAGTGCCTCAAATAAAATTATTACGAAACGAAATAACTGACACACATTATATTGGTGTCACTGTTTCTCCTTTAATCCTTTCAGTACCGATTCAGGACCCTCTTGCATAAAAGTTGCCATTTATGGTAACTCTGCCATTAGTGGTATCTACCATGGTAACATTGCTTGGCAGCCAATCAAATTCAATGTTTCCTTCGAAGTTACCATTGGTAGCTAAGTTACCATCAATGGTAAGTTTCTATGCAGCAGGGCCCAGATGATATGTGTTGATCATTGGGATTTGTGTGTATTACATACAGAAAAAACACACATAAAGAAGTATCACTTTCTGCCTCAAAGAGAATGCTGGTCCTTTAAGTTTGCGCTTATAATGAAACTCTTAATACTTCGTGTGCCAGACATACTGTAGCTTTATGGGATTTGTGTGTATAACTTGTGAATATATTGAATGTGGCACACAAAGAGTTAATGCCCATGGGATATCATAACGAGTCGGCATCTCTCACCCGTTCGCAAGACATGCTCTACAAGGGATAGATGACCATGAAGGGAAGTTGGTTTAGACACATGAAAGAAACATATTAGTGAAGGTTTGATGAAAATCCGTTAAAGGATAAGAAAGATAATGATCTTTTAAAGTTTTGATTTTGTGACGTCACGTGCGAATTGCTCTCTTATATGTTGTGTACATTTCTTTTTTTGAAAATGTGCATTTTCTCAAAAAGATATGCATTAATGTACCTGTGCATTTAATATATCATTAGAAATACGTGTTTTTTAATCATCATGTACACAACATATGGGAGAGCACCTCGCAAGTGACGTCACAAAATATCAAAACTTTAAAAGATTATAACCTTCTTATCCTTTGACGGATTTTAATCAAACTAAACATAGTAAAACTTCACTGCGAAGGACAATAATCATAACTTGTGAAAACTATTCGCAGAGTGAGCGAGAGCTTCAGAATATAATTATACAGATTTTCACGTCTGATCAATTAAATTTTGTATTACACTTTTATTGACTCAAAATAACACTCTTATGATACTCTTATATTACTAGAAAACTTGAATGAAAATGAAAGGGTTTACTTACGATATGTTTCACGGCGGCATGGGGCATACTCGTCGAATGACGCGAGGCTATTATCTATACACTAAATTTACTTATGTAAGTTCATCATCAGAGGTGAAAATTTCGCATTTTCTTTTCAGTTATAAAATTGACAATTTTTAGACATTTAAAACAATTGGTTTTGCCCCCCCCCCCAAATATTTTAGTTGGATGGGCATGTGCCCCCTCTTCCCCCTACCCCCTACCCCCCCCCCCCCCCCACCTCCGCTTCCGACGCCCTTGGAAACAAAGCTAAGAAGCAACATATCACATGGCTTTTTTAACGAAACGTAATGTTTTATTGAAGAGTTGTCACGTGCAAAAAAAAGAGACTATAGAATTACCGTTTTTGTTTTCACTGGACGGACAGAAAACTCACAGTACAAACAAGAAACTGGCAGGTAAACATCGGCCCAGCCATGGCCGACCGACGCTTTCCTGAGATCCATGACCACGAGGTGAAGACGAGGAATGACAACCAATCCACGTTGTTATCTCCTTCATGTCCTTGAAGAAACTTACAGTGTCTGATACGTTCAAAGAATGACGTAGCTTTGCTTTCAGGCTGTTGGGCATTTTCAATCCAAACTATAATTTAAGTTGCAGGATGAGGAATTAACAGACCACATAGAGAACACTACAAGAAATCCCTTCATTATGTGGGTTCGAATTTATGGAATGATTTGCCGCCACACATACGCGCGATGACTCCCCTTTCGTTATTCAAAAACAGTGCAAACCTTAATGCAATATATTTATTTATTCAATATACCACATTTACAAAATTCTGTTTATATTCCCAACGTCATCGATATGAGCTGGTGATACTAATTTTGCTCCTCTGTCATTCATATCTACATTTTTAACAGTTATTACGTCTTAATGCTATACTATTTTGTTATTGTATCTTTATTGTTTCTATGTATTATGAAAATTGGTTATTGTATTTATCCTGTTTCTATGTATTATGACTTTGTTACTGTATTTAGTTTGTTTATATGTAGTGTGATTCTTATTGTGCGGGGCCCCTTGGTAGAGTAGTTTTTTTTTAACTGAAAGGGCTAACCTGTTGAAATAAAACTGAATAAATAAATAAATAAATAAATAAATAAATAAATAAATAAATAAATAAATAAATATATAAATAAATAGATAAATGAATAAATAAATAAATAAACAAATAAATAGATAAATAAATAGATAAATAAAGAAATAAATGAATAAATAAATGAATAAATAAATAAATAAATAAATAAATAAATAAATGAATGAATAAATAAATAAGAAATAAATAAATAAGAAGGTCTGGCGGCAGTAGACTAATCATTCTTAATACCTTCTCCGGCTTGACTGAGAAAAGAGTAGAATGCTAGAGTGTCTAGTCTTAAGATTTCTAGACTTTGTTCATCAGTTGGGATCAGAAATGACTAGCAGCCTAGTAGCCAGGTTATGAATGATGGGTTTTGAAGGATGAGAAATATACGAGGAGTTTTGGGGTAGTCCATGTGTTAAAATGATTATTGGGATATTCTTTTGACGTAACTCTGAATAGAACTGCTCAAAGAGCGAGTGAGAAGGAAAGAAAACAGAGGGTGAAAGTAGAATATTCGTTCAAAGAGTTAGCTTACAGTGCATGTTCAAAGTAAACAAGAATTACTCAAATGCGTCAGGAAAGTAATAAGATACTGAAATTAAGAAGAATATCATAAGAGGCCCACAAATTACTTAAAGGCGCCCTGCTTTGATGCTGTTCAGTGACCCATCTTAAAATGTCAACAATTTTGGAAAGTTCATATAATTTTTTTTCTCATCGATTCCATTTTCTTCAAACCGTCACCAGTGTGCTTCTCCTATCGGAATGTTTGTTTGTTTGTTTTTTGTTTGTTTTCAGGACGCTAGAAAGCTAGAAATCATATTTTGTGGACCATTACAAGTGTTCTTCGAAACAGTGCTCACGAATAGATTCTCCTCTCTGTCAAAAAAGAACTAAGAAAATAATAAGGATACTGCAGTCAGACCCGTTTGTCATCTAACTTGGGTAAAAAATGCCCAAGACTAAGACAACAATTGATTTGAATTCAAAGTTCGTATACCGCTTACCATTAAAAGGCAAATATGGAAACCTACAAAGGCAAAACCAGCGGGACCGCCGATACCCATTGCACCCCAGATTACGCAACTCATTTCTTATACCTAAGCCTGTTGTACAAATATGTTCAGAGTCATGCAATGATGGCAGTGTTTGCTTTAGGTTTCCTTCATGTAACAGGTCAACAAACATTGCGTGGGCAACATAGTACACTGTCCTACGAGGTCCCTGCCCAGGCCAAGGACTAGCACGTTTTCCAACATTGCAACATTCATCGTGAAGCGATAAACAAATGCTCGTAACTTGATTTTACCCAGTTACGCAAACTTTGTTGCGTCATCTTCTAATGACTAGCGTTCAGCACTGAAAGCCTTTTAACACTGACCACTTCGACAAATACATACTATCGTTTATCTTTATCCTTATAAGCGGCCGGGGAAGATGTCATAAGTCAGAGATACATTGCTAGACTAGATAATAATGTCTTATACGTGGGTGGGTTGTACCCAGTACATAAACTCTGTTGCGTCATCTTTTAATGGATGGCGTTTAAGCCAGAAAGCCTTTAAGCGCTGACCACTTAATAGTTTAGCTTTAGCCTTATGAACGGCCAGAGAAGATGTGGTAAGTTAGAGATACATTCCTGTACTAGATGACATGTCTGACACGTGACTGGATTGTACACAGTGCGCAAACTCGGTTGCGTCATCTACTAACGAAGGGGGTCCAACACAGAAATCCTTTTAGCGCTCTTCATTTCGACATATACATTTAAGTGAATCGATTAGCTTTATCATTTTAACAGCCAGAGAAGATTTAATAAGTCAGAGACACATTCCTATTCTACATGATAATGTCTTATACGTCACTGGCTCGTACGCGATGCGCAATTACTAATCTACTCACTAAATAATGAGGGTCAACACAGAAATTCTTTTTTGCCATCCTTTTCGACAAATACATGTACACTTTAAGTGACTAGTTTAACTTAACTCTTTATAGTGCCATTCTCATTGGGCTTAAAAATCGAGAAGTTAGAAATATCACAAAGTTAGGGGACAGGGATAATATTCAATAGGACCATTCGGCTTTTGGTACGGTTGGTAGGCAACTTTCACCCTAACTTCGCGATTTTTTTATTTAACTTCGAGACTTTTTAAGCCCAATGAGAATGGCATTTATGTGTCATGTGTTTATTCGTTCGAAAATAATACACACAAACTCCAAAGAATTACGTTATTGTCTGGCACTAAAAAGGTCAACGATCGGTCAACTTGATTTCACAAGTGAAAGAGACACTCGTCATGCTCGCATATTCGTATTCTAAAAGATTCATACCTGGATTGTCCCTTGTACGCAAACTCAGTCCCGTCATCTACTGAATATCGCTAAACCTTCTTTGCAAATCCTGGTTTGTATTTGTGGTGCTTTTGTACTTTGATCAAAATAAGATTGAATTGAAAGTGAATCGTTAAGCTTTGTGGTCTGCTAAACATACTTTTGTAAGTTCAAAATACATCACTATTCTTGATCATATTAATGACGAGCTCTCTTTTGAAAACAACTTGTTTAAATTTGCTTTAATTATGATAATTATTCTGGTGATGCAATTGCCATCAATGGTGAAAGATGAGATGACAGAATGATTAGCTGTTTGGGTGATCTCCATTTAATTAAGATTCTCTTTTACATGTCCTCTGACAATAAAGATAGGATTGGATATGCCAATGGTGACTGAAACCCTCCGAATCTGCTAGATATGCGAGAACTCACTGTTACTCAGTCGAATCGAAACATTGGACACCTCTGTCTGTCTTGCATAACATATTTTAACCTAAGTACTATTTTTTTTTGTCTCCATTCACGGGCCCCGTTGCATAAAACTTACCATTAATGGTAACCCTGGCATTAATGGCAACTACCCAGGTAACATCGCTCGACAGCCAATCAAATTCCATAGAAGTTGGCATTGGTAGCAAAGTTCCCATCAATAGTAAGTTGTATGCAACATGGCCCTGGCCCAATTTCTGACTCTAACATCGCAACTCTCTCTCTCTCTCTTTCTTTCTTTCAACCTAACCTCTTCAAAGCGATGGAAATGGTGAAAAGGTATTTCAAAATCGGTACAATGTGGCTCGACAGCGGCGATTGACAATCAAAAACTCTTTGAATGTACATCAGATGCATTATTCCGACTGGCTCAAAGAGAAAAGAAAAAAAAAAGAGCAATTACAATCAGGTGCGGTATTTCCGGGTAAAGTTGATTTCCTTTTAACCACCTTTCCTTTGTTCACCGTCTGCAGTGTAGGCACAGGTGTGTGTGTGTGTGTGGGGGGGGGGGGGGGGGGGTCGAGATTGAATTGACTCTTTCCAAGATTCGTGGTACTCGAGCGGTGTAACCATTGAACTATGTAACCATAGAGCATAATAAAGTGCCCCGGACTAGCGACTCGAGCATTAAGTACATATTTATTCTTGATAATAAGAGCGAAAGCAGATAAAGAGAGGGGAATTTATCTGTACGATTCAACAAAAGAAACAATTATCATGATTACTGATAACAGCGACATATGTCGGCGTATGACGTCACATACAAGGGTGGCCTCAATATGTGTGTATGTATTTATTTATTTCCATTTTTATTTAAGCAGGCTAGCCTCTTCAATCATAGAACTGCTGTCACTGAGGCCCCTGACGGATACAAAATACATTACAATACATAACAAGAACAATAATAGATCAATACAAAACATATAAACATTTTTAACAAATTCAATGGACAAGACTTAACACAATGAAATCAACAGTTTCATCAACAACTTCGAATAACATAAATTAAAAAAAAAAAATTGATATTGTATAGTAGCACTCTGCTGCCGCGGCTGTGCTTACCGGAGGCAGTTACCTCAAACATCTTGACGTAGAGATTTCTGAATGCGTTTTTCTTCCCCACATTGCTAACACTGAGGCGGATATCACATGCGGTGTAATGCAGCGCAGGAAAATGTCATAATTCATGATGCCCACGCAAGGTCCATTTCTGTCCACCTCTATGGAAAATGCATCGTCAATGCCAGCAATGACGTCACGACGTCCATATATTGCAATGAGATGCATCATACATGTATTTGCCAGGAAGACAGCAATAGAGATTGATGGGTGAGGCTTAAGAAGAAACGGGGTCCCTAAATCTTTGCTGGCATTTATCTTGAACTGTTTAGGTGCCATGGAGACATTTTGGCACGAATAATTTATCTCGCACATAATCGGTTAACCAAGTTACTTTCGTGGGAACACCATTGACATATCCCAATCTGGATGCCTTTGATGGAGTAAAATGTCTTACATAAACAGGGGTCCGTGAGTCCATGGTAAACACAGTCATGATATGCCCTACTTTATGTTGCATAAAACTCAGACTTGTTCACGTCATATCATGGACAACCATACAAATGCATGGAACCTGTCTCCCACGAATCATAACAAGCGATGACCTTGAAATCAAGATTAATCGACTGTAACAAATTAATGATTTTTAATGGTGTCGAGGGCCTGTTTTATTTGGTTACAGTTCGATATTCCGAAGGATCGTTTAATCCGAAGGTTCGTTCTTTCGATGGTTCGTAATTCCGAAACACGTAAATTGCCTATACCTCGATGCTCGTTAGTCCGAAAACGAAGAAGGGTTCGTTAATCCGAGCATTTGTGGCGTTATTCCGAAGGTTCGTTATTCCGAAGGTTCGTTATTCCGAAACACGTAAATTGCCTATACCTCGATGCTCGTTAATCCGAGCATTTGTGCCGTTATTCCGAAAGTTCGTTATTCCGAAGGTTCGTTAATACGAAAACGAAGCAAGGTTTGTTTTTCCGAAGGTTCGTTAAGAAGGTTCGGACCTTATTTCGTTTTCAGATTAACGAACCTTCGGAATAACGAACTTTATTTCTTTCTCGGACTAATGAACCTTCGGAATAACGAACCTTATTTTGTTTTCGGACTAAGGAACCTTCGGAATAACGAACCTTCGGAATACTGAACCTTCGGAATAACGAACCTTGGGAGTAATCAAACCTTCGGAATAACGAACCTACGGAATAAAGAGTGCTTACCGTTTTATTTTGCGGTTCGGAAACTGACTTGATTGAGATATTACCTGGGTATTGAAATTGTAAAGCGCTTGGAGATGAAGACCCTTTCCCATTAGGCGCTTTCTAAAAACAGCGTTTTATTTACGTTATCGCTATCTTCATTATCATCATGATTATCCTTATTATCGTTATTATCATGATTATTGTTATGATGATGATGATGATTATTATTGTTATTATTATTATTACTATCAGTATTATCATTATTATTATTATTACTATTATCAGTATTATCAGTATCATTATTGACACACTCTACTACATAATGCATACCATGAAATGAGAAATGTTCATGTTCGTGTCGTACGACACATGGCTATACAAAACCTGTTACTTAACGTCGAATTATAAAAGGCGATGGCCCTGAATTGAATATTAATCTACTGACACTAATGTGTTTTTATGTTGTATGAATAGAATGGGATGTAACAAACAGCCATGGTCGCTAGATCATGTGGTTTGGCGCGGTAAGTGTACTTTGTGAATAAGGGGAGTATTTTTGTGTGTGGGAGAATGAGCGTTCGATAAAATACGGCCAGTATCTGGACTAATCATTTTTTATGCGCATTACTTCCACTCCGGGGAGAGTATTCCTTATCCACTGCATGATATCGGTGTTTGGTCAAACCCATCTTCATAATTGCTACAGAAGGCAAGCAAACCTTGCCCTTCCAGTCACGTAATTAAAATTATTGAGTTGTTGATCAGTCGTTTGAACTGGTATAGATCTCTCTCTCTCTCTCTCTCTCTCTCTCTCTCTCTCTCTCTCTTAAACGACTCAGCTGCATGCAAAATCAACGAAGGGCGCGACAGCAAGGATACGGTCATGGACACTTTTTTTTAAAGTTACGTCACATTTCATTGTACCTAATACAATTTGGGGGGCTGATAAATTATGGAGATACATTGACATTTTTTTATTCATTTTTGTAGTGCTTTATGTAAACCAAACCTCATTCGCAGTATCAAAATAAAATCATGAGACACGTTCATTTACATAACTTTTGTTCACTACGTTGCAAGACAAGGCCGTATTTCTTTCCATTTTCCGTGTTTTTTTAAACATAATTTCTTCTCTTTTTACCCGTAGAAGGGAAAACCTGTCTTTAAATCTTTAGCTCAGTACAGGCCTATATGCTGTTGAATGGTGGTTTCGATGTCCATTGATAATTCATGGAATTTTGAAAATGTTCCGGTGCGGTACCTGAACTCTACGGGAGCCGGCCGAACACCGGCCGAAAATGACCAAAATGTCAGCTAGCTTTTACTTGCCGTACTCCGGGCCCCGGAATGCATTTGTGACCTCGGCGCTATATATCACAAGTCAATATACCTAGCTATAATCTTAAAAGGCAAACTCCGAAATATTACCGTAGAAAAATTGCTTATATTAAGCCTACTTATTAATATGCTCAAAGAAAAATGATTTTAAATTGGTTGTAAATTTTCGTTACTATAATTCGCGAGTAGATTGCCGATATATGTTAGGATATCGGATTGCTATCGCTATCGGTCTCTCGTTAATCTCACTGCTGGTGTCAGAGCTCGCTTTAGCAGAATTTTCCAGCCACTAACGCTAACACCAACACTAACACCAACACTAACACCAACACCAACACTAAAACCCAACTTGAAATCACTGAATTAATGGATGTTGCGAACTTAGGACGTGCGTGTGAGATTCCTACCCGCAGCCTCGCCCGCGTGTCATGTGACGTGATCAGCCTGGGGGTTCATCGGTCACGTGTTCCAGCACGCCTTTCCTCATGCTTACCTGGGATGTCTGTAAATGTTTGTTGGCTAAGTATACACATGGGCAAAGTTGTCAGTGAAATCAAAGTCTGATCAAAGGAAGTGCTTCCTTTTTGCAAAAGTTGTACAAATATCGTGGGTCACAATACTGCTTTAGATGGTTACTAAATTAGAAAAATAGGTTCCCACTAATCTATGCAAAATTATCCACTAATAACGAATTTCACCTTCGTTTGCCGCAATAAGGTCTCATTTTGACGAAAATTTGAAGAAAAAAAACGCATATTATTTTTTTTCCCTCAGCGACAATAAGTGTATAAAGTTCATCTTCAGTCTAGATTATGCTCATGATGGACCATGGTGAATATCACATTGACATTGTATCGGAGACCTTCTCAAGCAAGTATGGACCCCTACCACAATGTAATCAGCTGATGATGATTCTCAATTGTCTGATCTAGCAAAGTTGACTGAATACAAGTTCATGAACATGCATCGACCTACTTCCTCTACAGCCCTTGCATCCTCAACAAAATAGTTAACATCAAAGTATAAACTTTGGAGAACAATTACTATGCGTGAAGTAGAAGCTAATTTTTCAGTTCATTTTTCATTAAAAAAAAATGTATCCTGGAAAAATATTTAATATAAAGACAATGAAAATGCACATTTCGGGGAACTGTTAAAAATCATATTAGATGCCCAAATGTGTCATGAAAATCACCCGAAAGCCTGCTAAATCAAATAGTATATGGTAGTAAATTTAACCTTCTTTAACATGACACCTTATATGATGTGAGAAAACATGGCATTAAATGTTAGGCCAATCTAAAAAAAAAAATGGTCAATACGCTACTTCTTCTCCATGGTGGCCATTTATTGAAATGGCCATCATGGCTATTCTGGGCAAAATTTGAAAATTTGAGATGGCTTGAAATCCGAATTTGCGTAAAACATTCATTCTTCAAATTTGATGCTTTTAGACAAAAAGTGAACATGTAGATATTGAGCCATGGCGTTGGACTGGCTTACCTACTAGATCTAACCAATTCAGGGCAATGCGTACGTTATAAGTATTGAGGGAGGTTGTGTTGTCATCATGAAATGCTTCCAAACACCTCATGTCATTAATTAATTCATGTACATTTACCATGGGAAGGAAGGAAGCCTCTCTCGTGTAGTTCACCCCGTGTGAAAACAACTTTGAGGGTTAACTTGCAAGTCAGAAATTGTCAGGAAATATTTATTTTTGTTTTAAGAAGGGGGGAGGCTTTTCCAAATGGGTATAGGCCTACTCTATTTTTCTATTATTTTTTATCACATGCTTCAGCGTACAGATTTTGTGATTTCAGATGTTTTACTACAAATTATGAATTCAAAAATTAAGTACTGTAGTTACCTTCCAACCACTGGGTTTTGTTTTCTTTCTGATTCTTTATGATTTCTTTCAATAATCGGCAAAAATGAAGGGTCAGTGGTCATTTAACTATGAAAACGCTATTAGTTTCTGAGAGTATTCTGTTTTTACCTAGTGGAAGTTGATTTCTAGGGCAATCCCCGATACTTGCAATCGCTATCGCTATCGCTCGACTTGTTGCGCTTACTTAGTAGTTTTGTAGGGTGGCTGCTCATAAATATCGTTGCTCTTGGCGGCTTTCAGTAGAACCGGTTTTGGAGCGTGCTATTTACTCGAATTCGGACTGATAACATACATCTAGAACCAAGACTAGATACAACCTAACTATCCAGGAGAGCATTGGTCTAAACTCCAATCTCTCCTATATCAATCATAGATAAGACGTAAGAAATCTAAATCTCCTTGCCTGGTTTTATATTAGAGGGAAAGTTCGCCCTAAAGATGAGTTGGATTCAATCAGAACAGAAACATGAAAGAAACATATAAGCGAATATTTGACGAAAATTGGTCAAAAGATAAGAAATTTATTGTTTTAAGTTTTGATTTTGTTACGTCACATGCGTGGTGCTCTCCCATTATGTTATGTACTCCCCCCCCCCCCCCATAACTAGCCTTTTTTCTGTACTTTGATGAAGGAATACATTCATGTCATAGCTGTATGTATGTAAAAACATGTGTCTGATGCTGTATTAAACGCACAGGTGAAATGATAAATATGCTTTTGAGAAAATTGACATTTCCAAAAATATTGTACACAACATAAATTATGGGAGAGCACCTTGCACGTGACGTCACAAAAATCAAAACTTTAAAATCAAATAACTTTCTTCTTCTTCTTCTTCTTCTTCTTCTTCATCTTCTTCTTCTTCTTCTTCTTCTTCTTCTTCTTCTTCTTCATCATCTTCTTCTTCTTCTTCTTCTTCTTCTCCTTCTCTTTCCCTTTCTTCCCAATCTTATATCATCCTTCTCCTCCACCTCCTCCATCTTCTTCTTTTATCGTCGTCCACTCGTGCTTGTATAACCCGTGTCCCAGTGACACAGTGATGTCAAAATCAAGTTGAATTTGTTCCGTTATTCCACTCACGCCTAACAATATAATGATAGGAAGCGGCGGTTTAACGCAAATATTTGGTATTACTGAGAAGTGCTCACAAACTTACATCAACGTGGTCATAAATTGGATGTTGAAATAACGAGTTCAAAGTACGTTCACTGCATTCATGGTGCGTGGACTTTGAGTTTTGAAGCTGTGTGTTCTCGATGAAAAAAAAAATTGTGATATAGACCACAAATGGCGTACTAATCGCGGGACGACGCCTATCGGGACGAAGCCTATCGGCCGTTTGGGCACACTATAGCGATCGTGATCTGACAAAGCGAGTTCTTATGAATTATACATGCTATACAATCCCGTTGAGTGAATTTTCTTGAAAGGGAATATTTGCGAATCCTGCAAAGTGATTTTTTCTTCAAAGCAAATCTTTGTGAATTCTTCAAAGTGAGGTTTCTTAAAAGCGAAATCTTGTGAATTCTGTAAAGTGCAGTTACTTCGAAGCGCAATCTCTTCTACGCACAAATAACATGTTACAAATAACATAAGCAGTAGTGCTTATGTAACGAAGCGGTTGCATCTACGGCGTTTGTCGTTTCCGCTTGACGTCACGAAACTTCTATTGGGCCGTTATGGGGGTTTGTTCCCTCCAGGAAAGAAGCGATCCGCCTTGACATGGATAAATAATTGTTACAAACATGACAAATAGCCCGTTTCTTGCGTTTTGCCGGCGGCGGCGGCGGCCCAGAGTGCACGCGGCCTGCGGCATCTGAACGTACCTTTACCACGAACTTTCCCGATCTGAGATAAACCAACAAAACATCGTATAACATGAGCGTGTTTACAAAAAAATATATATCGCTTGTCACGTCTCGTGTCGTTTATCCTCAGACCTGCTGGCATCTGCGCATACCGAAAACATCGAGATTTTGATTCGCGAAGGTTATACATGACGTAATACAGCTTATACAATGACACACAATTATGAATAAGCAGGCCTTTGCGGGGTAAGCCAACAGGAATCCGTTCATGTTTAGGCCTAGTAACATTCAAATAAACCAGCCCTCATTTGTTAAAAGGCGCAAACTAGCTGCAAATGTACTGAGGAAGAAAGAAACAATGGACAACTTTCACATAAATATATATAAAAAAAAAAAAGCAAGGACAACTTTTATTCATCTCCTTATTTTTTTGACAATGTATGCGTACAATCGCCGCTGAAAATGTTTCGTTGCGCGTAGGAACTGACGTGGAGGGATGTTCCACCATGCCTTGCGAACCCCATGCAGGGCCATGTTGCATATAGGTTTTCAATTATTGCAACTTATCATGAATGCTAACTACCATGGCAACAGCCAATGAGCTCTCAGTATTGCACCTATTGATGGTAAGCTACAATCATTGAAAACCTATTTGCAACATGGGCCGGGTCTGTGTAAGATTTCTGTGGCCCGAGGGATATTTGGAGCCTCACATCGTGAAGTGTTGTTTACTTTCATGACATTTCGTTTGGTTTTCTCACACATACCAATAACTAGCAATCGATGCTAGCTCTGACTAGTTAACGTATAGGACCATGACATATCCTATACATCATCCTATACCCTAATAACAAGTCTTTATCACTCAAACAACCGCCTAAGAAGCTCTGGAATGTTGCATTGTCAAGTCAAATATCAATCCCAGAATGACACTCTGGAGACTATAACATGTATAATGTACTATGTTTGTGTCGTATATTACGCTGCAAAACACATGTACAGTGATGTTTTTTTGGATTTGTATTTTTTGTGAAAAAGATGTATTTGTTATTCGTTTTTAGCAAACTTCATTTCCCTTTGTCTTTGATTCAACGGATGTAAAGGTAGTGAATCTATTTTGCATAAATACAAAATTTAGGTATTATTTGCAGCTCCCTTTTCATTTAAAATCTTTTCACAAAACTGACGATAAATGAATGTCCCTGTTACACGTAATGATGAGACGAGGTCATATTCTAAATAAATCTGACAGTGTAATGGTCTTTTGCTGCTAGACTATATTCTTAGACGATCCCATTAAATATACATGAAAGGTAGAGGTCAATACAAATCCGTTAAACTTCATTTTAGAGGTGTTTTATTCCGAGGGAAGTTCTTAGATCGCATGTTCTTCTCGTTTCATTTGCTTTTTCTTTTCGTCATTGAACTAAAAATCTCTAACAATTTTACTTGCCTCAACAATCCCGAATAAAAAAAGGTTTTGCTTCTCCTTACGGCCAGCTTGAACCAGATTCTGTCCGGGGATGTGTGTGTTTTTTTTTTTTTGCACCTTTTGAAACAGACCCAATCTTTTTCGCGTAACCTTTTAGTCCACGCGATCGACATATAAACGAAACCAGATACAGACGTATTGTATACATGTCTGCGGCATTCAAAGAAAGCCGGGAATTAAACTGATGTGATCCTACGAAAAATCTCTAATCGTATAAACGCTCTTAAATCTCAAATTTAAGATGGAATGTGGTTTGCAAAGAGTTCTGTTAGCTCTTTCCTCGACCGTCACAAGCGATCAGTGAGCATAGTTGTTCGAATTACTCGATATTTCCAGAGGGGACCTGGAATCTCCCTCCCAGCACCCCATGTTGTAAGCTTCCTCTTGACTCTTTTGTCATCACCATCCTCGCGCATGTATCTCTCTCTCCCTCTCTCTCTCTCTCTCTTTTAAAGGTGTAATAGCCCTCTGTACAAACGTCATGAAACCCGACATGGATCACCAGTCTACCCTAATGGTAGCATGGACGAAATCTCACAGTCACAGCTTTACGAGCATGTTTTTTAGGAAGAGTGAAAAAAGCATCCTTGTTCACGTGTAAAGCTCTCCGTTTTGTCCCATTGAACATAAGTCATGAAACCCGACATTGAGCACCAATATACCCTGTATGGAATCTCAGTCAAAGCTTCAAGAATATTTTTGTTAGGAAGAATGAAAATATCCTTGTGAAATCTGTTTTGTAACGATCATAATGGCCTACATTCCTATACCGCACTCAAAGTAATACACCAGTCAGCGAGGCTCGGCATCAACGCATTACTGCGATGAGAACAGCCGTGATATTGTGGTCTCAGTCACTATAAGCTACAGGAACTGCTGACTTTTGGAGGACCCGTCCAAAACTGAATTCGAAATCGTTCAACCAATGAAATTCCGCTCAATGAAATTTCCAAGTTCAAAAAATGTGAAGGGAGTTCTGAAACAACATTCTTTACATTTTCCGTAGTATTTACACCTTTATTTTACTTTGAAAAAGGCGACCCTACCTTAAAATTTTGCTGAACCCTTAACGAGCCGTGAGAGCGAAATCTGACAATGGATTTGGCGGGTGATTCCCTAATGAGCATGAACAATGCCTGTATCTGTCCCGGGAGGGTTACATGTGCTACCCCCGGGATGACCTTCCGTGTTGTCATTATGGTGCACTGGTGCTATTCCGTGATGAAATATTCAGGGCTGGGATTGAAGTTGATGTGATGTAAGTACATAACGGTGAGTTGAGTGATGGGATTTGTTGCGGAATTGTTAGAAGAGTGGGACGTGTTAGAGGGTGAACATGTGGGATGGGACTGGATGGACAAGGCCGGTGGAGGTGAGATACGAAAGGAGGGGTGCTGGTGGCAAGGGATATAAGGATAGGAGTTTGTTTTGCGATAACGACGAGGAGAAGGAGGAAAGAGTGGAGGGGCGGGGAAAGGATGAGGGGAACGAAGGGAACGACTAGAGAGAGGATGAGAAGAAGAAGAAGAAGAAGAAGAAGAAGAACAAGAACAAGAAGAAGAAGAACAGGAACAAGGAGAAGAACAAGAACAAGAACAAGGAGAACACGAACAATAAGAAGAAGAAGAAGAAGAAGAAGAAGAAGAAGAAGAAGAAGAAGAAGAAGAAGAAGAAGAAGAAGAAGAAGAAGAAGAAGAAGAAGAAGAAGAAGAAGAAGAACCAGAACAAGAACAAGAACAAGAACAATAACAAGAAGAAGAAGAACAAGAAGAACAACAAGAAGAACAAGAAGAAGAACAATAACAAAAACAAGAAGAACATGTGGAGGGTATTAAGGTAGAGAACAGAAGAAGAGGAAGGAGGAGGGTGAGGAGGAGAAAGAAAAGGAGGTGGACATGAGGAAAGTAAGGCAAACGAACGATACTATGAATTTGCTGAGGAGAAGAAGGTGGAGAGGGAGATAAAATAAGACGAGTAGGAAACGAAGAGGGGGTTGAGAAACGGTTCTACTGGGGAAGAAGAGGCGGACAGTAGAACAAACAGAATGAAATGAAGAACACATCATATGTTTTAAAGTGTTATCACATTTGAATGAAACAATGAAAAACTTGAACCATACGTACCACATTGCCCCTTTGATTTGACGAACGTGAGACTATGTGGGTGGAGGAATGTGTGATGAATCTGTTATGCAAAGAACTGGACGGACGCCATCTACGGTTGTAAACTCGATACATCGTAACAAATGGGGGTGAGGCGGCGGTATTTGTTGTTTTAGACAATCATGGTGCAAATGGATAGATATGAATGCATTCTTTTCAACAATGTGACAGCGTATCATTTTAATCAGAGAACCCCCCCCCCCCCCCCATATATATTCATCTTGTCTTTATTCTGTAAGTTTAGTGTCATAGTACGGTGTCTTGTAATTTATTGTTTTCCTGTATTCGAATCAGCAATGGATAATATTCTGACCATGAATATTGGTGTTGGATTGATGTGAATATGTATGTAATCGATGTGCATGATAATGGATGTGTGAATAAACAATAAGATTAAGTTCATTCCATTAAAAATTCTGATTTGTTCACTATGATTGTGAGGAATAAGATGTGTTTCGGTGCCTCTGTTGTTGCTGCAAGAATAAACAAGAGATGCGTATCGTTGAATGTTTCGTGTCCATATTTTACTTTTTCTTTGCGAGAAAGAAAATGAAAATGTACGACTGGAATCCTAATAAATACGACAGTCACTGTAAAAATAACAAGATGAGTTTATGCATTGGGCGAGTTGTTACTTGCTGCAACCACTAGATGGCGCTAGTCCACCTTATTCTTCAGTACAGTTCGTTGAACTTGTAAGTTGTGCTCTCAATTAGCTTTCTTCACACCGTCACCAGAGTAACATTTATAGTCCATTATCACATGATGTGCTTGACACAATGCTGGATTTAAATTTAGGACTACGGTCTATTGAGAGCAAAACTTCTCATTATTTGACTTTGAAATTGGAAACAGCATTTAAAAAAAAAATCAGATATTTTGTCGCAAAACAGACCGTACTGTACATACTTGTAAAAACGCACAATTTAGAGCAACTATTATGCCAATTTTTGAAGAGTAAAAATTAATTTTTTACTTTAATTTGCAGTGTGTTCCCAATATGAAGACTTAGTGATTATTTCACCTTTATTTCACCTAAATATTATTAAGAAGGATATACATATCAATACACGACAGAAAAACAGGTTCATCTTGTGAAGAAATGTAAGCTCTTCCATTTGATTCAAAGTTAATGATTTGCTGTATTTGATTTTTAAAGTTATAGCCCTAAACCATAGTATTTATTGTGCCTGGTCCCGAATGGATTGAAGAAATATGTGACAATGGTACAGAAAGTGTCACTAGGAACATGGTGGTACCGTCTCAATCGCATACTATCCTAAAGAACTTTGTTCCAATTAAGTCGTACATTTGTTTCATTCAAAAGTCACATTCAAACATTGATCTCCTTATATATACAAGCACATAATTGTCATACCATTCAGTCATTTTCCAGATTTCATTTCAGTCCACCCTGAAGTAAAGTTGGTTTCAATAAAAGCAAAATTGCGAAAGAAACATGTCCGTGAAACATATAAAAGGGACTTTTGATAGAGCATTTTTTTTTTATTGAAAGGGCTACCCTGTTGAAATAAAACCGAATGAAAAAATAACATAAAATAACGTGTGATGAAAATCCATCTATTTTAAGGATAAGAAAGTTGTGATCTTTTGAAATTTCAAGTTTGTGACATCACGTGCGAGGTGCTCCTCCATATGTTGTGTACAGAATAATTTCATAATTTCATAATTTACTCTTTTTCTGTTTTTGAAAATGGAATGATTTTTTCCCATTCAGGTAAATGTATGTGTGTAAAAAAAAAAAAGTATTTCTGATGATAAATTGATATATCAAATGTACAGGTAAAACAATGCATATCTTTTTGTGTTGTGTTGCTTTGTGTTGCATGATTCCATAAATTTTGCTGAAGGAATAATCGTTTTGTTCATAGAGGTATGAGTAGAAAAACGTGTTTCTAATGATGTATCAAATGCACAGATAACTGATGCATATCCCTTTGAGAAAATGGAGATTTACAACAAAAAATGATACAAAACATATGATAAAGCACCTCGCACGTGACGTCACAAAATCAAAACTTTAAAAGATCACAACTTTCTTATCCTTTGATGGATTTTCATCAAATATTCACTAATGCGTTTCTTTCATGGTCTCCTTTATTGAAACCATTGACTTATCATGGATGGACTGCGCTCAGATAGACTTCCTTTGATCTATGATGACCGCCGCCTCATAAAAATTCGAGACATTCAGGTGTTTCAAACAATACGCTGTGTTTATACAAATGTAATTATGCAGTGCCTTCCTCTGAGTAACAAAAGAAAATCTGGTTTGAGAAATTTGTCAACCATTCAGCCTTCGCTGGGAGCTCGTAGCTGATCTTATTACACACACTGGAAAGAAGATTGGGGGTGAGAGAAGGGAAATTTTGATAGAATTGTAGAAAGAATTTGGTCCGTAACTTTTTAGGACATCTCCGGTCATGAAATCGAGGTTGTTTCCATGGAAGGTGTAGCACTCAATAAACGATTTACGCGATATTTGTAAGGAAATATGATTGCCCAATGTGCTATGTGGAGGCATTTCTCTGACATATTTTCGACAGTATTCTTGATTTATATAAAAAAAAAAAAACCGAAGCAACAATATACCTGTAATCAGAAATCGTATCATTATACGATGTTCTACTACTGCACATGCACTTCAGTAAATGAAGGCGTTCAGAAATCTTCCGCGCATACAGAATATATTTTCCTCTATCTAAATGCATCCAAAATTTGTCTTGCATATTTGGCGGCGGATCTCCCTCGAGCAAAGAACCAAACGCGTCAAATATTCTATTGTGCTATCAATGAACGCAACTGGTGTAGGAATAAATGACTCTTCATGCCAACTCCAGTTCTCACATCTTCCTGTTGAAACCAACGTAACTTCAGTGTGGACTATCCCTTAAAATCAAACAAAGTAACCACATTTCATTGACTTACGAACAGATAATTTATTCATATACTTTTTTTAAACAATTGGAGAAGACTTGTCGGGATTAAATTCATGATCATGACCCGGACATTGTTTTAATATACAAACAAGCTTCATATTATTACAAACATATATGAAATATTATGCAACTTTAAACATTTATCTGTAAACAATTTGATACAGTACAACTATTGCATGCTGTGCATGTAGATTCTCATGTATAGACATATTCTTAGCCAACAAAAAGCACAAAAGAGTGGACATTATACATGTACATGTATTGAGAGTGGATAATTCTAGAGTTATAAATACTTAGCATTTCCACAACTGGTCTGAAAGTCATACCGTACCAGACAATAAAGATTTGGAGAGAAACATGTGATGATTCCTATCCCCTTTTTCTGCCTACTGTAGCAAGCTAGACCACAGAATGGAATGCTGATAGGGCATTTGTATCACATGCTTACAGCAGGGGAAATACACACTAGATTGCGGGAATTATTTTATGAAGCCTCATGTCGTGAACAAGCACTCAAAACTACAGTATGTGTTGAATTATACCCAATTGAGCAGAAATATATTTTCACAGGAGCTCTCTTTTGCTTTGCGGGGGGGGGGGGGGGGGGGCTTAACTGATTTTAGCCCTCATTTATTTTACAGGTACACTGCACAAGAAGGACAAAAGAGCTCACTGGAAAGTAAAAGTACTGTAACACATGTACCATAGACATGTGTGAAGGAGGGTTTGGAAATAACAGCACCACCTGAGAAGCCTGCACTAACATACTGGTGATAAGAGGGAATGACAAAGTATGGACTCCAGTATGCAAACAACTGTATGTATTCTCTAATGGGGTGGGGTGTGTGTGTGGGGGGGGGGGGGTTGTTGTACCCCCGTCACTGATATTGTAGTTCCCAAACTGAATCAATGGGCCTTGTAAGATTGACTATGCACAAGGGGAGGGGGGGGGGGGGGGGGAGATGGACCCCCCCCCCCCCCCACACACACACACACACACGCACACAGTAAGTCATGTACTACTCTTCTTACATAATCTGTGGTCTATGACACAGGAGGCCCAAGCTGGCAATATCAATAATTAATGTACATTTACTTTCCTCCATTGGTATTTATTACATAATTCACCAAAGGAAACCTTGGAGGTTACCATGAGTAGAAGATGACCCTTGGACTTCCAAGTACAGTACATGTACATGTAGATCCAACAGCAAATGTAGTTTACATGTTACTCCATACCATATTGTGTGGACAATAGCTTTGGACATGTGTATGTACATTTGTTTGCACATAAAAAGTTACAAAATTACTATACATGAACAGTGTAGTAACACTGCTTCACATGTACACATTCACTACCAGTACCTGTGCGACAAACAAAAAGTGATTTACATAACATGTTTCACTGACCAGTGGTACTTACATGTAGTTTGACTTTCAAAGCATGAAGTACAAGAATCCACTTGGATTGACTTGAATGATTGCAGTGCAAAAGGACCATTGTTGTACGCAATTATACTGTGCATGGAAGCATACACTGTACATTCCACCGCCTTGTGTGCGTACCCCTGGATATCAAATGCTTGAATTTCATTGGCGGGATTCCTAGTTTGTTTCATACAGCCTTAATCGTGAGATGTAATGCAAATAATGTGGAATCTTACAATCACAGGATGTAAGAAATTTAGCAACGACACACACACGACATCAATTTAAGCAATAACATTATTTCCTTTCTGGCATTACATCTACAGATACTGTAATCTAACCACACAGGTGTTTTGGGATTCATTCCAAATCCACAGCACTGCCTGTTAACTATCATTACCAAGTGAAGGAAACCCCCATCAACTTAGTACACACCTTTATGACTCTGGGAATGAGAGTGTCAAAACAGATACATTCTTATCATTCTTGCTTTCTTTGAACCATGCATGCCATAGTTGTGCACTGTATTTTTTTGCACAGATATCTGAGAAAAAGGGGCATTCTACCTATTTGATCCATGCATAAAAGATTTTCTGGTGACCAGCCTGATTCCGATAGTCACTGGATACAAATTGATCCTGCATACAATGTGTGCACCAACTCCAGGCCATCAGGAGTTCTTTGCCATCTGCAATCTTCTTCCATTCTTTCACATCCCAGTGTTTCCATTTTACTCCTACATACACTACAGCTCAAAGGATTGGCACGGGGAAAGGGAAAGGGGAGAAAGGGAAGGAGCCGCAGTTTTGAACCGTGGCATATTTTGTCCAGTTCAGCATGAAACATGATGCTATTTAGGCTAAAGCATTGTGTTTCATGCTGCACTGGACAAAATATACTGCGGTTTTAAACTGTGGCTCCTTCCCATTCCCTTTACCTGTGCCAATTCCTTTGAGCTGTAGTGTACACAATTAAACCTGTGTGTAAAGACCACTCAAGGGAAACATATGTCTTTAAGCATGTGGTCTTTGTATACAGGTGATTGTTAAAACAGGTTTCCCTGTGTGTACGTAGGTGAGGGTGGGAAACTAGCAAAGATACACCTTGCATTTTTATGAAATTATAGATCACTCTTTCTGAGATATATATCCCAAGTCCGAGTTCGGTGGATCTGATGTTTCGGAAGATAGCTTACTTCTTGATACGCTGGGAAGAGGGTGGATAATAGTCAGAGTACCGAAGCTGTGTCGTCACATGAGCATGATGCCAAGACAACTGGTTCTAAACAAAATCACTCCAGTGAGAGGTTCACTGGTCCGATATTGTCTAGCTTGTGGCTAGTGACGGGCACTCCCAATAAGAGTCCCCGCTGTGTTCAACGCTGCTTACTCTCCCCGCACAGTTTAGAACCAGTTGTCTTGACTCTTGACAATAATGCTCACAACAACTCCCACCTCCCTATATGACGTCACACTTCGGTACTCTATGAGTAAAGACACACCTGGCATCTATAGCTTAATAGATTTCATTCTTTCTTAGATATCTAGAGTCCGAGTTGGGTGCATGTGAATGTTCTCGAGCCGGCTCGCTTCCCAATGCGCTGGACCATGGACCAAACATGGTCTTCATGAGCAGGTGGCGTTCCTATGCAGGTGGTCATTGAAGCAAGTTTCACTGTGTGCTGGTGAAGTGGGTAGAAAACTGGCAAAGATACAGCTTGTGTCTATCCATCTTTCTTAGATATTCAGAGACTGAGTTGGGTGCATTTGATGTTTCCCGATCGGGCTCACTTCCACTGGACCGTGGAAGAAACATTTCTTTATGACCTGGTGGTGTTCCTATACAGGTGGTCACTAATACCCTAGTCACACTAGAGGCGGAATAAGCCGGAATGCATTCGGAATGAAAATTCTTGGCACATTCCTGGATATTTGAAGTGCATTATAAAAAATTCTGACTACATTCCAAATATTCAGGTCCATTCTTGTGTCCGGCCCGAATGTTTCGCTCATGCTCAAAACTTTTGAGGTGCATTTGAACTGGAAAAATATCGAGCGGCATTCGAAGTGCAGTCCAACAGCACTCTTACTGCATTCCAAATATTGTGATGACATTTCAACAACATTCAAAACATTCCAATGGCATTCGTGGGCGAATCGAATCGCATAAAAGCATGGCTAGCTGTTGCTGCAATATCAGTCAGCATCTAGGAGTCACTGAGGAGCACTGAGGTCATGCCGCATTTGAACGGCATTTTTACATGGTTAGATCAATTCAAAATTCCGTCCCGAATAAGGCTCGAATTTTGAAAAATTTTCATTCCGGCTGGTTCTGCTTGATTCCTGCTGATCCGGAATAAGTGTGACAGGGGCTTAAAGCAGGTTTGACTGTGTGTACAGTAGGTGAAGAGCATGGGAAATGGGCAAACACACCCTGTATCTATTGTTTTTCATCCTTTTTTCCCTTTGATAATCAGAGTCTGAGTCAGACGCGATGACGTTGCAGAGCCTGCTCATTTCTCAATGTGCTACAAAGATGCTGGAGAAGCTGACACCCCTTTACTTTTCAATCTTTCTTAAATATTCAAAGTCAGAATTGGGTGCATTCGGGCCTCACTTTCCGATGCGCTGGACCATCCATTCCTGTTGGCAGAGCGGACATCGGTTGTTCTGCTTCACCCAGAGAGACATGCAGCAGTTGTGAAAGGAATGGTTGCACTCTCCCCAGACAACTGCAGGTAAAAGAAGGAGATAGAGATTTCTAGGTTGCCAAATTGCTTTAAAAAGTAGCATGCTAGATATCGAAGCTTTAGATCTGCAGCTCATCAGGTTATCACGCAGATATGAACAAATTACAAGAAGTACCAACTATTATACTGGAAGCTACGGTTGACCTCTATTTAGTCCGCAGACTAATACTCTCAGTGATAGTGAAAAAGAAATTAGTGTGTGGCTTAGAATAAGACAGTTGAGATTTGGGGGGCATGTAATTTGCTAAGGTGGCATGGATGAGTTGGCTTTGATAGGAAAGATAGGTGGGAGAAAAAGGAGGATAACTTTTTGATTTTGAGCAAGGGGCCGTTGACATGGAGCTGATACAAAAGGCTCAGGACAGAGAATTGTGGCACTCTATAATGGCCTACATCATGGGGTATGGTACTTACACAACAGCTCAAAGGAATTGGCATAGGGAAAGGGAAGAAAGGGAAGGAGCCGTAGTTTTGTCCAGTTCAGCAAGAAACACGATGCTATAGCCTACAAAGCATCATGTTTCATGCTGACCTGGACAAAATATACTGTGGTTTAAAACTGCGGGTCCTTCCCTTTCTTCCCTTTCCCTTTACCTACGCCAATACCTTTGAGCTGTTTTGTAGATAGATATTGTTCACATGAATAAAAATATATTTCTGTCTACTCCTTTTGAAGCATGGAGTAATCAATCAAACACACAAAACACAAGATGTTCATTGTAACCTATACGAGGACAATCACATTTTCAAAGAGGCGTTTTTGTTATTTATGCATTTCTGTTGCATTGGGGACAGATTGTCTTCCGCACATGTGTATATCTTTTATCAGTAAATAAAATATCATGCAGAGACATGTTTCTCCTGGCCCTGAAACTCACGTAACCTGTGAAATACACAGAACTTAACAATATAAAACAGTACTGAGAATTTCTTACCGACACATTCCTCTTGCTTGTTTTCTGTTTGACATCGAAGACAAGCATCTGTAGAAAGAACAAAATGCACACATGATTGGCATAAACTATTTTGTAATGGAATTGTTCCATGATTAAGGGGCTCCAAACCTGGAACCTGTCAAATGCATGCTGGAGCATGGTGATCAGTAGCCCCGTGACTGCTCCCGTGAAGCAGGAGCATCCTGAGTGCTCACCATCATTTTCCTAGCGAGAACTGGCGTATGCGCATGAACTTTAATCTGCATCATTGCAGCTGCCGTCGTGCAATTCTGAACCACTTTGGTTTGGAAACAATATTAAAAAAATACAACATGGATTAAAATCTTCTTCAAACCAACTACAGACGTATTCAGGTATGTATTCTCCGTAAATGTGTGCAATACATGTAGATTAGAGTTTCAAGTTACAGAATTGCTGAAACCAACTAATCTAATCACTGCTAATCTCGACTCTCTTGCTCCAAAGCTCTACGTTACGCAGCCCGCTCACTGTGTGATTCTGTAGTATCACACAAGATACGCTTACCATTTCATTCTAATATGCATTTTTACTAGTGCGTCGATTTATGGGCCCCGCAGTGAGAATGGGCCACTAGCCATACGGGTGAAGTTTTGTGTGTCCATCTCAGAAGGAGCATTCACTGTCATTCACCATGTTCACTCATTCAATTGGTCAATAATTTCAGACATGATTAGTTATACAAATAACTAAAGAAGATGTCTACTAACCCATAACTTGAACCCTGCAGATTGCACATGTATCACACTCAACGTCCCAGCTCCACATTGCCACGATATTCCATTTCTTCAAAGTGAAAAGTCTCTGTTCGGATTTAGCATTGTTGGGCGCTGTTCCACTCCCAGTGGAGTTGCTGTGACTGGCTACCCCGGTGCTCCCGGCTGCAGCAAGTTCCGCATTCGCTGACTGAGACATTTTCTGCGGCGGCGATAATCGTGAACTAAATGCTGGAAATCCAAGTGTATCTGCACTTAAAACTTGATTTCTTATGAAAAGGATAATTAAAAAAAAGTTAACACATGTATGATAAGTGTACAGATATCCAATATATTGGAAAAAATCTGCAAAATACCATTGAAATTATGTATTTTACACACTGTCCTGACCCACATACATGTTAACGTGATAAGTCAAGGAAAATGTTTCAATCTACGATCGATGAACAGGCGAAGTCCTACAATCATAATAAAAAAGAAAAGAAAGAAAAAGAAATTAAAGTCCATAGGCAATCCCTTCACAAAGGAGTATAAGCTTGCAGTGTTCCGAAAGACGCCGATTATTCATCCAAAAATAGCCAAAATTCTCACTTGTCTACTCAGCTGCTCGACATGACGTCGCGACCTCCACACATCTAAACACAACAAAGAAAGGAACCCCCCGCCCCCCCCCCTAAGCAAAATGGAATAACAAAATAATCTGGCACGATTGTTCCTAACTTATTGACTAACTTATGTGTGAAAATCACATTAATCCAATTAGTCATGCATGAGTGAGCAAATTTTAAAGGCAAAAATGCCACTTTTCAAAAGTCACAAGGGTAATTTTGGTATTTTGTCATATGAATTTTTGATGAATTTCATTTCTGGTGCATAATTAATATCCCTTTAATGTTTATAATCCATCTCTCGATGCGCTAATACCTATCCCGACACCTATCCCGACTCTCAACCCATTGTTCTAGTTGAGTGAGCACCGTTTAACAAAATACTCATCCCTCTTGAGTTTGAAACTTTAAAAAACCCTTTATTTGGGTGAAAAATAAAACTCTGGATATTTTGACAAACATGTATCATGACCTGTTATGTGAGCATGAGAAGTCATTTTCGTGTCATTATTGAGCGAAAACACTTTAAAAAATTGCAAAAAAATACCCAAATGTATTGTTAAAACGGCATAAACAATTAGCCTTGTGACTTTTGAAAAGTGACATTTTTTGCATTTAAAATTTGACTTATTGGATTAATGTGATTTTCACCCAGAGGTTAGTCAAGATATTAAGGAACAATCCTGCAATATCATTTTCCCCGAAACTCCTTTCATAAAAAGTTGTTATGTTCTTATGTTATGAGTTCTCTTGTGGACAACATAATAATGAGATAATCTGCACAGAGATCTTAAGTAGTGTCTGGTTTAATAAACGCCATGTTTGAACTCTCTCGCGCATGCGTACAAGGTGCCTTGAAGCTACAGCCTGTAGTCTTCATTCAATACTTAACATTCCTCCCCCTTTAATTGGGAGCACGCTCTGCTAAATTATACTGCTCTAAAATTAGCCATTTACACTACCAAAGTAATGCATGTTAAAACAAGAACACTGCATGCAAATTACAATTATCCTTATGTAGCTATTGTAATAGGCAAAACCTTACATAACAATTTATTTGGTTAAATCATCAAAACCATTTTAACCTTGTGGCTATTTACAAATAACTTCTCATTTTGTTACACCGGTAAACTATCAATTGGCTGGAGTTTACATATTCTGTTTTCTCATATGGCTGTAATTGTAATGTTATCCTCTAACACAACTATTCTGTAACCACTTTAAATTCAATTGCAAGCTTCACACTTATATTGAAGTTTCAAGCTGAGCAATTCTTACAAAACCTTAATTCAGCTGTAGCAAATTAAACCGTTAATATGCACTTTATCATGCTATAAAATGAATTTGCCTAATTATTGTACCTTCATCAAATGAGTATACACTTCTTCAATTAATAGTGATCACAACTCATATAATGTGGCTGTAATTCTATACCTTGACTGACAATTGTAACCAATCTCAGACTTATGTATAATTCAGTGCAACAGTTGTTTCCTATTCATTTAACTCTAATAAACAAGCTTCAACAATATAACACTTTGTGAATGTGTCATTCTTAGTGTCCTTCTCAACCGATTAAACTGTATTTCTATCTGCCTGTGTAAAACTTAATCCTATTTTCTATCTTCCACTCAATTGTAAGTTTTACTTAAAGACACTTGTCTAATCTGTTAAATGCATACCTAATGTATTTCCTTCTTTCTTCTTTTTTTTTTTTTTTTTTTTAAACTAAATACATGTATACCAATGAACATGAATTACTATTCAGTCATGTAGTAATTCACTTACAACTCATAATTGTTAATCTTAATTCAGTTACCATTGTATACTTGTAACACTGCTTACGTAATCACTTTTTTCTTTAAACCATACAGCCTTTAACTTGGCTGTGTATCCAATATAACACTATCAACCAATTATGACTTTTGCCTAAAATCTCATGTTTTCCTATATAACTATCAATAGGTAGTTGTTTATGTGTTTGCATTTTAATGATACACAATGAAATCCTTGAACTTTGAGGGTGTCGTTGACTTCCGAGTTGACACTCTCCTCCCTGACATGACATTCTCAGGATTTACTATGTCTGGAGCAACAGCTCCTCTAGAGTCATTCAATGACTCTGATTGGGCAGGTTCTGATATTATTGCAGTATCAGTGCTAGATTGTTCAGTATTTGAGCTCAGGGGTTCACTAGTTGTAGGTACCGCTATAGGATTTTCTATTTGGCTTGGATACCGTGCCTGTCGAGTCAAAATCTCTGGTTGTGGATTGGTATCCTGATGCAGCATTTCTTGTCTGGAACGATCATCTTCACCCGATGGAGTGTAATGTCGTATGTGATCCACGTGGCGGCGTACCTCTCTACCATCCTGTAGCTCTATTATGTACATGACCTCATTGAGTGTTTCGGTCACTTTCCCTCTGAGCCATGTAGGTCCTGCTGCAAAGTTCTTTACCAGGACAGTGTCATTTAACCTGAACTGTCTCATCTTCGAGTGCTTGTCTGCTGATCGTTTCATTGCAGATTGTTGTTTCTGAACAGACTTGTGCAGGTTTGGACGGACATGGTCCATTCTACTTCTGATCCTCCTTTTGAACATCAGTTCACTTGGGGTTTTCATGGTAGTTCCTTGAGGAGTTATCCGATAGGTCATCAGAAAAACCTGGATGCGCATCTCCAAAGATGTTCCACTGGTTTTCTTCACTCCACATTTCACAGTTTGTACAGCTCTCTCAGCCAGGCCATTGCTGGCAGGGTGTTTGGGAGCTGTCTGAACATGCTCTACATTGTTGCTGAACAGGAAGCTTGTGAATTCTTCCGAGACAAACTGGGTGCCGTTGTCACTTACGACCGTCTCTGGAATACCATATGTTGCGAAGAGGCGTCGCATGGCAGTGACTGTGGCAGCTGCAGTGGCATTGGCTACTCTGACAGCTTCTATCCACTTGGTATAGGCGTCAACAACAATCAGCACGTTCTGGTTATCGATGTAGGCATAATCGATGTGAATCCTACTCCAGGGTCGTTCTGGGAATTCCCATGGGTGTATTGGTGCAGGCGGTGGGCTGCGTTGGTGCTCCTGACAGGTTGGGCAGGTCTTCACCTTCTCCTCCAAATTCTTGTCAATGCCTGGCCACCATACATAGGATCTTGCTAGTGCTTTCATCTTGACAATGCCTGGATGAGTCCCATGAAGCTCATCAATGATCCTTTGTCTCATTTCCTGGTTGTCTGGAATGACCACTCTATGTCCCCAAAGTACTATGTCGTCCTCAATTGACAGTTCTTCTTTCTTTTGAGCATAGACTTTGAGCTCTGGTGGAACGTTCTTGGGGTTTGGCCATCCATTCATGATGTTTGCCATCACTCTTGAGAGAACAGGATCTCTTTTGGTACATCTCTTGACCTCATCTGCTTCTACGGGTCTAGTGTCAATATCAAGCATATTGATTTGAACTGGAAGCTGCTCATCCAAGTCTGAAAGGCTCTGGTGCGACCACACTGTTTGATCATCTGTCAAGGGTAGGCGTGACAGGGCGTCAGCATTCTGGTGCTGTTTACCTTCCTTGTGTATGATGTCGTACTCGTATGCTGATAGGATCATGTGCCATCTGGCTAACCGTGCAGAGGCCATCGGACTTGCGGGCTTACTGTCACCGAATATTCCTAACAGCGGCTTGTGGTCTGTTACGATCGTAAATCGTCGTCCGTACAAGTACTTATGAAATTTCTTGAGACCGAAAATGATTGAGAGTCCTTCCTTTTCATATTGAGCATAATTTGCTTCACTCTTGGAAAGGGTACGCGAGGCGAAGGAAATGGGCTGCTCTAGACCGTCTGGTCCAACATGGCTGATGACTACACCTAGACCGTAGGGGCTTGCATCACATTGCAACAATAACGGCTTGCTTGGGTCATAGTGCGTCAAAACTGTGTCGCTCTGGACAAGTTCCTTCGATCTCTGGAAGGCTCGTTCTTGGTCTCTTCCCCACCTAAGCTTTGGATCTGGCTTGTTCCGACCTCCACGCTTCTTTGGCTCTGAAGCGTACTCTGCCTTCAACAGTGTTGTGAGTGGGGCAATCTCCTTTGTCAGATTTGGTATGAATTTCCTGTAGTAGCCAAGAAGACCTAGATATGCTTGTAGCTGACTCTGGTTCTGGGGTCTTGGTGTCTTCTTTATGGCTTCGATCTTGTCTGCGAGTGGGCTGATTCCTTGATGGTCCAGCTTGTGGCCCAGGAACTCCACTGAGTCCATCATGAACTCACACTTTTCCCTTTTCAGTCGAAGTCCATTACTCTCAAGACGATGTAGTACAGCTTGCAAGTTGGCTATGTGCTCATCATCTGTCTTCCCGCTTACGATAATATCGTCAAGGTAGGGGCGACACATTGGTATGTCAGCTAGAAGAGATTCCATAACTCTCTGAAAGAGGGCTGGGGCTGTTGCGATGCCAAAGGGCAACCTGGTATACTGAAAAAGACCTCTATGCGTATTGATCGTGGTGTACCTCCTTGCCATTTCATCCAACTCTATCTGATGATAAGCATGCGACAAGTCGAGCTTGCTAAATCGCTTACCTCCACCCAAGTCCTGGAGCATATCCTGGAGCGAAGGGATTGGATAGTGTTCGACTTGAAGTGCCTTATTGGCCGTCAGTTTGTAATTGCCACAGATGCGGACTTTCCCGTTGGGCTTCTTCACCACCACTATCGGACAGGCGTAATCAGCATACTTGACCTGTTCAAGTACACCTTGGTCCAACAGCTCATCAATGGCTTCGTCGATTTTCTGACGCATTGCATAAGGGACTGGTGCAGCTTTGAAGAACGGCGCTTTGTCTCCAACTTCCTGAGGATGCACCTTTGCTTTATAACCTTCCAGTTTACCAACTCTTGTACAGTCAAACACTTGCTTGTGTTGTGTTAGCACATCTTGTAAGGTAGCTTGTACCTTGTGTACAGCTTCTGTGGCGTTGGAAACATCCAATGAAAGGTTAAGGCGATTCTGCAAGAATCCATCAGGTGCTGCTTGCATCCAGTCTCTGCCAAGTAATGCAACGCCTTTCTCGACAACAAGAAGGGGCAACTTCTTTGGTGGTTGGTTGTCAACGAACTGGACTTCTACCATTGCTTCCCCAACGACTGGTACTGTAGAGCCTGTGTATGTTCTCAAGGAAACGTTGGTTTGCTTCATATCAGCATGATGTCCCAGTTTCTTGAATTCTTGCTGCGACATCATCGTCCAGGGGCTTCCTGTGTCAATTTCTAAGTCAACTTGGATTCCATTTAACTTTAGGCTTGCTTGAAATGGTTCACTGTACCTTGCCACCTTATTTACAGTTCCATCCCTGATGTGTCTGAGTTCACTATCTGGCAGATCTTCGTTCTCATCACCATCCAGGTGGTGTGCCGCTTTCTTCCTAGATCTGTACTGCTTGATCTTCTCACACTGGCTTCGAGTATGACCCATGGCGGAACATAGAAAGCATTTTTCATTCTTGTATCTGCATGCTGACGGGGCGTGGTCACCGGAACCACATCTCCAACATCTTGAGGCAGGGACTCCTTGTTTATCTTGTTTCTTAAAGCTGGGCTTTCCTTTCGTGTCCTGCTTCTGTTTGTGATGCATTTTCTGATGCGATGAAGAAGACACGTTTGGTTTATGCTGGCTTCTGCCTTGCAGTTTCTGAACTGTAGGTGACTCGGTCCCTTTGCTCAATACTTTGAGCTTTTCAACATCCTGGTTTGCAACCTCCATGGCTGTGGCGGTTTCCAGTGCATGCTTGAAAGTTAGTGATGGGTCACTTAACAGTTTTCGTTGAATTGTGACATCTCGGCAACCTACAACCAAGCGATCCCTGATCATGTTGTCCAATTCTTTAAAGTTGCATCCTTCACTTAACTGGCGCAAATTTGCAACAAATTGCGGTATGGACTGATCTTGTTTTTGGATGCACATGTAAAATCTGTATCGCTGCACTATCTCTGTAGGCTTCGGTGCGAAGTGTGATTTCAGCGTGTCTTTACATACTGTGTATGTTTGATCTGTAGGTTTATTTGGCTGCAAGAGAGCGCGCAGGGTGTGGTAGCTCTTGCTCCCTAAATTCGTCAAAAATATTGCTCTCTTTTTTCCCTCATCCTGTATACTGTTAGCGTCAAACCATGCTTCTAACAGTTCTAGCCACTCATCAAAATTGTACCCATCTCCCAATTTGGGAACATTACCAATATGATGGCTTGCCATACTTCTGAGTTTTGGTATTGTACAAATTCAAACTACTTGACTGTGACTGTGCATATAAAGAACAAAGCTTATTTGCTCATAAAATACAATGGGCGTCAGTACACTCAAAGCTAGATATACAAGCATCAACTGCATGTGTACACACAAAGTACATGTAGCTTGGACTAGCTGTAGTCCAATACTGTATCAACAATGAAAACTCTTCATGAGGGGCTACACTAAACTATAGTACAGTGTAAGGCTGTAACTATTCAACAGAATAGCAACAAAAGGGGTTTGGTCCTACCTGTATAGATCTGTTCCTAATTACGAAGTCTTGGACCAACTCAGACCTATCTTATCCTAGAACTGCTTGGACCTGGACCTGCAATTTGGTCCTATCAGTATTAAGATTTGGTCCTCTTTACTTGCTAGGCTACCACCTGTAACTCCTTGAGCTGGTCTTATACCTGCTTAGGCTTGGACTTGCATATGGTCCTGTAATTGCTTAGACCTAGTCCTACTTGGTTAGGCTTGGACCAGCTATGTGGTCTTATAATTGCTTAGACCTGGTCCTACTGGCTTAGGCTTGGACCAGCTATGTGGTCTTATAACTGCTTAGACCTGGTCCTACTGGCTTAAACTTGGCTTAGTTTATCTCGGGCCTGGTCCTGTGAAGGGTCTAGGGCTATCTAAACGACCTACTTGAACCAATACAAGAACAGTGTATGCTGTTACACTGCAGCAATCAACGAAGCGAGTAATGTATAATCATATGGCACATTACTTACAATGACATTGATCCGTGGCTTGGAACTCTCGATAGTCTGGGACCATTACTTAGTCTTAGACTATCAAGACCTGGACCTATTAAGGTTAGAACATAATGAGTATCATGCATAAATTCACCTGTACTTTAGGTCTGCTATTTATATAGACCACACACATCTACAACATTAATAAATTTCGCAAACTGGACCTGGACTAACTTTAGTCCTTCTTGCATTCATCAACTTAGAGTACAGTTCATAAGTCCAAATGATTAAAGTCTTTGTCCATATGTTTGTGTCTTTATTTATTTCATTGGGCTTGGGCTTGGGCTTGCTGATAGGCTGGGCGCTACAACTTCGTCCTTTCTTGTCGACTTGGAACTGGACTTGTTGCTTGGCTGGGCTTGGCTGAAACCCGATGCTGGATCCTCCGCTTGATCCTAGGCTTGTGTACAATATTCACACTGTCACTTGCTGCTCGGTTTGCTGGCGTGAAGACTTCGGCGTGAAGTCGGCTCCAATAAAGTAAAGATGTAGAACATCAACGACAGGCGGGGCTATTCATGAGCTGCAGACGCGTCTTAGACTTTCTAGTCTAGGTCTCAACAACATGAACAAGGGCTAGGCATGAACGGCGTGAGGCTTCTGCGAAGCGTCCATTTAATGATTTAGCTTCTCTCACCCGTCATAATTTTGTTGGCGTGAAAATCATTAACTTCGAGGTATCAGCGAAGCGTCCTTAAACTTAGGCCCCGTTTAGGCTGGTCTAGACTTGGCTTAGTCTAGAAACTATGCATCGATTACCATCGATATGTCAGTGGGAGGCTACAGCAAAGCGTTCATATTAAAACGAGCCTCTCTCACTTCACAAGTATGATAATTAGCCCTTTTCTTTTACAGCAAAGCGTCTTTTGAATTTGAGTGACTTTAACTGGCGTTATTCACTTACTCATGCACGTACGGCATAGCGTCCATTTCGTAAACGTGCGAACTATCGATGCAATGGCTGAGGCTTGGTTCTGGCACTGTGCTGTTTATACCAGATCTCCGTGACTGGGCTTGCGGCTGCGAGTGCTCCATCCACAGTGGACGTGCGTAATACTGCTGGCTTGCAGTGTGTTTACCATTGCATTGCGTTCTCTGTGCGGGCTGTGGTGTTGACCGTGTGTGCTAAGCTATGGCTGCTCAGCGGCTGATGATCCAATGTCCGCGGTCAACTTCCAAAGTTGTCCGAAGTGCAGTTTAGTCACTGGACAGAAATTCCTAATTAATCTCATTTTGATGTATCCCATCCTCGTCGCCAAAATGTTATGTTCTTATGTTATGAGTTCTCTTGTGGACAACATAATAATGAGATAATCTGCACAGAGATCTTAAGTAGTGTCTGGTTTAATAAACGCCATGTTTGAACTCTCTCGCGCATGCGTACAAGGTGCCTTGAAGCTACAGCCTGTAGTCTTCATTCAATACTTAACAAAAGTTATGCTAGTTTGCTTAGGGGAAGGGGGACTTACTTTTTTGTTGTGTTTAGACCATGCACCGTCGCAATGTTCACATCTGTGCCAGTTTACCTTACAAGTTTACCTTACAAAATAGCATTCAATTGTTCTTACTGAATAAGTTCCAACTGTAAGACTGCACCCCTAATCTGTAATAAGTTATTTCTTCATCAAAAACAGAAAAATAGCCATTTATAGAATCATGCAGCACACAACATAGGGGAGAGTAGATAGGCGCCCGTATAACGTCACAAAATTGATGCAAAAGATTTTAAATTTCTTACCCTTTTCGAAAATTTTCGAATGCTTCTTTTATATCTCTGCTTTTATCAAAATAATTTCAGGGTGAACTATCCCTTTGACTCACACATTGGCTGTACCCTCAGTAGGCCTATCATGCTTTTAACAAAGAATCGCGCAGAAGACTTGCCATAATATAGGCCTATATTCCCAAGGCGAAGATAAACAAATAAGCTTTCTTCATTATTTTGTTAATCATCGATTTTAAAACATAATCCTATGGGGAAATGATTGCAGGTAGCGGGCCTAAAGCCAGTCATAAGGTTGTAGAAGCGCGTTTGGATAATTGTGTACCATTCGTTTTAAATCTGACGTCAGACAGACTGCTGATGCAACCCATATGATAGACACTTACACATTATAAAGGTATGGCGAAAATCCATCTAAGGACAAGAAAGTTATGATCTTTTGAAATTCCAATTTTGTGACTTCACGTGCGAGGTGCTCTCCCATAATTATGTTGTGTGCTGTATGATTATATTCATTGGTAATTTTCTGTTTTGGACAACGGAATCATTTTTTTTCAAAGAGGTGTATAAAAACATAATATGGAGAGCAACTCGTACGGCAAAAACTTTAAAAGATCATAACTGTTTTTTAATCATTTGGCGGCTGATTTTCATCAAACCTTCACTTATGTTTCTTCCATGTGTCTGATTTTATTGAAACAAACTCAATTTCAGGGTGAACTAGCCCTTTAAAAAGAGATGTGCATGATTTTGTTGTTGGCATGCACCGTTTTAAGCATCCTTTACGCGCATCGGTGCATTTTTGCACAAAATTAATAATACACACAAATCCCATAGAGCTACATGTTGTAAGGCATTATAGAAAGGGTAAACTAGGATTAGTTTAATTAAGTTAGCTTAACGCAGAACGGGTGCAAGTTATTATATTCATGAAATAGAAATATCATAGGCATATCACATTGCCATGCTTTGTCATCTGGATCAACAAGCTGTCGAAGTATAGCTTGCATAAACCTTCAAATTGGAAATAAATGGAAACGGTAGGTCTATTTCCATACCAAAACTATAGTGTAATCGTCATGTGCACAGCAAATTGACCATACAGGTGATCTTCTGACAAAAGGTAAAAATAGCTAGGCTCGATCATTAGGATGTGGTTTGTACGCGTAACCACACATGATGGAAACGTTTACACATTATATAGCGGGATGATCAGTGCTAACTTTGTACCCAACATTTGAACCAGAGTCGAATTTATAAAACCGGCGTTGTCTTGTATGGTGTCTGTGAAGAGGCTTCAAGTATAACGCACTTCTCTCTCTCTCTCTCTCTCTCTCTCTCTCTCTCTCTCTCTCTCTCTCTCTCTCTCTCTCTCTCTCTCTCTCTCTCTCTCTCTCTCTCTCTCTCTCTCTCTCTCCCTCTCCCTCTCCCTCTCCCTCTCTCCCTCTCTCCCCGGCTTCCAGCCCCCTCTCTCTATGTCGGTCTGTGAAATGTATACGCCACCTTTAAACTACTGTCTCTTTACACACCGTGGGAAGTGGAAATTAGAACCACATAGCAAATCTAACATTGACGTACTAAGAGGAACAAGTTATTTCAAGACCCAAGCACGTAAATTTATTGCATACACAGGTTTGACAATTTTTGACCATTATTAACGGCTTAATTTTGGCATTATTATTAAGTGGTATTCATGATTATCGTAGATCCCTTTGGTTGGTTAAAGTTGTCCCATATACCGTGTGTCTAAAAAAAAAAAAAAAAAAAAAAAAAACTATACACTTTTGAAATAGCTACCGAATAAAAATTATTTGATTCTGGGGAGAATGATAAACATGGATAGCTTATGGTCTCAACTTTCATCTGACACCAAAACATCCAAAAATAATTTTTCCTTGAATGAGCACTGCATGCTCACTTTGTAAAGGGTATGAAGATTAGGCTGCGCAGGAATGAACCTTCCATTATTGCGAGAGGTGAGTCCGTTGGAGCTTAAAATTTGAATTGAATATTCAATTGTGGGTTGTTGAAAAAAACCAAGAATGTCAAAGATGCCGGCAATTTATTCTTTAGGTCAATGGATAACCTGAAGAATAAGCGGCCAGTAGCTGAGACATTGCTTTTCTTTTTCAACAAAATGAACTTACTTTTTTTTGTGTGTGTTTATTTATATTGATATAGGCCTACAGTCAACCCTGTAAACTATCATTTACATACATAGCGCCCTCTATCTCTAATGCAACACCAGCTGTTATGTAGCACACCTACAGCAGTACCTTCACTTTGGATACCTAGTAATAAACTCCACTCCAGGGGGTGTTTCACCAAGCTGTTCGTAAGTTACGAACGCCTTTACGAAGGACTGATGATCCCACACTTTGTGAGAATCAGATTTAGCACAAGAAGGGATCACCAGTCCTTCGTAAAGCCGTTCAAAACTCACGAACAGCTTGGTGAAACACCCCCCTGATCTGTAACATGACTGAGTCAGACGTGCCTCATTTGTTCTTTATATAACCCCATTGGTTGATATGGCTGAGTTTACGAATTATAAATAAAACAAATATTAACTAAACACATGTAAATACAAGTACTATTGACTGTTATTTATGCAAAAATGAAGTACTATTGGCGGCTAGTTATGTAAATGAGGTACTTCTAAAAGGATGGTTGAATCTTTTGAATTAGCAAGTGTACCTTTCGTCAACCAACCAGGTAACATAATAACGATTATGAGGTATAGTACCCTTAATAACAACATTCATATAATTTTATATATTTTGAAAATCATATGCATTTTTAAGTACAAGGGTCGCAGCTAGTAACTGTGGTCAATATAAACCCATTAGCCTATAGTCTTATGTTAATGGGTAATGTTATCCTCTATGTAGGGCGTATTATGTCTTTAATACACTTCTACACGCCTCCGAAAAAGGTACACCAATTTTGATAAACATGTATCAAGGTTTTGCTTGTTAACATGACGTTATCGTGCACTTTTCACTGACACTGGTTTTGGCTTCTAGTACTGGTACTGGTAGTGGTACTGAAATTGGAACTCCGATCATATGATCAGTGAAGAATCCGTACGGTGTCGGTTTGAAGCTAACCTTGGCTGTATCTGTTTATTGAAGTTAGCCATGTTTATCGCAACTATTTGTCAGGAAGTCTAGTATAAACACTTGGTGAGTATTGTTGTAAACTAGATTTGTATTTCACAAAGAATGTGTGGACGTAAAGACTGTTTTGAACTTGCTGGTGTCTGCGTGGTTCCTGTACAACTGCAACTGCACCGTGATGTTTTTACGTGAGCCTCTGTGTTGTGTGTTTACGATGACCATACATGGCATAGCATAGCTAGGAACATTCTTTCATAATTCGTTTACAGTACAGGATGGTACCAACAGGCATTATCAAGGTGCGCACTGTGGTTCAATACTCCGTGTGTCATGGCATACATGTAGCTATGCAGCTAGTTAAAGAAAGGGTGTCCCATTTGCAAAAGTCATGAAACTCGGCAGGAATCAGCAGTAGATCTACGACTACACCTAGGGTAGGGCACTAGCCCCAGGACTGCTCCCGCGCAGCGGGAGCGTCCTGAGGGCTCGCCACCAATTTCCCTGCATGTCTGGTCCGACTACCGAGAAATCAACCCGTGCACATGAATGAATTACTAATTTCAAGTACATTTATCACATATAAATGGCTAAATGTATTGAGTGTATACCTGAGCTATAAAATTGTTTGAAAATGCTAAGCAACGTTACATATATTCCTCTTCACATATGATCATGATCTTTGTAACAAATAAGGTTCGCCGAGGCTGCCATCTTGGCTGCTTCAAAAACGTATACTGTAAAGAGGAACTGGCGCATGCGCATTAAGTTTTGCATCGCAGCTGCTGTTGTGCGATTCTGAACCACTTAAGGTCGAAAACAATTTTTAAAATTGCAACATGGATTAAATTCATCTTCAAACCAACTACGGAATTATTCAGGTATATATTTTACGTAAATATATGCAATAGATTTGAGATTTGAGTTACAGAATTGCTTAAACTAACTAATATAATCACTGCTAATCTCGACTTCCTTACTTCAAAGCTCCGTGCTACGCAGCCCGCTCACTGCGCACGTGAGCGGGCTGGTCGCAGTAACTAGTAACTAGGGCACCAGCTACAAACTCCTTAGGCCGTGTGTAGGAAGTAAGGCACAACGGCCTAAAAATTGAAATAACCATAAATTTAATTTGGCTAAGCCTAAATAAAATTAAATCACTTGCAGGTCATCTTCCTTAAACTAATCTAAATATGATTCGCACATTAAAATGAAAGACATAATCTTTTACTCACAATTCTAAGTAGTTTTGCTAATCGGGTTTCACGACTCGTCAGCTTTCTACTTTACAGCAAAAATTGTGTAAAATTTCATAGCTCCCCTTAGCCCTCATTCAACACTTAACGGGGTGGATGATAGTTGGCTCAAAGAAAGAAGTGCTGAGAGCATGTTTGTTTACATCCAAGCTGTGCACACAATAGCCCCTCGCAATATATTTGTGCTTAAATGTTGTTACGATTTAGAAATGAATGACAAAATCTAATCAAAAGGGCAGTTTTATATATTTATATTCAATGACGCACGTAAATATTCATTGTAACCTAGGTACAATGTTTTTATATTTTGTCTGCTACAAAATTAGACCTGAGAGCTTCTACAAATTACGAGCTTAATAATGCCATCAGACTTAATAAAGACTTGTCACGGTGCAAATTTCTTTTCGAATGCTAATAAATGTCATACAACATGTAAATATAGAGGGGAACAGATTTATTGTGTATTTACGCATTAGTAAGCAAAATGCAGGATTTTCGGAAGCAAAATTAAACAAAATGTGCACATATTTGACAATTACACATTTTCATTCGAAACATCTCTGTTTTTTAACTTGCGTTCGTACTTCTGTGATTTTCTCGTTGACTGCCGAAGCTTTCCCGTCAATTTTTCACTGCACTGGAACGAGCATGATCGAGACGCAATACTGGTGAAATGTCGGCACCATACTCGCACATTTTCGGTAGTGGCCGGTTTCAAGGTTCAGTGATATGGATTGTGCGATGTTTTATCGAGCAATATTCGAAGCGCAATTTCTCAGAAAGTTTATCGTTAATCTTTAATCCCAAAATAGTTTTTTTAAAGAGCATTATTTTGCTGATTTGTGTGTGAAATTTTAGAATTTTATTTGGTTATCTTGGAATGACAATATCCAAAAGAAGACAAGGGGGCCGGTTTGAGGCACCCGCATCATACATGTATACTGCAAGTATATTACACATGTAACAGGTATGACCCAGGGCAGGCTAAGCAAGGCCTTAACTACTACGTGCATAAAATGTCACGATCAACATGGTCAAAGCTTCACAAACATTTTCAGGAAAAGTGCATAGCTATCCCTTTTTAAAATTTGGAACACACCAAATATAGACTGCCAGCTTCAGCTACATGTACATTAATAATTGTATTGTCCCTGTCGGCAATGGTCACAGCGCAATGCATGAGTTTTGTTCGCTTTGAACGCATGCATTGTAGAGCGGATCGATGTGGTCTCTGGTCAGCGGTCTGCAGTCTCCAGTCTTTGTAGGCTATACACACTACTAGGTTTCAGATAATCCGCCCAAAATCTCCTCAAAATCTAGCAATTGCTATTTAAGTCAGTTTCCACTTCTATTTGGGAGGGAAGTTATGATACAGTGTTTTCTTCCATTTTTCAGGGTCTTTCTTTACAAAATGTTATTTTTTTGACCTGCAAAAGGGACAACCTGTCCCCTTTTAAGGGCTTATCTCACTGAAAGGAAAAGTTG
>OZ022590.1:13524454-13569454 GCA_963669155.1 Arbacia lixula | reverse complement strand
TTGATGAGGATGATGAGGTAAAAGGTCATCTCGGCACCATCAATAAATATTTGAAAAAAAAATTTAGCTCTGTTTTTTGATAACGAAATCAGGCGAGACTCGTGGTTCACGAACCACCTTGTTCGTGTCTGCTTCGGATCTCATACAGTTCACGCTAGTCCAATAGCGGACATGACTACAAACAAAATCTGAATGTGACTGTGTGGTGCATTATGGGGTGGGACGACTTCTCTCGTGTGGTATGGAGAATTGTATATTTTACTCATCTTTTCGAAAGCTATTGTTGATGACATCACTTTCATTGTTATATTTTTTTCCATGGACAAAATTGTTATCAAGGATTGCATGAGTTGTTTTGCCATTGGTGCTTCAATAATGGGCGCGACACTTTGTGCTCCACGGTTTAATAACCACATTTTGTAACAACTTAATCAGTGACAGCATATACCTGAAGTAGCTGTCACCTTCATCACCACACATGTATGAGCTTTATTTTGTTCATAATGGTTGTTGCTATCTGTACTATCTGTATTGTACTATCAACTAGAATCATTTAAACATGCTTATTTATGAATACATCACACACCTACATGTAATAGAAATGATACTTTTTTGGTGAATAATTCATTTGTACCTAAAAACATGTTTACACAAATTTTACACAAAGTTTCTGCTCTTACCAACATACATGTTCTGAATTGAGCCTACCATAATGTAAGGGGTCAAAATACACACTCCGTTAAAAAAAAATATACTGCAAACATATTTTTGTATTATTTTTTGTCTCGCCCACCGGAGGTGAAGGCGAGACTAAGGGATCCAAATGGCGTCCGTCCGTCGTCCGTCCGTCGTCCGTCGTCCGTCCGTCGTCCGTCGTCCGTCCGTCGTCCGTCGTCCGTCCGTCGTCCGTCGTCCGTCCGTCGTCCGTCCGTCGTCCGTCGTCCGTCCGTCGTCCGTCGTCCGTCCGTCGTCCGTCGTCCGTCCGTCGTCCGTCGTCCGTCGTCCGTCACAAATGTTAAAGTTTAACTGCAAGACTCTCTTTTGACAAATAACTTCACATGGGTTGCTTGGATTACAACCTAACTTGGGTCATAGATGCACTGGGTGTACCTTCATGTTATGGTACCGTTGGCGGTCACAGGATAAGGTCAAAGGTCATTTGAGGTCATACGTTAAAGTTTACCTGCAAGACTCTCTTTTGACAAATAACTTCACATAGGTTGCTTGGATTACAACCTAACTTGGGTCATAGATGCACTGGGGGTACCTTCATGTTATGGTACCGTTGGTGGTCACAGGATAAGGTCAAAGGTCATTTGAGGTCATACGTTAAAGTTTACCTGCAAGACTCTCTTTTGACAAATAACTTCACATAGGTTGCTTGGATTACAACCTAACTTGGGTCATAGATGCACTGGGGGTACCTTCATGTTATGGTACCGTTGGTGGTCACAGGATAGGGTCAAAGGTCATTTGAGGTCATACGTTAAAGTTTACCTGCAAGACTCTCTTTTGACAAATAACTTCACATGGGTTGCTTGGATTACAACCTAACTTGGGTTATAGATGCACTGGGGGTACCTTCATGTTATGGTGCCTTTGGAGGTCACAGGATAAGGTCAAAGGTCATTTGAGGTCATACGTTAAAGTTTACCTGCAAGACTCTCTTTTGACAAATAACTTCACATAGGTTGCTTGGATTACAACCTAACTTGGGTCATAGATGCACTAGGGGTACCTTCATGTTATGGTGCTGTTGGAGGTCACAGGATAAGGTCAAATGTCATTTGAGGTCATACGTTAAAGTTTACCTGCAAGACTCTCTTTTGACAAATAACTTCACATAGGTTGCTTGGATTACAACCTAACTTGGGTCATAGATGCACTGGGGGTACCTTCATGTTATGGTACCGTTGGAGGTCACAGGATAAGGTCAAAGGTCATTTGAGGTCAGGGATACAATTCTTTTGCGTAGCAACGGAGATCGCGATATTTCTGGTTATTTTCGCAAGTGGGCGAGACACAATATTGCTAATGCCTTGTTTTTACAAAGAAATTTTTAACCGCGCAAGCTATTTCTAGTTCACGGGTCAAGACCCAGGCCCCAAAATAGCTTGCGTGGTTAAAACGCTGCCTGGTAAGCAGTAGATTGCCGGTTCAAATCCCGTCTGGTTCCAAGATTATTGTCTGAGTTGTTTTTCGTTCATTTACAGGACGGAGCACACTATCCTTACTACTGGTATATGCCTAAAATTTCTTTGTAAATTGAAATTACCCCAGAAAGCCCTTTCACTAAAATCTAGTCTAAACATATTTTTGTTTGAAAGTTTAATACTAGCACTGCAACATGAACACGTAACTTTTTGCTGTTGATATGTTCCAAAGTGTACATCAGCTACATTTACATGCACATGCACAATGTACGTTCTGTACGTAAATCATAGCATTGTATATTTCTGCAAGTTGGGCTTGGCAAGAAAACAAGACTGCACAGCGCAGCAAAACAGCATTGTGAGTGTGCAGTGCTCGGGAGTTCTTCCTCACGTCCTTGTTTTTAATGAGAAATGTAGCAATGACGTTTTTTTGCTGTAGACAGTAAAAGCTTTCTCCGCACTCCAGTCATGTGTCAGCCTTGTGTAATCGCTTCCCCCTTGGCTCGTTGCCATAATTCTTGTTGCCCATGGTAACCAGATGGAGCTGCATAAAAAAAAAACTATTGAGGATGCAGTTTAATAGGTAAAACAATGAATTTATATATGTAGACAGCATACTTGTACATGCTCCCTGAGTTTTTTGTTTCCTTTTATTGTGATAAATCTTTTACTCTTATGAGTGGGAGAGCTACAGTACATACAGTGCAAGTCCGTACAGTGCATTTATTAGTACAGTGTACATGTACTTTACTACATTCAAGTCACAGTCGATACAAATATATTCTTTTTCTACACCCACATAGTACATGTACTGTACATGTACACTCCAGCTCAACGGAATTGGCATAGGGAAAGGAAAAGGGAAGAAAGGAAAGGAGCCGCAGTTTTAAACCGCGGTATATTTTGTCCAGTTCAGCATGAAGCATGGTGCATTTTAGGCTAAAGCATCTTGTTTCATGCTGAACTGGACAAAATATACCGCAGTTCAAAACTGCGGCTCCTTCCCTTTCTTCCCTTTCCCTTTCCCTATGCCAATTACTTTGAGCTGGAGTGTACATGTATGTATTTCCAGGAAGTGTGGTTTCAGTGTGCTGAAGATAGTAGCACTTTATATCCTATTTGAGCATTTGCCAAATTGTTAAATCACAATTATTCTCTTACTCCATATTCAGGGCAACTCAAATAAGATATCAAAGTTCAGGAGACAAGGAGAATGGCAAGATCAATAGTAGTTTATACCCATTACATACAGGGCCCAAAGCTTACATCATGTACAGGCGTCTGGTACACACAGGTACCCAAATTAAAGGGACATACAACTGAGCTTTTGTGGCACGATATTGTTTATAGAGGGTGCTGCAATCAAAGGCAATCAAAGCCCCATCCCAGTGCCGGCACTACCCCACCCATGTGCAAGTTCTGCAAAATTGTGTTAGTGGCGATCTCATTACTAGTTACCGACATTACTAGCAACAGTCTTTGACACGCTATGGTGCATATGAGCACATATATCACATGTTACGTCACCCGTATCACTGCAATTGCGTGCTTGTTTGCCGAAGTTATACAGAGATTCCCGAATGTTAACCGAGCCGGGCCACACTCAGGAACACCTCGATTTGCGACAAATGTTACACGAGCCGGGCCACGCTCCAGAACACATCGATTTGTGACTTAACACAAGTTTGCAGATCTTGATGGTGGGGCACTGCAGGCACTGGGGTGGGGCTGATAAGACCGCTGATGAACGCCGTCGATTGCAGCGCCCTCTACAAACGATATTGCGCCACAAAAGCTCAGTTGCATTTCCCTTTAAAACGTTGGACTCCTCAGTCCTCACAAAACCGAAACAAAGAAAATCTACGAAATGGATGTCTCGATCCCGATACATGAAGTATGTGTGTCATGTACTGTACATGTTGGACATGAATTATGCCATAAGAATTGAATTGAATTGCGATATTTTGTACAGAGTTATTCTATAAAATGAACATAAACTTACTTAAAAATGTACACGTACGGAAGAATCAAAGTAAACAAACATAATCATTAGAATTGCTATACTTAGAGATATCATCATTGACATTGTGCAGAATGACCGGTCTAGGGATCGAGATATGTACAGGTGGTACAACAGGTGCACATAAAACAAAGGTGAAGGCTAAAACCGCTCTTAACACTCAAGAATCCAGGAAGGGGGCTCCCCTTTTCAGCGCAGTCACTGTAGCAGTAGTTGGAGTTGGTAATAATGTATTTGTGGTGACAATCAGAGCTTTCAGTCATCCCCTTAAAGCTGCTGTAGGGTAAAACGGATACCTCTATGGGGATCAATGGGGGGAAAGTACTTCCCCTCAACTCTGAAAGATACCACTCTGAAAGGATACCACTGTGGAATCTGCTATTGGGGGCAAAACACTTCCCCCTCACTCTGCAAGAGGGGTAATTCACATGGGCATTTCCCCAAATTTGTTGCCATTATAGCTGTCATTGGATCCTCAACGCAGGGGAACCCATGGCCTCCTTTGCTTAACGTTAGCGACAAATTGAAAATTTCCTTGTCGAACTGTTCTTCCCCTATGTATATCCTCTACTTGCTTGAAAGTTTGTTAACACCAAAAGTGGCTTGTTCTGATCGGTACATCTATGTTTTCTTCTGTCTTCGCTGAGCAGCTACATGTATTCATGATAAATGTAATAATGAAACAAAATCGCAGCACTTGGCAGGGTGCATCTTTAAGTCATGATTTCAATGCAATTCAGTTCAATTCAATTTGCTGTTTATTCAATAAAATGTCAGATAAGAACATAAGTGTTTGACCGTAACAGGATATTTCTTTAAAAAGGCAAAAGCTGGAGAGAATAGAAGATATCTGTGTCTATTGGAATTTGGGGGGCTCTTTTAAGCATTTTGGGGGCAAAATCGCCCGAGCACCCATGCATTTTTGAAAACGGCAAATTGGTTGTTTTACATTTTATAGCATAAAGTAATATTTAACATGCATGCAGTGTAACTTCACCATACAAACACTTATGCTCAGGAACCTCCCATTTGTTTACATTGTATGAAATGACTTACTATTTGTGTGCCAGATAAATTGCTGCTCTATGTGGAAATTGTACAATAATTGTGAAAAAGGTCACATGTGTTACGCTAAGAGTTAAATACTTCATACTTGTGAAGGGGGAAAAGTAAAGTTCCTTGCTTGGGATCTTTCCAAACCTGGCATCAGAGAACAGGCACAATTGACAATGAGATGTGACTCTAGTGAGAAAATTTACACTGCTCCTGTGTGTTACATGTACACTACAGCTCAAAGGAATTGGCATAGGGAGAGGGAAAGGAAAGAAAGGGAAGGAGCCGCAGTTTAAAACTGCGGTATATTTTGTCCAGTTCAGCATGAAACATGATGCTTCGGCCTAAAATGCATTATGTTTCATGCTGAACTGCACAAAATATACTGCGATTTAAAACTGCGGCTCCATCCCTTTCTTCCCTTTCCCTTTCCCTATGCCAATTCCTTTGAGCTGTTGTGTATATGCGGGCCTTTTTTTTCTCATTTTGCGGTCTGTGTTTCTCACCCTAAACTCCTATGAATTGTTTCCATTGATACACAGTGAACGTATCAGAAATATGTTAATATAAAAGGTAAAGAATTCTTTTCATGAGTGGTCATTTGAAGAATCTGCATTCAAGGGGAAGTCCGGTCCAAAATTTGTTGATTTCAGTAGGAGCTTTAAAAATTGAGAAGCAGATCTACAAAGGTTTGAGGACTTTGAACAACTTTATGAGAAAGTTACTATCTGGATGTTTTGATAATAGCATTGATATTTTGAGGAGGCAAATTGACAACTCAGTCATGAAGCTGTGACATCACAGATGCATTTTCCTCCGATTACATTGCATTTTTTCATTTTTTTTTTCTTTTTAAAAAAATCCTTTGTTTTTACCAAATGATACAGTATACAGTGTAGTAATACTGTACATCATTACATGCTGGAGCTAATAAAATAAGGTTGTCATGTTACCAAATTAAACAAAACAATTTCAAATACAATTTTCATAAAATACAACAATTATAGGACTCCATTAAACTTTACAATGACTATTTTACAAATGTAGGTCAGAATTTATGAGCTGTTATGAAGTTTTAAGTGTAGTACTGGTATTTGTAATGAATGAATTTCAATGGAAAGTGGAGTACAGCTGCACTTTGGCTGGATTTCTATTGTCGTATTTTACTTCTGCTCTCAAAATACTTTCTCAGTCCATTGTAATATGTCAACATGTACATGGTAATTTTTATTTGGGTTTATGTTTTTCACCTTGTTTTCTTGGATTAAATACCATGTTATGTCACAAACTTGAAAGTGAACTTCCCTGTATATACAGTACAGTACATACATGTACGTGAAGATCAGAGTGATTCACTCCAAAATTATCTGATTTCTTCAATAAAGTATATGATGGGAAGTGAATAAGAATTTAAAGAGAGGAGACGATATTGGCACATGCTATAATGTATGGAGTCCAGTACAATTAGAATGCTACATGTACTATCTAGCCTATTTCTCTCTACTGCCTCATCACTTTTCCATTTAAATCCAGGTTTGCGATCCATTACAAATTTGAAAGACGAAAACAAAAAGTGCATGTAACAATAGTTTTGATTGGCTTTGCCATTGATTACAAACCTTTATGTTATCGAGCCCTGGGATTGTGTCAGCCGTTAGATGTTCGCTTCCGTTAAAGGGAATAAACTGTACTGGGAAGACAAAAAGCCTTCAAAAAGGTGATCGTGAGCAATCTTCTTACAAATAATCTTAAATTCATGTCCATTTTAGAAACTTGCTGAAAGTTATTCGCCCTTTTAAAAATGATCCACATTTGGTTTGCAATATGCCACAAAAGAATTGTACAAAGTAATTATAAATAAATAACAATACAGTTCAACCATGTAGAGTTTACAACAGGCAAAGGGACATTGATAGCACAAATTGGAGCAAAGCACAGTCAAACCTGATCCATTTTATTTTCTGAATAAACAGGGATGAGGGTTTCATTTGGCAAATGCATCTGGTAGCTGGTAGTTAGTAGACAGATAGTTATAAAAATGTAATTGTATCGCTACTACAGTGTAGTATGTTAAGAAAATAAAAAACATGACATTACTATTCCTGATGTTTTCTACTGGTATTTATTAATTGAAGCAAATACATGTAAGTATAGTGAGTGATGTATTAAAACATCCATTAAAGAGCCATTTCCGTAATGTATACTACTCCCTCCCTATTAAAGGGATAGTTTGATGAAAATCCGTCAAAGGATAAAAAAAGTTATGGTCTTATAAAACTTAAATTTTGTGACGTCACGTGTGAGGTGCTCTCCCATACTGTATGTTGTGTACAGAATAATTCCATAAATTTTTCTTTCTTTTTCTGTTTTGGCAAATGGATTTTTTTTTCATACAGGTATACATTTATGAAAAAATTGTACACGGCATATGGGAGAGCACCTCACACGTGACGTCACACAATCAAAACTTTAAAAGATCATAACTGTCTTAAGCTTTGACAGATTTTCATCAAACCTTCTATATGTTTCTTTCATGCGTCTCCTATTGAAACCAATTTAATTTCAGGGTGAACTATTCCTTTAAATTGTATATTAGCAATTTATGATATTCACACTACGTGTAGTGATTCAGAATTGATATAATGCACTCTAAAGCTATTAGTTGTTGCAGTTCTTGCCAACTTCAGACAAGCAATGGGGTTGCCAGTAGGTACATATTGTTCAAATACCGTGCAGAAAGTTTGCATACATGTACATAACGAATATGGTCTATTCTATATGTTCTCTTGCTTTATTGCAGATTTCACCAACCAATACCACATCACGGTTTCAGTCCCTACAAGCGAGATTTGGCGCCCAGATCCAGCCCATCGGTATTGAGGTACATTGCATAGTTCAACTGTACACAACAGCTCAAAGGAATTGGCATAGGGAAAGGGAAGAAAAGGAAGGAGCCGCAGTTTTGAACCGTAGTATATTTTGTCCCAGCTCAGAATGAAACGATGCTTTCTAAAGCCAAAAAAGTGTCATGTTTCATGCTGAACTGAACAAAATACATGTATGCCATGGTTTAAAACTGTGGCCCCTTCCCTTTCTTCCCTTTCCCTTTCCCTATGCCAGTTCCTTTGAGCTGTAGTGTACATATATGCCTCTACAGCTTGATTTCTTGGCTTTTGGACATGATTATAAATTCAAACTTCAAAATACAAAATGTACATGTACATAGAAGAGTCTAGTTATCACAAGGCAAGTCACTCCTTCCTCTTTTTTCCTCACATGTTATTAGTCTACTACAGCCAGACCCGTTGATTGAATATTGTAGTTTAGATTCAACAGCATGAATGCAAGGCTACAGTGGCTCTCTTGTTATTTTTGCGTTCTCAGTCATACACTGGAATCCTAGATGTAGACGCAGATGATCTTGAAAGGTTTTTCAATATGCTTCCATAAAGTGTGTACAATTAACCCTCTCAATTCCATTAGAGTATAGAATGTGTATTAACTCAGTGTGTTTTTCAAGGCCTAGTACTAAGATGGTTCAAGATGGTTCAAGATGGTTCAAGATAATGCATGGTCATTTGGTTATTAAGCCCATTTGTCTGATGGCCAAATTCTCAGGCATGGAATGATTAGATTGAGCACCAAAATGTTATCACACTGTAATAACAGCCTGGACAAGTCTAAGATCAATTCTAATCCCAATCTTCTTCCCCCCAACCACCCTACCTTCCCTCTTACCTCCCATTTGTTTCCCCATTTTCTTTCTCCCCCTTCCCTTTATCTCCCTCCCCTTTCTCTCTCTTCCTTTTTCTCCCTTCCCTTTCTCTCTCTTCCCTTCTCTCTTCCCTTTCTCTTCTTTGCCTCTCCCTCCATTCCCTTTCTCTTCCTTCCCTTGCTCTCCCTTCCCTTCTCTTTCTCCTCCTTCCCTTTCTCTGTCTCCCCTTTCCTATCTCCTTTCTCTCCCTTCCCATTCTCTTCTTTTCCTTTTCCTCCCTTCCCTCTCTATCCCTGCCCTTTCACTTCCTTTCCTTTCTCTTTCGTTTCTTTTCCCTTTCTCTTCCTTCTCTTTCTCTCTCTCCCCTTTCTCTCCCTCCCCTTTTACTTCTTTCCCTTCCCCCTCCACTTTCTCACCCTCCCTCTTCTCCCTCTTCCCCTATTTCTCCCTGATCTCTTCCTCCCTGATTTCCCCCTCCTCCCCCCTCCCCCTTCCCTATCCCCACACAGGGCATGTTAGTGATAGCTGACCCCATCGAGGCCTGCCAGATCATCGCACCCCCTCCCCAAGCCCCTGCCAACGAGACCTTCATCAATTCTTACTTTGCCCTCATCAAGAGAGGAGGTGGCTGTGACTTTGATCTCAAGGTTGGTACCCATGTGCACCACAACCCTTGCACCATAGGTGCGTCTACATTAGCCTGATCAGACAAAATAAGGGGCGTCTTCATTAGCTCGAGCTGGGCAAAATAGCGAGCTTGTTCTGATCGGGTTAGCTAGCCAGATCACGAAATAGCTAGCTATTTGCGTCTTCATTAGCCAGATCAGGCAAAATAGCGACCTATTTGGTCGAGAAAATTTCCCAAGAAATCTTGGGCTTGATGGAGCTAGCTCGAGCTAGTTCGCGAAATACCTCGAGCTAGTTCGGAGCGTCTTCATTAGCCTGAAAATTTCTCGATCCCGGCATGCATCAGCGCCCACGAGGCATTGTTAACGTAATAGGTTTTTACACGTGCGTGAATGCGAGCTCACAACCGAAGCCATGCGGTCATGGCCTATTCCTGTCGCACACTGCTGGTATGTGCGAAACTCGGGATAATTTATGCAACCCGAGCTTGAGCTTACGTATCCCGAGTCTCGAGCTAATGAAGACGCGATTGCAACTTCAGGCTAGTTCCCCGGATCAGAAAAATAGCTCGCTATTTCGTCTGATCGGGCTAATGAAGACGCACCTATAGTGAGCTAGTTTGCTGATCCGGGGAACTAGCCTGAAGTTGCAATCGCGACTTCATTAGCTCGAAACTCGGAATGCATAGATAAATAATCCTGATGTGAGCTCGCATTCATGCACGTAAACAAATCTAACTTTAGCAATGCCTCAGTGCGCACTGAATCATGCTTGGAATCGAGAAAGTTTCAGGCTAATGAAGATACTTCGCGAAATTGGGAGCTAGTTCCCGAACTAGCTCACTATTTGGCCATCTAGCCCAAGATTTCTGGGGAAATTTTATCGACCAAATAGCTAGGTATTTCACCTGATCTGGCTAGAGAAGATGCAAAAAGCTAGCTATTTCATGATCGGGCCAATAAAACCACATGAAACATTATTATTGATGCAATAAAGTACATTTTGTCCTCTTAATCACTATGGTATATTGAATTTGTCCACATAATGATTGCAGCGAATTAAAATCCCCCACTGTACATCTACATCATCTACCTATACATGTATTTCACCATACGTGTGCTTTTAAACCACGTGCAACAATTACAGCAGATGAAGTATAAAGTCTCTGCTGTGTGTAATACAACAGTAATTATTTTCAGGAGACATCTGACATCTGTCTATTTCATTCAACTTGTATACATGTATTTTGACTTAGCTTTAGTTGAATCTTACTTTAGGTTGTCATATACATACATGCACCGTTATAAAGTCTCTGACCGGTCATCGCCAAACACGGGTCACATTGCCAATACTGTGCCTTTTCAGAATTTGGAAGTGTGCCCTTGTGTTCCAATCCGCAACCTTGGGATGTAATAAATTGGCGTGATGCATGTTTTTTAGCTCACTCATTACTCCAAATGTAGATCATTTGTGGGCAAATAACTTTCAGCAAGCTTCTAAAATAGACAATATATGAATTTAAGACCATTGGCAAGAAAATTGCTAACAATTACATTTTGAAGGCTTTTTCGCCTTCCCAGTATACAAATATTGACTGCTATGAGGGGCACAGTTAAAATTATAAGCCCAAGATGATGTCAAAACCATGACTATGCCCGAAGCGAAGCTGAGGGCATAGTCATGGTTTTGACATCACCGAGGGCCTATGATTTTAACTGTGCCCCGAATATTAAGCAGTCAATATTTGTTTTATAAACCGAATGTATAGATTCTTCTCATCGATTGGTTAAAAGATTTCCTGAACTGACAAGGCCTACAAGATAGCATGTAATAGGCATGTAAATCAACACTCATTGCGCGTACAGGGATTGCGCACACACGAGCGATATCGCGCGGTGTTGAGGTTGTCTTATTATTTTCCGGGCACAGTCGATTGCCATGCCCCGGGCACAGTTAATTTTGACGTCATCTTGTTAAAAACGGGGGCACAGCTATTTCGATGACTCTACTTTTAACCAATCAGATGAGAGGAATCTATGTATGAGGTTTATAATACAGTATATGCCCTTTAAATTGCTTTTAGATGACAACCATATGTGCTCAGGCAGGCATGTGATGTTTTGGCAGGGATGTTGTTTGTTTCTCGGTTAAAAAGCCACGGAAAATTACTAATATTTTTAAAGGCTCCTCCATATTCGAATCTCGGATCTTTGGGGAACTTACGAGTTTGGTTCGTGCTTGACCCCTCCTAAGGTTTCGATGAGGGATAGAAAAATAGAAACATGTACATGTACTCTACCATACTTTGAGGCCTCAGTGAAAGGTATGTGCATTTGGTTCTTCCTATTTAAGGGTACCACTGGGCAGAAATTTAACTCTCTTATATCAATGATTTATCTCAAAATGAACATACAAAACAAGTTTGAGACCCTGAATTTATTTCTACATTGCTAAGGAATCATTTTTAATATCACATTTCAATAGTTCTGTCCGTTAACAATACCACCTCATGATACTCTAATCGATCGCAGCCAGCATAGCCCGACTGTACATATCCCACAAGCTGCGTGTGTACACATTATAGCATGAAAGGGATATTGTTTCCGCTGGCGATAGATCGCTATAACGAACACGTATTGATCTAGCGGACGTGCAAAACAAATAGACGCGTGGAACATCGAGATAGCCGATGTTCCGTGCAATGCATTGGCTAATTGCATTTTTCTGTAATTACAGAAACATATGAGACACCACAAGGGGATGATTGATATTCATTTCTAGTACCAAAACAATGAAGTATTAGTCTTGTAATGCCCCGAGGTTCCCTTTAAAGTCACAACCTCGTGACTTCAGTCGAGCTTCTGGAGGCTGTGTATTATGCATCATCTTCAAAGTGAAGACATGAAAGCATGAAAGCTTTGTATGAATCGCAACCAAATATGCACTCTAGAGACCTAACTTGTTTATGACATGCCTGTGTACACATATACAATGTATGTCTGCATGTTTGTGCTATGTTTCTCATACGGTCATGTACCCCTATTTTATCTTTCACAGGTTTTAAATGCTCAGAAAGCAAACTACAAAGGGGCTATTGTATACAACAATGAAGGCGACATGCTTACCGCGATGAAGGGTAACAAATGTAAGTAGTGTGAAACCAGCTTGAGCGACCACCTTTGTAGATAGACCACCTATGACCTTCCTGTAAAGACCTGGGGCCATATTCATGAAACTTTACCAAGCCTAGTTTTTAGTTACTAAAGTGCATCGAAATGCATGCATTGTAGTAACCAACTAGGCTAGTAAGCTTTCATGAATATGGCCCCAGATTTTTTCCCCCTGTGACATTGTGTTTCATTGAAACCTAGGAATTTTTCACCAGTGAAAAAAATACATGGGCGCTCGGGGCGAATTCGCCCCTAAAATGCTTAAAAGAGCCCTGGAAAATGTTAAAAGAGACCCCTAAATTCCCATAGACACAATGTAAAATTGTAGCAAAATTGGCCAATGTGCTCAAAAAGTAGCCCCCGAAAATTTTGATTTAAATTTTTCCCTGTGTTTCACCAAGCTGTTTTTAAAGATGGCCTGTCTCTTTTACAGACATCTGCAAACTTCATGAAAGTTTGCACATATTTAGCACGTATCTTTGGGATACCAACTGTGAAATTTTAAGGTCAGAGGAACTATAACTTCCGTAGAATAAATTAAAAATCTAACTAGTTTTCACTGAGATTTCATTTTTTTCGTTGTACGAAAACAGGAAGCTCGATCAATTATCAAAGATTATTTCCTTAAAACCGAATATTATGCTTTGTCGATTCCAGGGAAAGGATATATATACCCACTCTCTCTCAAAAAAAGTCAGGGAACTTTCAGAAGTAGGTCTGCAAAATGGACGGGCTACCTTTAAGCTAAGAACGTCTGTACACACGACTGGTGACCCTTTCTTGTGCTACATGAGATACCCCAATTTGTTCCTGTTTTAACATAGTGGGATTTCATTTCTAACAATCCTATTCAGATTTGACAAATCATAAACGTTGTTTTCAGACACTTTCTAACCACAAGACTTTTGATTTATAAAGATCAGATTTCAACTTCAACTTGATGGGAATCAGACTCATTGAGAATCTGATTTACCAGAAGAAAGGGTCACCAGTCGTTCGTAAAGTCGTTTGTAGCTTAAGAACAGCTTAGTGAAACAGCCCCCAGTACTATTAAGTAGTCAAATTGCTTGTTAAATTGATCATAAAGTCAAGAATTGAACTACTCTTTTTAGTGTATTATATGTCCAGTCACAGGTATACTTTTAACCTGCTTTTAATGATCTAATTTCCTTGTGTATTCAGTGGTCCTTTCACACACTAGTTTTTAAGAACAATATGAATTATATTTGGTACTGCACGTGGTTGGTAAATATATGTATCTTGAATGCAAATAGATTTTAGTAGAGCTGCCGGAATCTGAACTCTACACTGTTCGGGTACCTAAACATGTACATTACTTGTATCTGATTGATTACCTTTCTTATATTTAGTTTTGTAACTACCATATTGAACTTTGACTTCAGAGATATTTAATCTGACATCTCCATTGTGATGATAATGGAGTCAAAGTTTTTGTTTTGTTTATGCTGTGATTGTAAAACCTTAAAAGTGGCAACACTAAGTTGACTATCAAAGTACATTATGAAGTTTAAATTCAAGGTACATGTAATAAAGTCAATACACATCAGTATTAAATCTGTTTGTTTTGTGTTAGCAACTTGATATGGTAATGCTACTGTACATATACTACACATCCATTATATTCACATTCACAAACTTAGGCAGTATCCACAACGTTTTACATTGATACATACCTGTAATTGAAGAATATCTGTCTTTGTTTTTCTAACTTTTGGTCATTAACCTTTTTCATTGAAATCATATCAGATCAATTGATGTCAAATTCAAGTGATTTACTTTCCTCTTTGATTTGCATAGCAGTAATTGTACAAAATTTCTGTCCAAATATAAAATGTTCTGTCACTCTTACTTTTGATACCTTCATTTTTTGCACTGTGTTCCTGGTGTGTACATCCTTCTCTCTCTCTCCATCTCTCTCTCTGTCCCTCTTTTTATCGCACACCTTGCTTGCACATGCTGACTCCCCTCATGTTCATCCTCTCCCTCTCTCCTCTCTGCATCCTCTACCTTCTCCACATCCCTTCTCTTCCTATCCTTCTTCCTCCCCATCCACTTCCTCCTCCTCCTCCTCCTCCTTCTCCTTCTCCTTCTCCTCCTTCTCCTTCTCCTTCTCCTTCTCCTTCTCCTCCTCCTCCTCCTCCTCCTCCTCCTCCTCCTCCTCCTCCTCCTCCTTCTCCTCCTTCTCCTCCTTTTTCTCACCTCCTCCACCTCCTCTTCCTCTTCCTCTTCCTCTTCCTCTTCCTCTTCCTCTTCCTCTTCCTCTTCCTCTTCCTCTTCCTCTTCCTCTTCCTCTTCCTCTTCCTCTTCCTCTTCATCCTCCTCCTCCTCCTCCTCCTCCTCCTCCTCCTCCGCCGCCTCCTCCACCTCCTCCTCCTCCTTTCCCTCCTCTTCCTCTTCCTTCTTCTCCTCCTTCTCCTCCTCCTTCTCCTCCTTCTCCTCCTCTTTTACCTACGTTTCCTCCACCTCCTCTTCCTCCTCTTCCTCCTTTTCCTCCACCTCCTCCTTCTCCTCCTCCGCCTCCTCCTCCTCTTCCTCCTCCTCTTCCTTTTCCTCCTCCTCCTCCTCCTCCCCCTCCTCCACCCCCTCTTCCTCTTCCTCCTCTTCCTCCTCCTCCTCTTCCTCCTCTTCCTCCCCCTCCTCCCCCTCCTCCTCCTTCTCCTCCTTCTCCTCCTCCTCCTCCTAACCTACAGATGGCGTCAATGTTTTAATCTCATCCGTCTTCGTGGGCCTGGACAGCGGGAATGCCTTGAAGAAAATGAACTACAGCACAGGGTATGTATCTCAAAGCCAAGCTCACCCTAATGCCCATACATTGTAGTACATGTACATTAAGTACATGTCACAGAAAAAAACAAAACTTTCATGACACCGTGCTCTGTCCTTCATTGGCATCATTATCAAAGCAAGAGACATCACAAAATGAAACCCAAAGCAGCTGCATAAAATCCAACGTTGGCCTTTGAGGAGTCTACAGAGAAAAACCTGTAAGATCTTCCAACACGTATATTTTTTACCAAAATGAGGCCCCGAACTCAATGACAAGTCAGTTTGCTTTTTGTTATCTCAAAAGCAGCAAAACTATTAGAAAATCAAAACCAAACATGAACATTGTCAAATTATTTATTGTTCATTTATAACACCTCTTTATGCATTTAATAATAAAAAAAAAATGTGGAGTCATTTTCTATGAAGTTTTCTTTATTGGAAGAAATCCTAGATAAACAGCTTTGGTCTTTAAAATTGTTCATGCACAGCTGACAATTACATTTACATTTTCACGCTGACCCAAATAAACGCAATGTACTTCAATTTCATCCCAGAAAGCTGTTTTGTCTCCTGAATGTTATTTCTCAGTATAACTTGACCTACATTCACAAAGTACATGTATTAATTTACACATTGTAAAGAGAAGATGGTGCAACACCCACACACCCAGAACGGACAATGTCAGTTATGCATTTGCTGTAACTTATCAGAGAGGGTTAGAGCATACCAAGTATCAAATTGCTTCAAATCACCATAGAATGACAGAGCACATGCCATGGTCGATGATGAAATATGGTGACATTCCTTCCAAGCCTAGCTAGGTTTTCTGGTTGGAAATTTAAAGGGATAGTTCACCCTGAAGATCTGTTGGTTTCAATAAAAGCAGAAATATGAGAGGAACATATTAGTGAAGGTTTGATGAAAATTCGTCAAAGGAAAAGAAAGTTATAAGATTTTGAAATTTAAATTTTGTGATGTCACGTGCGAGGTGCTCTCCCATATGTTGTGTACAATATGATAATATAAATATCTCTTTTTCTGTTTTTAACAACAGAATTTTTTTTTCTTACAAGTATGTGTGTAAAAATGTATTTCTACTGATGTATCGATTGCACAGATACATGGATGCACATTGTCAAAAAAAAACTTGTAGACAACATATAAGGGAGAGCACCTCGCACGTGATGTCACAAAATAACAATTCTAAAGATCAGAACTTTCTTATCCTTTGACGGATTTTCATCAAACCTTCACCAATATGTGTCTTTCATGTGTCTCCTTTTATTGAAACCAACTTATTTTCAGGGTAAAATATCCCTTTAAGAGTAAGATCCATGTCATTGGCTGATAGCCAGGCTGGAAACTTTGATGGTTAGAAGGAACCCACTGTAAACTACATGTACTAATAGCTTTGCGTGACTCCTTAGGTAAAACACAGGGATGTAATATGAGTTCTACATGTAGTTACCATGTTAAGTACACACTCCACCAGCATGATGACATACATGTACACGCATCTGCACCACACACTTGTCATATTACAAAAAGTATGTGTACTTGTACATACACACAAATAATGACACAGAGAAGACATTGTTCTTTTAACCTTGTGTGCGCTACATAAATTCTCCTTATCGCATATAGCTCTAATTTTTTTTACCCTTAATTCTTGGGATATGAACTTCCGGATAATGAACATTATAGCCATCGTCTTGCCTGTGTCTTGTCATTCTTTCATTAGTCCATCCACAATCAATGCTGAGGTAGGCAAAAATCATGTGAGTGATTGGTGGTATTTTTTTCAAGTCCTTCTTCCATGTAACAATCCTTCCATTTTATTATTACGAGGTTTACGAGGGTCGAAATTACAGATTCTGTGCATAATTGCGTGAATTTAATACGTAGCAAACTCTTACTGGAAGTATATGTCCCAAGAGCAATCGATATCTGTATCGCAAGGTGTTATCGCTTGATATCGGCTATATGCGATAGGGAGAATTGATGGTTTATGAGATTTGTGCATAACTGTGTAAGTGGTTTCTTTCGTGGGGGTTTTATTTTCGCGAATTTCGCGAATTGGGATGCGTCTGCGAATTTAACATCACGCGACAAGGTTTAAAGCATTACCGCGAATTTATCCACACTAGAAATGTGTTGAACTCCAAGAGCAGAGTTGCTATGCGGCGCTATAAATAGCACACACAAAGATACAGCGCGTGTGATGCGTGGAAGAATGTCCAGAATGTAGGCCAAATGAATACGGTCACAGTACTGTAATTCGCACATGATCAGATGGATTACTTAGCCTAGCCTAGTTCTAGTTACTTTAGATTTAGATTTAGATTTGCCGACCGCGAACTTAACAACGCACGAAAATGTCGGGACCCCCGCCGAGCGCGAAAATATCTGCACACGAAAAAAAACACTTTTACAGTATTTGTGAAAAAATGCACATGTGGCACACAGAGTTAAAATCATTAGGGGAAGTGCATAAATTGTACACATATAAAAAATGAAGCAGAGAAGACTTAAGAATTCTTTTGATAACTGTTAATAACGTTTGGTTTAAGTGTACATGGGCACATATCAAAAATGAAATGGTGAAGGCATTTTTCATTTGGTTACACTTCATAACGTGTGGTTCAAATTGTATGTGTACACACACCCCCAAAAAAATGAAACAGGATTGAACATTGTTCCTCTATTGACACTTCAAATTGAAATGTAAGATTCCAAATGTACATGCACACACATAAAAATTTAAACAAAGAAGACACGATTCTTTTCGAAACACCTTGTAACAAAAGGTTCAACGGGTACATGTATAAATATGTACATACAAAAAATTATGCAGAGAAGATATTCTTTTAATTACATTTCATAATGTCGCATTTATTGCATTGTAGTTGCGTGATTAGGTAAAAGTTCATTCTTGAAAAACGGCAGTAAGCTTTAAAACTTTACACTGAAAGTGACATAAAGATGTAGTTACATAATGTGCACAGAGTTAAGAACGTACATAGGCATGTATAATAGTTATAATACAAGAACTAGGAGAGATTAGAAATGTACATGTTGTACGTGCTTTGAAATCCCCAGATCAATTTCCACATTCCCTGTCTCAGAGAAGGGCGTTACAAGCAGATACATAGTCAAATCAGTCATGTGCACGTACTTGGATAGACTTTCAGAGTTTTAAAACAGTTTTCATGGATTTAACAAGGTCCCATCCCTAGCATTTGTTATAACTTCATATCAGGTTTCAGTTACTCAGCGAGGAGTCCAGAAAATGAAATGAGAGTCTTCCTGATTACTACATATGATACATGATCACCTATTCTTGAACTGAAAGTGAACCCATCCTCATTCGCATAGATTAATTAATTGGGATTCGTAGCTTTGTAATCTCACTACACAAAAGATTAAGAAGTACCGAACCCTACCCACCCATTATTGCTATAAGTATATCAGAACATGAGTGTAAGCAAATATTAATTATTGTGCTCGAAGCATTGATGTCAGAGTTCTATTACGGACAACAAGTTTCACCAAATAACAATCTCTTGTAAATTATATCTTTCTGATTATTTGTGTACTTCATCTCAAACCTTCACCAATCGTAAGTTCCCTTCTTGTATATTTTTAATCACACCAACTTTCAACAAGGATTGTGTTATCCTTGATAAAATGTACATGTAATGAGCAATGTACAGCACACAATAATTATCATGTAATATTTGCAAATAAACATCACGAAATAGTCCACATGTACATGTCGAGACATGAACTTCCCCCAAATCATGAATATATCTAATACAATTTTTTGTCAGATACTATCATGTAATCAGGAAACTCAAATGAACAAAGAAGGAAGTAGATGTATCTGTGCATATCCATTAATGATGATAAGTTTGTTTGGCAAAACAGTATGCTTAATCTCCACACTGCATACATGTATCTCTTGTAAATCAACACATTCAGCATGTGCTAAAGGATAGCTACACACTTGCAATGATTCTTACTGTGTATACTGCGCATAAACATACCTACTATGAATATAATATGTCAAAAAGGGCAGAAGAACTCTGCTGGGCAATCATGATTGGACTTAGGCCAACATAACACCAACAGGAAATTGGAAAGTCATTTCAAGCTGTTTGCTCAGTCCTGATATTAGAGCATCGTGGTGAATTCAGTGGCAAACTTTCACAGTATTTATAACTTTTTTGTTTTAAGTAGCATACATATATCTGTCTATATGTCTGTCTGTCTGTCTATCTTTCTGTCTCTCTGTCTGTCTATCTATTCATCTATCTATCTCTATCTATATATTTATCTATCTATCTATCTATCTATCTATCTATCTATCTATCTATTCATCTATCTATCTTTTTATCTATCTATCTTTTTATCTATCTATTTATTTATCTATCTATCTATTTATCTATCAATCGATCTATCTATCTACCTATCTATCTATCTATCTGTCTGTCTGTCTATCTATCTATCTATCTATCTACCTATCTATCTATCTATCTGTCTATCTTTCTATCTATCTGCCTATCTATCTATCTGTCTATCTTTCTTTCTATCTATCTAACTATCTATCTATATATCTATTTATCTATCCATCTATCTATCTATCTATCTATCTATCTATTTATCTATCTATCTATTTATCTATCTATTTATTTATCTATCTATCTATATATCTATCTATCTATCTATCTATCTATCTATCTATCTATCTATCTGTCTGTCTATCTATCTATCTATCTATCTCAGCATTTTAGTTGTAGATTATGTCTATGTGTATCTCCCTATGCTATTTTACTTGTCTGGTTCATGTGTGCAATGGACTTTAGAATGTAAGATACATAGGGATTATGCCAATCTACAGCCTGATGCTCCCTCTTACCCTCAAAATTTTTCCAATTGTATAAACACTATAAGGTGTATTCACAGCCATTACGCTATTTTAGTTCCTTATTTGGGGCATAGACTGTTATTTGACATTCTTTGGCCAGCGAAGCATCGACGACGGAAATGCACTCAAATGAACTTTTGTCCACAAACTTTAGAGCTGATCTCAATAGACTTGAGGCTTCATTTGAGAGGCCAAGGGGGGTTTTAATAGGTTACAGGGGGAATCTGGGATTGACTTTTATCATTTGTGCTTGGGAATGAGGGTTTTCAGAGGATTTGAGAGGCTAGGTTGAGATTTCTGTACCCTGCTGAAATAGAGTTTCATAGGAGATGTTTGCAGTAAGGCTTTAGATGCCTTGTGCAGTTCATCAGGACCAAATTCAGACTGGAGCCAAAACCTACTTTTCATTTTATGAACATTACTATGCACATTTTTTATAGCTGAAGGAGAGATTTAACTTTAACAGTTAGTCCAATTCAGCTCATTGCAACTGTATGTTTAACCCATTACTCAATGGTTTGATTTTCTGGAATTGTGAACTCCGATCAAGTTAGGATGTCAAAATTTGCCATGGAACTGCAGTGACCAAAGGGGCATGGCTTAATTGCACCATATAAGGCATTTGAAGTTTATTCATAGCCTGTTGCCTATTGTCATCTATGGTCCGGATGGCACAACATGTTCCTGAGTATCCGAGTGGTAGAAAGTCAGCCTCCAAATAGGCAGGCTCAATAAAGAGCAGGGTAATACTGAAGTGAAGGTTATATCATCGTCTAATTTTTAAAGCTCAGGTTTGGCAAACTTTTTATACAATGTACTTGATTCAGTGTGGCACTGAAATCTATTGTCAATAATTGGCTCAATATTTACAATTTACATTATTCATATTTTATATACAAATCAAATAAATTTGATTAACAATACAGTAAATAAGAAATAAATATTGGCAAAAGGGACTGACTAGTGTAATGCTAATTGAGGTTAGCCCCTATTATAGTGATTTGCAAAGTGATTTGTAATGTGAGCATGAAGGCTGATCCTTGATGTAGGTATCATCAACCTCATGTGATCAATGGTAAATAACAAAATGAATTAGTAATAGGAAGTATAGGACCTGTGCAGGTATCATGTGAGAATTACATCAGAGTATTGGACAACACTGGGAAGGAAATCTTCAATCGTCTGGTGACCTCTCTGTATCTCTATCTCTCTCTGTATTTCTTTCTATTTCTCTCTCTCTCTCTCTCTCTCTCTCTCTCTCTCTCTCTCTCTCTATCTATCTCTTTCTCTCTCTTTCTCTCTCTCCCTCTCTCCCTCTCTCTCTCTATCTCTGTCTTCATTTCTTTCTATTTCTCTCTCTCTCTTTCTCTTGTTCTCCCTCTTCATCTCTCTCAATGTTTGTTCTCCCTTCATTGCTCAACTTGCTTGACTTGCTTTCTCTTGCTCTCTGTCTATCTCTCTCTTTATCTATCTCCTCTCTTTCTTCTGCTTTTTCTCACTTTTTTTTTCTTTTTGTCCCTCTCTCCCTGCCTTGCTTTCTCTGATCCTTTCCCCCTGTCTCTCCCTATCTCATCTCTTTCTCTTTCTTCTGTATATCTCTTTTTGTTGCAATCCTTTTCTACATTAATTTTTCTCCCTATCTGTCTATCTATTCTGTACATCCCCCCCCCCATCTCTTCCTCTCCTTTTCTCTTGTCAATGCTCTCTGCTCTGTCTGACTGTATTTTTTTGTTATCTGTCCCTCTGTCTCCCCCTCCTTCCCTCTCTCCTCCCTTTTTTCATTTTCCCTATTTTTTACTTTTTTTCAGTAATTTTTTATTCTCCCCACTCTCTATCTCAGTATCTCCAATCAGTGTTTTCTCCGTCCCTGCATGCACGTGTATGTCTGTCTGTGTTTTCCTCTCATCCACACGTCCTCAACCTTAACAAATAACTTGGGAGTCGGGGAAGTAGACAAACATCTTCAAGACAAATCCACTGCGTAATAGTGGCACCTTGGGACCCGTAATCGCCATAATCGTCATTAAGCCACTCAAAAAGCAAACAAACCTGAAAGAGAATTAGAACACATCTAGAAAAACACTTATCTGCGAAAGAGCAAAGGTCAGCACTCTTGCAAGCCACATACAGATGTTTCAACAAGATCCAATATGCAAGCCGTCACATTCAATTTGTAATTTGTCATGCAACTGTACTTCACTTGTGTTTTTATTTGAAAAATTGATAAATACAAACTACATATACAAATGCTTTTAAAATTCATTCATATATTGGAAAGATTACAACAATATTTCTCACAATCTTTAACTTAATTTAAAAGATCTATTTTTGTATGTTAATACATGTAGGTACACGTACATTCATATACTCGACATCTCTGTGTAATATCAATGGAGTTATAGTAAAACAGTTTTCTACAGTAGCTTACAGTGGTTTGATTTGCTTTCATAACTTTTAAAGTACTTCTTTTTGCTCAAATATTGACTTTTTCAATTGTGCATCAATCATAATTTTGTATCATATTTGCACAACTGGTTAGCTGCGAGTTATAAGATTCTTACATAACTTTCAGCTGATCAGTAGTGCAAAATATGATTTGAAATGATCAGTAACCCACAATTGAGGCTCATCCATTCCAGCTATGTGGTCATGTGCATTTGTTCATGTTTTAGGAGTAAAACAATACAGCTGAAACTGTTTATTTTGTTTTTCCACGCTTGGCATATTTCCCAGCATTTTACTCATCCCCGGACACTGTCCTATGAGAATTTGGGCTGGCATGTGTTCCCGTGTCTCTTGGATAAAGTTACATTTCTCACGCAACCAGAAGTGAGATTTAAACTAGGAAATATGCCAACCCAGTCTTATTTCATTGATGCATGCATATACCCACAATCTTACCCTGGCCCATATTCTCGGAAGCAGACCTCTGATAATGTTAAACCTAGTTTAAACTTGGTCTAAACCAGGTTTAAACTTGGATTAAAGCTGGTCTAAACCTACAGGAGTTGTAGCTATGGAGGGCAAAGTGTACCACAAGAAAGAAACACTGTTTGTCATGAAGATTTGTCGATTCCCTCATTTGTTATACAGCCAGCCAGCCATAGTTTTCACACACAAAGTTGGTCAGTGTTTAATACCTTTTCGAGAACATGGGCCATTGTGTTTTGTAAGTCGGGGATGCTGAATGAAACATTCTCCACTCTCAAAACGACTGTGGGTATATATGCTCAGTATGTTTTCAAATGTTTGCTCCAATTTATTTGTGAATTGATACTGATGTGCATTCTATTGTTGTCCAAAATACTTATTTATGATGTAATAACAAATTTACCCTCCACAACCCCCAAAATATCCACCAAGATACACATAGTGCATGCTTCATTAAGAACACTACCTGCAATTCAATCATGAGAATATGAACACATATCGTGCCATTTCCCCTAGACCTGAGCTGCTTTCAAACAATTGTTCACATACTAGTTTTGCACCATCTTCACTTAATTATGCATGCGCCCTCTCTCCTCTTCGATTATGTTTCTTTGTTGCTTCTTAGAGATGTTTGTAATATGATCTTATGACGGACACATTAACTTTGAGTGTGGGATTACTGCAAAAAAATACATGCTTTGCAGGCCAGAAAAATAAAGAAGCTCTGTACATGGCCTTGATGCAAAATACACATATATTGGGCTTATACATGTATATTATTCATATTTGTTACTCTCTTTTTTTTATTCATTTTACATTAGAGTATGGTGTTATTTGTACACATCATTAGATGCTAATCTTAAAGATTTTTGCATTTTTTCTTGAATGGCACCAATTACTTTTCTTAATTTGCCCACATCATTTTTACGGCACACTGCACTTAAAAAAATCATACGGCACATGCAGTAGTCTTGTGGCATTACATGTACATTTTCACAGTAAAACAATTGATGTGTTTCATTGTTCATTTTAGTTGCATCAGATGAATTACAATGCTCTTTGATGTACATGATAATAAACATTTCTTTTCCCATTTCTCCTCTCTTCATATCCTCTGTGTCACTTCCCATGCACTCTCCGCTGCCCTCTTGCCGCAATCCATGTCATCACATTGGTCCATACTTGGTTTCCTGTTTTTCCCTCTTTTCCACAATGTAATCTATAACCCATGACCTCTGTTGATTCCTAATTTTGCCATTTTGTTTTTGATTGGCATGATGGACTCCTTTCTTATGCAATTCCATTCTTGCCCTCCTTCCATCATCACACAATAATATTACTCCTGCTTTGTCTCTTTGTTTGCATCATACCATTCATAACATTTCCCCCAAAATTGTGTTCTCTTAATGATTAATTCTATTATAATTCATTTGCTCTTGTGTGGTTTATCATTTTTACCTCCTCCCTTTCTTGTCCTCTTTTGCCCTTATAACTTTCTTTTATACCTGTTATCCTTCTCCCCACCATTTATACCTTATTTCTCTATTGTTTTTCCGTCGTAAACCCATCCTTGTGACTGAATAATTTGATTTATTCTACGTCCAATCTGTTTGAAATATTCCCTGAACTTTATCCATTCTCTTCTTCCATCTTTCTTCAACCATCCATCCTTCATTCTTTCTGTCTATCATCTCCCTGTCTCTCAATGACTGTGCCTTTTCTCAAACATTTTCCATCACCTTCTTATTATGCCCTTAACTTCCATCATCCATCCTTCATTCTATCAACTCCTCTCAACTTTCATTCCTTCTCCCCTTCATTTTACCATCGCTAATCATCTTTCGTCCACCTTGCTCCCTTTTCATATCCTCCACCACAGGTATATTATCTTGCTTACACCAGGCTTTACGTTCCCCTATCACTTATACCTCATACCATTTGCCAGCGTTGTAGGCATTTGTTTCATCGTCATGTTGTGCTTCATGGTAAGTTAAAACAAGTTGTTCATTCGTGGTTATCTCAACTACAGTGGTGCCCAACTAAAGCTTGTTTGATCTAGATCAAAGCAAGACCAAAATCATGAGTTCATGTAATGCAAAAGCTAGATATTGTCTGATCTAGATCAAAGCAAGACCATGTGAGTTCATGCAATGCACAAGCTAGATATTGTCTGATCTAGATCAAAGCAAGACCATGTGAGTTCATGCAGTGCACAAGCTAGATATTGTCTGATCTAGATCAAAGCAAGACCATGTGAGTTCATGCAATGCATAAGCTAGATATTGTGTGATCTATGAAATCAATACCATACGTGTTCGCGCAATGTACAAGATAGATATTGTGTGATCTAGATCAAAGCAAGACCATACCCATAACACACAAGCTAGGTATTGTCTGATCTAGATCAAAGCAAGACCGGACATGTTCATGCAATCCACAAGCTAGATATTATCTAATCTAGATCAAAGCAAGACCATGTGAGTTCATGCAATACACAAGCTAGATATTGTCTGATCTAGATCAAAGCAAGACCATGTGAGTTCATGCAATGCACAAGCTAGATATTGTCTGATCTAGATCAAAGCAAGACCATGTGAGTTCATGCAATCCACAAGCTAGGTATTGTCTGATCTAGATCAAAGCAAGACCGTGTGAGTTCATGCAATGCACAAGCTAGATATTATCTGATCTAGATCAAAGCAAGACCGTGTGAGTTCATGCAGTGCACAAGCTAGATATTATCTGATCTAGATCAAAGAAAGACCGGACACGTTCATGCAATCCGCAAGCAAGATATTTTTAAAGTTTTAGTTGGGCTCCATTGTACAGAGGTATATCAACTATCTTCTAATCTGCGAAGTTTAGTACCTAAGTTTTGTCCTATGGTTACGGTATTCTACAGAGATCCTCCTAAACTGTCAGCATTCCATAAACCAGTTCACTATCAGTCAAAAACCCTGCTCTATAGGATTTGCCAGTTGTGTTATCATGCCAGAATGCAATACTGGCTCATTGGAGATAGGGTTTCATGCAGACATGATTCAATACCTTTTAAAAGGGTTGAGGTTAGATAATTGATTGATTTTATTTATGTTACATTAGCCAATATTTGAATTTTCATCCTGATTTTTTTTTTTTTTTTTTGAGGGAAATTAGGGTTTGGAGTTAAGTGTCATGTATGAAATCAAGGTCATAAGATCACCAAGACCTACAAGAAGAAGATTTAACCATGAAGGTATCAGATATTTCTGAAAAAATCTTCTTATCATGAGACGGACAATTTCTATTTGAAGTATGATTTGTGCCACTGCATGTGACTTATCTTGGTTGGGACTGCGTTTCAACCGTTTGATATTAATTGGTATAAACTCTTTGATTGTGGATCATGCAGGCAAAAGCGCAGACTCTCAAAAAAAGGAGCTGATTCCAATAATTTCCATATATATTGATTCTGTGAAGTCCATCTTAATTCCATTCATATCAAGTGTCACAATGTCTTTAGTGTAAAAGGCTACCGTCTTCATCTCAGTTCAACGTGTGAATCATCTTGTGCAGATCTCATAGCTCCGCCCTGTGATAAAGCATGAGGTACATTCATACAAAAGAGTTTTGCTCGCTGTTGCTCGCCATGTATTCGCTCTGACGTCAGATTTTTCCTTCCACGGCAAAGTGAGAAAATCTGTATGATTAGGGATTAGTGAACACGGTTTATTACTTGAGTTTGAAGGAGGGATAGAAATCCTGTGGACCACTCTATAAAGTACCGAAGTGTGATGCCACAGTACCATGTTGTCATGACAACTGGTTCTACTCTTTGTGGGTGGAGCAAGCCTCTGTAATGCGAGCAGTTACTATATAGGGTTTTAGAGTGTGACTGAGACTGTAACCGTGACTGTGACATGACAGCAGTTACTATAGGGTTTTAGATTGTGACTGAGACTGTAACTGTGACTGTGACTTGACAGCAGTTACTATAGGGTTTTAGATTGTGACTGAGACTGTAACTGTGACTGTGACTTGACAGCAGTTACTATAGGGTTTTAGATTGTGACTGAGACTGTATCTGTGACTGTGACTTGACAGCAGTTACTATAGGGTTTTAGATTGTGACTGAGACTGTAACTGTGACTGTGACTTGACAGCAGTTACTATAGGGTTTTAGATTGTGACTGAGACTGTAACTGTGACTTGACAGCTGGTCTAAACAATATGATGCATATGCGATTGTGTCATGTCCTGGATACATCATTGGGACATGCAGATACCAAGTCACACTTTTGGCAATCTTCAACTCACCATTGAGTGTGTTTGACGCTTGAGGAATGTTATTATGGAACCAGAATGTGCATTTTTTTTATGACGATGAGTGTTCAGACGCCATGAGTTTAATGACGCCCCTGCGGTATGCTATGCGGTTCCTTTTATGAACGTCCCAATAGGATTGCTCATGTGGTAAACCGCTTGTACATAAGTTATCTTGTTCAGATTGATGGGTTTGGGTTTAAGTTTGGGTCTACACCACATCGTCGACATCTATCACTCAGTCGTGTCTGCCAACGCTGTTCAAAAAATGTTTCTTGCTTTTTCAAACAGATTTTACTTCTTTAAAGATGGCCGTCCCTTTTACAAATATCTGCAAACTTCGTGAAAGTTTGCTCCTATTTAGCACGTATCTTTGGGATACCAGCTGTGAAATTGTAAGGTCAGAGGTACTATAACTCCCGTAGAATAAATGAAAATCTAATTAATTTTCACTGAGATTTGATTCCAATTGATTGCCGACTGTTGACACAATTTGAAATTACAACTGTTTTCGTGGTACGAAAAAAGTAAGCTTGATCAATTATCGAAGATTACTTCCTCAAAACCGAATACTACGCTTTGTCGATTCCAAGGAAGGTTTATAGAGCCACTCTCTCTCAAATGGTGACAAAGTCAGGGACCTTTCAGCATTAGGTCTGCAAAAGGGATGGGCTACCTTGAAGCGTATGTTTATGAATCATCCAGATTAATTGCAAAATGTCATGAAACTGGTGCATACAGCAGATTCAACACCTTAGCATGATTAATTCAAGTGTCCTCCATGTTTTGGATGTCTTTATGGAATTTCTTTGGTTCTTATAGAGCTCTACATGTTATAAGTTGGTTAGAGACAAAGCACCTTCCTTAATGTAACTTTTACAGTAGCTCCAAGGCTTGATATTGAAAGGGGGGCCCCCAAAATAGTCGGAACCCCCCTTCCCTTTATCACTCTGTTCAGTATGAAAGAAATAAGAAGAAGCTTGTGATTACCAGTATTTTGAGTGATGACATGCAACTCATGTTTCCATGCATAATGGCGATAACGATGATCGCTCCTCATGGACGGACAGGTGATACCCCAAGGATGCACGGGTTGCTTGTTAAATCTTTGTGAGCTTCCCAACAGATATGGCATGACTTGAGCACTGCGTCTACCAAGTGCAGTGAAACGACCGATATTGGCTTGCTTGATGGGATGTTTGTTTGTGGAAGAGGTTATTAATCAGTTCATCTGAGATCCATATCCATGACGGAGGTTGAGCTCCAACTCGTGGTACAAGTCACCCTTCGGTGACCCCTCTTTCTCTCTCTCCCTCTTTCTCTCTCTCTTTCTCTCTCCCTCTTTCTCTCTCTCTCTTTCTCTCTCTCTCTCTCTCTCTCTTTCTCTCTCTTTCTTTCTCTCTCTCTTTCTCTCTCTCTCTCTCTCTCTCCGCTCCCTTCTCTCTCTCTCTCTCTCTCTTTCTCTCCCCTCTCCTTTTTCTCTCTCCTTTCTCTCTCATTGATAGAATATACACCAACATACATTTACTTCTTTGTACTACAGTAAAGCCTGTTTATATAACAACCGCTTCAGGGAGACAAGGAATGTGGTCTTTATGAGCAGGGTGGTGTTTCACCAAGCTGTTCCTAAGTTACGAACGACTTGACAAACTACTGGTGATCCCCTCTTGTGCTATGTCAGATTCTCAGTGAACAGTGTGTGGTATTGCATTTAGCACAAGAAGGGATCACCAGTTGTTCGTAAAGTCGTTCGTAACTTACGCACAGCTTGGTGAAACACCCCCAGGTGATTTTTCTGCACAGGTTACTTTAATGTAAGTTTCAATGAGAAACACTTTACAAGGGGAAACAGAAAGTGTGGTCTTTCTATACAGGTGGTCTCTACAGGTTTCAGTGTATAAGCATAAGATGTAGACAGTGGGCTACTTATTTCTTGGACACTGCAGTGATACCCAAGGCTGGATAACATTCAGTCTTCCTTCAGGGACGGTCCATTCTCATTCTGGGCGAAGATATGTAGCGCCCTTTATGCTTCTTCTGAGCGTAGGTCTAAGCTGCGGTGTACCTCTTTCTTGGACACCTGTGATCACAACTAAGACCGGACGACATTCCATCTTCCCGTAGGAACTGTCCCTTTTCATTCTGGGCAAGTATATGTAGCACCCTCTATGCTTCCTCCTAGCATAGGTTCTACAATGCCATGTACCTCTTTCTTTGACCTCATTCTCACTCTGGGACGGATATGTAGCACCCTCTATGCAGCACCCTCTATGCTTCCTCCTAGCATAGGTTCTACAATGCAGTGTACCTCTTTCTTTGAGTCCATTCTCAACTCTGGGAAGGATATGTAGCGCCCTCTATGCTTCCTCCTAGCATAGGTTCTACAATGCAGTGTACCTCTTTCTTTGACTCCATTCTCAACTCTGGGAAGGATATGTAGCGCCCTCTATGCTTTCTCCTAATGTAGGTTCTACAATGCAGTGTACCTCTTTCTTTGAGTCCATTCTCAACTCTGGGAAGGATATGTAGCGCCCTCTGTGCTTCCTCCTAGCATAGGTTCTACAATGCAGTGTACCTCTTTCTTTGAATCCATTCTCAGTCTGGGAAGGATATGTAGCACCCTCTGTGCTTCCTCCTAGCATAGGTTCTACAATGCAGTGTACCTCTTTCTTTGAATCCATTCTCAGTCTGGGAAGGATATGTTCCCCCCCCCCCCCCCTATGCTTCTTTTATTGTACATTTGACTCTGCGATGGCAACTATGGTTGGACATCATTCCCTCTATCATAGGAGACTCTCCTTTTCTCATTCTGGGCATGTTTATGTAGCGCTCTCTCTTCCTTTTTCCTAGCGTAGAATTTAGGCTGCGGTTTACGTCTGTCTTTGACTTTGCAATGGCAACCCAAAATATTTCCGTTTCTGTTTCAACAGCCGTGTCATTCAAAGTGATGGAATTACCTCTTTGTAGTATTCAAATATTTACATACCTGATATGACATCCTTCTCATTGAAAGAGGTGGAATTACCTCTGTAGTACCCAAGATATTTTCATCTCTGTTATGACATACTTCTCATTGAAAGAGATGGATTTACCTCTTTATAGTATCCAAAATATTTAGGCCTCCGTTACAAGTGCCTTTTTACTGCAAATACAAAAATTGTCCCATAAAGCATTTCCAAAATACGTACAACTTATTTACAATGGCTTCTTATGGACCGTCTAAGTTTTTGCAGCCTCCATCTTGGTCTAGTGGCAGGACGTCACATATCTTGTCATTTTGCCACTGAATGTGGTCCGCTCGCTTTGCTATTTCTCAAATGTTTTGTAAAGTATATAAAACCTCTCACATGGGTACTCAGATGACCGTGAGGTGATTGTAATCAATTTTAATAAATGCATGAAGTTGATTGCATTGGATTGCACTCTGTGATTGTAAGCCATGATGATTGCAATCATTGTGACCAAATGCATGAAGCTGAATGCAATTGATTGTGATTTATGGCAGTCTGTGATTTTGATCCATTGCAATCATTATGTACAATTGCATGAAGATGATTGCATTTGACTGATTAAGAACAGCCAGTGATTGCAATTATTGTGACCAAATGCATGAACCTGATTGCATTTGATTGTGATCGATGGCAGTTACGGATTGCAGTCACTGGCAAGTTCTCATCTGTTCCCACTTCTTTCCCCTCTCGAATGTATTCTGCTTGGCATGTTCGCACTTTGTCTGTTCACTTTGTAGTATCTCAGACATTTTAACAGCTTATAATCATGCTCATATTTAAGAGCTCACACTTCCAATCCCATCCCTTAATGCATTCTGCTAGTCTTATACGCACTTGTCTGTTCACTTCGTTGTATCAAAAACGTTGTATAAGCACATAATCATGCTCACATAAACACGCCCACCCTCTCCAGCCTCTCTTCAAATGTATTGTGGAAAGCTTGTTCGCACTCCTAACTTGTAAGTTCACTTTGTAGCATCTAAAACATTGCACATTAACAGATGTCAAGCGCATAATCTTGCTCACAAAACATGCCCACTCTTTCCAAACCACTCCTATAAAGAAGCATTCAAGTAGCACTCTTAATTCATTTTAATATACTTAATAGTATCTCCTTTGTTTTAAAACGTCTTATGAGAGCATTTAATCCTGCCCGTACTAACACACCCACCCTCTCCCAGGTGCACTCTAGTAGGCACGTTCGCACTGTAACTTAGACGTGTGTTCTATGGACTATACCCTCACAGGTGGAGGATGACACTCTGCCCCTATGCTTACTATCCTTGGACCTATTACATGCTTCCTTTCATTTGCATGAGCTCCTCTTGTTTAGCCTTTCTCTTACTTCACGCGGTGAGTATCTAGAAAAATATGCCCCCCGGCCTCTCTCCGCTAAATTCTCCCCGTCGCATATAGCTCTCCGAATCTGAACGCGTGTGGCGCTCTAGTTTTTTTACCGTTAATTCTTGGATATGAACTTCCGGTTCACAAACATTCTATAGCCATCGTCTTGCTTATGTCTTTTCATTTTTCATTAGTCCATCCACAATTAATGTTGAGGAAGGCAAAAACATTGCCTTGAGTGATTGGTGGTATTTTTTTCCTTCGTTCCTGTAACAACCCTTCCATTTTAATGTTACGAGGTTTACGAGGGTCGAAATTACAGATTCTGTGCGTTATTGCAGGAATTGAATACGTAGCAAACTCTTACCGGAAGTAAACGTCCCAAGAGCAATCGATCAGATATCGGTATCGCGAGGTAATATCGCTTGATATCGGCTATATGCGATAGGGAGAATTGCCTCAATATCGACAAACCACTTGGTCTAATTTCAGCATTGTCTGAAACCATCTTAGTGTCACACTGAAGCCAAATCAACCTGAATTTTGTATGTGTCATCAGGTATTCACCACAAGTTTTATCAATCAATCAATGGTGACGTGTATTGTTGACTGACACTTAAAAGCTGAAGTGTGCTGAGAGTTTTAAGAAATTAATCAAAATCAGGGTTGTTATAAACATTGATGTGAGATATGAAAAGCAGCAAAATCAAATAATACTGATAAACAAGACAAAGTAGAACCATAGAAAGCTTGCAATCAAATTTTCAAATGCAAAGCTGTGATATGAAATAGTTTCATTATGAATTGACTTTTAAAAAAGAAAGTGGAATTGTGGTGTTTCATAAAAAAAAAAAAAAGCTTTCAAGAAAATTAATAATTCATAATGAGAAGTTTAAAACTCTGATCACATTTCATTCACTTTATTCTGACTCATTCGGATTGATTCAATTTAATCATATGGTATGATTTAATTCACTATAAATCATATCAATGCAATTCAGATTATGAAATCAATTCAAGTCAATGCTAAATAGTGACCATGTAGTGTCAAGTGAAGAAAATAGACGCAGTCACTGAAGCTAGATAAATAAAATAGATTCTTTATGATAGCTTTTTCCTATCTGGTGATTGAATCACATTTGTCCCATTAAATTATGTTATTGCATACTTTACAATCTGTTCTTGAGACTAGGAGAACCTCTCACTGTGGTACTTTGCCAAGTGTCAAATGGCATGAGACAATATGAGGATTAGGCCAAGTGTTTTGTAGATTGAGTGCCATTAATCCCCTACAGGTGATCACTAACCCTCTTCCAAAGCCTCCTGCACCCCTCCCTCCCTCACCCCTCCCTCACCCCTCCCTCAAACACACATAAACAAACACATATACACACACACTCACACACACACACACACACACACACTCACATCCCCAGCCAGTATTTATGTTAGTTTGTCATATGTGGAAGGGTGTAAATTGCTTATAGTCTGGACAAATTTCCTCAAAAATATGCATTTATAGAAAGTATGTAAATGCATTATGCATTGTCCTTTTCAAATGTGCATTTTCTCAATTGTATTGCTGAGTGTTGGCAGTTACAGTCAAGGGATGCATAAAGTGATAATGTTCACCGTACACAAATAAGTTAATACATTAAAAGAGTTATTTGATTCCAAAGTGCAGAATGTATGCTCTACCCCCAAAAAAAGTCTCTCTTTCATAATTACGTTCAGATGAATTTATCTCATTCTTGGCTGATCACGTCTAATTCTATCTTGCCAGGCTAATATGCAGACACACCCTTCCATAACAAACTCCCAAAAAATACCCGGCTTTTACAGCAGAGTTGATAAGAGGAGAAGGTTGCTAAAGGTGCGTCTTCATTAGCCCGATCAGATGAAATAGCGAGCTATTTTGCTGATCCGGGGAACTAGCCTGAAGTTGCAATCGTGTCTTCATTAGCTCGAAACTTGGGATGCACAAATTATCCTGATGTTCGCACATTGCGCAGTGTGTGACGGGAATAGGCCATGACCGCATGGCTTCGGTTGTGAGCTCGCATTCACACGTATAAAAACCTAACGTAAACAATGCCTCGAGTGCGCTGATGCATGCCGAGGTCTGGAAATTTTCAGGCTAATGAAGATGCTCCGAGCTAGCTCGAGCTAATTCGCAAAACAGCTCGAGCCAGCTCCATCTAGCCCAAGATTTCTTGGGAAATAACAAGCTATTTCGTCTGATCTGGCTAATGAAAGCGCAAATAGCTAGCTATTTCGTGACCTGGCTAGCTAACCCGATCAGAACAAGCTCGCTATTTCGCCCACATCGGGCTAATGAAGACGCCCCTTAAGAGCACAAAGCCCGTATTTTTTATTTCCCACCCCTATTTTTGTCTTTTTGTCTTTTTTTGTCCAATCCTCGGTGGCCGCGGTTCCAGGTATACCGTCAAGATTTGCCCTGAAGATGTCCCGTCACTGAGTTATTACTTCTTACCCTTTATTAGCATCATGTCCGTATGTCTCCTCTTCTTTGCCATTTACGGGGTAAGTCTGGACTTGAGTGGCAGAGAGAGAACCATTTCATCATCTAGGGGTGCCCCCCCCCCTCACAACCCCCCCCCCCCTAATTTTTTTGTAAGAAGGACCAACATTTAGGACTGTACATGAACAACCATTACAAAAATGTTCACCCACAGTGATAGATGCTTTTATATATTTCTATAATATCCAGTATCAAGAATTATTAAAACCGAACTGTCCATCCATGGTGATGTGGTAGCAAGCATTACAGAAAACTAAATGTTAGTCCACAGTGATTTGCTTTTATGTATTTCTAGAATGTACAGTAACAAGCATTACAAAAACCTCAATGTTTGTTCATTGAGATAGATTTTATTATATCTACCTATGTAGGCCTATATGTCTATTGATTAATGATTAATTTGTGTAATGTATTATCTTTGTTAAATATTGAAATATTCATTTATTTATCTATCTGTCTTGGGTATCTGGCTGTTTTAGCAATTTGCTCACATGGCTTAAGAATTAGATGATAAATCTTATTTGATCTTGAGGATTCAATTAGCACAGTTCATCAATGACAATATGATACTGTTCTGACGAAAATATATTTTACAATGTGTCTTCAAACCCTAGCCTCCACTGTTCACTACGATTAAGTGAGTCTGGCATGTAGACTAAGGTTGCATGGAATGACTTGAATGAGTCCATGCATTTGTTCCATTCTGGATAGTATTTTTCTTGTTAGTCATGCACTTCACCGTTGAATACTGACTTGTGTTGTTTTCCCCCTGAATGTTATCATATTATTTATTGTTTGTATATGCTGCAAGCATGATTTTATATCCTCTCCCCTTTGCAACGGGAAACACTTTAACAATTTATTAGAAGTGGTTTGACACCACTCTGAGTTTAAAGTCATGAGAGAGAGATAGAGAAAAAGAGGGGGCGGCAGACAGATATACAGGCAGAAAGAGAGACTGACAGACAGACATACATGTATGAACAGGGGCAGAGACAAATAGAAAAAGAGAGAGAGAGAGAGAGAGAGAGACAGACAGACAGACAGACAGAAAGAGAGAGAGAGAGAGAGAAAGAAAGAGAGAGAGTGAGAGAGAAAGAGAGAGAATGAGATAGAGAGAGAGAAAGAGACAGAGACATGGAGAGAGAAACAGACAGGAACAGGGACAGAGACACTGAGAGAGAGAAAGAGTGAGAGAGAGAGAGAGAGAGTTATCACTGCTAGTTTGCATTCCTAGTGGTCTGATGCTTAGATTCTAAACATCAATTACTTCTTACTCTATATAAATATTACATTTCTTGTGTGAAGGCTCGAAACAAATTAGTGCTGAGAATGTTGAAGAGGGTTCCAGTCTTTGACTGGCCTTGGCCGAGATGAACCGTTATCTCTTTCCAGGCTGTGCCATTATTCTACCTGTAATGCACACAAATCCTATAGAGCAGCCGTTTGTCTGGTATACAAAGTGCTAACGATGTTTAGACCACAGTTGAATCATATTCACCTGATTTGAACCATGGTCTAAACCCCAAAGTAACGAATGTAAATGTAATCCCCTTGCGCAGAATATGCACATTCATTATGGGAGCTTAATGAAGTGTACAAGCTAAATCAAGTTTTTCTGACACAAGGATATCATAATTTTGTTCTTTAAATGAACAATTTTTGGAACTGACCCATTTCTTGAAAAGTTTTATTAAGTTTGACTTACAATTATAGGAAAAAATATGGTTGTAGTTTGATATGTTAGGGATACTGGTATCTTCTTATCCATGTTTGCTTAAAAGGGAAGAAAGGTGAGATGTTGAATTTCTTCAATGTTTGACTGACAAAGTAATGAAAGCCTCAAAGTCATTTACAGTGTATTTGTGTTATGTTTGAATTGTGCTCAGTGCAAGACTGACGGAAACATACAGGACGTGTATATGTGTGCATTTTTTTTTATTCCAAGTCAGAAAGCCCTGAGATTTTCATAGACTCTACCAAATTGATATGTATAAGTCTATGACTGGAAACATGATTTCTGTAAGTGTTTAAAGAAATATAAATTTTTACTAGGACTGGTGTGGGTTTTTTTTTTGGAAGTATGTCTGTCTTGTAACAATGTTAAATGCGTTTTTTATAATCACCATCAACTAAAGTGTTAGTACGTGTAGCTTATTATAGGTGGGAGAAAAAAGTCATTTCAGAAAAAAAAAATACATAAAATATGACGTAAGAGATCTCAGGCTTATAATTTAATTGCTTTTATATGTAATGTGAAAGAAAGTTCCATTTCAGAAAATAAATTTAAAAGAAAAATGTGGGCGAAGCGATACTAGTAATTTTCATTCTGTGAATATTTGAGACTTTAAATGTAATTGCTTTTTATATGAGGTGAAAAGAGAATTCCATTTCAGAAAATACATTTAAAAAAGAAGTATGGGGAAAGATATAGTAGTTATTATCATTCTATAACGGTTATAATGTAATTGCTTTTTGTATAAGGTGGAAAGAAATTTCAATTTGAAAAAAAGGATTACTCATGAGGCTTGATGTATGATTGCTTTTGTAGGATTGATTGATCATACTTTAATGGGATTCTTAACTTCTCCTGTAGGTTGCCAAGTATGTGAGAGATCAGAGGAGACGACGCAAGGCTAGGCTGTCAAGAGACCACCTCAAGAAGCTGCCAATAAAGAAATTCAAGAAGGGTAATTAACGTGCTTTTCAAGCTGAAGAGATTTCATGCAAAATGCAACACTGACTGAGCAGGAGATGATGTGCTTTAAGCACCCCTCTTGCACCCTCTTGCACTCCCTCCATCTTCTTCCCTCTCCCCGTCTCCATTTTTAAATCCCTTGCACCTCTCCCTCTCCCCCTCCCTCTCCCCCTCCCCTCCCCTCCCCCTTCACCAATTTTATTCTGGACTTTCTTGCGCTATCTCCCCTTCCTTCCCTCTCTCCACCTTCATTTTGAAATCCCCTGCACCCTCCCACTCCCTTCCCCCCTCCCCCTTTTCCCCACTTTGATTCTGAACTATCTTGCACCCACTCTCTTTCCCTCCTTCTCCCCAACTCCATTTTGAACCCCCTTGCACCCCTCCCCCTCCCCTCCCCCTCCCCTCCCCCTCCCCTTCCCCTCCCCTTCCCCTCCCCTTCCCCTCCCCTTCCCCTCCCCTTCCCTCCCCCCTCCTTACCCCACTCTTTCTCTTTCCCTTCCTCTACCCACCTCCATTTTGAAACCCCTTGCCCACCACCCTCCCCCTGTCCCCCACCCCTATTTTCCCCACGCTGATCCTGAATTTTCTGGCACCCCTCTCCCCTTTCTCTCCCCCTCATTTTTGAAATCCTGTTCACCCCTCCGCCTCCCTTTCCACCCACCCCCTTTCCCCACTCTTCTGAACTCTCTCGCACCCCCTCCCATATCCTCCCTCTCCACACCTCCATTTTGAACCCCCTTGCACCCCCTCCCCCTCCCCTCCCTTCCCCACCCTCTTCCCCCAATATAATTCTGAACTGTCTTACACCTGCTCAGAGCATGTTACCCTCTCCTATGTATCATTTTGCAGTAATAAACTCATACCCAGCATGAACACAGAACTGAAGCACTCTTCCCCATAATTGGATTACTGTTAAGAAGCATCCTCAGAATGTATGGTATTTCCTCAACCAAACTTTCCAGACACATACATGTATCGATACATGATGCTAGAAAAGCGAATGGTCTGTCCTGAAATGAACCTGTTAACTCATTATATTGTTGACATCGTAGTATTGTGACAGAAATGTGTGAAAGTTCATTTACTGAGTTCAATTCACTATACATGTACATACATGTGTGCAGTCAAATGTATCAGACATGTACAATATTTTATTCTTATGTGCACTAAATTTGTGGATATTTACATTGATAGAGATATATTCAGATGTTTTTGATGGAAAGATATGGATTGGGAAATCATGCGCTCACCTTTACTTTCAGATTGAAACCAGGAACACCCAGTATCTAGTGCTATTTGCACTCATTTTTTTTTTAGATTGAAGATTCAATATTTTTCCCACTCTTGCATAAGATTCATGTACTATTCCTTCACTTTTTTCTTGGAGAGTTCAGCGTGTGTGTGCAATGTCATTTGACTCTCCCCGTATATGCGATATGTAGATTTACTTTTCTATGCAATGCATGGATAACCAGGTATTGATCATTGTTTGTGTTTGTGACTACCAGGTGATGATTATGACGTGTGTGCCATTTGCCTGGATGATTATGAGGAAGGCCAGAAGCTACGGATACTACCCTGTAACCATGGTAATCATAACCCACTTAATATGCATATTTTATGACTTCATTTCCTGTTGGAATTATGTACAAGAGCCTGCTAGTGTGCGCACGCAGAGACGATTCGTCAGTTGCGTAGTTCATTTAAAATGGCACCATTTCTATGGGCAGATCTCCCCTTGGTTTATGCCATTCCATCTTTTGAAAATTGATTAAGGCTCCCACACATTTATCATCTTCTAAAGTTCAAAATCAGCACTATTTTGAAAAAAGTGTATTGATATATAGAAACACTGATTTCATCTTTTGAAAATTGATAAAGGCACCCATGCATTTATCAACTTCTACAGTTCAAATCCGCTTTTCAAAATGTGTATAGATATATGTGTTTAGAAACACTGATTCTAACTTTTGAAAATTGATAAACACAACTCATGCATAGATCATCTTCGTTGAAATCAGTGTTGAAAACTGTTGGAAATTACTGATTGTATGCTAGAAATGAGGTGATAACTGCACCCTTGTGGATGTTGTCTAGTTTTTTTTTTCACTGAACATATTATCCCCCTCTCTCTCCTCCGTAATTCCGGCAGCATTCCACTGCAAGTGCATTGACCCCTGGCTGACCAACAACCGGCGCACCTGCCCTATCTGCAAGCGGAAGGTAGTCCCGCCTGGCATGGCCGATTCAGACGAGGAATCCGACTCCGAAGGGGGTGGGGGCGACGCCCCTAACGAGAACACGCCCCTCCTGTCTGGCATGGAGACCAACGACCTCAGCGAGAGAGGTGCAGTCGGCGGCCTGATATCGACCCCGCCCCCGTCCCCAGTCCCATCACTCGAGGTCGAGGACGAGGGGGAGAACGACCGCGATCATCGCCGGGAGGAGTCGCATGTCGAGTCGCTGATCTCCGTGGAGACGGACACCTCATCTGCCGACAGCATTCCCATGGAGGAGGCCACACTCGACAACCAGCTCACGCCGCCTAGCAACGTCCTGAGCGTCACGGTGCACTCTGAGAATGAGCTGCCCATTATTGGCGCCAGCAGCAGTGCACCTAAAGCTTGACCATACGCCTCTAACAAGCTAGGTCCGCACAGAGAATGTGATTAACTATCTATCTTTATATATATATATATATATCCACTACATGCCGGATAGACGCGGTGTGGGACAATATTTCAATGACTGAATTATGTGACAGAGATCAGAATCATCCTCATGATGACTACATCCTCATGATGACTACATGAGAGAGACAGAGACATTTGTGATCAAGAAAAATGGTGAACAGTTGCCAGCAATCAAAATCAATGCTTGTCGCTGTTACGGTTCTCAGGCACTCTCAACAGCATTCGTTCCAAGTATTATAACGGTGGCTGAATGGATGCTGTGACGCCATATTGCTTGTAGATCTAGTTGACAGTAACAATGAAAAAAGCAAAGAATTGATACATCATTGATGTCATATTGAAACCTGAATTCTGTATAGCTGATTGTTGTTCATCCTCACCTCATCCTTATGCAAGTGACTAAGTGTGGGGGTTGTTCCCATTGCACTCTTCTACATTCTACATTGACCTCACCGATGCAATGCTAGAACACTCATGTGTACATCACTGCACTTTGTGGATGTGTGACTCAGCAGACACTACGAAATGGACAATTTGCTGTTGGTTGTGTACTAAAGTAGAGATTCGGTACTAAACAACCCTGCCAAGTTCACACGAGCAGCTGCTTTGAGGGGAAAAGACTACTGTATATGTCATATGTTTCGTGGGTTTTTTATTTTCGCGAATTTCGCGAATCTGGACTATTCGCGAATTTAACAACCCATAAAATTATGAATACGACGTGCTCGAGCACATGTACTACTAGTACTAGTACTCCACAATCGCGATTTTAACCCTCGCGAAATTGTTGTGAAGTCCTGATTCGCGAAAAATTAGACTCACGAAATATATGGCATATACAGTATCACTTTAGCAATGACATCCTTGTGGAATCCAGGGGGTATTCTTGTCAATGTGAACAAGGTTTGAACATAATGTTCACATCTCCAGTGTGAACACTGCTTTACTGCTCTACTCGACTGTTAGTGTAGTTATTGTCGTTATTTCATCCGACATTGGCTTATGGAGATTGGGTCCCCAGGGTTTGGAGTGGAATTCATGGGGATATGTCTCTCTAATGGACATGCGCAGTTCAAGATGAATGGAAGAGCTGTTTTAATTTTTTAAGTCAGTAAACCAATATTCAACACTGTTCTCAGCTCCATGGTCTTGAATCGACAAATTAATTGTAGATGCTGACACAGAAAGATTGATGTGCTGTTTTAATATTTCAAGTCAGTAAACCAATCTAACACACTGTATTCAGTTCCATGGTGTTGAATGGACAAGTTGATTGTAGATGCTGACACAGAAAGGTTGAAGTGCTGTTGTAATACTTCAAGTCAGTAAACCATTTCAACACTGTTTGCAGCTCCATAGTGTTGAATGGACAAGTTGATTGTAGATGCTGACACAGAAAAATTGATGTGCTGTTTTAATACTTCAAGTCATTTTAACCATCTTCAACACTGTTTGCAGCTTCAAAGTGTTGAATCAACAAGTTGATTGTAGATGCTGACACAGAAAGATTGGACTGTTCTAATATTTCAAGTCAGTAAACCAATCTTCAACACTACTTATCTCCATGGTGTTGAATGGACAAGTTGATTGTAGATGCTGACACAGGAAGATTGAAGAGCGGTTTTAATATTTTAAGTCATTGAACCAATCTTCAAGACTGTACTCAGCCCCAATGTTGTTGAAGCAACAAGTTGATTGTAAATGCTAACACAGAAAGATTGAACTGTTTTCATATTTCAAGTCAGAAAACCAATCTTCAAGACTGTACTCATCTCCATGGTGTTGAAGCAACAAGTTGATTGTAGATGCTGACACAGAAAGATTGAACTGTTTTAATATTTCAAGGCAGAAAACCAATCTAAAACACTGTACTCAGCACCATGGTGTTGAAGCAACAAGTTGATTGTGGATGCTGACACAGAAAGATTGAACTGTTTTAATATTTCAAGTCAGAAAAACAATCTTCAAGACTATACTCAGCTCCATGGTGTTGAATCAACAAGTTGATTGTAGATGCTGACACAGAAAGATTGAAGAGCAGTTTTAATATTTCAAGTCAGAAAACCAATCTTCAAGACTGTACTCAGCTCCATGGTGTTGAATCAACAAGTTGATTGTAGGAACTGATGCAGAAAGATTTTGACAGCAATGATGAGATGTAAGATGTGTTCACACTGACGCTGGTTCATGCAAAGTTGAGCAGTACCTGCTTTTGCTGCGACAGGAATACTCTGGCGTAAAACTTCACACAAAAGGCAGCAATGATGAGTTGGTTGTCCGTGGTATGTGGCCATTGACAGGGAGATTGTGTGCGAGATAAAAGTGATAACGTCTCCGCAACTTCATAAGGCCGATCTCTCCTCGTCTGTTGGAGCACAAGTTCAGGAAATGGTCAAATGAGTGGAGTAAAAAGAGAAATATTGATTTATATTTTATAAGCTATCCACTGATGATTGATATGTTTTGAAGTTGATTGTCTTGAGATGTTTATTTGAAGTAAAAATATGTGTGATTCATTATTTGTAACTTTATGATGTATTTCCCATATATATGCACAGTTATATTGTCTATAATACAGTGTATTGATTTATAATGTGTGGAATGCTATTTCTAGACTAAATTGTGTAAGAGAGAAGAAAAGTGTTTAACCCTTCTCTATTGTAAACATGCCATCACTACAACATTTATGTTTATCTTAAGATATCTCCACTCTTCATCATTTTTTGTTGCATATTTTAGAGAGCATGATATCAGAAATTATTGTGTAAAATCATATAAAATTTCTCTTGCACAGTGTTTCTCATTGAAATGTGGACTATAGAGACTTGTACATAAAGGCCACCTGCCTTTAAAGATCATATTTTCTGTCTCCCTCAAGTGGTCTTTCTTGAGAGGTTCTACTGCAAGAAGTATATCCCTGTTAGATGCTGTATGTGACCTCTATATAAAGACCACTTGCTTTTAAAGACCCTATTCCTTCTCTCTCTCGAGTGGTCTTTCTAGAGGGGTTCTACTGCAGGAAGTATATCCCTCTTAGATGTGACCTCTAGATAAAGACCACTTGCTTGTAAAGACCCTATTCCTTGTCTCCCTTGAGTGATCTTTCTAGACAGGATTCACTGAAGAAAGTAAAATCTCTGATATATGCTACATGTAAACCCATTAACCCATACCCCATACCTTAGTTATTGATCAGCGAATACAAAGATTCATCCAAACTTAGTACTAAAGTGCCTAGGGAACAGGAGAAGGATGCCTATGTACTTTTTGATAAGCTTCTCTGTAGGGTTTTGCTTGATATTATATGTACTGGCATGGCATTAAACGTAAATGATATATGAAAGAAAAAATATGTTGCAATGTTTCTATATTTGTTTCTCTTCAAATGCAATTTTCATGATATATATATATAAACTTTCATATATACTTGTATATTTTGATTGATGAACCGTTTGAACTGCAGCAAGATTGATTTTGTAAGTGGAGTGAGTTGAGGTGAAGATATTATTTTCATGAAAGCGAATATAAACATGTTGAAATTGAACAACAAGAAATGGAGTGTACAGGCTCGGTATTAAAACACCAAAGTATTCTCATGAAACATTTGTACATACGAAGAATTTCCCTCGTCAGCTGGCCAGAATAACAAAATACAACTCCTTATTCCGAAGCCTAATATGGTCATAAGATAGAGCTACTTTAACACCATGTAGCCTGCATCATACAGTGTATTGCTTGAGATCGATTAATCTCCAATACCCTTAAAATGTGACTTGAGAAATTAACATCATGTCTATCACTGCTCTAAGTGTCTTTGATCCATACACTTCACAAGCGTTTGCCTTTGCTGGTATGACCTTGTAGATGCACTTCATTGGTATGCCTTCACCAAAGTTGGGTGTACTCCAGATTTTCATAATCTTGCTGCTATGCTAGGGGTATTTGAAGCAGGTCAGCAGCTGCAAAGAACACAAAACATTATTATGTGAAATGTCATATGCATAGTAAAATGCCGATGTGTTTTGCAAAGCAATAAATGACATTATTCGGGATTGCAATCGTATGTGCAAATATAAAATTTTAAAAATGTTTATTTTAAAAACATGTGCTTATACATGTATGCATAAATAGTACTGTAATCGTATACAGGTAATGTATTTGAGAAGGAAAGAAGTTGAAGCATATTTGATAATGGAATAAAGTTGACTTATTATAAGGAGTACTTAGTTAATTTTGTTCAATTTAAGATGAACTTATTCTATGACAGTGCTCCATTTACTGTGACGGGGGTGCCCGACCTATTTTCCTCAGACGGTTATTACTACCACGTTACAAGCTATTACTGTTAACGTCAATATATTTGGAATTATGACATATAATTACAATAAATTCGAAGACTGAGATGTAATCATTATTACCAATTATTGGCAATTGTAGATTTGAGTGGCTAGTGTTTTTAGCGTAAAGATTAAACCTCCAAGTCAACTTATGTTAAGCAATTACACGATTAAAAAAAACAATTGCATGATTTAAAAAAATCACGTATTGAGTTACGATCGATTTATATCAATTGCAAGACAAGTTGTGATTAATTGCAACTCTTAGAAGACAAAGCACAAGTTTGCTATCACCTCGTGGGACTTAAAGTTAGTAGTTGTTTAATACAGATGACATGAATTGGATACCTCAATAGCAATGTACTGCTCGAGGTAGATACGGTTGGGCACCCCTAAATCGTATGTTTTTCTTCAAAATTGAAAGATTCAATTATATTGATGCAATACACGTGTATGTCTAATGTAAAGTTCGCTCAAAGAATGAAATACAGAGCATACATTAAATATTGAAGTTGTACGCTCTAAACTTAGCTTGAGATAACTTGAGATTACTTCACCAAAATATTGTTATTTCAAGTTGCAAACACTATAAGTGGTGATATTTTGAGCACTTCATTGTGTAATTTGAATGGATACGTTTTGCACCTTGCGTTGATTTGACAAGTTAGCACTACGTGTATTATGTTTCGT
>OZ022590.1:13439454-13519454 GCA_963669155.1 Arbacia lixula | reverse complement strand
ACAATATAAAAAATAGAATTTGGACTTCCCCCTAGGTGTCGTGGCGACTCTTTTCATTTGTTTACATTGACAACACTTCTTTTGTTTATATTTTGTATGTGTGCATACACATAAACACAAACATACGGGAAACACGCGCACACCCAGACATTAAAATTCAGCATGTTATGATGGCAGACCTATCCAAATTCGACCCCCCTCAAACACACACACACACAGACACACACACACACACACACACACACACACACACACACACACACACACACACACACACACACACTCACCTTATGCTCTAGCTTTATAAATAACAAATTTTTATAATAATGATCAAAGTATTACACATTTTCTTTCTCTTTGACACTCACAAGAATATTATCTCTCCACTCCATATTTGTTATTTCTACTAAAGCAAAGTGTTGAATTACCCATAAGTTCCCATAACTGTCTGACCTTTTCGCAGTTCAATAATACGTGTGAGTAGGTCTCAGTACCCTGATGACAGAAGGAACATGATTCGTCCGTTACAAAACCAAATTTGAATAGCTGCTCTTTTGTATAAACAACACCATGCAATAACTTAAATTGGAATTCTCTGTTGTATTCCTTGACCTTAAAAAAACAATCTCCCATTTCTTTATCTGTTAAATCAAAATAAGTTATACCATCCTTTATGTGCAACCTATAAGAATTTTGTAAGTCTCTACACACACACACACATTTTGTAAGTTTCTACACACACGCATACACACACACACACACACACACACACACACACACACATACATACACATACACATACACACACATCTCCATTTAAATGTTTATGAACGGTAATATCTTATTACAATATTACAATATAGATGTACTTCCAAGCATGAATATGCATAGGCAGAGACGCATTTACTCACACTCATAAACAATAAAAACAAGATCAACACAAGCAAGCACGAACGCTATTTCAGGCTGTACGTGGCATGGCGCTCCAGAGGTAGTGGAATCTAGGCCAGGGTCGCTGATAGAAGGCGTACGTGCAAGGCAGGGCACGGGTGGTATTCTTAACACAAACTTAAGTCTTGGATTAGGTTTAGACTTAGGTCTTCTGCTGTGATTTGCCTATTGGTATAGTGTTTTGTTTTGTTTGTACTCTAGTCAGTTTTTATGATACAACACGTCAGATTGTAGTCACCTTTGTACATACTGCATCAAACATGGATTCAGCAACGTCCCTTCCTCGTGTTTATCATGATTGCGTGGAATGGGCAAAGACGGTAAGAAAGTTAGAGAGACAGAGAGAGAGAGAGAAGAAGAGAAAGAGAAAGAGAGAGTGGGGCGGGATTTTAACAATATTTTGAAAAGGAACTTCACCAAGAGGAACATTACATGTAATAGGACTTGTTCCTTCCCTCCGGATGGACCAAGGAAGCCAATCATTTGAAAGGTTGAAATAATTTCATATTTGAGTTCACTTTTAACAGGCAATAATTGCCACATAAAGCCTTCGAAACGTGGGTCACTTTTCTTATAGAATGTGAAAAGATGATTTGTTTTCATGTTTGTTCTGACCAAGTCGACAACTCACTTCAAATCATCTTTTTCTTCTTGTATTTTTCAGCTGTTGTGATTGGCGTCTACGGTCCGGACCATGTCGCTGGGAACGCCAATAAAGTGGTACAGTCCCTAGCGCAGTACCTGATTGGTCAGGGCATCTGAGGACTCGTCCATCATCCATGTCATCGTCAACACGCGTTGGATTTATTCAGAGACTTGAGGCGTTCTTACGGCGCATTGGAGTAAATATCTAATTTCTTCTTGGAAATTGCAGGAAACCCCTTTTCTTGAATTCATAGTTCCATGTCTTAAAACTGTCTTTAAAAATAAATCAAACAGGATCTCATTTTGAAGCCATGTATTAAAAAGCTGGATGCACAAGGAGTGGTCGACAAGTGAGAGTCTTGCCACGCGAAAATTGATTGGCCCACCATGTCATCGTTCAACAAGGACCATCAATCACAATCAGCAATACTCGTTCGCACCTTTTCTACAAGGGAATCTTTTACAACACGCAATTTGATTGATCCGCCACTATTTTACATCGTGCAACGATTAAAAAAGACCACCAAACTACACGACACTATCTATGGCGTAAGCTTTTGTGCTGAATATTGTTAATCGATCATTTAAATTTCATCCTGGATATTATGGTTCAAACGCTGGAAATTTAAAAAAGAACAAAGATAAACAATTAGGATATGATATCGGATAAAGGTCCATATGAATGAAATTTTTTTGTATGCATTATATGCCTAGATTTGTTTAAACAATCTATACAAATATGTTAACTGGTTTCAATATTATCCCTATCATACTAATTTAGGAATATATGATAACAATATAACTGTTTATTCTTATCTATTTTTATTATATGTAAGATGATAGGAATGTAGAATAATGTACGATGCGTTGCATGTTTTTATTTGTAGCATGCTAGTTATCTTTGAAGCAGGTCATTGCATCTTAAACGTTTCTTGGGCTATTGAATTGATATGATCTGGCTTAATAATATTGTAGACTATTCTCTGAAAAATTGTTTTTCAAAAAAAAGGTCTGTAACGTTTCAGATAAAAATTATTCTTTAAAATTCTTTTATATTTCGACAACTTGAAGTAGGATATAAGAGGCAGTATTATTTTTGGCAGTATTTGAAAGCATGTACCATTCGTGAGTATTATTTAAACAAAGTGCAATTTTTATTTTACTTCTGTTCATTTTAGTATATATCTTTTTTGTATTTCACGTTCAATATTTGCAATGTATGTATGATCTCAATAAGCACGATAGCTTCAAAAGGCAGAAGGCAGAATTATATGTTAGGTGCTAGGTTTTAGTTTTTAACTCTGTAAAGAAAGTAATATGCTCATTTTTATGAATAAAGCACTTTTTCTTCCGTAATCATTAAGTTTCTTGTCATGATTGAGTATATTTTTTCACTTTTTCATCGTTCATCAATATTGTCGTGTCTGTTGCGCGTATTGTATTTGTTTACATATGGCAATGCAACCACTATTGTGAAACAATTTCATCACGTTTAATGAACAACCGGAAAAGAATTGAAATTAAAACCTGCTTTTGCATCCACCTTAGTAGAAAGGTCACCTATCTATCAAAACTGTATTTGTTGCAGTGTATTTCTCACTGAAACCTTTATTAACGGAACTTGTACAGAAAGACCACCTGCTTATAAAGACGGCAATTATCATTTCCCTTGGGCGGTGTTTCTGTACAGGTTTCGTCGTTAAGTACCCCCCCCCCCCCCCCGCATTTACCCCTGTATGACCTATGTAGCATCCGATATGATCTCCATGAACTCGATCCTGCGCATATGAATCTGATCACATGATCGGTATCCATCGCTCAATTGGAACGCGGCCCAGCTCTGTTCGGCATGACTTAATAAGTGCTTGGTGTATGCTTGCTTCCGGTCACGTGATATAGGCGTAGGCGTAATGGGGTTGCAAACACGGGGCAACGGTCATAATGCAGCCTAAAATGTCTTTGTGAGTGTATGTTTTTTTTTCACAATTACTTAACACAAATTCCATACGGCAGCAGTTTATCTGGCACACATTGGGGAAACCTGCTATGTTCCAGTTAATGAAGCCCTATGGGATTTGCGTGTATTAGCTGTAAAAAGAAAATGTATAAATGACATATAAAGAATTAACCCGTTCACTACCATGCCATATAAACCGCACTGACTTCCTATACATCATCATGCCACTGGTATTGAAAGAGTTAATGGTCTGATCCTCCGTCTGCGCCCCCATTTTGTCGTCGTCTACACGGACTGATCGTGGCGTGGTACTGAGAGGGTTGAGTGTTTAGCTCTTGAATAAACACAGTAGCGCATGTGGCCCGTTTTCTGAATAGAATTTTAACGCAATCAGTATACTAAGCCTGGAAAAACTTTGTGGTGGACGCCAAGTAAAACACCATTAAATATTATATTCAATATAATTGATTTTGTCCTCGGAATCGCTATGGTGTATTGAATTTCTCACATAACATTTACAGCGTTTTTTTTATATTGAAAATCGTCCACTGTTGTAATTCTGTGATGAAAATCAATGATTTTGTGACGGCATCGGATAATGTATTTTGCACTCCATAGAGTTAGTGTATGTTTAGTACGCGGTTTATGTTCCACCACCGTTGTGAATTTGGGCGACGGTAAATACGCACAGGAACATCTAGATAGTGACACATAACCTCCGCACAGAGCGGCGCCTGTTCCCTACCCGATGCTAGTCGTTTACCAGATCGAAATTCATCCCAGGGGAGAGGAATGTTCCTCCCGTGTCTGCCCTAGCAACGCCGTCGCTAAGGGCCTCTCATTACAGATTCTGGGTCAGCATTGATCAGGGAGGAAGCAAGGACCAAGGACAGATGGTCATAGACCTGCTCGCGGAGAGAACATGAGACAGCAGGGGCCTGTGTAGAAAAAAAAATGAGGTGGGAGGGAGGGGAGGTGTCAAAGGGCACCCCTCCCCATCTCCTGCGCCAGCTGATGGTTACGGATCGTGTCATAACAACATGTGTGGAGTTTAAGGGGCCGTCTGGGAACTTCGCTGAATTAGCACACTGTTTCATCGGTTAATATTTGTTGATGGTGGTACAAGAAAGTGTGTGTGTGGGGGGGGGGAGGTAAACGAATCTTACCCCCCCCCCCTCCCCCTTACTCCTTTGCCAGCTGATGGCAAAGGGTCGTGTCATCACAACGTGTATGAAGTTTAAGGGGCCCTCTGGCATGGTTGGGGACCTTGCATACACATTGAAAATGGTCTATATTGAAAGGGATATGGGGGAGGGGGTATGCACACAATTCACAAAGAGCAGCATTCTAACTGTTACACAAAGGGTTAAGGAACCCTTTTAAAAGAAGTGAGAAGAATAATGGGCAGTGTTCATGATTACATATCTAAGTTGATCAAAGCTCCACCCAGAACAGCATGCACTTGCGCCATAACCTTACCGTGTCTGTAATGGTAATGCAAGAAGCGAGCCCGGTAAATGTATTCTCTTAGGTTAGGCCTTACACAGTAAATAATGTTTGCTTACATGCAATATTTCGTAGTTATATACGAGCTCTTTCTTTATACCGCGCGTTGTGCATTATGCAAAATGCAAAACGCATGCAGACAAGACGGACGGACACATTGTGTACGCTCCGTTGTACTCTCAGTGCCTGAATCCACTCATGTTTAGGTTACACTGAGTACCATCAACCATTTAATATTTTAGATTCATTGCACTCTTCTCGTCATAAAAGAATGCTTTTCAAAGATATTATCTTTGATCCCATACGTTTAATGCCGCCGAATCTGTGGTAAATAACAAGCATAACAAGACATAACAAACACTTCTTGACAAAACTACTAGTTCATCAGCGAAAGCTGAAGTGTATGCATGGTTTGTAAAACTGATGTGGACATGAATCAATCGCATACACATCGTGTTGTTAAGAGCAGCTGGCAGTCATAAATATTAAGTGGCGGGACCAAAGGGATGAATATCCATTTCTTTAAACATCCTTGGTGTCCGGGCGGACGATCAAACCAAAATAAGCGCCGGGGCTGCCTCACTCTCAGATATCATTGCGTGGTTCTGGGTTCGAATCTGTCTGACTCCAAAATAGGGTTCAAGGCTTGCCGGATGGTCCGGAGTGATTGGGATCTGCCTTGTTTCCTCCCCTAAAGGATCAGGGCCCCGACCTCGGAGCTAGGTGTCCAGATGCGCAGTGGGGGACTTGAGAATGGGCCGGTCGCCATACCAGAAGGGAACTAATGGTAGCCGGTAAGGGTCATTAGCCCGAAATCACGACGCCCTAACTCCTGGCAACCATCGCTTAACCTTTTTCTTTCCACGCTAAATTGTTGTTTTCCTCCTATTTCCAATGACAATACGCAATACCATTTCTCTTTGTTCGTTTTTCTTTTATTCCACTATGATTTGTTGTTTTCTATCCCTATTTCTATATCAATAAGCTTAGATGATGTGAATTAAGCAACAGAATATTACCAATTAGAGGCCGATCACGTAAAGTTTACTACAAATATACCAATAAAATGCGCAATCAGCCTTATTTTATGCCGATTATTTAAAATCATAACAAATAGAAAATCCGGTGAATAAAAGGTAACTAAGAGGATCTAATTCATAATTTGTAGAAAAGTGTATGCAAAAATTGTGTTTAAAATGACAAAGACTGTACGCGGATGCATGTGATAACAAAACAAAAATAGAAAATGAAATAAACTCAATGAATTAAAATAAACTCCATATATTTAAGCCGAATCAAAAGGTTTACTGACAATTTTTGACTTGCAATTTTACACTGTTTCACTGGGGGTGCACGATACGGGAGAGCTATAAATATTATATAATGAAGTGGAATGTAATTGATTTTTACACACAATATAAAACACATATAAAGGCATTTTTTCAAAAAGTTCCAGTCCATTAGTAAAACAAATTTTTGAAATATGAACCAACACGTACTTGGAGAAAAATATAAATATTGCCACTTTTTGTTTAAGAATCACAATTTTGCATAAAAAGTTTTCATGAAAATTATCCCAAAGCCCAATATGATACTATATTGTAGATCATTTAGTTAGCTTTAATATTGTACCTTTTGAAAACAAATAATACTCCATTCAAATTCTGAATGGCGGACATTTTTCAAATTGGCTGCCATTACCTCCCTGGGCAAAATTCAAGAGTGCTCAATATCAAAATTTGCTTAGATGATTTAATTCTACATTATGTGCCAAATTTGGTGTATTTAGACAAGATTGAACCTTCTATTCTATTCTATTTAGCCTATTTCTCTCCACTGCTGAAGGAAGGCCTCCTCATCATTTTTCCATCTTGATCTATCTTGTGCCGTTCGTTTCCATGAACCATTATTCACCTATTCCACTGGACTGTGTCGTTACAACACGAGAAGAATCTAGACGGGATCTAGAGCTAGGAAATAAACACAGAGGGACGTAAACATAATACAATAAATCATCCAGTATTGAAAATTATCCAGTGCTCCTAGCTTTGGCAATTAAAAATACATTACATAACCTTGATTCACTTCATTAATTATCTTCTTTTTTAAAAAAAGTTTTTTTTATCATATTTGCATCACAGTACCATTTAATGACATGGGTGTAATCAAGAACTTGTGGAGAAACTAAAAGAACATGATTGTTTACATGCTAACAGAAAGAAGGAGTACAGAGGGCTAGAAAGAGGGGGAGAGAAGTAAAGAGAGAAAGAGAGGCAGACCGAGAAAGAGAGAGGGGGGAGGAAGGGAGAGAAATATACAAAAATTGATAGAAAGAGAGGGGTGGAGAGGGTAGAGACGAAAGGAAAGAGGGAGGGAGAGAGAGAAAAGAACGGAGAGACTGTGAGATAGATAGAGAGAGGGGGGGTGAGTGGGGTAGGGTAAGGGGGATGACAATGTGTCCATGGATAGATAGATAGATAGATAGATAGATAGATAGATAGATAGATAGATAGATAGATGTTGCTGGGTGTGCATGGTCACCGGAAATATATACACATGATAAAGTACCTTCCTTACAATCACACACAACAACATTGGCTCTAGTGTTTCATGTTACGACAGTCAACATCGGCACCGATACCTCATGTCAGCCTCATGTTACGACAGTGAACATACCTGGCACATCAGACTGAAGGCTTCTCTGTCTAGCACGCCTGTTTCCCTCGTATCACCTGCCAGGGGGCGACCAGGTGAACATTATCATGATAGTAGTGGTAGGAAATTGCACATATGAACTTAACAAAATACGCCATGTATCAATCTAGCAACCGTGGGCAGAACAAGAAAGAGGGAAGCACTCGTTAATTCGAAGGTTCGTTATTCCGAATGTTACGCGACAATTGCTCGGATTAACGAACCCTTTTTCGTTTTCAGACTAAAGAGCATCGAGGTATAGGCAATTTACGTGTTTCACAATTACGAACATACGGAATAACGAACCTTCGGAATAACGAACCTATGGAATATCGAACTGTAACCAAGAAAGACGTATTCTGAACAGAGGTTTAACGCAACACTGTATTAAACGTATACTTACTTATGTGGGACGCCAGATAAAGCAACCTGAAACAGTAAACTGTGTGTGTATTAAATGATAAATTGATAGTACAACAATGCCCATTGTGCATCACCCATGTCAACCAACAAGTGCTTTTCTGCATCGTGCATTATAAAGGACACTGAGATAGCATTGTTAGTGGACTGAGAGGTGTGGTTACACAACGACCATTGTTGTATCCTGAATTAATTATGTGATATACACACACACACACACACACACACACACACACACACAAGAAAAAAAGAAAAAAAAAACAAATTCAGGTCCAAATTTGTCGAAAAGTGAAAATGTCATTATGTCACAGGTTATTACAAAAATATAGGTTTCCCCGCTCAATTTCGCACTTAGTGCATGCAAGAGTATAAATAATTCATTTAATTTCGCTAAAGAGCAACCAAAACTTCAAACTAGTCATTCAAAATCGCCATAGGGCCGCCAAAAAATCATAACGGGCATTCAGTTATGGCTATAGAGCAATCAAAAGTGTAAAAACATCATTCAGATTCGCCATAGTGCACTCAAGTTAACACCGGAGGTCACGTGACTGAAGACAGAGCGGTGAATTTTGCTATTGGGTATCCATCTTCATAACTAGTGCATTTAATTTAGCACTGTAATACATTTTCAAACGTTGATCGTATGCAAGGTATAATAGTCACTCCTTGTAAGATATTTGTTCGCTCCAAGTCTCACATTTTTTGTGAGGCTTGATCAATGTTGGTGATGCACAACCAAAGTCCCTGGGAAGAAAGTTTGCGTAATCACAAAACTTCAGGAAATGTTCGAGAACGAAAGAAAAAAAAAGAAAAGAGCGTCGGCCGCCACTCAGGTGATAATCTACACAGAAGGTGATAATCTATACAGAAATATATAACGCGCAGTCAGTAAAGGTTTTTGAATGAGATTTATTTATAGTTTTGTATAAAATATAAGTTTGTCGCGAATTGTTCCGTATAAACAAAATCATAACAGTTGAATAAAACATGGAGGCTTTGATTCATTTTACATTTATTCATAAAAAATAAACGTGGTACAAGTGTGTCATGCTTATGAAAGAAAATATAAACATGAGAAAGTTTTAAAACGTATAGAAAAAATATGTATGCTAAATTGTATGCACAAATTGTATAATTGGATGCACAATGGCAAAATTGAATGCTCTAACACAGCTCGAGGGGGTTTCACGGGCCAACGCGGTTGCACTATGTACAAATTGATGACTAATTGAAATCGACCAATGTTGGTATTCAGTGATGAAAATCAGTCATTTAGGGATGGGATTAGACTATTTGGCGTCCCACAAAGTTAGTCCAGGTTTAGTACATGCACTGTTAGCGTTAAACCTCTGCTCAGAATACAGGCCATTGTGTCCAAATCTCTCTGTGTGAACCAGGCCTCTTGGCTTAGGTACACCTGCTATTCCCCAAAGCGTGCTCACACTGCGCCGCCTCGTCGCACGTTTGGCATGCCTGGCGTAGCAGAGCAGTGATGCTCGGGGCGCGGGTCAATGTGGAGCTAGCTCCGGCCACGAGCAGCCTAGCTTCAATGCGTTTCAATATATCATTATCGTAATGAAGTCACGACTTTCCCTCTAACAGAGTACCGAAGGGATGTCGTCATATCAGCATATTGTCAAGACAACTGGTTCTAAACTACATAAGTAGAACAAACATCGGTGATCAACGCGGGGACGTACTCTCTTTGGGAGTGCCCGACACTAGCCCGAAGTTAGGGTGAAAGTTGCCTAGCAACCGTACCAAAAGCCGAATGGTCCTATTGTTCCTGTCCCCTAACTTCGAGATTTTTCTAACTTCGAGATTTTTAAGCCCAATGAGAATGGCAATATTGATACATTTATCTACTATTGTATTCTTATCTGATGTATTGGAAATCAGGAAAAACATCATTAAAAAATCAAATGATAAAATTCAATTGAATTTGAAACATTTATTCATTCCTTCGTCATATTTTCCATACAAACAAAACAAACGTGTCTCCATATTCTCACGTAATAAAGACCCTTCAATAGAATTTACGTTGATAATATCTCAATTACAATAATATGAAAGTATTTCAATTTAAACTTTAAAGAAAATGACAGAGTAGTATTCCTTACTTCCGTCCTAATTTTTCTCCTAACTTTATGCAAAATTATGCAAATTAGAAAGTTAGGTGGATTGGTATTCCATAATGCGCATATGAGCGGATTTAGGAGAAAATCTTAGGAGGGATTTCGGAATACCGCCATTGGATTCTAGCGTATTAGCATTCATTAACTGGAATGTCCAAACGTCTAGAAGGCAGGCTAGGCGGTGTGTACCGACTGCATGCAGCCAGGCTCATCTCGGGTTACTCCATCTTAGCTTGTGTGTGGGTTTGGGAGGAGGGGGTGGCACTCAATATCTCGTTAATAAAAAAAAGCGCGCGCTCCCGTTCACCGTAAAAGGTGGTGCGCTGAAGAAAGGTTAGGCGCCCTTTGCGCGGCGTGTGAGATGGGGAGTGATAAACCAACATTCACTGCGCTTTTTCACGTGCTTATAATCAAATGAATTATATGAGCACTAGTATATCATCATGATTCTGATTAAAGGCTGTCGCCTCGCTTCCAAGGAAACGCCGAGGCGCTTGCATGAACATACGGCTAAAACGATTCTGAATTTTATTGCCTTCGAGTCGTTTCCACTCTAATGCCTTGTGTTTTGTTAACAAAGTCATTTTAGATGTCGATCAAGAATTCAGTTGATAATTCAAATCTCCGGAAATAGGACGCTTACTTTCTGGTCTGACGTTTGGCATAAGATCCGACCACAATGACATCAATTCCACAAATTAAATAATAACAACAAATTTTCAAATCCAATATTTTGGTCTTCTTCAAACAGTTTGAATTCTAAATTTGATGATAGTTTGGTGAAAATATGAACGTGGAAAGGTGAAATGAGTAATTCGACATGCGGAGGACTCTTCTTCTTTCATATAGACTCTAATTATATTAAAATGACATCCGATTTACGACACAATCAATATCCATGTTTTTGGCGGTCTCATACGGTCTCATGCTTCCAATGTGTTTAAAGGAATAGCTCATCCTGAAATCATTTTGGTTTCAATGAAAGGAGACACGTGAAAGAAACATATTAATGAAGGTTTGACGAAGAACGGTCAAAGGAAAAGAATGTTACTTGATTTTAAAACTTTGATTTTGTGACGTCACGTGCGAGGTGCTTTCTCATATGTTGTGTACAAAATAATTTCATAAATTGCCTTTTTCTAAATGTTTTTGACAATGGAATGATTTTTTTTCATACAGGTATGTGTGTAAAAATGTATTTCTAATTATGTATCAAATAAACAAGTAAAAACATGTATATCTTTTTGAGAACATGCACATTTTCGAAGAAAAAAAAATATACACAACATAATACACACTCCTTCACTTATATGTTTCTTTCATGTGTCTCCTTGTATTGAAACCACAATAATTTTAGGGTGAACTACCCCTTTAACGTCGAGTATGTCTACTACGCCTACCCCCCCCCCCCCCCGTTCCCTCTTAATCGCCCGACAATGTCTCTGTTTGTTTTTATATGAATGCGCACCACCATTTTATTGACAATCTCCATAAATTATAAGAGGGCGAGGTACTGTCGTAGACGATATTGTCTGAGAGTGGTTATCGTTATTGTTGCATGATAGCAAAGAGCTGTCGGGAAAGCAATACATCTTTCTGCATTTTTTTTTACATCATTGTTTATATGTAGGCCTAATACTATGAATATAGACTGCAAGAACTCACTGCATTGATGTATTAGTGTTCTTTCCTTTGTAATAATTTGATTTTTTTTGTCTCCTAATCAGCTTTTTCCCTTTAACTGTACACCCTTAAGTTTTGTTTAAACATAAAACCCATACCAACTGCCTGATAAGGTATTGACACGTAATTAGAATGCGTTCGGATCGCAAACGTGTCGCGCATTGTCGTTTGGGCAGCGTAGAGGTGGGTTTATACTTGAACTTGTATATCAAGTGTAGACGTCGTCCCTGATGCGTTGTAACACGAGGTATTTTAATGTCCGTATAATAGATACGGTCTGTCATACGATGTGCTTCTTCACGCTTAGACCACGTAGTAAACAGGATGGTGCAGACATAAAGATGCACGCAGCATGTATATGGATAGCATACCTATGACCTAAATAATTCGAGCAACCAATTTGATAGTAGGTCATAAAGTCCGGGGGCGGTGAAAACAATGCATGTCGATTGTATGAGCTCATAGCGTAATGATGGGAAGCACTCGCTATTCCGAAGGGTCGTTATTCCGAACGTTACGCGACAAATACTCGGATTAACGAACCCTTTTTCGTTTTCGGACTAACGAGCATCGAGGTATAGGTCATTTACGTGTTCGGAATTACGAACCTTCGAAATAACGAACCTTCGGATTAACGAGCCTTCGGAATATCGAACTGTAACCGCCGTGATTGTCCATTCCGCATATAGGGGCATGCAAGTCGACCCACAATGCACCGATCAGCGATGTCCGGATTGTGTTTGAAGTCATGTCCATTTCCGGTCTCACACACTAATACACAAGCCCGGAAGCGGGTATGACTGAACACAAAGCCCAAACTTGATGAATAGCAGTGAGAACACGTCACGCCAACCATCAGGTGTCGTAAAAATAACACACATTCTCAACGCTAGATTCACATACCAGAGCGTCTTCTTCTGCGTCTTAAAACAAAAAAAAACCTGTTGACACTTTTGAAAATAGTATTTAGACAAGTTACAACTCGGGGCTTGACCTCCAGGAGAGGACAAAGGGACATGAGATGGGTCGGTCGCCATACCAGTAAGGAGCTTTATGGTAGTTGGTAAGGGTCATCGATGAAGTGCAATTAGACTCGATTTCACGACATATGATCCCCTGGCAACAATCGCTTAACTTTTTTTAAAGTTCACTTTAATAATATGTTTTCCTCCGATCTCTAAAGACAATAAAGAGCAACCATCGTGCAATCCCCCTCTCTCTCTATCTCTCTCCCTCTCTTGGTGGTCTGTCGTGATTGCCAGCAGATCAACCCTTAATTTCTTCAGAATTGTTCTTTATTATTAAAAGTGTACAGAACATATGTGAGAGCACCTTTTAAAAGATCCTAACTTTCTTATCCTAAAGTTTTAATGGGATTTATGCAAATGCTTCTGATGAATGCCCCTTTTGGATTTTCTCATGGCAATATACAGTTGAGGCCAAAAGTTTACATACACCCATGGAATTTAGTGAAATTTGTTCACTTGCCAATCATCGTAAAATTGATTATATCTTCAGAAATATAAGGACTATCATGACAAATTTGGTATCAAATGAAAGAGAGTATTAAGCCTTTTCACATGATTGCCTGTTGGGATTAAATTCTATTTCAGGTGGAATTTTCTTTGAAGAAAAAAAGTAATATTTGTGCCAAATGTATTCTATTGTTTGTTATTATATTTTTAAACATCGTTTCATAGAAATATATAAATGTCAAATCTATGATTCATATTACATTTTATATCATGATATGTCACCACTGAACAAAAAAGTGTAACCGGAAATGATTGTGTTGATAAGTAACTAGCACAAATATGAAATGTTTTTGTGAAGTTTTTATCTTTGATTTGTTTAAAATAAGAAGATTTGGGGGGCCAAAATGACACCTAAATATTTTTCAACTCCTGATGACAAAGCAATGTGTTGAAGGGGCATGACATACCCATTTGTTTGGTCCCAAATTCGTCATGATAGCACAAATATCTTATAAGATATAGTACATTTTATGATGATGGGCAAGTGTCAACTTTTCTTTGAATTTCCTGGGTGTATGGAAACTTCTGGCCTCAACTGTAAGTACTATAAGTGCCCATTGTGGTAAATTGCGCCTCCCCCCCCCCCCCCCTTTCAACCCCCCGCACACACACAAACATGCACTTCTATCGGGGTCACCTCTCCCTCGTAGTCATGTGTGTTTGCGTGTGTATGTATTTGTTTATTTGCATATTGTGTTTATTTTTATGAGTTGTACTAAAGCTTCTCGGAGCGCGAAGCGAAATAAGACCGGTCTAAAAACAACCGATGTTTGACTCATTGAACAGATTATTACTGTTCTTCGCATGGTGCACCATGATAACTTCGCTGACGTGCCGGATATCGGCCGTCACATCGGACATGCGGCCCTTTAACGATGGCATCCGATTGTAGATTTTCTCTGGATTTTATCGAGATTCCAGCTCTGATGAGACCGTTGACGCTGTAGTATCAGCAATCAGTATTAGAGACCATGCCATTTGTCAAAGCTCTACCATGCTAGCAATCACTAGTGTTCCTCGTGTGTGAAATATCGTTTGGGGGGATTTATTCTTTTAAAGTATACATTTCTACATGTATTGCATTCGTACCGCAGAGTATGAGCGACGAAGCGGCCTTGGACATGATGGTGGTGGAGGAGGAAGATGATCAGGAGAAGTGGCGGTTTGTTATCCTGCTGTCTCGGAGTTTCCTTCTCTTTTGCCTACAAGGCATCCTGAAATCATTCGGCGTCTTAATCCCAGTGCTGGTGACGGAGCTGGATGTGTCGCATGGAACCATCGGTTTCATCTCGTCGCTGTTTCTAGCTATGGGTTACATGGCATGTAAGTAATGATATATTTCTTGTTAATTGTTAGTTTTAAAAGACCAGTTCGTAATTACACCATGGTCGGACAATCCACTGAATAAATACTACTAGACTGCTGACTGGGATTTTTTTCATGAAGTTTTGTTAGATGATGGGTGTAAAGACATTCTCAGTGTGCCTAGGACAACAATAGATGCAGGTGCACATCGTTAAATATTCTTTCACTACCTTCTCAGCACTGAATAGCTGTTTCCATTTCTGCATTATAATAAGTTAAAATGTGGTTGACTTTCTAATTAATTTCTTTTTTCTCGATGAGTAGTGCCGTGTTTTTTTTTTGTTTTTTTTTACCTGAAGTTATTTTCTACCAGCAATAATCTGCTCATGATTGCAATTACGAAGTCGCTTATTGAACAAAATACTGTCACCTATTTCATAATTACAGATGTATTGTCCTTCCCTAGAATGACGAAAACACTTTTCATCCACTTTTAGTGGATTTTCCTCTTGATTCCACCCCATTTAGCACAACATCATTTCGTAAACGTTTGGAAATTATCCGTAGCCGAGCGGCAAAACGTTTTGAATACAGTTTTACCATAAATGAAGTTAACATAGTATTATGTGGAGTAATAGACTGTGAGTCATAATATTATGTTGATGTTATGTTAGACTATTGTCTCCGTACAGAACATTCATATTTTTTGGGAAACAAACATAACTCTAAAAGCATATTGTATATTATGTGCAAGTTTATGTTAATAATTTATACTACTGCACATTTTGCGATATATCTGTATTGCATAATGATAGTATTGCGTTCTAGTTATAGCTGTTTAAGGCATGTTTAGTAAAGTACACGTATTATCCTAAATTTAGCCGCTAGATTAGTCACCCTCAGAAGGAAAACTGACCATATATCACCTATTCTCCGCTCACTTCATTTGATACCGCTTCATCTCCGCATTCATTTCAAGATTCTTCTTCTCACATACAAAATCACACACGATCTTGCCCAAAAATAAAAAAAATTAAACACAAATGATGGAGTCTTAAATCTTAAGTGCTTGCTACAGTTGCACAAATATGAGCAATTATGCACATACATCAACGATAGTACTGGCGCATATTTGTAATGATAAAATAAATGATGTAAATACCACCGATATCTTTTACCTTTACAATATTAATTTTAACTAAAACCTTAAATTCTAGCTACACCTGAACAAATATAATTGATAATAGATGCTAATGCTCGCAAATATTTCGAATGATATGACAAGTCATGCATCACCAAAACGCATTTCGCCTTCATAGTATTCATGTTAACTCATAAAGGGGTGGGGTCAACTTCTTAAAGTGAGTGAATATACAAATATATACATACATACATATATGGGGGAAATCGCAAGATTATGAGGGGAAATGTAAATCTTCAGTGATGCTGGTGTTGACATTCCATAGGTGGTTATTGACTAGGATCGAGTACTCACAACTGAATGTGTGGCTGCCGACTAAACACAACAAAAAAAAAGTCCCCCCCCCTTTCAAGCAAAATAACATTGGGCAAAATAATTAGGCAGGATTGTTTATTAACTTATTTACCAACTTATGTGTGAAAATCACATAAATCCAATCAGTCATGCATGAGTGGGTAAATTTTAAAAGCAAAGTTTTCACTTTTCAAAAGTCGCAAGGGTAATTTTGGGATTCTGTCATATAAATTTTTGATGCATTCCATTTCTCTTGTATAATTTATGTCCTTCCGATGTTTATCATCCATCTCTCGATGCACTTACACCTATCCTGACACTTAACCCATTGTTCTGGTTGAGTGAGCACCGTTTATCAAATATTCATCCCTCTTGTGTTTGAAACTTTTAAAAACCCTTTATTTTTGTGAAAAAATAAAACTTTGGATATTTTGACAAAGATGTAACATGACCTTTATGTAAACATAAGAAGTCATTTTCGTGTCATGGTTAAGTGAAAACACTTTAAAAATCGCACAGAAAATGTATTGTTAAAACGGCATAAACAATTACCGTTGTGACATTTGAAAAGTGACAGTTTTGTTTTTAAAATATGCCCACTCATGCATGACTAATTGGATTAATGTGTTTTTCACACAGAAGCTAGTCAATGAGTTAAAAAACAATCCTGACAAATTATTTTGCCCCAAACCTCTTCGATAAAAAGTTATGCTATTTTGCTTAGGGGGGACTTACTTTTTTTTGTTGTGTTTAGAATACCGGGGTTTGGGGTATCTGGTGTATGCCGCTGTCTGAGCAAAATGCATTTCATGGGGATCTCAGAGCAAATTCAAGAGATTTCCCAGGGATCAGCAAGTCATGTAAAGTGACGTGACCACTATGGAGGCTTCTAAATCATGATGTATGCACTAACTGTACATACGGTATATTTTATTTATATTCGGATGCATAGAAAACTGTCATGTGGCAGTAGTAGTACCCTCTGCTTTTCCTTGTAGGTATTAAATATTTTGGGAAGTGCGTGTACTCCTACATCGTTCTTACTCTTAGGTTCCGTTCATGCGACACTTTTTTTCCCCTAGAACCATGATTAAACACGCGTTTCTGCAGATTCACGATTGCGTTCAGACGAAATTGAAAATAAACGTGATTCAAAACGCAAACATGAAACGCGTTTGGAAACGCGTTTCTGCAGAATCACGCTCAAAAGGCCGCTTGAACGCAACCGCGTTTTGAATCATGATTCTATGAAGTCATACGTACGAAAAAGTCAGAAAACGCGCGCGTAAAAGCTGACCTATACTTCCTGGATCAAACTGCGCACTGCAATGCGCACTGGATCGGCCCGCATCATATCCGAGTAGAAACGTGATTGGAGAGAAGGTCGTCTGGATGCTGATTCTATCGTTATCGTGATTCATGTTTGCGTTTTGAATCACGTTTTGAATCATGATTTAAAACGCGATTTTGGCGATGGTCGCATGAACGCAACCTTAGATTGCTCTTGGGTTGCGTTCATGCGACACTTCTTTGCCCTGTAGGATCATGATCAGAATCATGATTCAAAACGCGTGTCTGCAGATTTACGATTGCGTTCAGACGAAATCGAACATAGACGTGATTTAAAACGCAAACATGAAACGCGGAAAAGGGGCGTTTGGAAACGCGTTTCTGCAGAATCACGTTCGAAAAGGGTCGCTTGAACGCAACCGTGTTTTGAATTATGAATCTATGACGTCATTGTGTCGGCCTATTTCTGGTGCTAGTCAAGCAGCCCAGGTAGAAGTCAGAAAACGCGCGCGTAGAAGCTGGCCTATAGTTCCTGGGTCAAACTGCGTACTGCATGCGATGCGCACATGGATCGGCCGGAATCCGAGTCGAAACGTGATTTGAGAGAAGGTCGTCTGTATGCTGATTCTGTCGTTATCGTGATACATGTTTGCGTTTTGAATCATGATTCAAATCATGATTCTGGTGATGGTCGTATGAACGTAACCTTAGATCGCTTTTTTTTTTTACGTTTTCTGTTTCGAATTCTTATCAGTATCACCCGTTTTGAGGTGGATACACCGTGACGGCTGAATTGTGATTAATTTGCTATTTTTGCGATCCACTTTCTCATACCGGACAGGCAGGTGCTCTTGCTTTGTTATGAAACTCAATAAATGCATGTACATTGATATGGAAATGTGGTATTTTGTACACGTATAGACCAGTTCTTAATTACACCATGGTCGGACAATCCACTGAATAAATACTACTAGACTGTTGACTGGAATGTTTTTCACGAAGCTGTGTTAATTGATGGATGTAAAGACAGTTTACAGTGTGCCCGGAACAACAATAGAAGCAGATGCACATGGTGCAATGTTCTTTCACTACCTTTCACAACAATAATCATTGTGCATTACACAGGCCGTACCACAACTTCTTTTCTGCCAGAAGGATTGTGCATTATTAACAACACTGTGGTGGCAGTTGCTAGTGGATTAACAGGAGTCATAGTAATGGTCATTGTTGTGTTCTGAATCAATTATCCCATACACACAAATGTTGAGGTCCAATTTTTTCCAAAAGTGAAAATCTCATTAAATATTCCAAGGATCATTACAAGAAAAGCAATAAAGGAAATGTCACAAAACCTGTCTCTAAAAGATTGACATCCCTTAACTTTATGATGTGTCAATTTCAGTTTGATTTGGGTTGGAGTTGATTTTTAATCATTTTTTCAAAAGTGTCAACAGTTTTTTAATACCAAGTATATGTTCAAAGGGTGGAGGGTGATGTTATTCGTTGCAGGTCCGCTGGTCCAAAGGATTTCTCGTGTGGTCCAGATTAGGGTGATTGCAACTGCAGGCGGAGTCGTTGTCTGTGCATCAGTGATGTGCACTGCCTTCGCTGTGACAGCTGTCCATCTTGGTGCTCTCATGACCCTGGCAGGTAAGTGATCTATCTTTCGTTAGGCATATCACCATCAGCACCAGCACCATGGTATTACTACACAATCACTACCAGAACACCAACCACCATACCATCATACCATTACAACTACTACTATCACCAACACCATCATCGCCATCACCACAACATCATCATCTCTATACTCTATCACTACCATCACCACCACCACCAAAACCACCATCATCACCACCATCACCACTACCATCACCATCCCCACCACCACCATCACGATGCCATCATCACCATACCATCACAACTACCACCATACCACCACCACAACACCGACACCAACACCATACCATCACCACCACAACACCAACACCACCTCAATACCATCACCATCACCGCCACAACACCAATATCACCTCCATCCCATCATCACCGAAACACCATCATTACCATTATGACCATTACTACCATCACCAACACAAACACCACCTATCTACCAACATTGAACGTGAGGGAACCATTTCGTTATCATTTATTTCCTTTTATTGATTTGTAGGTCTTGGCTCATCAATGTTATACCAGACGACAAGCGTATCGCTTAAACATCATTTCGGGAGGCAGTTTGGATCTGCGAATAGCATCACACTGGTGATGGGCGTTGCAGGTTCGTCCGTTCTTCCTGCTCTCACCCAGAAACTCTTGGAAGCCTACGGCCACAGAGGAGCCTTGCTGCTGCTGGGTGCTTTCGCCGCTAACCTGATCCCTGTAGGCTTAACCCTTCGACCACCGAAAGTTCTAGATGGAACCCGCCGTAGAGGACTGACTAACGGAGCTCACACACTTCCTGAACAGCATGACCCTGATGACGAATCCTTGCCCGCCCTTGGTAGGCTTGATGACCGAGCCCCGAGTCGGGTGCCCGCCCTTGGTCGTCGCGTAATGACGATGTTAACATTGCCCTTCCGATTCTGTCTCCAAAGTATTTGTGACATATTTGCTTTTCACACAATCAAGAAAGAACCCCTCATTGTTCTTTGCTTCATGCCATGTCAACTCTTGCTCGACGTACCCTTCATGGGTTGGTCGTTGTTTGCTGTATCCTTTGGCATAAGTGTCGGTCTTGATCAAGACATTGCACCGTCCCTGCTGATCGCGGGCGCTCTCGGAGGTGTGGTCAGCCGAGGATTGTTCGCTGCTATATTGAAGATTCGACCGAACTGGAGCCCTGTGCTCTACATCTCATGCATGGTCGTCCTAATCATTTCTTTTTTCACTTTGCAAGCCATCTCTGCATTGACGCCTCTGCTTATATGTGCTTGCGGAGTTGGGGTCGGACTCTATGGGTCATTTAGTGCATACTACGCAACGATTGCAATTGGTACGTCGTCAGAAACGTTTCCGGATATTATAGCGCTCTCTTTCTTCATATCCGGGATTGGTATACCAATCGGTGGAGGCTTAACGGGTGAGTTATGTAACTCTTTAGCTGTTAACGTGCCACTTGTGAATTATCTGACAATCAATTCACACAATTTCCACAGAGCGCCATTTTAACATGTATAAAAAATGAATTATGAATTAGGGCATCCATTTCGGATTTTAGAATGTAGCGATGGTCATGTGCATGACTTTCATGAGTGGTATCCTTGAGAAAACTCTTAAAAAGCAGTATTTTTCAATGTTTTGAGCACTTAACTTAAAACTAAATGTATGCAAATAAGATAAGTATGCAGATAAGTATGCTTATTATGCTAACAGAAAAAAAAGCTCAATGTTGCTGAGGTGGCAAACTTTTCTTCAAAACCTATCTGGAGCACGAGTCCTTAAAAAACTTGAACTTACTGTATGAACATGCCAAGGTCTTGTACACAACCCATTGGAGAATCTACAGGACTACAATATAAACTATCAAGTTGCAAGTAGTTTCGTTTCAGGATGCCATAAGATAAGTGATATATGTATAGCGTTGCTCTTACTTATTGCCCAAATACATATGAAGAAAGAACACTTGAGTGAGCTTTTGATTAAAGGGCATATACTGTACTGGGAAGGCAAAAAAGCCTTTAAAAGGTAATTGTTAGCAATCTTTTTGCCAATAGTCTTCAATTAATGTATTGTCCATTTTAGAAGCTTGCTGAAAGTTATTTGCCCTCAAATGATCCAGATTTGGAGAAATTAATTAAATCCTTAAAATGTTCGAGCCGAACATTTTGAGGATTTGTGATTTACTCACTCATTACTCCAAATGTAGATCATTTGAGGGCAAATGACTTTCAGCAAGCTTCTAATATGGACAATACATTTATTTAAGACTATTGTCAAGAAGATTGCTAACAACTACCTTTTGAAGGCTTTTTTGCCTTCCCAGTACGGTATATGCCCTTTAAAAGCAGGAAATATATGTTGACAAAAGTTATGTATGTGTTCTGTCATCTTGTCGTTTTTCCTTTGTATTTATCTTCTTTGTCTCCAAGGTTATCTCAATGACACCACTCAATCGTTCTCTGAAGTCTTCGTGATATTTGGCGGTGGCGTGTGTGTAGCGTTTATCATGTCCGTCATCTACGTCATCAAAAGGCAATGGGAAGTATGATTACACGTCCACGTAGGTTAAGGCGGAAAAGGCGGAGAAGGGGGGGGGGGGGGGGTAACGCTTTTATAATCCCATTTCACCCCCACACCTCCCCCCCCCCCCCTCCTTCTCCCCTGCCCTTCATCACCATTTGTAGCTGTGGCATGGCGGTTGATAACTAGATATCGCCTTGATAAACCCATCAAAAAAGTTCTGCAAGTCAGGTTTGTTGCTTCATCCTCATACGTAAATGTGGTACGATTAAACAGCACAAATATTCCCACTTACAGTGGTTTATCGTTTGGAATACTTATCTAAACATGCAATGCGCAGAGCTTCTGAATATGCAGCAAGCTCTAAAGTGAAATGTAAAGCAAAAAATGTGATGTTTTCCCTTTGTTTTGGATGCGAATTGAGTGGGAAAGATGTTTTACATGGCGATGAGCGAACATCCCACTTCTGACTGTGCCGTATATCCAGGAGTACGTCTGAAGAAGTGAAGCTGGTATTACGATTACGTCCGTTGGTGAAGCAACAATATATAATATTACATCTCAAACTTGACTGCTATGTAGAACTGTGTTTGCCGGGTTTATATACATAACGTATATTTGCCAGTGCATGGACACATATGGCTATCATTGGCGTAGCATAAACTCAGCTTCGTTTTACAGTTTCCTTTACCATTCAGTCTAACGGCAAAATTCTGCCGATGTTTTTGTCACATCCCCTGAAAAGAAAGGTTTGTGCCAATCCTGGAAGTGCATGCCCGGGTGCATGCCTTCCCACGACACGGAAATAATTTTATTTCCGTGTCCAGCGATCAGTCATCCGCTGCCTGTTTTCAAACACTAGATGGCGACATTTTTAGTTTCTGTCATAGAGTTTCGACAACTTGCCAAATCTTTATTTTTATCGCAACAAATGCGATACAACATAATATACTCTATTTTCTGTAAAATAGCCCTATGTTTTGATGAACCATGGGAATTTTAAAAGAGAGTGCTACAAAACCTGTTTGAATTTGCCTTTCAACTGTCGGCTTTTAATATGAATCTGTGTTGTTGCGATATTGATTGCTAATGTATTCATGTACCTATATTATCAATATTTCACCATCCGTTTTGGAACTCGTTAAACATTGATTTTGTATTATGCCAAAGGTACTAAACATGCGAACCCTTGTGACCTCCGTAAGTATTTATAAAGGTACCGAAACTTTTCCGGTGTGATTTCTGTGCTAGTACTGTTTCATATTCTGTGCCACCAAACATTTGATTCTTGAATCTCTGAGCGATTCAAATGTCATGCGTGTTATCAGTTACTCTTGAGAAGCTTCACATACACACGGACACTCATCCTCACACACACACACACACACACACACACATTCACACACATTCACACACACATACACACATCTACAAGATACCCATAGGGCCTAGCCCAAAACTAAATGTTTACTATGCATGCGTAATGGTTGAAGCATTAAAAAAAAAACATTTAAGCCTGAATGATAATATAAAATGCACAATGGTAATTTATGTCAGCCACTAGCTAAAATGGAAAGAAAAAAATAAATTTTAATGCATTTTGTGTCCCTTATGCGATTTAATTCAATGTAAATCATTTCGAACTGTTGCTCATTTGTTACAGTACGAATTGGTAAAGTACATTTGTTCAAATATCTATTGTAATTTCTAATATTTTGTTTGTACAGTTTTCTTCGTGAAGCAAGTAACCGCTATTTTCGCTAAATCTGGTGGTCATAGAGCTTACCTTACACTGTATTTGACATTTTATATTATCATGTGTGCTTATGATACTGTGTCAATCGTTTGAGAATGTTTATGATATACGTTTTATTCAATTTGTTTGTGATTACTTATATGAAATGTATTGGTATATGATATACGTAGGATATATATATATATATATATAAAGAATTTATATGTATATGATACACATATAATTAATTCATATATATATATATAGTATAGTATTAGGGTGGAGCGAGTTGCTTAGATTTTAGTTGTACAGACTGTTTCCCCCTGAGGGTTCATCAGCAACTAAATCAGATTTAATGTTGAACTAAAGTGCAGCTAAAGAGAACAATAACTCTAGTGCAGTCAAGCAAACAAACAAAAGACACAATGTAAGGGGGATAAATGGCTACAGTGAACAGATAATACCTATTCTTTAAGCTGAGTGAGGAGAATTGGGGGTAATGGGGTAATGTTGAGGTGGAGTGGGTTTGACACATATGGGGGGGGGGGGGGGGTTCTATGGTTAACCATAACCTGAAAGGAAAAATTTCTTCTTGTGTTTACAAGTTGAAATGAGTTCTGTTCTTGAGTTTATCATTGCTGCTTTCTTGGCCGTGATTATGTGGTACTTCTCCCACAGACACAGGTTGCACCTCTTTGTTTTGGGTGAGTAGGGTTGTGCATGCCTTACGATTCTCCATTTTACTGAGTAGGGCGTTCCTTCATCCTTCTTTCTCCATATGTGCTTGCTGAGTTCAGTTTGGTGCCGTTTCCCCCGAATGGTGATGCTTGCTTTGTGGTTTGCGTACCTTGTCTTGAATGGAGTTGATGTGAGACCGATGTTCACTTTCCTGTCCCTAGATGTCACTACCTCGGCTTCATAGATGACATTGGTGGCCATGCATTTTCCAGGGATCGGGCAGTCTTCTTTCTTTCTGCAGTTGCAGGAATCCTTGGCTTTGTCTTTGCTAGTGTCTGTGATCTTGTTGTTGTGAGCCTTTATTGCTGTGGCCATATTGTCCATGCAGCTACAGCTGACTTTCAGCGTGTTTCTGTTGCAGATCTTGTGGAGCTGGTGTTCTTTTGGGAAGTGCTACTCCACAAGGGCTAGGAACTTTCTGCCGATGTTCGTCCTAACATGCTTGCTGTAGGGTGGGTTGAACCATGTTATGTTTCGTTTTCTTTGACGTTGGGTTTCTTTACTGCCACTTGTTGAATGTTTAGGTGAGTATACCAGCTTGGGCTTGTGTCCAGCATCTTGAAAAGCTTTCTCGTAGTCTGGTTTGGCACTGTTGAAGATATTTTCGCTACTGGAAATGTTTTTCTATGATAGATATATGAGAATGTGTATGTATATGATATACGTATGATATGTGTGTATGTATATGCTTAACACCCTACCTAAATTTAAGCTGTTTTCTAGCTATGATGTTAATTGACATTCCATTGATTCCAAATTCGTATATGAACTTGTATATCATCATAACCGTAATGTAAAACATTTTGAACCGATTTTGTTATCCTGAATTCAGATGTTGAATAAATGTCATTGAAATATTGCGCAGGAAATAAAGCAATCCGATTGCACAGCCGAAAAAGACACATCGACTCCCACGTTAGCTGCATCTGTGCGATTGGATATGAAAACCATTTCAAATCTCATTGGTTCATCTTGACGTGGTGCTCTTTGTCCATGAATGAATTAATGAATGAATGGTCACGTGGTCTTATGCCTTCCCCCAGCATGACATAATTTTGAAAAAACAACATTAGATATATAGATCAGCAGTAATACATACACATAAACATATTATACGTAACATGTCGCACAGTATATATATATTTTTTTTTTCATTTCATTTATTCACATCCATAAGAATATAAATATACAGTATACATTTAAAGAGACATTACATTTCACATGATATCATCGAATACACTGTATAACATACAATGTAACATCTTATACAATACATACATTCAAATACAGTACAATACAATAAGTAATGTAATATGATATTCGCCGAACTTTAAGCAAATTAATACGCAAAAAATAATAAAAATGCAGTGGATATGAGATGAGATGTACGTGACAACTCACGGGCTCGTTATTCCGGGGCTGTTCAGCTAGCTTCCCAGCAGGACGAATTGCGTTAACTGATCTGAATCTGTATTGTATTGTGGGTGCACGTGGCTGTGAGCTACCTAAGTAGAGGGTCGTGAAGCAGAAGCTACGAATAATGCACAGGATTGAGTGCGTCAGTATGAATTGTACCTGAGGTACCTCTGAATTGTCCGAATCCACGTGGCGCAGCCGAGTTGGTTGTAGGCAAACTTCAGAGGTACCGCGTGCAACCAATCCTCCCAACCCCCGAAATCTAACTGTGCATCAGCTGTTTTGTAGAATGATCCCCTAGATTTTGTTTTAAAGGCTCTTTACTAGACGCATGGATAAATCACGCATCCAGTAATTACCGGATACATGATTTTTCTGAGCTGTCTACTCTAAATGACCAATCAGATGGCAGAGATCCATCTCCGTCAAGAATGAAGGATTGTAAAGTCTGCTACAATGACTACTCAACATTTTTGACATTACACAAGGTGTCTAACTTGTCAGTTGAAGAAATGGAATCATTATGTTCAAATTCATTTGATTAAAACCCCTTTGAACAATTGTCTTCGGAACGACATATATTGATAGCAAATATCAACATTGCGATTAACCAAAGAAAAATTTATAATTTTGTAATGTATTGTTTCCACAGCTCATGTAATAATGCGTATACAAACTGAAAACCATATATAGACTTGTGTGTATTTGTGTACTGTGTTATCAAATATGAATTAATGTTTACAATTGTATTGTCTTTTTATTCATTCATTTCATTTATCACTCCACACATACAAATTTGTAATGATGACGAGAAAGATACAAAACCATAACCCTTCATGGAAAGGTCACCCTGGCATTTCTTAGTGGTTGAGGTGCCCCCCATAGATACCCCATCAATTAAAACTGAGACGTGCAGTAACCCGCTGTATACCAGACAAAATGCTGCTAGATCTATGGGATCTGTGTGTATCATTGGATAATCGACATGTGGCACACTATAATGGTTAAGGGGAATATATTGTACTGGGAAGACAAAAAGGCATTCAAAACGTGATCGTGAGCAATCTTCTTTCCAATGGTGTTAACTTCATGTATTGTCCATTTTAGAGAAAGTTATTTGCTCTCATATGATCCATATTTGGAGTAATTAGTGATTAAGTCACAAATCATCGAAATGTTCGGCCCGAACAATTTGTAACTCAAATCAAGCTGAAATGTGCATAACTTGGGAGGCGAATTCCATCCCTCAAAATAATTGTTATATTCTCGTTAATTCTTGTTAAGTTCCTTTGAATACTTATCATGTATATCAGATTGTGTTTTTATTGATGATTCAGGAGAATAACATTTGTGTGTTATAGCTAAAATTTACACAATGCCAGGCAACTGAAAACCTTAATCAATATTAAAAAAAGATTTTTACATGAATATCAATTAATAACATTTCACGAAAATTGCGCTATATGAACAAATTCTCGTCAGTTTGATAGTGTGTACATTTCAGTTTGATTTAAATTGCAACTTTTGAGCTATCAATTGAAGTGTCACTTTTTACTTTGACAACAGCTGAATATGTTCATCTTACAATTTTGCTTTTAAAATTGTTAAAATCATTATTACTTGATGGAATATACGTTCAATTCAATGAAAAATATCTGATTGTCAAAAATACAGTCAATTTGAAAGCATTTAATCATTGTTTTGCTTAAAAAGAGGCCCTGGTCATGAATGAGTTAATATCCAAAACCAAAATTCTAACCTGATCCTAACCCCAAAACTTCAGCTTGATTTTAAAGATAACAAATGGGACTTTACATTTCATTTCATTTATTCAACCATTATGAAAACTAAACAAATTATGTACAGACTTGTAATATTGATTTGGACCACTGGGAAGCAAATCTGATCATTTATGAGCGGGGCCCGGGACTGAAACGAACTCCAACAGAAGTAGGTCTCCTGGCAAGACACAGTATAAACCGCATCAATTGGCAATACAATATGGCTTACAGTATTATTCAAGGTCATCACCATGAGTATATATAGTCTTTCCGTAAATTAGAGTGTCTGCGACATTTCTTGCTTTCCTTTAGGCGAGGATCTAAAAGCTATTTGGACTATAATGGCTAGTTTTTGATATGGTTATTACATCACAGCTGTCCTCCCTATAACCTACACAACAACAAACCAATAAAGAACTCGTATCCTTAAATCGCCTAAGTTCTTCGCGTAAAGTGTATACAGAAATGTTGTAAATTGGCACCCTATTTTACGGAAAGAAATTCTCAAATATGTATAGTTGAAAGAAGGTAGAGGAGGGCCGCTGTAATGGCGAGGATGATGAGGATGATAAGGATGACGAGAATTAAGACGATTTGGCATTGATACTTCCTCACGTAATGTCTGACCAATAGGCGTTTTCCGAGCCGCCGGAATTCCGATGCCTGAGGGTGAAGATACAGATCAATGTTTAAAGGGATAGTTCACCCTGAAGATGAGCTGGTTTCAATAAAAGCACAAACATAAAAGAATCATATTAGTGAGGGTTTCACGAAAATCGGTCAAAGGCAAAGAAAGTTATTAGATTTTGGCATTTCAATTTTGTGACGTCACGTGCGAGCTGCTCTCCCAGATGTTGAAGAAGAAGAAGAAGAAGAAGAAGGAGGAGGAGGAGGAGGAGGAGGAGGAGAAAGAAGAGAAAAGTAGAAGATGATGGAGGCGTAAAGATAAAGAAAAAGAAATATTAAAGAGGACATTGGACAAGGAGAACACGGAGATAGAGAGAAGATGGTGTGAAGTTTGCCGAAGACCCGAGAATAGGAGCATTACGGAAGCGCTGAGAATATAGTGCAAAAATGGGGGGGGGGGGGGGGGGTGAATGAAATTACCATTATAAAAAGGAAGTCGGTATCCATCAACGTTTTCCGCATTTTTTCTCTCTTACTCACTGTTTGTTTGTCTGTACATGACCTAATGTAGGCCTATCTATCTTTCTTTCTCTACTTTTTTTTATCCTCCGGTCGCTCTCTGTCTCTGTCTCTCTGTCTCTGTCTCTCTCTCTCTCTGTCTCTCTCTCTCTCTTCTCTCTCTCTCTCTCTCTCTCTCTGTCCCTCTGTCTCTCTTTATCGCTTCCCTGCTTTCGATTATTAATAGGTAATTCATTGGAAAGTAGTATATACAAACAACTCCTTTTTCAGTTCCTGATGGAATTCTTCTCCCCAACTTCCTGAAAAAGGCATACATGTACACAAACAATATTTGACTATTGTGTAAATAGATGCCTGAAGGATGTACGTTGAGTCACATGAATTAACTTAATGGTGAATAAATAAAGAACCTGACACAAATTATGTGCAAAACATAAATAAAGATAGCAATTGATAGTTATTTCTACTAACTAATTCATACAAATACCTACAGAAACATTGAGCACGTATATGAAATGGGAGAAGACGAATAGACAAGAGTGCACGAGGCAAACCTGTATTTGAAGATTCTCCGCTTTGATCTCCAGCGACGTTATTTTCGCGTCTCTCTCGAGTACGAGCTTGACGTTGTGAAACATGATACCGACCACGTCGTCCACCCTTTGCTGGAGGTCATCGACTCTCTGTGTGATGTCCGTGGGAACGTGTTCATTAACGGCTTCCACTGTCACTGTCGGCGGCTGCTGCTGCTGTTCTCCCGGCATGCCGCAATCCAGGGCGTAGGTTGAGGCAGTTTGCTCGGCAGCTAGGACGGGGACAGAAATGCGCAAATACTACGATACCATCAATTTAGTCGGTGATGAAGGTCTATAACGCTCCTAACATAAATTACTACAGTCATTCATCCACAACATAATAAAATGTCATACAGAATATAGAGTGAAATATGCTTTAGTAGACCTATGTATAGCAAGATGATCGATCCATAAAAACTGCAGTTGTTTTCCCCTTGAAGCATTCCTCATTGGAACCTGTATCAAACTCCGGGATCAAACTACCACCTGCTTCGACCGGACACGTTGTCTACCCCGAGTTGTTTATACAGTGAAGGATGTTTAAGTACATGGATATCCATCAGCCGTTAAATTAAAGCAGATTCATTGTTCTACTTCTAGTCACATAAGAACGCTTTGCAAAGATTGTCTCTTTGATCTCGATGTTCAATGCCGCAGATTATCTGGATGATTTTTTTCCTGGATTTGACGTATAAACAAAATCGGATGCGCAGAATCTGGAGAAATATCCTCACCCCATGTGCTTGCGCAGTTGTGACATGTAATACATACGATGCATCTTTAAGATTCAATCGAGGAATATTGTTACAATATGGCAAAAGGGCTCTAAACGCGATATCAAGTTGCAGTATAAAAGTATTAGTTTCACAATGCTCCGCATCATATTCCATTAAAAAAAATGCATGAAACGTTACTTTCAGATATTTTCCTTTCAGACAAGTAACATGAAACACGTGTCCACCCGCGCTCAAGCTAGTATTTTCGTCTCAAAAAGTATCAAATTACGTTTTCGCTTGTCCTTATCAACTACACAACAAGCACTTAGTGACAAAAGTAAAAGTTCAGCAGCGAAAGCTGAAATGTATGCATGTATCATGTGTGTGACCTACATGTATTATAAAATCCAGGTGAACGTGACGCAATCGCGTCTGCATCATATTGTTGAGAGTAGCTGCTAGTAATATTAAGTGGCGGAATCAAACCTTGCACAAAGGAATGGATATCCATGTACTGAAACATCCTTTAACAGGTTGCACCATAGTTAAATACGCACAATCCGCAGATGAGGTAGTTCTGTACGGTATACATGTACGAGGGATATAAGAAAGCGCCAATGGTAGAAAATATGGAGAGAAGACGGAAGAGAGCAGGGTGGAGATGGTAGGGATAGGGTAGCAAATATCAGTTGCTGGTCAGCTGTAGAGAGACACGAACATCCCTTTCATTCTGCCAACATTTTTAAAGAACCGACTCCATGGTATTACTCAAAACGATCAAATTAGAGGGAAGGTTCTTACCAATTGAACTGGATAGCTCGGAGCGCCACGGCATCACTGAAAATGGATGATCGTTTTGTGAATATAGTCGACGATGGTCGGGCCGGGAATTGAGCAGCACTTCTGATGGCCGTATTCAGCTGACATGTACGTCTCAATTAACCGTTTGTGTGCCAAATAAACTGCTTTCCCATGTGATTTATGTCTGTCAATGGTGAAAAAGTCCACAAGAAGGTTTAATCAGGATCTGAATGGCTCCCTCGTGCACTTGGTGTGCACTGGAACTATATCGTGTGCACGACCTATGAACAACTTCGTCACTCGGATGAGACGTTTAAGTCTCTCTGTGTCAGCTGAAGTATTGCTCAATGCGGCGTGTGTGCGTTTGCTGGTGACAAAATACCATCACGGCACCTAAAGGGTTAGCTTGATGTCCGTGGAAACTAGGAGAACCACCACACTATAGCGTACACGGCTGACAAGCGCGTTTGACGTCTTGTCATGAGCAGAGATGGATGGAGCCTGGTTGCGTTGGGAAGGATAGATATCCTGCAAAACAATGCAGATAGAAGAGGTGTATCCCCTATATCTGCATCAAGGGCATGAAGCTAAGAACTGTTTCTCTCGAGTGACGTCACTCCTCGCGCCACACATCACCATCCGTACACAGAGAATCCACTCAATAGTTTCCGGCACTCTCAAAATGTAATAACGACATTCAAGCGGTCTCGGTCCAACAGTCGGAAATTCAAGCGGTCTCGGAAATGTTACTATATTGCTTCTTCCCTACCGTTTTGAGCAAAGTTCAAAACCTGGATCAAACCAAACGCAGAGCATGAATATAATGTGAGTTACACGAGGTATCAGTTCAAAGTGTACACAGCTGCTTTAATTCCTAACCTTTCCTCGGGTGATATCGTGATATGATGATATTTTGTACAAAAATAACACGAGATGATAAGCCTTGAAACTAGTATTCCTGGGGATTCCCCGTTAATGACGTCATGAAACGAAGTTTCAACTGAACATAAAGTATTGCTGACACATAACATTGTTTATTTTTGTGTGTGTGCGATTTTCGTCTAGTTTACGCACGGGTGGTAAAAGGAAACTTTCCCTAGTCACGACCAAAATAGTGTACATCCGTCCTGAGAGGAAGGCTGGGACATCGATTAAAAGTAAATCTAGGGTTGTGGGAGTCTACAATAGTAAGAGTATACAATTACTTCAAGTCATGATTTTCACGAAAGAGAGTAAGATTTGATGATTTAAAAGGAAACAGCGGGGGATGAAATAAAACACAATTCACCCCGGTGCACGCGACCTCTAAAGGCTTACCACAGACGACACAAAATTGATTTAACAATATATGCCATGTATGCGGTACGTGGAAAGAACACAGAGAGTTGAAAATCTCATTAAATTGCAAGAATAAAAATTAATGAAATGTCATGAAACCTGCTTGTAAAAAAATGATATCCCTTGATTTTATGATGTGTCAAATTCAGCTTTATTCTAATTGTAATTTATTTTTCAAGTGTCAAAATTGTTTTTGCGCCATCGCTTAGATAGTGTAGCGGATTTTTTTTTCCGGAAAGGAGCGGAAATGTGGGTGTTAATGAATGTTTGTTGTTTGATGTGTATGTGTGTGTGTGGGGGGGGGGGGTGGTATTCCCAATGGGGGTGTGATGTGTGTAGAATAATGTTTGGTCAGGATAGGCCAAGTGTAAGCGTGGTCCGTTTGGTTGAAATGTACAACCTGGTATAACACAATCAATCAATCCTTCAATCAACCTCAGCTTCCATAAAACACAAGCAACTTATCTAATGAATAACAAGGTGCTCAACAATTGTTATTTCGTTGTCTTCCTTTTATGTCCAAACTCTTCAAACGATCCGACCATCCAACTCCAAGCTCTGCCAAGCTCCGGTTATTATTATAACGTAATTTGCTTAACTGAGGCTCCCTTCCTACACGTCCTATTTTGACACTTACCAAACTGGTCCTCCCGAGGTCGTAAACACGTGCCTCAGTAATTTAACAAATTTACACAAAACTGCTAATTAAAAACATAACGTTTTTCTCTACAACTCCGTCGTTCTTTAACGGATTGCTCCAAAATTTACTGTGTATTATTTTAAACATAAAAGAGTAATACAAAATAATCAAAGTTTCATTACCTTACTTTATTAATATTATATTGCCCCCGAAAACTCCCACAAACTATTTCTTGAGTATAATCGATCACGTAAAATAATATCGATCGAACACAAAACACACAACGAAATTTAATTGTGTTACAATAGTGACTTTCAGCTTCGTAGCGCGCGAAGTATTCGGATTCAAGGTGGTACTGTATTAATCGTTTATTACTTCAATTGCTTTATTACTTCAATTGGTGCCTACATTCGTGCCATCATGCTAAAAACTGGCTATGCGAGATTAACGGCTTGTCATAATCTCATCCATCACCCCGGTGAACGCGACCTCTAAACGTCACCGAAAACGACACGATCCGATCAGTCTTTCGACTCCGCGACTGGCTGAATCGCAAGCCCAAGTCAAAGAGGATTTGTGTAAGTAGGTGACGTCACATTCAAGTCGTAGGCCCCTACAACTACAGAATATTAGCCAAATCATTCCGTCTGCGGTGGCCTTCGTTAAAACAAAAATACTGTGCTCGAGACTGGCGAGGCGTCACGTCCCAGACTAAGCCTTGGACTATTGGGGGATTCCCCGATCACGCCAAAATGGTGTAATGACGTATCATACACATCATAGCCAAGATTGGTAGGTGCACACTGTAAAGTCACCGTGTTTAGTTCATTTTACGCGGGAGTGAGTGCTGTCGGATATGAGTGAAGCATCCTGTTATCATGGTGGGGCGAAAGAGGGAAATAATAGGGGGTATGCAGGAGAGGGAGAGGAAGAGAGAGAGAGGGAGGGCAAGTGAGAGAGTGAAAGAGAGAAAGGGGGGGCGGTGGGTGAGTGACAGATTCTGACATCCGCAACCGCGTTGATGTCGATATACACTTCCTCTCATAAAAAGACAAGTCCAGTTGAATTTCAACTGAATAGAATATGATATCAAATTATCAATAGAGAAAAAGATGCTTGGATGTTGATGCGTCCGTGTATACGAAGTGTAAATGAACCTACGCACACAAACATACATACATGTACATGCACACATACACACATACACACATACATACATACATACATACATACATACATGCATTCATATACATGTACTGTAATCACACATCGATAGTGGCTACGTAGAAACATACATTCCCACACAAAACGCAACTGCACTGGCACACAAAATGAAGTACAGCAATTCGTCTGCCATGCAATCTATGAATATGCATCTGCCTCTAAATCAGCTTCATCTGGTGGAAATTAATCGTCTACTGTATGCTAAGAAAATTTGAACGTTTGGTTAAAAGGGACCATTGAATTCATAGTTAAATATTTCAAACAAACATTATTTGTTGCCATTTGTAGCCAAGTATGGCAAAGATTGAGCATGCTTCAAAACTATTTGTAGTAGCTAAGAAGATCTCAGCAGGAAAGCAGTGCCCATATTATCAAAACAAGGATTATACCAAACTCTTGTTAAAAAATTTTGCTTGTATAAAACAAATAATGTCAGTACAAAAACTTGTGCTGTGAAGAAATTTGCAGAGATGCCAACATTTGCCGAAAAAAGAAACCATGCTCAACACAGTAACAAATTATATTTTAAAGGGCAAAAATACATATTTTTTTCAGAGGAAAAACATTTTAGAAATACAATTTAAAAACGTACAAAATACACTTCAACATCTATAAAAGAACCTACGGAGAAAATGGGCAGATAATGAACATTTTTTAAATATGATTTTTATAGAATTATATTTTGAGTGAGGGGAAACAATCTTGGGGTGTATAATACCATTTATAGCATACAAGACAATGGAATTGGTGTGCATGTCAGCAGGTAAATAAAAAAACTGACTGAGGAACCAATCAGAAGGCAGTATGAGTACGAGAAGTAAAGCAGATTATTATTGGGCAAGACACAGTCACACAAAAATCACAATTCCCAGAGAAACCTCATATATACCATAATAAGGCTTTTTATTAGAAAAATAAATATTCACAGATCCAAAGTCATTTATGTTTGTACAAAGTATGTATGGACAGTGATGCTTTAGCCTTCTCATTAAACGTGAGAAGAATTTACCTGAACCAAGGATATTCAAGTTACATGGAGTACCATCAGCTGTTTAATTAATATATATTCATTGTACTCTCCTTCTAGTCACAAAAGAAAGCTTTACAATTATTTTCTCTTTGATCCCAGTTTGAAGCCGCAGATTCTCTGGACAATTTTTGCCTGGATTTGACGTATAAACAAACTCGGCTGCGCAGAAGAGTTTGGGGAAATATTCTCACCCCATGCTTGCGCTTTGTGATATGTAATACCTACAATGTATATATAAAGATTAAATTGAGGACTATTGTTACAATATGGTTAAGAGTCTCTAAACCTGATTTTCAGTTGCAGTACGAAAGTTTTGATTTCACACTTTTCTGCATTATATTCCATAAAAAATTTGCCAGAAACGTAACTACATATATAACATATTTTCCTTTCAGAAAAATAACATGACAAATGTGTCAATGCCGAGCCAAAACTAGTATTTTCATCTAAAAAATGTATCAAATTTTGTGTTCACTTGTCCTCATTAACTACATAACAAGCACTTAGTGACAAAATTTAGAGTTCATCAGCTAAAGCTGAAATGTATGTATGTTTACGAATATGCATGACTAGGTGAGCATGACACAATCACGTATGCGTCATACTGTTAAGAGCAGCTGCCAGTCATGAATGTTGAGTGGCGGATCCAAACCCTGTTCAAAGGGATGGATATCCATTTCTTTAAACATCCTTACCTGAACCACAAGAACAACATGTTACATGCACAGTTGAGGCCAGAAGTTTACATACACCAAGGAAATTAAAAGAAAAGTTGACACTTGCCAAACATCATTGAAATTTACTGTATCTTATAAAATATTTGGGCTATCATGATGAATTTGATATCAAACAAATGAATATGTCATGCCCCTTTATAAGGAACCTAATCAATATTTCACTGTACGATAATTATTTAATTCAATTGTACATATCACATTATTGCATGATAGTATGTGTGATATGATGCTAGTTTGATTTGTGTAAAGCCTTTCATTATTTGTCATTTTGCGTGAACCCATTGGTTTGACTTGGAATGTTTATGTTTAATTTCACTGTTGTAGTACCGTGTATGTATGATGTTGTCAATTAATCTGTAAAAAGTTTGTTTGTATGTTCAATGTTAGATATTTTTGATCATTTTTGATCATGTGAACAAAATGAATTTCCACAATTGTATCTTTTAAATGGACCAAATAAATACAATTTACGATTTATAACATTGCTTTGTCATTGGAGCTGAAAAATATTTAGGTGTCATTTTTGCCAAAAAATCTTCATATCTTAGAGAAATTAAAAATAAAAACTTGAAAAAAAAAAAACATTTTATACTTGTGCTAGTTACCTCTCAACACAAACATTTCAGAATACTTTTTTGTTCAGTGGTGACATATCATGATAGAAAATGTAATATTTATCATAGATTTGACATTTACATATTTCTATGAAACAATGTTTGAAAATATAACAAACAATAGAATACATTTGGCTTGAACATTATTTTTTTTCTTCAAAGAAAATTCAACCTGACATATATTCTAATCCCAACGGCATCCCAATGATGTGAAAGAGCTTAATACGCTCTTCCATTTGATACCAAATTTGTCATGGAAGTATTTACATGTATATTTCTGAAGATATTTTAAATTTTACGATGTTTGGCAAGCAAACAAATTTCACTGAATTCCATGGGTGTATGTAAACTTTTGGCCTCAACTGTCGTTTGCATCTTGCCTGTCAGGCTCGGCTCCTTTTCCGAATGCAAATCAAATTTGGAGATAACAAGAGGTAATGGGCAACAAAATCATCCTGTGTGGAGTGATTTTGAAAAGGATGAGATACAGATGGTCAGATGGATGTGCAGGGTATCATTACGTGGGAGAAAGAGAAACAAAGACCACCTCTCGTCAATGGGCCTGGGCATGTTGCATATAGGTTTTCAATTATTGTAACTTACCATCAATGGTAACTGCCATGGTAACAGGTGCAATAATGAGAGCTCATTGGCTGTTGTCATGGTAGTTACCATTGATGGTAAGTTACAATAATTAAAAACCTATATCCACCATGGCCCTGTTAAGGATAGGACAGGTGATGAGGAAGAGCAGGCTGAGATGGTCTGGTCATGTAGCTAGGGGAGAAGAGACCCACTGGCTCCAGAGAATACAAAATTTCAGTTGTTGGGAGGAATCCACGTTGGAGACCTCATAAGACATGGGAGGACACAATCAAAGAAGACAGAAAAGTATTGAACATTACCCACAATTACCCAAATGACAGGACAGTATGGAGAGGAGCCATCAAGGAAGTTAACTGTCCAAGCAAACACAGTGGGAAAAACGACTTAAAATGTTGATAACAGTACAGTAGCTTACATTTGCCTGCATACTCTTAGTTAAAGGTTGACATGAAATCTCTGTGTAGTGTATCATTTGACCTGCATTCAATATTCAAAATGAAATGCACTCGAAGAAAAAACGGTTTGTATTTTCCTCACTCTCAATTTCTGCAGCACCAGTGACATGATATTTTGAATTGCAATGATCTTCAATCCAATTTCTTCAGTGTTCATTCATCCAATCTGATTTATGTAATATAGTACATTAAAGAAACAATCCATACAAAGTGCATGTACACATGTCTACAAAGATTATTGTCTTCAAAGTTCACTTTCTATGAAGACCAGTATTGGTACATACTACTATCTGCAAAGTTCACTTTCCATAAAGACCTCTATGGGTACATACTACCTGTCTACAATAACCAATATCTTAATGTTAAAGGTAGCCCGTCCCTTTTGCAGACCTAATTCTCAAAGTTCCCTGACTCTGTCATCATTTGAGAGAGAGTGGCTATATAACCTTTCCCTGGTTTCGACAAACCGTAATATTCCGTTTTGAGGAAATAATCTTTGATAATTTATCAAGCTTTCTTTTTTCGTACCACAAAAGTAGTCAAATCCTGGTGAAAACTAGTTAGATTTCCATTTATTCTACAGGAGTTATAGTACCTCTGACCTTAACATTTCACAGTTGGTATCCAAAAGATACATGCCAAATATGTGCAAACTTTCATGAAGTTTGCAGATGTTTGTAAAAGGGACGGGCCATCTTTAAGCCCAACTGTAAGCAGGTCTGTAGGCAAAGACCACTGAACTTACATTCCTCTAATGCAGTTTGTTTATAATTGCACCTGTTTGTAGAAGACCCCCGTATATAGAGACCGCCCTCTGTCTGCTAACCCTTGTAGTACAGCGTACTCTCGATACAACGAGCACGGATATAACGAGGGAAATCTCTCGGTCCCAAAAGTTTCTACATGTAAACCTATGGTGCACCACGTCGCTTACAACGAGCACGGTTATAACGAGATTTCGTTATAACGAGCTAATTCTGTTGACCCCAAGACAAAGAAAAACATAACAATTGCGTCCTGTTATAACGAGGAAGAAAAAATTGAGGGCGAGTTAGTCAAAAGCAATCTTAATAAGATTGAAAACACATGAAAACACCGTCTCCGCAAGGAGCCAGACACACATCTCGTAACACGTCCACACAACGCGAGCATGTGCACAGTTCTGATACACTGTACATCACTCCGCCGCACATGCACAGCGTATACGCTGTGCATGTGCGAAGGAGTCATGTGCCTTGAAAGCACATGGTTTGCAAGTCCGATCCCATCACGGCAATACCAGCAATGATACGGAGCGGCGCGTGCTGAATGGGGGTGTGTCTGATGAGCAGCGATTGATTGGGTTTCTTGACAAAAACTAATGTGATCTCGGACGGGTAAAGTATATTTCACACACAAAATATGACAATGAAAGAATTGAAGAGATGATAAAATATTCTTTAAATTCTGTATTCTTTAAATAAGTATACCGCTGCAAATCATAATTACGATATAAAATGAAATATAAGTATGCAGGGAGGCGTTAATGTTCTACATGGAACCCCCTCTTAATTATTTTGGAATGCCCACAAAGAAAGTGCCGATCATAACGGTGTTGCATACTACGTCGTCGCAAACTTATCAGACGAACGAGACGCTCTCATCTAAATCCACCTTTCCCTTAATTCCCGGCCGTTCGGCCCGTTGCGCCGCCCATTCTCTTGTTTGTCCAAACAACTAAACCGCATGCTTTCTTGTCCAGAAGATTACGATAACAATTTATTTTGACCACTTTATTTACTGCAAAATAACACCCATCGTATCGGGAATGGTCTATAATTCATTGAATGAAATGAGCTATTAAAACGGCAAAAATATATCAAGGTCGGATGATGTATTGAGCACAAATAAATCCCCGTTTCAGTTTGAAATACGGATGTTTCCAATCCCTTTTTCATTTTGAGAACGCACGTTTCCAATCCCTTTTTTCAGTTTGATAACGCATGTTTCCAAGACGGCTATGGATATCAAACATAGTTAAACAAAAGGAACACACAAGCACATATTTTTCAATGTGTTTTATTGTTTTTTCTTCTGCTTGGATACAACGAGGTTTCGTTATAACGAGGAAAAAGCCCTGGTCCCGACGACCTCGTTATATCGAGAGTAAGCTGTACTGGGAAGACAAAAAGCCTTCATAACAGTTGATCATGAGCAATCTTCTTGCCAATGCTATTAAATTCATGTATTGTCCATTTTAGAAACTTGCTGCAAGTTGTTTTCCCTCAAACATCCACATTCGGAGTAATTGTTCAAAATGTTCGGCCGTGTATCATTCAAGTTACATTTTGTTCCGTCACTCTTCTCTGCTTGGTGTACCACATGTGCCTTTATTCAACCCTTTGTGTGCCAAATAACTATTGCTCTATTCGATGTGTGTGTATTACTTGTGGAATACACACAAATCTCATTGAGGGGCATTTTGTGTAATAGAAAAAGGTGTAACAGGGTTCCCAGCATTTCAAGAAAACAAATTTCCCTCATTTGTTCTTGATGAAGTCTCAATATTCCATCATAATTATTTCAACTCATTTCCATTGTTTCCTTTTTTATATGTTGTTGCAGGGAACTATTTGCAGTAAAAAATGCAACAAAATATAGTCTGACCATCTACTTTTCATTTTTTAAGCCAATCCAAATTCCCTGACATTTCCCTGATTTGAGGCATTTTATCAAATTCCTTGACATATCTCTGACTGTAAAAATTAGTTTCCCTCATTTCCCTGCTGGACTGGGAGCCCTGTGTAAGGACCAAGGGCAGGTGGGTGACCACATTAGGTCACCCTCTCTATATTCTCCCACAGTTTTTCTCACGAATTGGCGAGGTAAGGATGGGGGATCTGGCCTCGGGGAGCCATGAGCTCCGCTCTGCTCTGCTCCACTGCACGCTGGTTTCATCTCTATTTACAGCGATGACCTCTGTGACCCCAATAACCTGCTCGGTTATATCATGTCGTCACAGATCTCCATGGGCTGCTGAGCTAGTATCCATCACGCTCTCCTCGCTATGCAATGTCTGATCGAAGTTCACGCTGAGTTCCTCCATCACGCAGTCCACTTCAAGCACCTATTATGCGAGGGAAAAAAGGAGAAGATGAAAGCAGGTAAAACAGATTTGCCAACTCTCTCTCTCGCATGTAGCTCTCCGAATCTGACCATCTGGTGCTCGAATTTTTTTTAACCTTTAATTCTTGGGATGCAAACTTCCGGTTTGGATCTCCAGCACTTTCTTTCTGTATGCTTTCTGCACCTTGAACTGCGAAGTCATACTATCTATCATGTCAAAATCTAGTCATAACATCGCGAATAATAAAGTTACATGTATTTTTCCAATTTATAACTTAACATTTGATAAATCAGGTCGATCCATGTTTGCTCGTGTAAGATGAGGTATTACAAGTTTTACGAGGTTTGAAATGACGAGTTCTGTGCAGTTTGAAATGACGAGTTCTGTGCATTTTGAATGCTTGTACATGTATACTATACCAGAATATGGCACGCCAGAAAACCGGAAGTATACGTCCCAAAAGCAATCGATCAGATATCGGTATCGCGAAGTGAAATCGCTTAATATCGGCTATATGCGATAGGGAGAATTAGAGATTCTTTGACATTTACGAATATTTTCAAGCACAATTTTAAACAAGAGTAGGCAGTAGGAATGGCTCTGCCCCCTGGAAATGTCCTCTCAAAACTTGTAAATCAAACAAAACATTTTTAAGTCACATTACTGATTCAGTCTGAAGGTCTACCAGAAAATTATAATTTGCCATATTTTGTAACAAGTGCATGGAAATGTTACGCCTACTTGTCCAAACACATTAGTTTTACATGCAAGTTTTTATATTTGGTATCATTATGAATGTCATATCCAATACTAATGTCAAAACGATACAATGCTTACAAAATATGAATGCAAAACTTCAGTCAGAGAAGGGTTTGGTGTGGACAATTTATGGGAAAATATTAGCCTTGTTTTCAGGCTGTTCAACAATTCTGATCCAAACCGCCACAAGTATTCAAGCCAGGTCAGGTGGTGACAAGGCTAATTTTTCACTTCTCCCAGTCTGTACCGACAGAGAAGGACTCTTGAGAGTGATTGTTTAATGTAGCCATCTATGTAGCCTGTGGGGAGTTTCACCAAGCTGTTCGTAAGTTACGAACCACTTTACGAACGACTGGTGATTCCTTCTTGTGCTAAATGCGATACCATACCTTGTTCATTGAGAATAAAAAGAGATCACCAGTCGTTCGTAAAGTCGTTCGTATCTTACGAACAGCTTGGTGAAACAACCCCCAGATGATTAGAGTTTGGATAAATAAGTCCCAACAGCCTGAAAGCTAGGCTAGGATAAAATGGGGGAGGCTGTGAACTGACCTTGTGTCTAGATGTGTCCCCAGACACTTGACGCAGCAGTACCTGGCTCCACAAGCCACACAGGTGTAGCTGGATGGGAACGTGTGAGGGGTTAAGGAATACATATACCTGTCTAATAACCACATGTTTATAAAGAGTGCATTTTGATTTTAAATTTATGTATTTTTCTATTAGAGGGATAGTCCACCCTGAAATCAAGTTGGTTTCAATAATAGCAAAAACATGGAATTAATATATACAGTTGTCCTCAAAATTATTCATACCCCATTGAAAATAACAGTCTTTGTTAGATTCTTCCTTTGTAAAAGCTATTATGTTGGTACTTCCTGTGTATCTTTTGTCTACTTGTTGCTATGCACAAATCCACATATGAGTTGGCTAAACTTCATTTGCATAATACTAGATAAGTCCAAAAGTTATTTTTCCCTCATGTTCAGAATTATTCATACCCCTGACAAAACCTCAACAAAAATGTTCTTTCTTCATAGTATCCATTATTTTCCTTTCCTGAGAATGTGTTAATCTTTGTCCTATAGTTATTTCAAGATGTTCCAATGGATTAAATACCTTTTTTGTTGACCAAATGTTAAACTATTGTCAAACACATAGCATCTTTCCATAGGACTTTAAATAGAGGAAACGTGTTCTGGTCATTCTCAGTTTCTGATCATCATGGCCAAGAAGAAGGAGCTCAGTGAGAACCTACGGCAACGTCTTGTGCGTGCCCACATTGAAGGAAAGGGTTATAAGGCCATTTCGAAGCAATATGATGTCCCTGTGGCAACCGTGCAGAGCATTATCAACAAGCACAAGAAGTTCAATTCTGTTAAAAACCTCTGTGGGCGTGGCAGGAAGAGAAAGGTGTCCCCCAAACTTGCCAGGAAAATCTGCCGAGAGGTCAACAACAACCCCCGGACCACAACCAAGGCCCTACTTCGAACGCTTGACCAGGCAGGGACGAAGGTGTCACGGTCCACTATTGAGCGAGTCTTGCACAGAGGAGGTCTCCATGGACGTAGGCCTCGGAAGACCCCGCTGCTCAGGAAGAAGCATCTGGAGGCTCGCCTAGCCTTTGCTAAAGGTCATCTAAAGCAAGATTCCAACTTTTGGTCAACCATCCTGTGGTCTGATGAGACAAAGTTGGAGTTATTTGGCCATATGGATGTTGAATACGTCTGGAGGAAAAAAGGAGAAGCATACACTCCAAAGAACACTGTGCCCACCGTCAAGCATGGTGGTGGAAACATAATGCTATGGGGATGCTTCTCTTCTAGTGGCACAGGCAACCTCGTCAAGGTCCAAGGAATCATGAGAAAGGAGGATTACATCACGATCCTTGATGAAAACGTGAAGGAATCCGCTGAGAAACTCCAGCTTGGCCCTAATTGGAAGTACCAGCAGGACAATGATCCAAAACATACCGCCAAGGTAGTGAAGAAATGGTTCAAGGACAATGATGTCAACGTCCTCGAATGGCCAAGTCAGAGTCCTGACCTGAATCCAATTGAGAACTTGTGGCGAGACTTGAAGACCCGAGTGTTGGCTAGGAAACCGACCAACCTGTCCCAGCTTGAGGCTTTTGCCAAGGAAGAGTGGGCCAACATCCCCCAGAAGACATGCAGGAAGCTTGTGGACACGTTCAAGAACCGTCTAGAAGCAGTCATAAGAAACAAAGGCTATGCTATTGACTATTAAAGAAAGACATTGGACTCAGTAAACCTAGGGTATGAATAATTTTGAACATGGCATTTTTTGAAAAATCCATGAATAAAATACCCCTGAAATGATGAATTTCCTGAATTGTGTATTGTTGTTATTCTTTCACATGTTGGTCACATATAACTGATATACACACTTGACAAAATGCATTCATTTCATCACAAAAATAAAAAATCATAAAAATTAACAAGGGTATGAATAATTTTGAGGACAACTGTAAGTGAATGTTTGATGAAGATCTGTCAAAGGAATTATAATCTTTATTTTGTGATGTCACATATGAGGTGCTCTCTCATATGGTATGTACAATTTTCTTTTTAACAAGGTCCATTTTCTTAAAAGGATATGCATCATTTTACCTGTGCATCTGATACATCATTAGAAACACATTTTTACACACAAACCTCAACGAAGAAAAAAAAAGTCCTCCATCAAAAACAGAAAAAAGAGCAATACAGAATCATACAGCAAACAACATATGGGAGAACACCTTGCATGTGACATCACAAAATTGAAATTTCAGAGGAGCATAATTTTTTTATCCTTTGACAGATTTTTTATTAAATCTTCACCAATATCTTTCTTCCATGTTTCTGCCTTTATTGAAACCAACTTAATTTCAGGGTGAACTATCCCTTTAAAGGTGAGGGGTACCAGTGGGAAGGCATTTTCACTCCTCGTGAAATTGCGAGAGTGTGCCCCCAAAAAGATAATTGATAGTTAATCCGAGTTTGGACAGATTTACAGGGCTGTTAGTTAGAATCCATGAATACTGAATCAAAACATAAAGCTATGTTACAGGGAAGGTAGCGAAGTCGTTATTCCATTCTATTCAATTCTATTCAATTCAGTTTATTTACGTATATAACATTCACGTACAGAGCAGGTAGTCGTGGGACTACAAAAGGTCTGTTGACATGAAATACTACAAGTGACGAGACTGATGAGTACAAGATCAACATTTGTATTAGTTATTACCACCACACAAGTTTCAACTCTGTACAAAGAAAAGTCGCATCATGTCTCAAAGGATATCCACATACAGCACAGAACTTCCTCTGCGGAGCCGTAGAGGGCGGTATACAGCTGGTGAGGTAGTTGGGTGGGTCGTTCATGCTAAGCTGCTCCTCCTCTACCAGCATGTTGAAGGTCTTCCTGAAGCGTTGCTTGAAGTGGTCCCCACGCTTCTTCCTCTTCTTCGGCCCCGGACCTGTTCAGGAGGTAGAGGTTAAATGACAATGAAAAACCTTAACCTAGGTACTAGGCTGGGAGGTGCATGGACACAACTATTTACAACCATGTCTGGTAACACAGACTATGCCCTAATCCCATCCTCGCTGAGAGGGGAAGAAGCCAGATGAGCCCTGATGTAATTAGGACGTAGTCTGTGTTACCAGACAGGTGTTAACAGTTTGGGTTGTGTCCATGCATCTCACAGCCTAGTACCTTGGCCATGAAAATCCTATGATAAGTTGACTTGGAGCAAGCAGAAAACAGAGAAACAGATTAGTAAAAGTGGGAGGAAAGCATACAAATCAAAATGAACTTATGTGTGTCTAAAGATCTGAATCAGTAGCCCTGTAATACCCCGTTTATATCTACAAAAAGAATGCAAGGCAACCTCCAGAGGTTACTTTGTTTCGTACTTTGTCAAGAACAAAGTACAATCGTGAGGCAAACGCCAGGTAAACAGAAATGTACTCCCATTATAACAAGCACAGATACAAGGACATCTCAAACTCCTGGTCCCAATTTCAGATTTGTGCCTTTATGGTCAGCATAATAAGAGTTTGTTGCAACAAGGAAATTTACTTGAGTACATTGTTATAACGGGAGTGCAATGTTCATGATCTTCCCTGATAGGTGGTCTTGTTGTGGTCGCTCAAGCAGGTTTTGTTACCTTTCTCACTGTCTTCGTTTGCATCAAACTGGGGCAGTTTCTTCTTGAGCACCACCAGGTTAGCGTGAGGGTCCTCCTGGAAGTTGTCCTGCTCCAAGGCCTCTAACTGCCGTCTCAGCCGCTTGGCTCTTGTGAACTGGTCCAGCACTCGTCTCTGGGCAATGTCCTTCTGCCGCCCTGGAGATCAGAAAAAGTACATAATTGGCGAATTGTATGAAATAAATGCTTAAAGGTAAAAGGTCATTTCACCAAGCTGTTCGTAAGTTACGAACGACTGAACCGACCTCAAGTTAAACTTCACGGACATGACTGAAGTGATGGGTGATCTTCATTCAAGTTGGAACAAATTCTTTACATTCTAATTCAAATTCTAGCGTTAGCAAGAAAGAGGGCAAGGGTTCCATATGCACCCCCCACAATTTTTTTAATGCATATATAATCATAATATAGGATAATTAGGTGGGGAAGTGATAAAAATTAGGCCAAGCCCAAGGGTTAGGGTTTAACTTACACTTACCGGCCATCTGAGTAATCATGATGACTCCATCTACGACATTAAAGAATTAACACATTCAATAAATTCCTTATAATATGCCTTATTTTTCATTTCTTTACATTTCTTTTAACCCCCCAAAAATACCTCGCTCCATTTTTACTCAACCCCCATCAAAAGAATCGCCCTCTTTTAGACAGTAGGCTATTTAAAAAAATTGTTTTCAAGCAAGAGCGAGTTGAAGATTCACTAGTACTGCACTATTGATTCTAGCCTCGAACTTCATGGTTCTCCAACTTGAGGACGTTATCACATGTAACTGTGTTTCTTAGTCTGCAGTCTGTAGCTGCACCAATGACCACACTACAGTCATTGGCATAGCAATGGAGCGCCTCGCACTTCCTCTGCCTGCCCGGCGTGGCCCGTTGGATTTAGTCCAAACGCTCCACAACACAGCAACGATCAGTGCAGATCCTGGATCGACACGAAACTATCAGTTGTTCAATCCTTTGTAACACATATCGTTCGAATACCTAGCACTCTCTTACCTGACTCCCTCTTGTAATCTTTCTTTGAATCCGGCATATTTATTTCTTTAGAGCCTCGCGTTCAGAATATAGTTTTCAATCGTCTAAAACGTAGGCTATCAACACAAAAGTTGCGAAAATGCCGGCTGGGTCGAACTTTCCGATCCCCCTTCCAGCGTTGAGGGCAGCATAGCAGACTTTAAAACAGAGCCTAGCCATCGGTTTCAATCACTGATCTCTGTTCAATGGTTTCAATAGGTAACAACGTGGCGCGTGTTGCTTTGTTGGGCAAGCGAATAACAAAAAAATTGCGCCATGTTGTAACCGAATGAAACCGAGTTGGCCAAACTCTGTGTATATATATAGCTCTGCTTTGCGATAGACGTGCTTCATAATGAGGCACCGTCTGCTGCTGATGATGAAAATTTCACTGAATGACAATTATCATATTCACCATTTTGCGTGTCATTTCGCTTTATCACAAGAATGAAAAAACTGAAAACATACTACTCAAAGTGAGGTGTCACGAGCTACCTATCATGGGCCACGGATGTTAAAGGAAAGGTTTAGTAAATAAGTGGATGTTTGACAAAAATCCATCTAAGGACAATAAAGTTATGACTTTTCAAATTCAGAATTTGGTGGTGTCACTTGCGAGTTATACTCTGTTCAGTTAGGTTCTATTTGCTTTTTAATTTCTATTTTCTAAAAATGATATAATACCATTCTACGAGTGCATTTGATGCAACATTGAACATATGTTTTTACACACACCTTTAATGTAAGACATGTATATCTTTTCCAGACACCATAACAATGTTGAAGGTTGGAATACAGTACACAATCTGTGGGAGAGTAGCTCGCAATTGACGGCACAAAATGAAAACTTTTTTTTTAATTATAACTTTCGTCAAACATTCACTAATATGTTTCTTTCATGTTTATGCTACATTTAAACCAATCCAATTTCACGATGGACTTTCCATTTAAGATCAACAGCACTGTAAACTCAGAGCCATCTAAACACAGAGTTTAGCCCACTCCGTTTCCATAGATGACAACATGGCGCATATAATTTTGTTATCTGCTTACCCAACAAAGCAACACGCGCCATGTTGTTATCTATTGAAATCGACTTGAGAAAACACTATGTGCATAGCTGTCTATGCCATGTCTGTGTAAGCTGGCTAAAAAAATATACACTGTATATAAATAGCGCTCCCTACGTTAGACTCTATATATAATGGTATATTAGTACCCACCAACGAATTAAATTTCTAGTTCTGTGATACACACCCTACTCGCGAAAAGTTCAACAAAAGCAGAAACACGAGAAAAAAAAACATATAAGTGAGGGTTTGATGAAAATCCGTCAGAGGATAAGAAATTTGTATGATCATTTAAAATTTAGAATTTATGGCGTCACGTGCGAGGACAGTTCTTATGTTGCTTAATTTTTGGTGTGAAAATATTCTCAAAAGGATATTCACCATTTCACCTGTGCGTTTGGTATATCATTAACCACATGTTTTTACACACATAGCCTACAGCTATGAAAAGTATGCATTCCTTCATCAAAGATCAGAACAAAGGCAATAATGGAAAGAGTAGTACACAGCATATGAGATGTGCGTCCCGATTAATATCTAATTACAAAGTCATGTCCCGCCCCTCTCCCGCCCATCTCCACCCCGCCATCTCGCCTCGGCCATATAGCTTTTTCGTCTCCCTATACATATTCCGATTTTTCCGACACTGGCAATAGCCGCTGGCAGAGTCGCTTGAAGAACACTGCCTCAGTATGTTAAGGATTGATATTTTTACATTTAAAAGCATTTCAAACTTGTTATAACAGTAAATGGTAATAATTATTATGACATCACTTTATAATGAGCGACTCGTTATAGCTTTTTGTATTATATTCGAAAGTCAAAGAACAATGAATAAAGTTTTGATTTGATTTGATTTGATTTATTTTCCATAATAATCTTCAACAAAGATATACAACTGAACACAAGGAATTAACAAGGTATAAACAAATATATATCAGGACAGTTCATCTTGAACTGGCAAACAAAATTAATTGTACAAATCATTATGGAGGGAAACCTAAAAAAATGTTTCAAGCATGCAAAACATGTGAGAGAGCGTAGAGACAAACTGAAAGAGAAAGTCATGCCTAGAGAGATGTAGCAAGAGGAAGTGTGAAAGAGAAGGAGAGAGAAAAGCATGCATGCAGAGAGAGAGAGAGAGAGAGAGGGAGGGGGGGGGGTAGTGAGTGAGGGAGAGAGAGGGGGGGGGGGAGAGTGAGAGGGAGAGAGAGGGGGGGGGTAGAAAGAGAGAGAGACGGAGAGAGAAAGAAAGAGAGAGAGGGGGGACATAGAGAGAGAGAGAGAGAGAGAAAGAGAGGGGGACAGGGAGAGAGAGAGAGAGAGAGAGAGAGAGAGAGAGATTATGTTTGTTTACACAAGGAAGAAGAGATCTAAAAGAAAAGGAGGTGAAGGCCATCGTGAAGGCTATAAAATGTGTAGGCATAAATGTGTCCACCGTCTTTTTCTAGAAAAGATGAAATATAAAAATTAAAAGGTTTATTCAACTATGTTCCATTTAGGCCCATTTATCATTCTTTCTTTGTTTATCCATACTTTCCCAATTATAACTTGCCTTACTAAAGCCCACTATTTAGACCCGAGGCCTATATAGCTCATATTCTAAGACGGTAATCATGGCTAAGATTTTTAGAACGATTATTCCGTTTCTGGGCCGGTTTTCCATTTCACTTTTTTTTTTTAAATGTTATTTTACCACAATTAAAAAAAAAATACACGCCTCAGCCAGTGGTTCTCGTCTGGCCGTGCATAATACATTTGTGTATACGTTTGTTAATATTAATGCTGTTATTCAGCTATTTATATTATAGGCTATTCATATGAGGGAGTCTTTCCTAATCTTTATACTTGTTAACTAGATACCACCTCGGCTGACAACACAGCTTTAACAATAATGAGGAAATCTTGTCCACGCCATAACTGAATGGCGCGTCTAACTTTTTAATAAGTTTTCAATAGGTTGTGGGCCCAAATTGTTGTAACAATGTGATTCATTCATTTTGTTTATACCTATATCAATGGGTCCATTCCATTTCTTGGGAACTCCGGCCTTGATGGCTATGTCAACTTGATTTAATATATTAACAAACAAATTTGAAACGCGAGAAAGCACTTCGATGTTGCATCCAGGTTATTAATAGGGTAACCTTGATGTGAAATTACGAGTAAAAATACTCCATCCGTCATTCTTTTTTCATTTTCTTTTTCTTTTTCTTTTTTTGGCGAAATGACTCTTCGCATGTATCTATCCAGTTATCACGCCACCACACGAATGAACATCCATCGTAAATCCTATACATTGGTAGTATAGTGCGGAAACCATTTCCCACGCGCTATCTAGCGGGCTATGTTGGCTTCAATTCAATAATCGACACCACTGCACTGCATTGCACCAACGCTAAATTTCTATTGGCATCATACCACGGAAAATGGCGGAAGAGGATACGTAAGCGACGCACAGAAGGCTATCAACAATTCTGGTTAGAATGACGACTTACAAATTAACGTCGCTAAACGTGCATCATCAAAGTTGATTTGGGAATTACCAAGGTTTCGAGTTGGCCTGGAAATTTGGGACTGCAGATGCGATTTTAGGGACATATTTTCAAACAAGTGACACGTCAAGCGGTCGGGCGAGAGCGTTTTGGATGTAGCGAGCAGGGACCACTGGCTACTCAACAGTGCATTGTGCGAGCATTATCTGCGAGTATCCGCTGGCTTCGAACTGGTAGAAATTGGTGTCGGCTCGGCGTACGGAATAGGGCTCCAACGGTACCGTGCAGTATAAACCGAGTGCTTTGTGCAATAGTTGTAGGCAAGTGGTGGACTGAAATACAAAAGCAGCTTCCAAGATCAAAATTCCTCCCCACATTTGTTAGTTACATGAACATTAATTGCAGCTGAAGATACTTTTCATCTTCTGATCGATCTATGTGAAATTGTAACAATAACATTAACGTCATCGCAACTACTGTGCATTGACTGTTTTGCTGGATATATTAATTGGATTATTATTTTATCTGACTGTGAGAAAGAGTGCATTAGACATTGTTGTGAGACAATAAGTTGCCATATTCTAGGGATGAAGGAATTTCTGCACATCAGGTAGCTAGACAAGACATCAAAATGAGCAGGATTGCAAGACCTGGTTTGGCAAAGGTGAGTTTATTTCATCTAGTTCTGTTCATCTCGGAAGAATATAAACATTGCACTTTTTACATATTTCATATTTTCAGCTTTCCGTCTGTCCTCCCATGTGTAGAAAGATGTGTTCTATCATATTTTTGTCATTTTCAGAAATCACATTATTCCATTAATTTCAAAAAGATAAAAAAAATACCACATTTCCAAGAAATTATTATGGTGTGATTGTTCGCTTGTAAATTATAAAATATTTGTACAATACCTGTTACATGTGTAATATACTTGCTGTATGAGCTTTGCAATCTGAGTGTAAAAAAGCCAGCTTACAAATATGTGGGCTCAGTGACGAAGATGTTAGTACTTCAGTATCTCTCAAAATGGTTTTTTTTTTGTGTGTGTCAATTTAAATTGTTTCAATTTATCTTTTTCTCTGTGTAACCATTCATGTTTCATACATTTGCACATGTTTCTAATTGGTATGAATCCAAAGGGTAATTGAGAATTTTACACCTGCTTTTGACCTCCTAATTGGACAGTTTAGGTCCCATTTGTTAGCACTACCACTATCTTACCATCAGATGCCCGTAGAGACAACTTACATATACTAGTAACAGGAAGTGGTGTAAACACAAACACAGTCTATGTACGTACAAACAACATGGTTTATAGAGAAGTGTGTGGAACATGTGCAGTAGCTACTTATTTGTCATTTGTTGTACACTCCAGCTCAAAGGAATTGGCACCGGTAAAGGGAAAGGGAAGAAAGGAAAGGAGCCACAGTTTTAAACCATGGTATACAGTGTATTTTGTCCAGTTCAGCATGAAACATGATGCTTTTTAGGCTAAAGCATTGTGTTTCATGCTGAACTGGACAAAATATACCACGGCTTACAACTGCGGCTCCTTCCCTTTCTTCCCTTTCCCTTTACCCGTGCCAATTCCTTTGAGCTGTAGTGTATGTATTATACACACCTTGCAATGGACAAGTGCGAGTAAACAAATGATGTAGAGGAGCTACAGTGAATGTACAGTGTGTAAACTATTGTACTGTTTTTATACTGTAATAACTTTGTATATTTACTGACAATATCATGAATAAAAAAAAGTAGTGTACTGTACATGTGGTCACATACACACACACACACTATTATCGCAATATTGCAGGAATGTATTTCTTTATCAAAAATAAAACAAGATGAAACTTGCAATTTCTGACAACCACTCCTGAGCATAGAGCAATGTACACATGTACGTAAAATGAATTTAATGTTCTTATTACATCGTCCAAACGAGTCTACCCTCCAATGGCCTACATCCTGTTTATTACAGCGCTGTCCAAACTTATTTGAGTGAAAGCTAAATGTTTATGAAATCATGGAATATTTCCAAAGATTAGCCCCCCAAATTGAACGTGGACACAGTGGCCTGCTGCTGTTTACATAAACTTAGGTGCAATTGACATGTATGAAAAATTAAAAACACTTAATTAAAGTGAAAATATTATGCAAGTAAACATGTAACGATGTAATATTGAGTGTGTGTGCGCATATTGAAAAGCCATTGAAACCCATGTTGTTGCTGAGAGTTGTGGTGCGCAATCAAAATGGTTAGTTTTTGCAATTTTCAGGCCACAAAATTGCTCTAAAATCACATACATGTGCAGTGTATTCATCTCATTAAACCCTACCCTTACCCTAACCCTATTCTAGTCCAGATCCTAACCCTAACCTAACTTTTAGAGTTTTAGCTGTTAATTCATCAAAGAAACCCTCAAAATGAATCAAAATGAGGAAAATAGACAAAATACCTGAAAACTGATACTAGTGATCATGTTAGTAGCCTATCTTGCAGGCTGTTGGACATTTCTAATCCAAATTTTAAAAAAGGCCATAACTTTTCCATTCTCCTCCTTTCCCAATGTTTGTGAAATCAGGGAAAGAAATCGAGAATGATCCACAACAGCTCAAAGGAATTGACATAGGGAAAGGGAAAGGGAAGAAAGGGAAGGAGTCACAGTTTTGAACCGCGGTATATTTAGTCCAGTTCAGCCTTTAGCCTAAAAAGCATCGTTTTTCATGCTGAACTGGACAATATATACCGTGTTATGTATATCGTGCAGTGGCGATATAGAGGCGATCGTGCGTAAGACTGTGTACAACGCGAATAGCATGATAGAATGTCTCCGCACTAGCGATTCGGAGACCGCTGATTGGTGCATTGCGTAGATCACGTCATGACCACGTGCGTGCGGAAGTATCGATAGCGATAACGATATCCGGTCACGTTGTCCAAAACCCGATTGACTTTGTACATGTTGCACTGCGCATGCTTGCACTGCGCATGCCTACTACATGTATTTTCATTCATAAATTGGCTCTTGGCAGTGGCTGGATAACGTCATGTATTAAAGCAAAATATAGTACAGTATACACGACCACTAGCGTTCGCGCTCCGCTATCCGTTGTACACAATTTGTCAATGTGCCGTCGATGCATATATGTTCGATTGGCGCAAAGCCTTCGAACAACGGTTTCTGAAAAAATAGATATGACTCAGGCTTAGTTATTGTACCTGTTTATTTGTGTATTTAATATTCTTCCGCCCTCTTTTCATGACCCGACATACCTAAAAGCTGAATATACTCCCCTCATGTAGCAGCAGCTATTGTCTGCAGAAATCTAACACGGAACTGCCATTTACAAAACCTTTTGAAAAAAACTCTGTTTTTCACATTCTTTTCTGTGATGGAATGCAGCCTGCAGTGATATCATGCTCACTGAGTTGAAAGAAATCTAGATTATTTGAGGAATAAATCATACTTGAAAGGCTTTAAGGCTGTGTTAGAAACCTGCGCCCTGGTACAATATTCTCTTTTGACACGGCTTTCTTGAACCTTGTGTGGATTTCTTGTATTGAATGCAATGGGGTGCACATCACATGATATGTTGCTGCTCTACATGTATGATAAAGAGTGTAAAAGGGGCATGAAACTGTGCTGATTCAATGTTGAAGTTTTTAAGTTTTAAATTCATTGTACCATGTATGTTAATTTCAGTAATCATACAGCAGTTACCAATGGGTTAAAGTTCTCTTGAGTAGACCGTCTACAGCATACAAGTACAAGCCACTCTTTGGCAAAGTGGGCATGGACATTTTCTAAAGGCAGTAAACATTATCAGCTGATGCATTTGATTGCTCAGTGGTCATGTAATTACTCACACAGGGCGTTAACAGGTTTCATTGCTACTGAACCCAGAGTCCAGTCTCGTTGTCTCGTTAGTCTTGTGTCCAGCAGATGTAAATTTTTAAAAAATAATTTTATGCAATTTATATAGTCCATACATGTACAGTATGTACATGTACATGTACACAAACTGTAGTCAACAGTAATGAAGATAACAGTGGATTTTTATTCTAATGCTTTGATTGTTTTATTGAACCCCACCTACATTTATGAAATGGACGTGTGCAGTATTTGTACAGTATGCATGTGTATACGGACATGTACACAGGTATCATGTTTGCTCGAGTAGAGCTCGTTGAATCTCCTCTCTTGACATTTTGGGTGGACAGATGTGTGGGCATTGTAGACTGAGTTCCAGGCTTTTGAGCTGTGAAAAAATATAGGGGCTGAGGATGATTTCAACCTCCTAAATGCAGAACAGAGCCCAGAACACCTGTAAACAAAAGATCCCCTTATAGATTCGGTGTCCATTTTACAGGCATATAAAAAAAATAACAATCTGTAAAAGCCATGGAAAATGGAAGAAGATACTGTCTTTAAGAACTTCCCTCCCAGTTATAGAAATGTTCATGTTGACAACATTCATGTAAAGGCTACGCATTGCTCAATGCTATCCTTGCACCCAATACTGCTCACCCTTCACTTCCAAATTAACCCCGTTCATGTACACCACCTATCTGCAAAATAAGCGCAACATTTGCGGCAATTTTGCCGATGCATTACCGATAGCTGCATATATGAACAGGAATCACCAATATAATGCAGTGTTTGCCTCTTCCTTTTTTCCTTTTTTATGTTGTGGCTATTTCGTGGATCGAGACCTAGTTATAATACTGCAATATTGCGGTAAGCTGATCTTATAAACTGCATCCGCAAAATAGCCGTAAATGTTGTGCCTTTTTTGCATCTCGCTCTGGCTAATCGCACTGCTCGTATGGCTATAAGCGGAACATGTCAGGGGTGTGGAGAAAGTCCAGCTGTTCAAAACACCGTAACATTCGGCTTTTTCCGGTGTAAATGAATGGTGTTTTTAGAGGCTCGCTTGAAACTTTCTTACCGACGTGCATCGGTAATAATAGCAGTGTTATCATTATTATGGTATATGAACGGAGCAATTGAGTCATCAGAAAGAAGTAGACAGCGCAGCCTTGAATCTAGGCTAAGGGCGTGATGGTGGGGAGTACATAGACAGTTTATGTCCTGTATTTGTATAGCGATAAACACTACTTAATATACACATAAAGGTCTGGACTCTTTACTCTACTGCACAAGTCCAAAGTCCATTTTGGCCTTTAGAGTACTTTACCCAGATTTTTACAAAGTGTAGTCTACAAGAAAGACCTTGGCTTGGTGTCTGGGGTAAGCTGTATATTTATTGATGTATTTGGAATCAAAACAATGAACAGTATGTACATGTACTCATGGTATTTTGACATAAACTGAGCCATATGACCAAAAAACAAGCTAATTCACGAATTACTGTACCTCGCTCTTTCGTGGAGCATCTTCATTTGCCTGAAACTTTCTCAATCCCATCATGCATCAGTGTGTGCTGCCGAGCATGTTGAACAGCTGAGTTTACATTGTCTTTGCCAGTAGAACTAGGTGCTTTTGTCCCTTTGATGGTAGAGGTAGAGGTAAACCTGTATCATAGGATTTAATATATTAGACAGCCTGTACTCTAGGCTAGGCTAGGCTCTCAGTTTTGACGGAGCTGTATACATGCTCTCAACATGGAAGAGAACCACCCCATAGACTCTATAGTGTTGGATAGTCACAGATAATAGGCCCATTCATGCTCACAATGCATTGTCAACATGGTGCAAACCTCAAAAATGCAGAAAGGTAGTGAAGAGGGGAGCCTTTCATTGTGCTAGTTTATCCTGCTCTGAGAAAGATTTGTCAGGAATTAGTTGACATTATGGTACTAGATTCAGATTCAGATTGTACTGTACGATAGGACAGTATATATGTAGGAATCTACAATAGACAGTGCATGCACATACCAGTACTACGTACAGTATACTGCTGTTGGCAAAGAAGTACAGAGTAGATGACTTTCTATCAAGACTCCATCTGAGTGTGTTTTCTGAGCTAAATCAGTAAATTTCTTTATATGTCAGTATGTATGTGTAGTAAGCTCGCAACTCTTGTCTTGATTGCTGGCTGGTCAGCATGGTCCAGCAAAAAGCTCCCTACTGTAGCTATTTTGCTATCTAGCCTGAGATTTGGGGGCGACGATTTCTGGACCTTTGTAAAAAGAATTAGATGTGGATAAAAAAAAATCAAATGATCACTAAAACTTAAAATTGGCAACAAATCACTATGAAAATCACAATGTCATCATTCCTGAGACTGGATGTCTGTTTGTATCTAGAGAATCAAATCTTCAAATGGTTAGTTTTTGTTTAATTTGTTCCATTTTGTGGTTGCCGAGGTTGGGCATCGATCCAGGTCCTTCCATGTTGTTGCTAGGCACTGTGCTTGGGTGTTGTGACTAGCAACCACATTGTACATACATGTAGCTACTGTATTGTCAAGCTCTGTGGTATCTCTGAATACACAACTCGTGACATCTGAGATAAAGCTGGCAATAGATTAGCCCATACAGTAGGTTCTTACAAATGAAGGCTGTTTTATGCTTTTTACACATCACAAAAATTTCCTTAGTCCCGTACTATAGGTTAAGCTAAGGGGGGCCTTAGCCCCCCCCCCCCCCCCTAAGGAAAAGCAGTGCTCAGCTCACAAGGCCAAAATGCAGTGACCTGTCAGATAATGCCCAAGTGACCTTGATGCTGAGTGGTAAAGAGCACATGTGCAAGATGTACATTATGAATATTCATAAGCTATCAAGACTGGGGCTAACGATTTCGAGTGGGAACATCAGGGATTTCCTTAGCTGAGTTAAAGAATTAGTACAGGGCTAAGAAATGCCAGTGTAAAAAGCTTCAAAAAATAGTCCGGGGCTGAGGATAGTATGGGGCTAAGGATAGTCCGGGGCTAAGAAAACCCGATCTAAAAAGGGTTTCTTGGTGCGTGCATCAACTTTCTGAGAACCAGCGTGTTACTTTACATGATTCTGTTATGCAGTACTTTTATCAACTCTCAAATTCTGGCTCATATGCATTTTTAAATGCTTGTTTTTTATGTTTTTCAAAACTGTGAGGCCACTCATGTAAAAACGGCTGTTGAGTTACAAATATTAACCAGAATAATGTTTGAAAGTGCTAAAGGCTATGACAGAGTTGATAAACACAGCATTCTACGCTACATTTTGTTAATCTGGACATGCAGCTTGTTTTAGGCTGATCATGTAGACATGGTTTTTGAAGAGCTCTCTTATCGCAAAGGGGTCTGATGGCATGTCCAATGTCACCAAATTTTGTGATGATTTGTTTGCAGATTTAAGACATGAACAAAACAAATGCTAAGAAGTTTTAGGGAGAATGATATACTTATTGAGGAATTTATAGTTTTAATAGGTAATCTAGGCTTCATGATTTTATGTTAAGTAGTGAAAAGGTACACACACTGTAGATTTCACACTCGAATGCTTGAACCAGTACTACATGTATGATTTCTCTTACACGAACATGTACACATGTACACTACAGGAACAGCACGAAGTTCCAATTATCATAAAACCCTCTGCTCCAATATTCATAGCTTTTTAATATGGCACATAAGTATACATAAATTTTGTTTGGAGTATGAATATTGTCAAAACAAGTACGATCTGTAACATATTTTATGAGGGTGACACAAGTTCAAAAGGATATCAAATCAGCACTTACTTCAAATCCTCAAATTATCAGCAATTTGCTTTTTTATAAGCAAAATGTCCAGCTTGTTTGTCTCGTGCTTACTCCTGTGGGTCTTGTGTTTTTCCCAAAAGGGAAGAACGCAATTAAGAGCTCAGTCGCTTTTCCCAGCAAGCTCGCGCGAATTACGATTCAAGGATATCCTGCAGAGTTACTGTACGTGCCTTAGACGCTTGCTTACTGGGGTCGTACTTTTTTACAAGAGTTGAAGCGCTTAAGAGAGGAGAAGAGAACACAACACCTTTACCTGGCTACCTGAGTGGAAGGTTGAGGTGGAAGCAGTGTATGGTGGAAGTCTGGTACACCTCTGGAAAGGTGGCAGGGACCATCGGCATCGACGGTAGAAGAGGTCCCAAGAATTAAGATCTTACTGGGGTCGAGCGACTGAAGAAAGGGCACAGCCTTCGCTTGTCAGGAGTGGAGTGCGTAGGGGGAAGGACCTGGGCGCTGAGATAATGACAAGAGCTGTTGGGAGGGGGGACCCATGTAAAGTGATCGGGGCTTAGTCATCGCCCGCACAGCCCGCCGCCGCCGACGTGTAGGATAGAGCCGGTTAGACTCTAATGAGGGAACTAACTTTTGAAGAGCGGGAGCCGCAGCGCAAGAGCAGCAACAGCCCTCTTGTAATGAGGGCAGCCGTTATTACGAGCTACATGTAGGTGAAGAAGTGGGATTGGCTCCCTTGGAGGATAGACCGGGGGCTTTTTTTTTCGTTTCGGCTCGTTTCGCTCCAAGAATAGAACAATCTCTTGCTTTCTATGCCGATGATAATTTGCGTACAGTTTGTACAGTACATGTGTGATTCTCTCTCTCCCGCGCTTGATAGCCGGCCGTACATGCACAAGCTACGGTCTTGGCGTGTACCTACTGGTCAAGACTGATTGAACTGGCTAACTTCAATCATAGAAGTATTTGTGTTTGTGCTGTTTTTGAACCCCCTCTTGTAGCGACTGTGGAGTTTGTTTAGAGCTCAGAGAAGGGGGTTATTTCTGTTTTCTCTCCATGCATGGAGGAATATCTTTGTTGTGCAAAGGAGATTTGGGTGTTTCTTTAGAAGCCACTGATTGACCAGTGGAGGATCACTTTCTTTCAGACGTCCCACTTGTAGAGGGCCTAAAAGAGTTGGACAGTACACAGGAAAGAGGGATTTCCATAACCCCTCTGATCTGGTATAGGGGTAACACGTACAAATGGACATATGACTAATAGGCAACTACAGGACAGGCCTGATCTGGGAACGCTATTGGAAATATACATGGAAATCCAGGAAGTGGCATTATATGGAATGAGTATTACATTTTTGAAGCAATGTCGATCAACCCGCGTCGTGGGCATTGAGTACTTGTGCCTCCCGCGTAATTGGACTACTTGCCAGAACAGCTGAGTGTTGGGGAAATACTTTGGATATATTTGTCAATTGTTCATCGAGAGTGAATGTACATGTACAATCCTATCGAAAGATGCAATGTACTACAATCTCATGATCAGGAAGTGCACAGTTGGATGTTTCTTTCTCTAAAGTTATATTTCCTTTTGCCAAGAGGAATTGTGTGTTGATTTTTCTTGATTATTCGCATGAGTGGGACATGAAAATATGCTGTGCCTATTGTTTGGATACATTGTACCGTGTAAGCCTGTGCTTTGACATGGTAGTACGTCAAAGAATGTCTTGAACTGTGGAAAGCCAATGCTTGCAAAGGATTGAAAGGAGAAATTGTAGTTGTTTTTATTATTGAGTTGTTGATTACCAGAAACCTCGATGCACAAGCGTTATAGTGCCCTCTGTTGCTCAGTGGGCATAGACTCATTGCGCATCAAGGAGAATGAGAAGCCGTCCAATACGCTGCCATGGGACCGCAATGGCCGCCCAAAGCCACGGCAACAGGTTTGTTCTGTTTCAGGTGCTCTCAAGAATGCCCAAACTATCCAGATGGAACTCTCTCATGAGCCCCGTTCATATACAATATACCGCTATTATTACCGATGCACATCGGTAAGCAAGTTTCCAGCGAGCCGCAAAAGCACCGTTCATATACACCCCCAAAAGCCGTAATGTTGCGGTGTTTTGGACAGCTGGACTCTCTCCAAACCAATGGTGACATGTTGCGCTCAGCCATACGAGCGGTAGGATTAGCGACCAACAAGCCAGAGCGCGATGCTAAAGGCGCAACATTTACGCCTATTTTGCGGACGCAGTTTATAAGATTCGCTTACCGCAATATTGCGGTATTATTACTAGGTCTCGAGCCGTGAAAAAGCCGCAAAATAAGCGCAAAAAAGGAGGAAGCAAATACCGCATTATTTGAGCGATTCCCGTTCATATACGCAGCTATCGGTAATGCATTGGCAAAATTGCCGCAAATGTTGCGCCTTTTTCGCAGATAGGCGGTGTATATGAACGGGGTTATGGACACTGTCCAACTAGCAGTAGTTCATTTGCCTTTACTCGCCCAAACATGTACAGTACATGTATCACAATAAAACAAGATAACGATACAGTCATTAGCGAACAACAACAAATGACTAGTAAACAGTGGGTGGCAACCACATGGTCCTTACAAAGAGCTCACTCAAAAAAAATATTTAATACAAATGAAAAGTCACAAAATACTTCACGAACCAGAACGACATATACATGTACATGTTAACCCTCTGTGTAACAGATAAAGTGCAGCTCGATGGATTTTGTATGAATTTCTTGTGCAAAAATGCTTCAAAAGCACATCAAGACTCAAAGTGTTATTAATGTTTACACCTGCAGTGCAGATCATACTGGCTCTTCACTAATCTTTTTTCCAAGAGGAGCCCTTTGAAAATAGCTCAAATCACACCCCCAAAATTACTTTCAACTTCTTGTGCCTCTGTCTGTAGAACACGAAGATAGACACAGAAATGCTCTACAGAAAACTAGGGCGTATAGGGAAGGGGTTGTTCACACAGAACATACATCTCTTCATTTTAAATCTAAATAACTTCTTATGTCTCTTTCTCTAGAACATTAAAGCAGACCCAGAGATGCTCTACACAAAACTAGTGCGAATAGGGAAGGGGTTGTTCACACAGAACGTTTATCTCTTCATTTTAAATCTAAATAACCTTATGTCTCTTTCTCTCGAACATTAAGGCAGACCCAGAGATGCTCTACACAAAACTAGTGCGACTAGGGAAGGGGTTGTTCACACAGAACGTTTATCTCTTCATTTTAAATCTAAATAACCTTATGTCTCTTTCTCTCGAACATTAAGGCAGACCCAGAGATGCTCTACACAAAACTAGAGCGGATAGGGAAGGGGTTGTTCACATAAAATAATCATCTCTTCATCTTAAATCTAAATAACTTCTTATATCTCTGTCTCTGGAACATTAAGACAGACCCAGAGATGCTCTACACAAAACTAGTGCGAATAGGGAAGGGGTCGTTCACACAGAACATTCATCTCTTCATTTTAAATCTAAATAACTTCTTATGTCTCTGTCTCTAGAACATTAAGGCAGACCCAGAGATGCTCTTCACAAAACTAGTGCGAATAGGGAAGGGGTTGTTCACATAAAACAATAATCTCTTCATGTTGAATCTACATGTAAATAACTTTATATACTGTATGTCTCTGTCTCTAGAACATGAAGGCGGATCCAGAGATGCCCTAGACAAAGCTAGAGTGGATATGGAAGGGGTCGTTCACATAAAACAATAATCTCTTCATGTTGAATCTACATGTAAATAACTTTATATACTGTATATCTCTGTCTCTAGAACATGAAGGCAGACCCCGAGATGCTCTACACAAAGCTAGAGCGGATAGGGAAGGGGTCATTTGGCGAGGTCTACAAGGGCATCGACAACATCAGCAAGGAGATCGTGGCCATCAAGATCATCGACCTTGAGGAGGCTGAGGATGAGATTGAAGACATCCAGCAGGAGATCACGGTGCTCAGTCAATGCGACTCAGACTTCGTCACAAAGTACCACGGCTCGTACCTCAAGGTCAGTTCACAGTAGTATTTTTACCTCAATAGACCATTCTTGCTATGTAACTGTATGCCGACTTAGTCTTAATGCACCTTGTCCAAACGATGCGTTACTTATGGAAACCCCTTAGCTTGTCTGAGCTTTGTCAGAATACCAACAAATAGTTCTGCTATAAAGATTCAGTGTGCATTTCACCCATCAAAAATGAATTTTAAAGTTGAATTAAATTTTGTGTTAATATGCAGTTAGGTAAGAGGAAATGTACTGTGATACATTGTTACCTGAAGTGTTTGGTACTGTACATGGTGTATATTCCCTTTTTCAATTGAGCAACTGTGGACACTCAGGATTGGAAAAGTAGTATTGCTCCCTCAGTCATAAAAAAAAAAACATGGAAAAGTAATATTGTTAACTCAATTATATATTTTTAAATATGCATAATGGCATATCAATTCTTCCCTCAAAGGGGAACTAATGTAAAATACATCCTGGGTTGTGCTAAGCGAGATTAACTTCCCATTATGATTATGATTATGATTATGTTTTACATGACGTGTGCAGCATGTAGAAGAATTTTTGTACATGTATACTGTGTTAAGTTTTTAGATTGGTGAGATTTGGTCAATATAAGCTAAAAAAAACCTCTTTGCTGATTCCAAACACAAAAAATATGCAATTCAATTAATGATTAATCACATTCAGAATATTAAAGTTATTTTTGGCAGACATATGGATCACATGTATGTGGGGCATGCACAATGCTTGCCAAAAACTCTCTTTGAGTGTCATACACAGTCAAACCTCATTTTATTTTTAGACCAGTGAGAATGAAGGGATGCAAAATAATCAGAAGTATTTTTATTGAGCTGCAAATATGGCTAATATTCATGCTACCAAAGGTGCATTTATCAATTTTTCATAGTTAGAAACACTGGTTTAACTTAAGAAAATTTAAAAATGCAGCCATATACATAGGGTGCGCTGTTAAACTTTCAATGGTTTGAATCAGTGTTTCTAATCATGTTTCTTTTATCAATTTTCTATAGTTAGAAACACTGATTGTAACTCATGAAAATTGAAAAATGCAGCCATACTGTATACAGACGGTGCGCTTTTCAACTTTTTATAGGTTGAATCGGCGTTTCTGATCACGTTTTAAAACGCTGATTATAGGCAAGAAAAGAGTTGATGAACGCATCCTAAAAGTTGGTTGACCCTGACCTGGTTCCCCTTGGACCACACCCTGCCTATATCCTGGATCATGTTTGTATCACCAAACACATCCCTTAAGGTAGCCTGCCTCTCAGGCTGTTGGCCTTTTTTTTTTTAACTTCAAGTCCTCACAAGCATTCATTCGGGTCTCGTATGACAAGACTAGTTTCTGCCACTTCCCCTGGTCTGCTCTCCGCAAGCCAAAGAAGAACTAGAGTGATTAGTCTACTTGCAGCCAGACCTGTTTATTTAAGAGTTTGTATTAGAAATACTTAACAGCCTGGAAGCCAGGCTAACTTGAACTGTAAGTGAAACACCAATATAGTGAAATATCTTTATTCATAATGAGACAGTGACAACCAGTACCAAGGGATGATGTACAGTAATACTGCCTGCCTTTCCTTTTATTAAAGCCACACCCAGATGAGTTATTTTCAGACTGCTCAGATGTCTTTCCTACATTTCTTCTATGCGACAGTTTATCAATACACAATCTTCATATACTGGTACACGTACATTAGTGCTGAACTTCATCTGATACAGATATTCAGGAAATCCTATTTATGAATACAGTGTAGTTTCAAAACATGCTTGGTCACTGATGTCGCACTCAACCAAGAAAAATCTGAACAGTAAACACAAGTCATTGATACAATGTATCAGCCCACCTTATGTATTTATAATGACTATTCAGAAACTAGGATCATATCAGTACCAGCCTACAACATCTATGCTTGTATTGACTCATAAGCGATGGTACTCATGTCGCCATTGTACTCTACATGTACTGTAAACACAAATGTGTATTGTACATATTGTAACTGCATGCTGAACATACTGTGTGGTTGCCGTAGTATGTTGACACGAAATGTCAAGCACCAGTCACCTGCTGCGCTAGGGACATACCCCTGCTGGATGTGCCCATGGGGTATGGCATCAATTATGAAACGACTCCTGCTTTTGGCAGTAATTATTCAAGACACCCTTCAGAGTGTACACTGTAGAAGGTGATGTGCATATATGGGATGTAGTCTCTGCTCCACGCCGTAGGCTACTTTACTCTAGATACTACATTGATAGGTTACAATAATATTGAAGTCTGGATTTTCAGACAAGCCTTCTCTTGCGCCCTCCATGAGGAAAGAGGGAAGAAGATGGATACTTGTTGTATGTGTCCCAGGGAAACAAATACACGGGGTCCCGGGGTGATATCGCCCCCGAAATGCTTAAAACTAAAAGAGCCTTGGAACATGTTAAAAGAATCCCCTACATTCCCATAGACACAATGTAAAAAATTGTAGCCAAATTGGCCAAAGTGCTCAAGAAGTAGCCCCCGAATATGTTGATTTATATTTTTTCACTGATGTGTCCAGACTTACATACACTCAAGCTCAAAGGAATCGGCATAGGGAAAGGGAAAGGGAAGGAGCCGCAGTTTTAAACCGCAGTATATTTTGTCCAGTTCAGCATGAAACATGATACGTTTTAGGCTAAAGCATTATGTGTCATGCTGAACTGGACAAAATATAACCACGGTTTAAAACTGTGGCTTCTTCCCTTTCCCTTTTCCTATGCCAATTCCTTTGGGCTGGTGTATAGGATGAGTTTCTATTTATTATCTACCTTTAAATGCTAATTCTAAAACGAGCTACATACAGTATGTATATCTGCAGAGATTGGACTTAATTATTATCCAGTCAAATTACTACTGGTATTTACACAAAAATGCAAGAGTTGTCCTACATGTAAATGTTATCAAGTTTACACATTTTATAAATGCTAGATTCCATTCTTACATTCCATGCAAGAGGAATATATGTACATAATTTGCATTGATATGTGTTTTGACATTCAAGAAATCATGTTTTTCTCTTTGTTTTTATTACTTGTATTTGTTATTTTTTCAAATCAAATCTTTACTGGGACATACATTATATCAAATTTGTTTTAGAACTATTCTCTGCTCATCTTATTTTAAGTATTACTGTCCGGAGGGTAGACTAGATATCTCTGTATACAGAGATGGTAAATCTGAAGGTGTAGAACTGTAGACAGGAAACTATCGTCCTGGCAGCCAGATCTTTGGAGTCGTTTCTGTCTTGGTCACACTGTTTTTTGATGACCTAAACAAGAGACGGTTTCAGTGAGAAAAAAATATGTGGGGCTTAGGGTAGTTAGCAGACACATACCCATGTCCTTTGTATAGTGCATGAAGTAGAGTCTGCATTTTGAGACTACAGTAGGGCAGTAGGCCACATGTAAGCTGCTCTCAGAGTGTAAAACAGTCTTCACTTAAGGCACAATAAATTGTAATAAAGTGTCAAATTAGAATCTGTGCTTGCAGACTTTTTGTCCATTTCTACAAATCAAATCAGTGTTTGTCTAGAATGATCAGGAGTTCTTCCTTCCATTCTGAGTTGAGTACCATTTAATTCCTGCTTTTTTACTCTATGATTTGATGAGTTGGCGCGAGTCAGCTCCCGCAATGTCACAGAAAGACTCACGCGAGTATAAAGAGCCCCTGTGAAAAATAACTTGCCCTTCATATGGTATAATGCAGTCTTTACATACATGTATGTTATTCACAAGTAATACACACAAATTCAATAGAAGTGCCATTCTCATTGGGCTTAAAAAATCACGAATTTTGAAATATCGCGAAGATAGGGGACAGGGACAATAGGACCATTCGGCTTTTGGTAGGGTTCCTAGTAAGCCTGAGTCATATCGATTTTTTCAGAAACCGGTGTTCGATGGCTTTGCGCCGATCGAACATCGATGCATCGATACATGACGTCACCCAGCCACTGCCAAGAGCCAATTTATGAATGAAAATATAGTAAGCATACGCAGTGCAATCCTTCCATTTCCCCACATAGTATTCCACCAAAACAAGCGTGCAATTCTCTATCACCTCGTACCAAAATCGACCTAGAATTTCACTTTCATATATTTTATATGAATTATGAAAGGTATTCTCGGAGAATCTATTTTCTCACCGATACTGCACATGTAAGCGAATTTCGATTACTTCTTGTTTTTCCGTCAAAATCTTACAAATTAGCGTCAATATGGCATCGTATACATGTATGTAGGTTGGAATCTGTAGAGTCTATTGCAACGGGCAGAAAGCCAATCAGCTTCCGGGTTGCGATTTTTTTTTTTCCGTAACCCTAATGCGTCGAAAAATCGCTTCCGGGTTTCGGACAACGTGACTGGATATTGTATCACTGTTTTGGCGACCACATGGTTATGACGTGATCTACGCGATGCACCAATCAGTGGTCTCCGAATCGCTGTACGGAGACGCTCTATTAGTCTGTACGTCGGCAGCGTGTATGCAAATGAGCCTTACGCACGATTGCCACTGTATTTCCGGGTTTTCACAACACACGATGCTATCCGTTGTACAAAGTCTATGGACAATTGTTTGTTGTGGCGTTGCGCTGTATATAGTAGTGAACGAATCAAATCCAAGTAGTATGTAGTAGCTGCTTGATCATCGAGCGACCTGTTCATTCTCTTGATGCGTTACCTGCAAAACTCACAAAAGAGAGTAGGAACCAAGTAAGCAAATTAAAATTGTGGAAATATGAAGATAAATTGTGTATAACAGGACTATCAAACAAAAGATTTTGTGTTTTCTAGTCAATTTGGTAATTTCGTCGATGCATCGAATTCATCAAAACGAAATCGGAGTTCGACTTCTTCGATCGAACACCGGCTTAATAATCGATTCGACTCAGGCCTAGTTCCTAGGCAACTTTCAACCTAACTTTGCGATTTTTTAAGCCCAATGAGAATGGCACTAGAGTGTCATTTTGTCTGGCTCTTGAAGAGTTAAGGTGCTTGGTTGAAAGTGTCTATTTCATGACATCAGGATTGAGAAGAAGCCCCATCATCGTTTGTAGTTTTTCCTGGTAGGGTTCCAGTCACGCAGCTTGTACTGAATTTCATCCAATCTGGCCTTTTAGACCTACATGTACATGGTATATTTTATTTTATTATGTTCCTGTTGTACATCTAGTCAAAGTATTTTTTCTAATGAAACTTGCTGCTTGCGAGACATTGTTAATTTTGGAATTAGGTACATGAGCGGTGCTTCACTACATTTAGACAAAATATTTGTTAATTCGCTTTTCATCTTCAATTGTATTGCATAATATTTAAATGTTTGATATCTCAGAAGATTGTCATACATCTCCATGCTATTCATCTTATGTGCACTTGCCTATCAGCTATATTTGGCAAACCATTAATATGGGACATGAAGCAATCAAGGAATTGGATGAAGTGGTCTGTTGACGATTGTCGATGAGGGAACCATTGTCTTGTGGGTGCAGACTGAAATCACTCAATCATAACCATTACAGAAACAGATAACACGCCTATCAGCTGGTGCTATGTTGGGCAAATCTTGACTATGTGCCATGAAATAAGAATCAAGGAATTGGATAAAGTGGTCTATTGATTGCATGACTATCTATGAGGGAACCATTGTCTTGTGGGTGCAGACTAAAACCATAACTGTTACAGAAACAGATGACTCACACCTCACACTGAGAAAGGATGGAGGGAGTTGACAGTTTGCCAGTTCGTGAAGAGTTTTTTTTTTCTCGAAAAACTTCGTCCCAGATCGAAAGCTTTTTCATGCCAGCGATGTCAGAAATAGCAACATTTTGGTGAGCAATTTTTTTTTTTGGAGAATGAGATTTCTGTGGGGGGACCCCGTGCTGAAAGTGTTGTGGTGAGAGCCATGCATACTGCTGGTGAGTCAATTTATGTCTGGTACAAAGTGCGTATCATGAGAACATTGAGGCAACGGATGTATGATACAAGTGCGGTGTATCCCTGCACTTCAGACATATGAAATTGAACAAAATTGATTACTGAGGCCCCTTATCATCTGATTAAATCAGAAAAAAAAATGAGCAGAGCTTTCCTATTCTAGTCTGTTAGAAGATGTGATAAAACAAATATGAATGCATGGAGCTTGCATTGTTTCTGATGTATTCAATTGTACTCGGTCATAAAAATGGAAGGTTCAGTGTGTATAATGTAAAGTGTAGTAAGTGTGGGACGGCGAGGAACCATTCATTATTTGTCATGATCAGTGAAAATTCAGTGTATGATATACATACTGTAGCACTGCCAGGTACCATTCTGGTGGACTTGTTGTTCAAGTAACCACAAGCATGCAAATATGCAGGCTACACAATGCCTACTATCCCCTCTATTCTTCATGCCGTATTCCCCCCTTTGTGTTGATTGTGCTATCGCTATTGTTGTCAGAATTCCTTGCATTAATGAAGCAAGATCACAGTGAGAAAACATAAGTGATGGAAAGAAATTGGAAACTTATTGGGCATACGTAATAGACCATTTTTGTAATGTATTCACGACTTTCTTCTATGATAATCACCTGTATCTAGTGATTCAGTTTCAATTGGTAGAATGCACTCTGAATCTATTAGTTGTTGCTACTCAGGGCAAACCTCAGACAAGCTTGGTGGTTACTAATAGTAATGTTTTATTTGTTAGATGTGCATAAAATTTGCTTACATAACAAAGTGGTCTATAGATGGCAAGCAATTTCAAGTTTTGCTTTCACATCACTTGGCTTGCTCTCGCCATCTTCTGTTACTACATCAATAGTAAATGTATTTTGCTTACTCTGGTTATTTTATTCTTGCCATAAATGGAGCAATTAGTTAGAGGGCTGTCCAGATTTAATTTTGAGCATACACTTGGACCTGAGAATAGTTTGTGTTTATGTGCAATGTACATGAATAGTATATTCTTATCTCTTGTTACCATGGCTGCGTGTTTTGGTCTATACATGTATTTCTGCATTTGTTCTTGTTTTATTCCCACGTTTCTTTATCTTGCTCCACTTATATTCTTGTTTTGTATTTTGATTGCAATCTCTCTTTATCTCATCTTGTTGGATTCCCACAGTATCTATCTTTTGTCACGACACATTTCTGGTATTGTTCTTTCAATATTTTATGGCAATTCCTCTGTCCAAAGGTGCATTTATCAAAGTTTGGCATGCAAGAATGACTACTTTGAAACAAGATTTCGAAACACTGATTTTTCGAGAAGTGTATGAATTCCCTACCGTTCTCTTTATTTAGTGAAGGAACCACTTGTATCTAGAGCTTGTACTGATATTCCGAGCTGAAACACCACAACCAGGGTAAAATTCCCGTGTGCTAATCTTTTGTGTGGGACTGAGAGAGTGGGACTGAGAGAGAGAGAGAGAGAGAGAGAGAGAGAGAGAGAGAGAGAGAGAGAGAGAGAGAGAGAGAGAGCGAGAGAGAAGGGGGGAGGGAGAGGTAGAGATAGATTGATATAGAGAGATTGAGAGACAGAGACGGAGAGACAGACACAGAAAGAGAAACTAAAAAAGAGAGAGAGAGAGAGGGGAGGGATAGATAGAAATAGATTAATATAGAGAGATTGAGAGAGAGACAGAAAGAGACAGAAAGAGAAACAGTGAGAGCGAGAGTGGGAAAGAGAAATACGTGCAGACAAAGGGAGAGGGAAGAGTGGGAGAGAGAGATATAAGTAGAGTCAGAGAGAGAGGGACAGTGAGAGAGAGAGAGAGAGAGAGACAGAGAGAGAGACAGAGAGAGACAGAGAGAGACAGAGCGACAGGGAGAAACAGAGACAGAGAGAGACAGAGACAGAGAGAGAGAGAGAGAGAGAGACAGAGAGAGAAAGAAAGATGGGTGTGTCCACCTTTCATAACAAGAGAACAAGGCAGGTCAAAAGCCTAGACTCACTCAGTCATCAATGGCATTTGCTGCAAAGCTTTGAGGTGCAGTCACACATGAGTAGTCTAGACCCTCACACCTGTTTGCGCAAGGCAAAAGAGTTTGCACCATGCACACACAGTACCTCTACACAGTATGATATCCTACATGTCTATGTAAGGTACAGTGTTTGTGTAATGTGGCACCATGCAAAAGTGCATTCAGAGGGTGTGAAATGCACTCACAGGCCAAAGGTCAGAATGGATACATGTACTTGTTCATTTAGATGCATTCTCATTTATTGCCACTGTTGATGTAAAATAAAAAATACATGTCCCTAATTGAAAAATAAACCCTTTGCCTTGATGTAAAATCACGAAAGTTGTAGTAGTGTATAAGCTGTAAACATACCTTTTGACTTACATTGTACTTTTTATACATGTTGATTATTGTATTACATGAAAGATTTAAAATGGATGGCCCTTTATATACACTATGTATGAAAGCTACTGGTCATTATATCCTTTTCCTGTTCACATGTTGTATCTCGTACATCTACACGTTCATACTGACTGAGTGAAAATTATCAAGAAAAGACTTTAAAAGAGGCTATGGGGGCAGTGTTTTCATATGATGTGCGTCACAAGGTAGTGTGTGCTTGTACATTAGGCACATGAGCAACTCAGGCATGGTACCCTCTTTATTGTATAATCTGTAAATTGCTGACTCATTCAGCCAGAGGTTTATTTGGTGTTATTTCTCTCTGAACTTGATATACAATTCACACACCCAACTCTCCCAACTCTGACTCTGTTTACCAGCCCCACCCCCTCCCCCTCTCTCTCGCCCTGTCTTTGTCCCTGTCTCTGTATGTGTGTGTGTGTGTGTCTCTCTCTCTCTCTTTCTATCTGTCTCTCTTTGTCTCTCCCTGCCTATCTTTCTCTCTGTCTCTCTCTGTCTCTCTCTGTCTCTCCCTGTCTCTTTCTCTCTCTCTCTCTCTCTCTCTGTCTCTCAAGCCCCATTCATATCATAATCATGATAATACCACTATGTTATCGATGCAGGTCGGTATGAAAGTTTCCAGCAAGCCTCTAAAAAAACTGTCATATCCACCGAACAAGCCGTAAGATCGCTGTGTTTTGGACAGGTGGACTCTCTCCACACCCCAAGCTACATGTAGAGCAAACACGCAATGGTAGCATTTTCCACTAAGCCATATGAGCATTGCGATTAGCGAAACACATGCCAGAGCGCAATGCACAAGCCGCAACATTTACAGCTATTTCGCAGACTCAGTATATTTGTATATGTCAGCAATATTACAGTATTTTTACTATGTGAAGGTCTTGATCCATAAAATAGCTGAAAAAGGGAAGAAGCAAATGCTGCATTAATTCAGTGAATCGTGTTCATGACAGGAACCTTTTCTATGTCAAAATGGTGCTCATGAGCACCAAAAAAGGTGCTGCCAAAATGGTGCCGCTATTGTGACAAAAATAGTGTTGAAGCAAACCTTTTTTTTTCCTTGGAGTGAACCCTCCCCTTGCTTTCGTCCCTCTTTCCCTCTCATGTCCCCCCCCCCCCCCTGAATGACAGCCAAACACTAACTCCTTAATTGCAAATATTTGTTGTGCTGTTAGCTGTCATTCCCGGGATGGAGGAGTATAATGGACTGAAGTGATACGAGGGATTTCAGTAAAGGTTAAGCCAAAATAGGAGGAGAATCAACCACTGCAAGATGTATACGCTGTCAATATTCAGGCTCTTCTTGCCCTCTGCTTCATATTTAAGAATGGTGAGAGAGCCATGCATTACATCATTTTAGGGTGAGAACAGACAGTATAATGGCCGATTCTTTATAAATTGAAACTTCAGAAGGATTTCAGTAAAGGTTAAGCCAAAATAGGAGGAGAATCAACCACTGCAAGATGTATACGCTGTCAATATTCAGGCTCTTCTTGCCCTCTGCTTCATATTTAAGAATGGTGAGAGAGCCATGCATTACATCATTTTAGGGTGAGAACAGACAGTATAATGGCCGATTCTTTATAAATTGAAACTTCAGAATTTCTTCTGTTTTTATTTTGAAAAGGAAAAGTACTCAAAAGTTCTACCTTTAACATGTCTTGAATCTCCCTGAGACGACCATGTTCATATACTATAGATCATTGAGTCATATACATCACATTTATAAACTGTGATTGAAACAGAGCCAAACGCGTAAAACATTCCATTGTGATGTCAATGCACGCGACTGCTGTAGGAATAAATTACACTTGTGCCAACTCCATTCCTTACACCTCTCTGCTTCAAGGAACACACTCAATATTTTGTTTCATACATGTAGCAGCATTTCCCTATTATATGTATCACTCAGTGTCTGAATGCATAGACTACAATGTACCTGTCCATGTGGGTGATTTACAGGAATGGAGAAAGTACAGTCACCCCTTGAGGTCCCTTCTATTGCTGTTGGGGGTGGGGTGGGGTCAGCTCACCCAGTGGAGGTAGCAGGTCAGCTGTAGCCTGCCTTCCAAACTTTTTGGACATTGCTCATTCAAACTTTATAATAAAGGGTTTAGTACTTACAAGACTAGTCACTATTTAATTTTACTCTCCTCTTGTCTCCCTCTGTCGAGCTGGAGAATTGAGAATGATTAGTCTACTGCAGCCAGACCCGTTTATTGAATATTATAGTTTGGATTGACAATGTGTGACAGGCTGAAAGTAAGGCTAGGTCAGCTGTGGCATGGGAGAAAGCTGAAGTGGGGAGAAATGTCAGGAATTCTGAGTGTGAAGTGAAGGCTTTACTGTCACTTGTGGAATGCCATGGAAGAATGGTGGAAATATGGTCATAAACAACCTGGGAATCCCCCATTGCATGTGTTTTATTGTGATGTTGTTAATCATTAACCAAGCATTTCCAAGTATCAAGGAACTGTCATGCAAGCATGAACACCTGTCAATATTCTGAGGGTTTTTTTGTTTGTTTGTTTGTTTGTTTGTTTTTTTTTGGGGGGGGGGGGGGGAGGAGGGGGATGCTGAAAATGGCAATGTCCAGGATAATTTGGATTATACTGTTACATTGTTCAGTACCTGACCTCTATTTTATGCAGTTGTGTAGTAAGTGTATGAAGATTTGGTAAACAGTCAAGGATTGACACAAAATGGTTGGTCTATTTTTGCTACAGTACATGTACTCTACATTATGAAATGTATCACCAATAAGCAAATGAGTAGAACTAAATATGACATCATAATGGTTAGAATAGAATCTGCATATTCTCAAAAAAGAACAAAGCTACATGTAATAAGAACATCAGCATCATAATCATGCATCGTTACATGTATGCTGTGCACATATGATTCGATCCGTAACATTGGGTAGTTTTCAAATGTACCTTTTACTGATAAATGACCATAATGTAATATTGATTAGGTTTACATCATCTTTTTGGTATGTGTATTTTCCTGCCTATTGTATTATACATCTTGGCAGACCTGATGCAAATGTACATGGACATGTTCATCTGCAATTCTACGTGCACTGTATTATGTGGAAACAATTCATCCATTTCATGAATTCAATGTGTGTCTGATATCAAGATTTAGAAATTGAAGTACATGTAGTTTCAATCATGTAGTACATGTACATATACACTACAGCTCAAAGGAATTGGCAAAGGGAAAGGGAAGAAGGGGGAGGACCCGCAGTTTTAAAACACGGTATATTTTGTCCAGTTCAGCATGGAAACATGATGCTTTTTAGGCTAAAGCATCATGTTTCATGCTGAACTGGACAAAATCTACCTCAGTTAAAAATTGGGCTCCTTCCCTTTCTTCCCCTTCCTTTTCCCTATGCCAATTCCTTTGAACTGTTGTGTACATTTTTTATGTATGTAGTGTTCATACAATTTACAAATTACATGTACAATGTGCTGCTACTACTGCACAACTTTACTTGTCCAATGTGTACATGAAAATGCATGTCTACATCTAGATTCAAGTAGTTTCAATCAGGATGTACTTTTTCATGCAGCATTCTATACAATTAATAAAAGTATGGTACTCTGCATGATGTTAAGTTAAGTTGACAACTTTACATACATGTACATGTATGTCCAATATGTATGTCTAAATCTGGATTGAAGTAGTTTGAACTATTCAGTACATAATGTAGTGTTCATGCTCTACTCCATGGGAGGAAACGAAAGTGGAATCATCGTAGGTGTGAAACTGCAATGTCAAAATCCATCATTTACAATTCACTGACCATGCTTTGTTCATTGAGCTGTTAAGTCTAACACAATGATATCAGAGAAAGAGAGAGAAAAAAAAACCTCTGCTTGTTCCAAGCTTTTCAGTACATCTGTTCATTCTGCCTGATGTAGATTCCCAGGTTTCCCAAAATGCATTATAGCCGTAGCCCGTAGGCATACATGTAGTAAATTAGTCTCCCTTCATGTCTGGTTTCTTGTCATGAGATATGGAGATCAAGGAAAACAATTTTTTTTTTGGCAGGGTTAGGGGAAGCTACTTTGAAGTCTGCATGTATTAAAACAACAGAACTTTGTAAAAAAATAAAAAAAAAATGAAAGATGGAGGAAAACTGTATAAGAACTTCCCTCTTATAAATGAACTGGAAACTGAATTTGAGTGGAATTAAATTGATTGATAGATTGCGAATAGGTTTTGGGCTGGTCTATTTAATCAAAATATGACATTTATTAAAAATGAACACGAGATGATGACTTCTTGAGTAATGAGGTGTGAGAAAGCAGGAACGAGGAAGACGCAGTCCAAGAAATCTTTAGAAATATTGGTAGAAATTTTTATGCCTCAGCCACGAAGTGGCCGGAGGCATTATGTTTTCAGGTTGTCCGTCTGTCCGTCCGTCCGTCCGTCCCGAATCCGTTTAGGCAATATCTTGAGAACCGTTCAGCAGATTTGCTTCAAACTTGGTACATGTATGTATTGCATGAAACTAATGAAGTGTGCAAAATTGGGGTCAAATCTGATTTAGGTCAAAGGTCAAAGGTCAATGAACTTTGTAAAAATTGCCCCAAAATGACCTTTTCCACAATAAATCCAATAACAAGGATGCAATTCTCATTAAACATAGTACAAAGATGGATCACTCTTTGGGGATAGACTGGTGAAATTTTTGGTAAAATTCCTGAAAGGTCAGAGGTCAAAGGTCAATGAAATTTGTGAAAATTTGCCAAAAATTGACCTTTTTCACAATAAATCCAAATCCAAGGATGCAATTCTTATTAAATATGGTACAAAGATAGATCACTACTTGGGGATAGACTCGTGACATTTTTGGTAAAATTCCTGAAAGTTCAGAGGTCAAAGGTCAATGAACTTTGCCCAAATTGGCTAAAAATTGCCCCAAACTTTAAATTTTTCACAATAAATCCAAATCTAATGGTGCAATTCCAACCAAACATAGTGGAACGATGGACACTACTTGGGGGTAGACTGGTGACATTGTTGGTGAAATTGCTGGAAGGTCAGAGGTCGAAGGTCAATGAACTTTGCAAAAATTGATATTTTTCACATTAAACCCAAATCCAAATCCGATGGTGCAATTCTAACCAGACATGGTACAGAGATGTATCACTTCATGGAGGTAGACTGGTGAAAGTTTGGGTAAAACTCCTGAGAGTTCGAGGGTCAGAGGTCAATGAACTTTGCCAAAAATTAGCTAAAAATTGCCCCCAAAGTGATAATTTTTAAAATATATCCAAATCCAATGGAGCAGTACCAACCAAACAGGGTGCAAAGATGGATCACTACTAGAATGATGACATTTTTGGTGAAATTTCTCAAAGGTCAGGGATCAAAGGTCAATGAACTTTGCCAAAATTGGCTAAAAATTGCCCTCAAATAGATATTTTCACATTGAATCCAATACTAATGATTCAATTCAAACCAAGAGGTCAAAAGTCAATGAACATTGCCAAACTTGGCTAAACTTGAAAAAACAGAATGTTTCATTTCACATTGGAGCAATGGTACATTGCCCACCAAACATACACATATTCTGAGAATAGCAAAGAGGCGGAGGCATATTTATCGACTGCGTGGCAGTCGAATTGCTCTAGTTCTCTGTTTCAGCTGAAAAACTGTGACAGCTTCACATGTGCTAGTGCTTTCATTTCATTGTGTGTATATCCTGAGGTTGCCATTATGCTATGGGGACATGTCATTTCTGATCATTCACCCTGAAGATAAGTTGGTTTCATTAAAAGCAGAAACATGAAAGAAACATATTAGTGAAGGTTTGACAAACTCTGTCAAAGGAAAAAAAAGTTATGATATTATGAAATTTCAATTTTGTGACATCACATGTGAGGTACTCTCACTTACATACATACTGTATGTTGTGTACAGAATAATTCCATAAATTGCTCTTTTTCCTGTTTTTGACAAGCGAATGATTTCCTTTTTTATACAGGTATGAGTGTAGAAACATATTTCTAATGCACAGGTAGCAGGATGCATTTATCTTTTTTAGAAATGCACTTTTTCTAAAAAAAAAAAATTGTACACAACATACATTGGAGAGCACCTCGCATGTGATATCACAAAAATCAAAACTTTTAAAAGATCACAACTTTTTTTATCCTTTGTCAGATTTCATCAAACCTTCACTAATATGGTTCTCTTATGTGTCTCCTTTTATTGAAATCAACTTAATTTCAGGGTGAATTATCCCTTTGGTAGCTTGAGTTCATCACTATTCTCGTATTTTCATGAAACCAGGCACAAGTGAAGGATGTTAAAGGGTTACTAAATTAAAAAAATAAGTTCCAACTAATCTATGTAAAATTTTCCACTTAAAACAAATTTCACATTCGTTTGCCGCAATAAAGTCTCATTTTGACGAAAATTTGAAAAAACGCACGCCTCCAGTGACATGAGAAGTCAAAATGCCATAAATGCCAATGGCGTAAATAAAATAAGTTATTCACACCATTCAAACAATACGTTACCAATGGGAACCCCAAAGCTTGTCCGAGGTTTGTCCGAGTAGCAACAACTAATAAATTCAAAGTGCATTCCATCCATTGAATCTGAATGACAAGATACAGGTGAATGCAATAGCGCGTTAATACGCTGTTAGGGGGAAAGTTGTGAATACAATACGAAAATGGTCTATTGTTGACTTCCGTACAATCTATGGAATTTTGACTTCTCATACGTCACTGGAGGCGTGCGTTTTTTCAAATTTTTGTCAAAATGAGACTTTATTGCGGCAAACGAATGTGAAATTCGTTTTAGTAGATAATTTTATAGATAGATGGGAACTTATTTTTCTAATGTAGTAACCCTTTAAGCATACAAGAGAGAGCTAATTCAATATTATCCTTGACTGGAAAGCACATCAACACCAATGCAAATGGAGCAATTTGCTGGGAGGTTTGGTTGCAATTCATTTTACACCATGCATCCCTTCCTCCCTCAAAGATAAGCATCTCTCTACAAAAAGCCTTTGCCTCAAGCATTTCCATATAATGTTTCAGCGCTCTCTGGGCCAATATTAGGTTTCCACCATTTGTTAGAATATGTTACAAGAATATCTTTCCCCCATCAAAATGGTTGGAATACAAAGAAAACACTTTTGGTCAATTTGTCTGTGAAAGTGTGGAATTCATTTGACAGCTGGTAGTGTGAAGATGATCAGTCCATCTCTGAAAGAAACAGAAATGCATTTTCCCTTCTTATTGCTCTACAAAGAGGACTGCTTGGAAGAAAACTGCTATACAGGGAGACTATTTAAAACGTAATGGTCCACGTAATCCGAAGTAAATTTTCAGGTTGTAGTGTGGTATGAGGAAGCTCTCAAACAGTATTTGAAGAGCTCATTTGCAAAAGGAGTTAGATCCATTTTTCATCAAATTTGATTTGTTTTTGGTCTCAGTGTATAGATTTGAAGTAGCTCTATGAAGATGATACCGAAGAAAAGTTGAAATTCCCATTCAAAAGTGAATAAAAATGGCAAAGAAAAATCACTTCTTTTTCAAAATGGATTAGATCTATTTCAGTTGTTTGCAAAAGGGGCTAGATCCACTAAGGTAATTTTGGGGTGAAAATATTTTAAAAATATGAAGACAGGTAGATTTCTTTTATACCCAATTTTATGTTCACATGGTAGGGTAGTATATCATGACAATTTAGTTTCACAAGAATATTGCAATATTGGAGAATTAAAAAAATAAAATTTCTTAGAATGGTCTAAAGTGGATCTAACACCTTTTGCAAACAAGCTTTTCATGTGCTTCTATGGCTCATGATGTGTACACAACTTCATATTTCAAATCTGCAAAACGGATGCATGTTTGTATACAAGTCAACATTCATGGGGTCTGCGTGAATTGATTGATCACCTCTTGACTCTTTAAACTTGGCCCTCTCAGTACCAAATCATCAAAATTCTATATTGTTTGTACACATTTGTGGGTGCCATGGTAGTGAGAGGGTTTAAGAGGGGCTTGAGACAGGAAACGGGGCGTAGAGCCACCTTGAGTCCGGACTTCCCCTTCAGAGGGACGATAGCAGAGGGGGCCCCAACAGGCACCACACCCATTGCTAGGATCCTGTCAGTCATGACCAAACCCATGCCAAGGTCCAAACATCCCCTGGGCTGGCAAGGCTTATGTCTACAGAATACAGGGTACACATGTGTCAATACCAGGGGGAGTGTAGTCTGCACCAATCGTCCTGGGGGGTGTTCTTATGCTCAGAATGACTTAACGCACGACTGGCGACCCTTTCTTGTGCTAAATGAGATTCTCAATTACTTTGATTCCCATCAGCTTAAGTTCATGTTGTGTCTGACTACAAAGTTTCTGATTTGTCAAATTTGATTACCATTGCTGGAAATGAACTCCCACAATGCAAAAACAGGAACAAAGTGTGGTCTCTCATTTAGCACAAGAAAGGGTCACCAGTCGTGCGTTTAAGTCATTCTTACCTTTACAACAGCTTGGTGAAACACCCCCAGGTTAGCGTGCCTTCCCCTTACCTTCCAAAGGACATGTGTGAGGGTGATTGAGCCCCCACAATTCAAGAAAGTTCCCCCTGAAAATACCCAAAGCACCCTTCTTATACATGTAGGGTATACATGGAGATAATGTGTGGCATGTGTCAGTCAGTGTGTTTATTTCTCGGCTGTGGAAAGAAGCCCCAGCAAATTACTCTCCACCCTGGTACAAACACACATACACACACACACACACACACACACACACACACACACACACACACACACACACATGCACATACGCACATACACACATGTACACGGACAAAGACACATACACACACACACACACACACACACACAAACAGACAGACAGACACACATTGTACCATCTTTAGCCCACCCTGTGATTGTACCTGCATGTACTTCACTTACATCCAAATCATGGCCAGGCAATCAGTCAATGATTGGTTTTGAGTAAGGTCCTCCACAATATACTCAATTATGTGCTCGTATGTCAGAACATGATTGCTAATGTCATACTGTAGGTTGTAGTCTAATCTTACCAGGCACACTTACTGTACACCTCATACTCTGCATGGGTATTACGTTTCATCGCTTATAACTCACCTGAAAATTGTGGGTGTGTATGTTGTTGTTTGACACCGTAAACTGATTTTTTATTCTTTTCAAAAGATATTTTCTATTGTGAATAATTTTGTTTCATGATTGTGTCTATAACTTGCACTAAGTAGTCCTACATTTATGCACATGTTTATATTTAAAGATGCACATACATTCATATTCACCTCAGGGTCTAGTTTTCTTCTATAGACCTTTAAAAGTGATTTATATACATGTACATGCAGGAAGATCAAATCAGCCCAAACGTTTTATGAAGATATGAATAACTGCAGGGTCCATGGCTTTTTATGTCTCCAGTAGCCATTAAGTTTATGTTTATAATGAACATGTCATCATTTTAATGTGCATGCATTGATTCAGTACCCTAGGGTCTGCTGGGAAGTCTTGCCGTGTTATGTTCAATCGACTTGAAGAAAACAGGATGTGATGCCTCAATTGAGAAAGTCAATTTTGAGTGTTTTTGTCTGAAACGTGAGAACCAAATCTTTTGAAATTAGATAAACGTGTAAGTGGACTCCCTTTGGAAAGTTTGGATTCCCCGAGCAGCATTCAGTAACTATGCTTAACCCTTCTTGTGCCTGCTATACTGCTTCTCTACATGGTATTTGATTGGGGTGTATTGCTGTTGAAAACAACGCATCGTTGGCACGCAAAGAGTTAACCTCCATACATGCTCTTGATGTGGGCTTGGAA
>OZ022590.1:13371954-13434454 GCA_963669155.1 Arbacia lixula | reverse complement strand
CATCATGGTCTACCATGTTTGTAAAATTCAGTTGGTTTCTCAACTATTCAACAATTGCTTGAAACTCTGTGATTTAACCTGTGATTAAACCTTTCCATCCCATGCTCAGGGTACCAAGCTATGGATCATCATGGAGTACCATGTTTGTAAAATTCAGTTAACGAGTGTTGGTTTCTCAACTATTCAACAATTAATTGCTTGAAACTCTGTGATTTAACCTGTGATTAAATCTTTCCATCCCATGCTCAGGGTACCAAGCTATGGATCATCATGGTCTACCATGTTTGTAAAAATCAGTAAATGAGTGTTGGTTTCTCAAGTATTCAACAATTGCTTGAAACTCTGTGATTTAAGCTGTGATTAAACCTTTCCATCCCATGCTCAGGGTACTGAGCTATGGATCATCATGGAGTACCATGTTTGTAAAATTCAGTAAATGAGTGTTGGTTTCTCAAGTATTCAACAATTGCTTGAAACTCTGTGATTTAAGCTGTGATTAAACCTTTCCATCCCATGCTCAGGGTACCAAGCTATGGATCATCATGGAGTACCTGGGAGGGGGCTCAGCCCTAGACCTACTCAAGCCTGGGTCCATCGATGAGTTCCAAATCGCTACCATCCTCAAGGAGGTCATCAAGGGTCTGGATTACCTGCACTGTGAGAGGAAGATCCACAGAGATATCAAAGGTACCAATTTCAATTTCATTTCCATGGTATTTATTCATAGAAATTATAATTTTTGGCTAGCGAGCATACCTCTTGCAAGCCCATCTTTTACAGAGCCAAAAAATGGAAACCAGCTATTTCTACAAAAAAGATGGTATACTGGACCCTAAGGAAGACCAGTGGCATCACTTATTGACACCTCCTGTGAATTAGGATTATCCAGGTGCCTCTGGAATTTGTATGTTGTCATATTTAGTGTTACATGTATTAGTTTGATGATATTCAAATGAAAATGAATTCAGTGCAATACAATACAATGTTAAAAAGTGAATTAGATGGAGTAAACACACTTATTTCGCATAACAAATATGCAAATATTTCATATTTCTTATTCTATGTCCACCGCAGCTGCAAATGTGTTATTATCAGAGAGCGGGGCGGTCAAGCTGGCTGACTTTGGTGTCGCTGGTCAGCTGACGGAGACACAGATCAAGAGGAATACGTTCGTCGGGACGCCCTTCTGGATGGCACCAGAGGTCATCAAGCAGTCCGCCTACGACTCAAAAGTAAGTCAGCCCTCATCTTCCTCAAAGCACAAAACATCTTCCCTCATTCAGGAAAAAGGCCTTATTAGGGCAAAACTGATAACTATTTAGCTTTTAAATTGGCAACACTATTTTTTTTTTAAATGACATTTTTATGACGTAATGTAAATTCCGTTATATATAAATGACACATCAAAATCATTCAAGTTACAGCAAAAATCATGCCAATTTGAAGAACAAAAGGGGGATTTCAACCTTTTCAGCAAGTTGCCACTTTGAAGGTTTAGTGCCCATTTTTTGCCCTTTATTTTGCTTTGAAAAATCATTAAGAAGGTAATATCACTAAATGCCCCCAAAGGATTAATCTTGTGCAGAAATTTATGCTTTTTCACATGATGCATCTTTTACTAATTTTTAACAGTTGATATCAAAAGTTATAGCCCCAAACCACACATATTTGTGGTACTTGGTCCCGAATAGGTTACAACAAGGTAAACTTCTTTACCACAATACATTGATACACGAATATCACACAATACCACATGCAAATCAGCCCTTTCTATGCCAAGAACATTTTTTTTGTTCAAAACCGATCCTGATGATGTTTACTAGTCATATAGACATGGTATATTTTACTACTTCCCTCATGTCCTCTTGTGCCCTCATCACATATGACAAAGCTTATTGTAAAGTGAATATATTGTACTGGGAAGAAAAAAGCCTCCAAAAGGTAATCATGAGCAATCTTCTTGCCAATGGTCTTAAATTCATGAATTGTCTATTTTAGAAACTTGCTGAAAGCTATTTGCCCTCAAATGATCCACATTTGGAGTACTTAGTGATTAAATCACAAATTCTCAAGTGTTCGGGCCGAACATTTTGAGGATATGTGATTTGTGATTTAATTACTCCAAATGTGGATCATTTGAGGGCAAATAGCTTTCAGCAAGTTTCTAAAATGGACAATTCATGAATTTAAGACCATTGGCAAGAAGATTGCTCATTATTACCTTTTGGAGGCTTTTTGTCTTCCCAGTACAGTATATTCCCTTTAAAAATCTAAATGCGGACATGTTTTTGCTCCCGACACATGCACACACTGACCTGGTCATTAAGTAAATGACAGGCGTGTGTGTAGACTATGGCACTTCAGGAGAATAACCTTTGATATGTAGAGGTCAGTCTCCACGATCCTACAGATGGGATTTTACCATGATCATTTTTACCACAGAGTTTGGGAAACTCATAACCTGCAGTGATGAGATTTCTGAAATGTTGATGTGAATGTCAACATTTACAGGAACACAGTAATGAAGTTTGCATTTTGCAGCGTTTGCTTGGAATTGTGGGTAAAAAACATAGGATGACATCCAATCTTTCAAGCAGTGCAGGCTTAGTTAAGACACTGCAATCTAAACGTGTTTGGAAAAATGCCAGCCAGAGCAAACAAGAAAAATGCCGGTGCCACATTCAGATCTTCCGGATATGAAAAATTGAATAGAAAGAAGAGAATGCAATGGTAGGGATTTGATAAGATTATGTTTTTACAACCTGTTGGAATGTGAGTTTGGTCTGGAACAAATATGCGGCTGGTTTAAAGGTCAAGTTAGAGTAGCGTGGTCATGCACAGCCATACAATGTACATGGAAGTGATTGGGTGGTTTATATTTGTCTTTATATTTCATATCTTTATAGCTCAATGATGTAAGCGGGCAAAGGCTGTAGCCTATGTTGAATTTACATACACTACAGCTCAAAGGAATTGGCATAGGGAAAGGGAAAGGGAAGAAAGGGAAGGAGCCGCAGATTTAAACCGCGGTATATGTTGTCCAATTCAGCATGAATTATGATGTTTTTTAGGCTGAAGCATCTTGATTCATGCTGAACTGGACAAAATGTACCGCGGTTTAAAAACGCGGCTCCTTCCCTTTCTTCCCTTTCCCTTACCCTATGCCAATTCCTTTGAGCTGTAGTGTAGCTGTTTCGCCTAATCTGGCTAATTAAGACCTAAATAGCTAGCTATTTTGTGATCTGGCTAGCTATCCCGATCATGAAATAGCTAGCTACATCGAACTCATGAAGACGCCCCCTAGAGTCCGTACACATACATGGGTGGCCTATCGCAGGATAGAAACTGCACAAAAGTGTGCCCCGCCATACTTTGTTTACGTTCGTCGCCAGAAAGATATTCATACTCGCTCCTCTTGATCAAGTGTGGATGATATTGATTGCAAGTTAATAAGTTTACCATCTGCTTCCCCTCCATCGCCCACATGAAGTGCTGGGGGATATATGAGATGAAGGTGAAAAGGGGGGACGTGCACCAAACAAGTGACCAGAATAGAAGAGAGGGGTGTTCACACAGCCTTCCTTCAGTCTAGACTGGCTTCCAGGCTGTTGCAAATATTTTTTTAAATCTCAAGTGTATCTTTGGGTCTAGTACTGACAAGGATGATTTCATCTCTTTCCCTGTTTGTTGATTGGAAGAATTTAAACTAGAGACTGATTAAGGTGAATTTCACTTTTGTTCAACTTTTATTGCATTGTTTCATCAGACACCAGATTAGAAAATGTCAAAAGAATCGTGGAGCTTGGATTATAAATGCCCAACAGATGGAAGCCTCGTTCCCCCTCAAACAGTTTGTGGGATATAATAGGTACGTCTTCATTAGCCCGATCAGACGAAATAGCGAGCTATTTTGCTGATCCGGGGAACTAGCCTGAAGCTGCAATTGCGTCTTCATTAGCTCAAAACTCGAGATGCATAAATTATTCTGAGCTTCGCATATACCAGCAGTGTGCGACGGGAATAGGCCATGACCGCATGGCTTCGGTTGTGAGCTCGCATTCACGCACATATAAAAACCTATTACATAAGCAATGCCTTGTGGGCGCTGATGCATGCCGGGATCGAGAAATTTTCAGGCTAATGAAGACACTCCGAGCTAGCTTGAGCTAGGAGCTAGCTCCATGTAGCCCAAGATTTCTTGGGAAATTTTCTGGACCAAATAGCTCGCTATTTTGCCTGATCTGGCTTATGAAGACGCAAATAGCTAGCTATTTCGTGATCTGGCTAGCTAACCCAATCAGAACAAGCTCGCTATTTCGCCCACATCGGGCTAATGAAGACGCCCCTATGGATCTTATGGAATATGTATGAGGAAATTGAGGAATGCGCACTACAAACTATCGCTGAGCAAAAACGTGACTAAATAAAAACAAATGTGTGTTAACAATATCTCCCCTGTAGTCTTGTAAGCAATTATGGTGATTGAGGATATATGATATGACTTTGAACTTGGAGAGCAACTCATCAGACTGCAGGAAACTCTGCGAAATGATGTTGTCCCTGAGGGGAGTGTCCACACTGTCCATGTACATGTAAGTGGGGATATATTTAGCCTTTCTTCAAGACTGTTAGGACATTTCTAATCCAAACTGAGAAATAGTCTAGAACTTGTATGTTACTTCATCATGCTCCACTCGAGACGAGGCAGAGAAGAAATTGAGAATGATTCTAGTCTCCCCCTCCACTGAATAGTTGAGTTTTAATGTGCCTAACCGCCCGGAAACCAAGCTAAAATATGTCATGCCATTTGAAAAGGGGTATGCACTGCTTATGAAGGCATTCAAAATTTAAAAATGACACAGAGTCAAAAGGCATGTATTGATCGAAAGGTAGCACATTTGCAGATATAACCCAAATCATATAGTGGATCGTTCATGGTTTTGTGTAGGGTGTGATTGAGGGCGCAATAATGACGGTATCAATAACCCATCCATCATTTTAGTTGTGACATGCTCTGTAATTGATGTGCCGTCATGTGTTGTCAATAGGGAGCTTTTGTTTTGAAAACGCACGGACTCAAGAACGGTAATCCGATACCAAGATCAATCTGCGCATGCGCCATATCCCCCCCCCATCGCTGTTCGCATCGAGGAATCACGAATTTAGATTTTTAGTTCTCAATGAGTTGAGGGCAGCAGCCAATCAGCTCCCGTACAGATGATGTCAGTGCAAATCGCATGTGCGCCCGGGACAGAGGCCGGTCAGGGGGTGTGTCATCTGGGGTAAGATGATGTCACATGCACCGTCGCGCGCGTTCTCTGTCTTATTTTGCGAATACCACGGACTGACGACTCAAACAGATTGCTCACTGTTCTCTTTTTGTGATATTTGATCAATAGCATGTTTCAATCTGATAAAATGCACTGACACTTCTATTTCCTCAAGTTTCATGTGAATCAGAGGGAAAAATAAATGTTTTTCTGAGAGGGCTAGGTTTTCTAGCTGGGAGAGTCTCCCCCCCCCCACCCCCCCCCCCCCCCCCCCCCACTACAGGCCACAGGACAGTGTTAGGGTCCAGTTTCACACAAACAAGTGTGATGTCCAGCCTGCAAAAGCACAGTGCCAATTACACTCTGTGTAGCCTTCCCGCTATCAATTGCAAGGTCCAATGTAAATAATGCCCATGGACTGCATTCACACTATCCCTGATTATATACCATAATCACGATAACACTGCTATTATTACTGATGCACATTGTTCAGAAAGTATCAGCGAGCCTCTTAAAACACAGTGGATATATACACTGAAAAAGCCGTAATATTGCTGTGTTTTGGACAGCTGGACATTCCCACATTCCCGCTGGTGACGCGATGCACGAGGCGCAACATTTACGGCTATTTCGCAGACGCTGTTTATAACATTCGTTTAGTGCAACATTTCCGTATTATTACTAGGTGTTGACCCGCAGAATAGCTACAAAATAAACAGATAAAAAGGAGGAAACAAAAAACGCATTTTTGAGTGATTCCCATTCATATACCGAGCTGTCGATAATGCATCTGCAAAATTGCTGTAAATGTGTGCTTATTTTGCGGATAGGTAGTGTATTTTGCTTCTACTGTATATTGGTACGCCATACATTTCGCGAGGAAGGACTCCACAACAATTTTGCGATCGTGAAGTACTAGTAGTACATGTGCTTGAGCACATCGTATTCATAATTTTGTGTGTCGTTAAACTTGCGAAGAGTCCAGATTTGCGAAATTCGCGAAATTAAAAACCCGCAAAATATATGGCGTATACAGTATTTAGAGCATTTTATTTTTGGACAGGATATCCTTTCCTTTATTTTGTGAGTGAGAACACTCCCATATTGATATCTGACATACACCCGGAGCTCAGTATGTGGAGAGTCCTAGCCTGTCTCTCAAGGTGATAAACAGATATATTGCTGGTATATGTACGGATTTAAATGTCTTATCCATTACGCTCTTGAGTTAATCTTATACTCGTACTTTAAATTATTTGGTTCTGTTTCGAGAGTGGCTCTGGCAAACACAACACATACATACACACTACATTGTATTTGTGGCAACCAGTAGAATGTGAAAACTTGATGTTTCTCATAATAATGCAAAGTGTGGTAATATATGCTTATGTTATGATGTTAGACTTGATAGGGAGACATAGTCCATTGCAAATAAATGTGTATTTTTTCACACAAAAACTTGCATGTCCCTGTTACGGCAAAGGCGAGAACATTGATACATACATGTATACATGTAGCGAGTTTTAAGTACCAGGGCGGTCCACCACAAAGTAGAGAAACCGTGAGAATGGTGCAACTGGATTGCCATCGTGGCTAGCAGCATAAATGCACTTCCGCATGACTTGCACTACTTTTAATGTCATTTGAATGAATAACGAGTTGTGATTTTGTTGTGAAGTATCGCTCTCTTTGGGGCTTTTTCACACAATGTCAATTCTTTTTAAACGCAGACATACAGACACACCCATACACATATGCACAGACAAATCCTTAACCATTCACAACACAAGCGTAGAATGATTATTTTATGTACAATGGAGAAGAACTGGAAACTTGAGCAAAGAGCTTACATTCGAACAAAGATCAACAATATTTTGATCCATCAATCAATAGAACCATCCAGTTTCTGGCCCATTTGTCATTGGAAAGTGGAGCAGACCATTCAACTTGCCTTTGTCAGTTTAATGTCACTTTCAAGGCAGACTATTCAGGGGCCTTTGTTCCCTTAATATGCCGCCCCATTTTGCCCTCGTCAGATTTGTGAATGGCTATTGAGGCATGTACATGTATTTGTTTAATGGCAGTTGGTCAATGCGGCAGGCTTTGGAAGGAACGCCTCTCTAGTAAATAAAGCCTCGTGGTTAAAAACTGCAGATTATATTTTGAGAACACACCCATAAACAGCACTGCTCTCTTGGGGGGGGGGGGGGAACAGAACTTGATAGTAGTTTATAAGAAAAAAAATCCTTTGGACTTGTGGAAATTATGTGCATAAACATGAAGGACATAAGCGTTGAATATTTCATGAATGTAGAGCGTGTATACTCAGTGTTTGTAGAATGAAGGTATTGCTCTCAATGTGTAATCACTGCTATAAATAGATTCTGAGGAAGTACATGTATGTAGGTGTGGTTGCTTATTGTTTTCCTTATTACATGCACATGTAGGGTTTCTTTATGTTTGACATGTGCCTGTCACATGTCCTGTATATGAACATTATCATGAATGTCACAACAAGCTAACATACTTGTAGCATACACCCACGAAGCTACATGTACATGTACTTGTACTTGTATAGATAGCATTGGCTGTTTGCTGATCAGCTTCAGTTCAGTTCAGTTCAGTTTTATTCCAACGCAACTTTAAAAACAATCAACATTGATATACATACATCAAGAAAAAACATGACATAAATAGATTGAAACATAAACAGATTGAAACATTTATCAAACACAAATAAACAAAATTAAAGAAGCGTTGAGGAGTAGGCAGGAAGGCAATGCCTTATTTAAAGCCCACCCCTCAGGGAAATACTCCATCTAGAAATATACAAAAATACACACCCACGCGCATACACACATACACACACAGCTGACGTACATGACTTTCTCATATCATTATGCCATTTATTACATAGCCTATTATTACATGTATATTAATTATGTAAGCATCCGTGCACAATGTGCAGATCATTAATGTATGTTTTTTAAGCAATCTGTTCACATATTAAAGGAATGAGTGAGAGTAGATAGAACGAATGTTACAATGGAACAGAAAACTTGTCTATGCAAATGTTGGGCTTATTACTTCTATCCTTTACCTAAGGAATCAAGCATTGCTGATAGATAACTTACGATTGGTGCATTTGGGTAAATTCTGTATTTAATAATTAAGTATTATGTAAACATAACATGTGCATACATGTATTGTAGTGATTCTTGTGATGTCAACAGAAACGGCTTGGGAATGTCCATGTAAAGACATACATGTACCTAGCAGTATATTGAGACAGTTTTTAATTATTGCTGGAGTTAAGCCTTCTGCAAACATTTTATGATTAAAGCAGGTAGCCTTACAATGTCATACAGTATACCTGCATATTGTATGATTTGTTATCAGGAATTCATTGAAAATACAGCTTAATGACTTTCCCCTCTTGTGTAATGAAAATATGTTTTGTTTTCCTAATGCAAACATTGTTAGTCTGGACTGAAGGAAATACAGGCACCTGCATTTATTTTTACTATTGACCATGAAGTGTGGGACATTATGAAGTCAGTCAAAAAATGGTTTACTTAATGACTTTGTCCTCTAATGACAGCATATATTTGTTTTTATCATTTAAACAATCTGGGCCCCATATCACAAAGGGTTAGCTGGTTATTGATTGCAAAGTTGCTATTTATTGCAACTCACCATCACAATCCATCACTGCTATCTATTGCAAGTCCAAGCCTATGTATGATTTTGCAATCAATCGTATAGTTACGATAGATCCACACAAGCTACGATCAATATCAATGGCGAGTTACGATCATTATTGATCTTACATTCTATATGATACAGACTTACGATCATACGATCGATCATAACTCTTTATGATGTGGGTCCCTGGACTGAGAGAGTATCCAGAATACCTGCATTTCTTGTAATCATTGATCGTGAATCCCGAGACATTATGAAGTCTGCAAAAGAGTGGTTTGATTTTACATACATGTATGTCCGTTGATGACATTGTATCGTTTTCATCCATTTAAAGGCTGGGTGTTCCATTCGCAAATGTCATGAAACTGGGAAGGAATCAGCAGTATACACTGTACCCTGATGATAGCGTGTATGACATTTCACAGTCAAGGCTTCACAAACGTTCTCAGGAAAAGTGAAAAACTATCCTTATGTTTGAAACGCTTCCGACCATAGTTTACATTCAGAATCGTATTGTCCCTGTCACCGTGTGATGCTCCCATTGCGCCCATTGAGAACGTGCAGACCAGATCGGACCAGTGATGGGTGGTCTCTGGTCTCTAGAGGTGCGTCTTCATTAGCCTGATCAGACGAAATAGCGAGCTATTTTTCTGATCCGGGGAACTAGCCTGAAGTTGCAATCGCGTCTTCATTAGCTCGAAACTCGAGATACGTAAGCTCGAGCTCGGGTTGCATAAATTATCCCGAGTTTCGCACATACATGTACCAGCAGTGTGCGACAGGAATAGGCCATGACCGCATGGCTTCGGTTGTGAGCTCGCATTCACACCTGTGTAAAAACCTATTACGTAAACAATGCCTCATGGGCGCTGATGCATGCCGGGATCGAGAAATTTTCAGGCTAATGAAGACGCTCCGAACTAGCTCGAGCTATTTCGCGAACTAGCTCGAGCTCCAACTAGCCAAAGATTTCTTGGGAAATTTTCTCGACCAAATAGCTCGCTATTTTGCCTGATCTGGCTAATGAAGATGCAAATAGCTAGCTATTTCGTGATCTGGCTAGCTAACCCGATCAGAACAAGCTCGCTATTTTGCCCAGCTCGAGCTAATGAAGACGCCCCTTAGGTTTCAGACTACCCTCCCAAACCCTCCTCATAATCTAGCGATGGCTATAATTTTGCTTAAAGTCAGTTTCCAGCTCTATGATTGAGAGGGAAGTTCTGATACAGTAACCTCTTCCATTTTCCATATTTTTTTTTACAAAAAAGGGACACCTTGTCTTTAAACCTCAATCATTCAATATTATACAGTCTGGGACAATGTGAATTGAAATATTGCTATTAGTAGCAAATGTTTATTTAGATACTGCACACAATTTGTAGTAAATAGTGGCAGTACCTGTATAATACCTGTAGAGGTACCTGCTATCTCTCTCCCATCCAACTTAATGATATCTGTACCATGTTCATACTATATTACCTCTCTTATTATCTCTCTTCGAGGCTGACATGTGGTTATTGAGCATCACAGCCATCGACTTGACAAAGGGGAATCCCCTAACTCAGACCTCCCATCCCTCTCCCTTCCAACTTATTGTGACCTCTACAAAATCCATACTAAATCATCTCTCTTGTGATCCCTCCTCTAGGCTGACATGTGGTCATTGGGCATCACAGCCATAGAGCTGGCAAAGGGGGACATCTTAAATCAGACCCATCTCGTCCGTTATCCAGCTACATGTACATGAGATCCCTACCATATCCATACTAAATCATCTCTCTTGTGATCTCTCCTGTAGGCTGACATGAGGTCATTGGGCATCACAGCCATAGAGCTGGCAAGGGGGACATCTTAAATCAGACCCATCTCGTCCGTTATCCAGCTACATGCACATGAGATCCCTACCATATCCATACTAAATCATCTCTCTTGTGATCTCTCCTGTAGGCTGACATGTGGTCATTGGGCATCACAGCCATAGAGCTGGCAAAGGGGGACATCTTAAATCAGACCCATCTCTTCCGTTATCCAGCTACATGTACATGAGATCTCTACCATATCCATACTAAATCATCTCTCTTGTGATCTCTCCTGTAGGCTGACATGTGGTCATTGGGCATCACAGCCATAGAGCTGGCAAAGGGGGACATCTTAAATCAGACCCATCTCTTCCGTTATCCAGCTACATGTACATGAGATCTCTACCATATCCATACTAAATCATCTCTCTTGTGATCTCTCCTGTAGGCTGACATGTGGTCATTGGGCATCACAGCCATAGAGCTGGCAAAGGGGGAACCCCCAAACTCAGACCTGCATCCCATGAGGGTCCTCTTCCTCATCCCCAAGAACAACCCACCCAAGCTGGAAGGCAGCTACTCCAAGAACTTCAAAGAGTTTGTCGAACTCTGTCTCAACAAAGACCCCAGACATGTAAGTACTCAAGTGGAGAGGAGGTGGTAGTAGTAGTAGTAGTAGTAGTAGTAGTAGTAGTAGTAGTAGTAGTAGTAGCAGTAGTAGTATAGTAGTAGTAGTAGTAGTAGTAGTAGTAGTAGTAGTAGTAGTAGTAGTAGTAGTAGTAGTAGTAGTAGTAGTAATAGTAATAGTAAGGTGTAGTAGTAGACGTGGAAATGCTAGAAGTAGTTGAAGTACTATTATTTGAAAAATCACACTATTCTGCTAACTTTAGTCTCCCTTAAAAGATATATGTTTTTGAAGTGGTTTCAATTAAAAAAGATTGTTAGATTACCCGCTAGACATGGAAGTGTGTTTATGAGATCATCCCTATTTGAAAAGATGAAGAATACTTCATGTGTGTGTGAAATTAAAATGTCAATGTCCTTTGGTGGAAAAAAAATTAAAAAGAATATTTTAGATAAAGATGGCCTTGAAATATGGCCATTAGTTCTTTACCACTTTTCCATTTACCTTTAAATTATCTTTCTTGTGAATCTGTATTGTGAAGCAAATCAACAAAGTCTGTATTTGATGAAAGAGCAAATGCATCGTTGTTACACATTGTACTACCAATTTGTAATTCCCTGAGCAATTTGGTTTGTATCACGAATCATGAAAGTTTTTATATTGAATAAACCAAGCTTGAATTGAACTGACTTGAATTGCTTCCCATCATGCCCTCTGCAGCGGCCGACAGCGAAGGAAGCCCTGAAGCACCGGTTCATCAAGCAAGCCAAGAAAACCTCCTACCTCTCTGAGCTCATCGAGCGCTACAAGAGATGGAAGGCAGAGGGCAACGACTCACCAGACTCTGACCCAGATGACCATGACTACCCGGCGTGAGTGGTTTCTACCAATACCAGAATGAACTATTATATCCCTTCTATGAATATTCATGAGTATTCTAGGAACGTGATTGGTCAATTGATGGTCGAAGAGCTCCGGATATTTTTCACTATTTTTTCCTGGGGAGAACTGCGCATGCTCTATTTACTATTTTCTTCCTTGGGACTACTGCGCATGCTCTCTACCTGAGCGCGCGTAAATAAATGCGCGCATGAATGCAGTGCGCAGTGTGTTGTGCATTTACCTGGGATGAACCGATATCGAGACAGAGAAAAAAAAAAGGCGACATACAACCACATGGTGTTACCGAAAGTTTTACTATTTTCTAAATATTATTTATGAGTTATTGTTTTACAAAAGGGATATAAAACAAATATACCAAGCATTGAGTTTGTAAGTATAGTGAAAATTATCCATCTTCGGAGGGACTGGCATAAGTTACTATTTTTTCCTCGGGGGCTTCGCCCCTCGGAAAAAATAGTTCTATGCCACTCCCTCCTCAGATAGATAATTTCCACTATACAATCTCACAGCTTGGTATATTTGTATAATACCCTTTTTACATTGTGTTTTCGTAGCACCGTACTTTACTTAACTCTGTACTATTTTCGAGGCTTTTTACAATGGCATTTTTAACCCCATACTATTTTCTTAAACCTGGCTAAGGAAATCCACGATATGCACATTCAAAACCGTTAGCCCTGGACTTTCTCGATAGCTTATGAATATTTATGAGTGTATGTCTTGCACATGTGCTCTTTACCACTCCGCATCAAGGTCACTCGCCCGTCTGGCATTATCTAATTGGTCACTGCATTCCCACCTTGCGAGCTTAGCATCGCTTTTCCTAAGCCCCAGACTATTTTTCGTTTCTGTATACACTGGAGCAGATTTTCATCAAACCTTCCCTTTATACCTTTCTTTTATGTGTCTGCTTTTATTAAAGGGCATATACTGTACTGGGAAGCCAAAAAAGCCTTAAAAATGTAATTGTCAGCAATCTTCTTGCCAATGGTCTTAAATTCATGTATTGTCCGTTTTAGAAGCTTGCTGAACGTTATTTGCCCTCAAATGATCCACATATGGAGTAAGTAATGATTAATGATTAAATCCTCAAATGTTCGGGCCGAACATTTTGGGAATTTGTGATTTAATCACTCATTAATCCAAATGTAGATCATTTGAGGGCAAATAACTTTCAGCAAGCTTCTAAAATCCACAATACATGAATTTAAGACCATTGGCAAGAAGATTGCTAACAATTACATTTTGAAGGCTTTTTTGCCTTCCCATTACAGCATATGCCCTTTAAAACAAAGTTATTTTCAGGGTGAACTATCCCTTTAAAGGAAGATGTGATGATGAGTAATAACACCCCTGCCATAATTAGTCATGCGATTCATCGCTAGAAACAAGGAAAGAGAAAGCCGACAATTGAAAGTGAGAGTGGGATGGGATTCTTTGACTTTTATGACAGCCACAGGCAGTGTCAATTTTTACTTCCATTGTTAGAAGCATGATAGAAGAGAGATGTCAAGAGAATGTTATTGGGATCATGTTATGATCAACAAAACCTGGGGACATGGAGACCAAGATCCTGTTTTCAAATTCTTCAGCAGAGAATAATTCTGTTTTGCGGCTTATGTTACGATAAACAATAAAGCATTCGACCACATGGAAACCAAAATCCTGATTTCTGATTCTTGTACCATAAAGGTATTCTTTGAATTGCTTGCATATATTTCCCCATGGCAGTTACTGCTTGCTGTAGTTCATGTGATGTAATTGTGATGTCACAAAATATGTAGTAACATATCAGCCACTTCTTGACGTTAAAAATCATTAAGTTTTTGTTGAGGGACATACATAATGCATACATAGACGAGAGGCAAATGAAAGTGAAGTGTTACAACATTTTAAACTCTGGGAACACATATTGTAAAATATAGTTATATTTGATGATAGAAAGGCCATTGGCTACATTGTGTATCTGGATTTAAGGTATGAATTAAGCTGAGATTTTCTACAAAGTGGTATAACACAAGTAAGTTTGTGGTAGAACCACTAAACAAGGCACTTACAGGTAGGCTTAAGGGAATGGTCCCATTTGACATCAACAAACAATAGGTTATATATTTACCCATATATAACTAAGCCTTGATTGAAACATTATTGGTTTACTTCACATCTGTCAGGCAATGGGTGTGAGGGAGCTCAACAAAACATAAAATCATTTCGTTATTAAATAAAATAGTTTTCACTTTCTACCAATTTGACCTTAAACATCTTAATTATCTTTTTTCTTTGTTATATGTTTTCTTGTTTCATAAGTTCTATTGTTATATGAATATTGTTATTACATACTGTCAAATAGGTTATTTTGTAACTGAAGGTAATCATCATAGATAAGCATATTGCCAAATATTATTTCTTTATGATTTCCTCCACTTCATTATTTGCTGTACACAGAATATGAAATGACAATTTTTAAAATCTTGTATGATGTTATTTGTGGAAAAATAAAAATGAAGAATGAAAATTAACTAAACTGAAATATTTTTTCTGCAACCCTGATAGTGCAAATCCGAGCATTGAAGACTGGGATTACGAGACTATCAAAGGCTCACGGTACATTCCTCACGAGCCTCCATCAGAACCCATCCCCATGAGACAACCCAAGTCTGAGTCCATCCAGGCACTCCTCTCACCCATCCTTAGAGATGTAAGTATTCTTGTTCTTTTTCTCCTTTTTCTCCTCCTCCTCCTCCCTCCTCCCTCCTCCACCTCCTCCTCCTCCTCCACATCCTCCCTCCTCCCTCCTTCCTCCTCCCTCCTCCCTCCTCCCTCCTTCCTCTTTCTTCTTTCCTCCTCCTCCTCCTCCTCCTCCTCCTCCTCCTCATCCTCCTGCTCACTTCCTCCTCATCCTCTTCCACCTCCTCCCTCCTTCCTCCTCCCTCCTCCCTCCTCCCTCCTCCCTCCTCCCTCCTCCCTCCTCCATTCTCCCTCCTCCCTCCTTCCTCTTTCTTCCTCCTCCTCCCTCCTCCCTCCTCCCTCCTCCTTCCTCCTCCACCTCCCTCCTCCCTCCTCCCTCCCTTCTCCCTTCTCCTCCCTTCTCCTCCTCCCTCCTCCCTCCTCCCTCCTCCCTCCTCCCTCCTCCCTCCTCCCTCCTCCCTCCTCCCTCCTCCCTCCTCCTTGTCCTCCTCCTCCTCGTCCTCCACCTCCTCCTTCCTCATTGATCTATTACAGATACATCCATTACCCAATTTATGGTGTCGTTCTTCTTTATCTAAGTTCTAATGACCCTTATTATTGTTATCTTATTTTTATCATCTTCCTTCTCTTCCTGCTATCTTGTTCTATTTTTCTTCATCTTAGTTCTATCAATACCTCATTTGTAAACTTGTTTTTTTTTTGCAGTTGAAAAAGAAGAACGACGGCTTATCAGGGGCAATTGATGAGCTGCAAAACAGCTTTGACATAGCAGAAGAGTCCAGTCCAGGGATCTGTGATAGATTAGTCAGGCAGATAGTCACAAGAGTAGAAAGGTAAGAGGGAATACCAAAGCACCAAAGTGTTAGTCTATTATGAACTGTAGCATGTTTGTTACATTCTTCTCATACTGGTGTAAAAATTTAAGGACAAGCCCAGACATTCACCACCTGCTTTGGAAGCCAAACTGTTGAAATTATGTCAGAGAATGATAAGAGACCTGTGTTAGCTCCAAAACATTCAGGGTAATATAGCCATATTTTCCAGCACATGTTCTTGTTGCAGGATTTTGATTGTGGCAAAATATCAATGTTGTAAATCAAATCAATTTGGTATTGCACTTGGAATATATATTTATCAAGACGAAAACAAATATTATGAATTAAATTATTTTGTCAATATTAAAATCTAAAATGATGATTATAAGGAGAAATGAAGATATAGATTAATCAGTTTGTAAAATGTCAACAGTATTTTTGGCCTACTCATCACCATCTCATCAATTTGTCTTCTGTGTCTTCTTGACCTGCAGACCACCTACGCCTTCAACGGGGCAGCATTAACCTCTCCGCTCCCAGCACAACAACGCAGCTCTCCCCTCCTAGTCGCACCGCAACCAGATTCTTCTCTCCAGTGGTTGTCACCAGGCAAAATGAAAGGCTTGCGCTGTCTGCCCCCTCCCCCCTGCCCCCCCCCCCCTCCTCCTCAACGGAGCCATGAGTGTTAGTCATCAGATTCTTCACCTCACTGGGTTGTAACTTTCTCTGCAGACTTTCTTTCACCACTAGCCAGGACTAGATCTATGCCATCACCGCGCATGAAGTGCTCGTTTCCGCAGACAGAATGAAAATAAAAGCAACTGTCAAATCGACGATGAAGATGGCAACTTATACGTAGACCCCGCCAACATGTGGGTAGTTAACGAGAAGTGATGTGGATAGTGTGTGTAGCCGTAATGTGGCTGACCAGTGGTATACCGATTGTGTGTCGGAGCCGAGTCCACCTCATGATACAGGCGGGACTGTTGAGATAGCAGTGTGCAGCGGGATAAGTCACGGGTGGAAGGAATATTTTGAATCGTCCATGGGAGGATCGCAATTCTTTGACGATGATAATCCGACTTTGCGGAAAAACTACCATACGAGAATGCGATGTGTGACATAATGGCCATCTCCTATCGGTCAAGAATAAATGGCAGATTGAAGAGAAAGTTTGGAGCTGTTCCACCAAGGTGTCATCTGTCGCAATAGATGATCCCAGTGGCGACGACGGTGATGTCACCTACCTGAGATGCACAGAGAGCGTGAGGAGCTGTGGTGTGTTCAAGCAGGGATGGTTGACCAACAGCGTTATACCTTATCATCTACCACTGCAAGGAGAATGGGGGATGGGGATGTGATGTTGCCATGGAAACTAAACGAATCCTGCTTTATTTCATCCTTGAATCATAGAATCAAAATGGCAAAATTAAGAGTAACCAGAGATGGCTCATAACTTGGTTGTGAAATTGCTCCATTGGAACATATTCTTTTCCACATTATATACTCCCACCTCATTCATTTTTCAGTGGGAAAAATGGAAATAATCCACACAAAAGAAAATTAGTATCAAAAGAAATAAACCCTTTTAAAAAGAGTTTTCTACGAGTGTCGGCCTTCATATCGCAAAGAAAAAGACGAAGTGATAAGCAGTGGAAGAAAGCTTTCCCAGACAGTGGATGGATACAGCCTAGTGTTTCAATTTAAATCAATTCCCACAAGGCTCACAATCACTGATCCCCATGGAGTTTAAAAAGAAATGGGACTTTCCCCCCATGGTCTTGTGGGTGTGCTTTCTGGAGAGTAGAGGTTCCCCATGAAGCTAGCAGGTAGATTTGAATGTGAAGTTCACATGCAGGGTTGGAGGAGCAGGTGTGAATAGGCCCATCGACTCTGCAGCATTGTATGGCCTATTAGTATAAACAGAATGAAGGCCCTTTCACACCGATAGTTTGCTCATGTATTTTGTACATCATTTTCTATGGCTGTGTGCTGACAAAGCACGGTGCGAAATCCCCTCCGTTTGCCTCCCGGCTTTTGGAACTCGGTTCAGAGCAGGTACTCGCCATCCTATCGCAGTTTTGTACAGAGTGTGCGACGTTTGCGCTCATTGCTGATTGATACAATCTCTTTGTGAGTTTTTGTTTAGGGGATTGAACGATATTTTGTAGTTCGAACATTTGCGACAAGTGATACGATGTAGATAGGGCAGACTTTGGCTTCCAGACACTAGCTGTAGATTCTGTCGGTTCCTGAATTTCTTTCTTTCTCTTGCTTAGTTTTCTCCTTTTTGTAGATTCAAGAGACAAAGTTTTCTGTGTATCCATCTGTGGTGTATGCATATCGTGAGAGTATGGCTGTGGTATATATGGTTGTATTTATTCATTGCGCTCGTCAGATTCATAGATTGTAGACCCAATCAATCATTTATGTTTTTTACTTAAATTGTTGATTTTTTTTTATGTGTTTTTTGCATGTTTCCTGCTCAGATGCAATAATCGCTCCACATCCCAAACGGAGCTTGTGACTTCATAACTTCAGCCTGATGGTGTGATGTGGCTTATCACAGGCAAACCCATTGCCATGGGGCAGAGAGAAAGAGTTAACTTCCAGTGCGCCATTGAGGCAATGTTGCACTGGTGATACACACCATTCCCATAGGGCAGTATAGAGTCTGGGAGAGAAAGAGTTTACTTCCAATGCGACATTGAGGCAATGTTGCACTGGTGTTGCACATCATTCCCATAGGGCAGTATGGAGTATGGGAAAGAAAGAGTTTACTTCCAATGCGACATTGAGGCAATGTTGCACTGGTGTTCCACATCATTTCCATAGGGCAGTATGGAGTATGGGAGAGAAAGAGTTAACTTCCAATGCGACATTGAGGCAATGTTGCACTGGTGTTGCACACCATTCCCATAGGGCAGTATGGAGTATGGGAGAGAAAGAGTTCACTACCAATGCGACATTGAGGCAATGTTGCACTGGTGATACACACCATTCCCATAGGGCAGTATGGAGTATGGGAAAGAAAGAGTTAACTCCCAATGTGCCATTGAGGCAATGTTGCACTGGTGTTGCACATCATTTCCATAGGGCAGTATGGAGTATGGGAGAGAAAGAGTTAACTTCCAATGCGACATTGAGGCAATGTTGCACTGGTGTTCCACATCATTTCCATAGGGCAGTATGGAGTATGGGAGGGAAAGAGTTAACTTCCAATGCGACATTGAGGCAATGTTGCACTGGTAATACACACCATTCCTATAGGGCAGTATGGAGTATGGGAGAGAAAGAGTTAACTTCCAATCCGCCATTGAGCCAATGTTGCACTGGTGTTGCACATCATTTCCATAGGGCAGTATGGAGTATGGGAGAGAAAGAGTTAACTCCCAATGCGCCATTGAGGCAATGTTGCACTAGTGTTGCACACCATTCCCATAGGGCAGTATGGAGTATGGGAGAGAAAGAGTTCACTTCCAATGCGACATTGAGGCAATGTTGCACTGGTGATACACACCATTCCCATAGGGCAGTGTAGAGTCTGGCAGAGAAGGAATTTAAGACTGAAAGATGCTTGAGCCATGTCATACTGCTTGCTGTGCTGGAGGTCGTTACACCAGGGTTGTTCTTTCTGTGGGTTCTCCATATTTGTATGTATACAAAAACAAGAACCGCCCTTGCAAAAAGTACCTATTATCTCTATTATCGTTCACTCTCAACTGTTTGAGTTTGAGTGATCTTGCAGTGGCACAGTATATCCACTGCAGACCTTGGGTTTATCGAAGTGCGGATGGTACTCCTCAGCCCTAGAGGGCAGTATTTATAGTTGATGCATCAGTGTCTTAATAATTTACCCATCTAGGGTTGCATATACCCAAGTTTGAACAATGAAGTAAATAAACTAAACTATATTTTTACTGCACATTTCAACATGAATAATGTCACCCACTTTTGTAACGCTATCTGTAATACTCTCAGTTTGAGTCTCGTTATTCCGTGAGGATTATGAAGACTCTTTCATATTTGCATTGCGAAGGGAACCACAAGCATGTACTGTAGATGTCACCAATGAATTTTGATTTTTGATTTGACCTTCAACCTTCAACCATGTAAATGACAGACGGAGGCTTCGATAATCTCTGAAGGAACCCTTGTCAGATGAAGAATATTGCAATAATGAGTAAAATGTACATGTACTAAATGCTAATTTATGTACCCACTTCCAGAAGTTCTTCAGATCTACCAAACACATGACACTAGCTAGTGTAACAATTACATAAATGAAAACTTGTGTGTATATAATATTTCATCGAATTGGGACCGTTAGGAGCACTTTTATACCAAAGTGAGTCATTTCATTGTTATTATTATTATCGTTATTATCCCCTTGGGCTTTTTGGAGGAGAAGCCATTTTCAAGTTTGTACTTGCAAGATACACTATGTACCATACTTCAAAGTCAAGCATGTCTACTGAGAGAATTGTCCATAATGACCACCTGTCTGCAATAACCGCTCAACTTTAGTCCTTTCAGAGTGATTTTAACGTCATGGTGATAACCCATACTAATACCATATATAGTTTGGCTGCAACGTCTTCAAAGAAACTGGAGTGTGTAATTTTAAAGATTGAAACCCTGAGATTCTGTACATGAATTCTGTGAAGCTTTTAATTGGAATGGAGGATATCAGAGTTGGAAATAAAAACTTCCCAACATATTCACCTTTTTCAGTCCACAAAGCACAAGTGAATAGTTCCATACTTGTAGAAATACGGTTCTCATAAGTATTTATTTGGCCCGTATCTTGGATAGTATGCATCTATTTCTTTTCAGATTTTGTTTCACTTTACATCATGACTACATGAAAGGAGGTGGCTTTGGTGGAAAGAGTGATAATGTATCTTGCAAATATCAGACCAGGGCCCCGTTGCATAAAACTAACCATTAGTGTTTAATGGTAACTCTGCCATCAATGGTAACTACCATGGTTAACATACCTTGACAGCCAATCAAATGCTATCAATGGTAGGCTTTATGCAACAGGACCCATGAAGGACATGGTTTGTGTGAAACTTCTCATGAAGCTGTGGATCAGTGGAAAGAAGTTATCAAGTACAAAAAAAGCAGCATTATCTTTGATGTAAATACATATGAGAAGATTTTCTTTTGTTATTTTCGGTATACATATCATGGCTTTATGTAGGAAGCAGACCAATGTGACAGCTGTTTTAGCCACGATTTTTTTTTTTTTAGGAGTCTGACTCACCGAGTGTGTTTGCATGTGCATGGTTTTACGTGGCGATGGATTTCATTTGGGGAGTTCTATTTCGATAACTGAAGGGTTGTATCACGAAGAGTTCAGACCGAAAACAGAAGAATTCTGGCTATTAGTTGTTTCAAAAGATATAAGAATTGTTGTTTTGCATATGTTTTGTTGTTGGGAAATATATAATTTTTTTATTATAAAGAATGTCCTTGCTTTCACTTGTAATATTTCATCAAGTATTCTTCAAAATAATAGTACAAAAAAAAATGCCCTTTTCTGTATATTTATTGATATGTCCTTAACCTTAGAGACGGTTCAGACGTATTTGGCTGGGGTGTTAAAAAAAATAAGTAATTTATTGGTACACGGTCAATTCTGAAAACAAGGATATATTAGAAATTATTCATAGTCAAGTGTGTCATATTATTTGTTAGTTTCACTTCATATAGAGAGTTACCTACACAGGATATCCTATGCTTCTTATACAAGTTGTTCTATCTGATGATTTTTTTTTTGCTCACCCTCATCCTTTGGTATGTTCTCTTGTAAGTTGTATGCAAATCAGTTTGTACATTTCTAATTTGAGTGAGAGATATGAGAAGCTTATTTTGTACCGAGTAATTTTTATCATATTTATCTACAGATAATGTTGATATTTTGATATGTATTTCATTCAGTAGTAGTAACTCAGACCTGACGGACTTTGTTTGTAATGGACGATTCGGACTTACCTTACATGAAGGATAAGACAATGTTCATATATTATTAGTCTATCTATCACGTTTTGTCAGATCTGTGGTGGAATAAGAAATATTTTTTTGCAACGAGTTTGAGAGACATTCTTTTTGCTGTTACTTCATCTTCTGATAATAACTGATGCGAGATAGCATTTACTGCAGATCAATTGATTGCAGTAATGCATTTGTGTGTTTCTTGGAATGTCAAACCAAGGTATTTCTGTTCTTCTTTCATACAAAAAAAATACATGTGATAACTCAATCTTGACTTTGGTATACATTGTCCAATTTCTTAAGTATTTAACTCAAGGATGGATAATGTTATACTGTTGCAAATAATAATTATCAAATAGCTTGATTAACCCAATATATATAGTAGTTTAATAGTAAAGTAGCAAGAAATCACTTTATATTTTCTTTATTTTGCCAATTCATTTATGATTTATTTAGCAGGATGGTCTTATGATCTATATACAGACTTATAATCAGTAAAGGAGTTTGTGTTTTTTGTTTCATGTTACAGGGGTAACATTATCACATGAAGTTGGTCACAGTTTAATCTTTATTGAAATGATTATCAAGTAGGGTCTACAAACCCCAAAATATCATAAAATACCCCCAAATGTCCATCTGGATGAAAATACCGGTGATCAAATTATTCTGTAATAAATTATTACCCGATACTCCTTTTGTTTTCATGTAAATGTACATGTATGAGTTTAATCAAGGAGGTAGAGGAAACAGTACAATGTTACTTACCCTTGGTTTTGCATCTCTGCAAACTTGAGTATCATCTTGGTATAATTAATCAACTTTTCAATTAAGTCATAATCTGATATTCATTTTGCAGAATGTCCCTCTGAACAATCACTCTGAAACATCCACTTTTTATCCCAGAGTAGATTTGCCATCTCGGAGACACTGTGTCAAATTGAGTTTTTGTGTGACTAATACTTTGTCATCTTGACTTTGTAATACTTGTCATAAAAACAGAAAAATCAGTATTTTCCTTTTTATTGATTTCCGTTTCCCCCCAATGTGTTCTTGCACATTTCTGAAAAGATGTAGTCAAAGGAAAACCATTGTAATTATTTTTGTCAAGAATGGTTATGTACAAATGAAAGAACTGACAATGAAAAAAAAAGTGAGTATCTGTCTTTGCTTTCTTGTTGTGGAAATGCGTCTGCGGTTGCTTCCGTTTGTGTGTGCTGAATATCATGCACTTTCTCGCTTAAAGAATTTAGTAGTAGTAGTATTATAATATCGTATTTTATTTTAATTAGCGATCGCAGTACATGATCTGAATCACTGTGGCTTACAAAAGTTCAAACTAGATTCCATAATTGATGAACAACTATATAGCAAACATATTAATTGAATGAAATGCCGGAGAAGAAAAATTATTCGAATTTTCAGTCATAGACCTTTATCAAGAATGAATGACTGAACAATTTACACAAAAACATGATTGCGTACAACGAGCGTATTTTGAACTGAAACTAGGGGCGCTTATTACATATTGTTACGTCGTACAAGATAGACTCATAGGTAGACTCATTAATGAGTCTACCGCCTAATTTTGATTTATTATTTTCATTTTTTTGTGCAGGAACTTTACATCATGACGATCTGTGGATTTTACTCTCTAATTTGGTTTACTAAACTTTACGCCTATTTTGTACTACGTAACAATATGTAATAAGCGCCCCTAGTTTCAATTCAAAATATGCTCGTTATACGCAATCATGTTTTTGTGTAAATTGTTCAGTCATTCATTCTTGATGAAGGTCTATGACCGAAAATTTGAATAATTTTTCTTCTCCGGCGTTTCATTCAATTTGTTTGTCTTCACCTAGTAATCAGCGCCATCGCAACCTTTATTCTTCTTATACATATATATATATATATATATATAAAAACACAAAAATGATACTGAAAACAAGATGAGGAAAAACAAAGAGGAGAAACACAGAAACAGGAGGAGAATACATTGAGATGAGAAGACTGATAAAAGAAAGGTACAGTATACCACGTGGATGTACCATGGTAAGACAGATAAGTGTATATACATTGTGATGAAATCATTTTTAAACAAAATCTTCAGTAAATCATATAAATACCCAAAATAAAATATACAGTTGTACAGTTGTACAAGCAATGCTCTATCAGTGCATTTTAAAACAATTTAGTTCAACTTGCTGGCATAATTTTTAAGAACACATGTAAAACCCTCTATCTAATATGTGTCATGAAACACAGATTACATATCTGATCAGATCAAGTAATGCAAGTAATATCAGTGTTGTAATAGAGCCCTTTATGAGCCGAGTGTGGGGCAGCAATGAACTATACCTTGGCCTGTATTCAATTCCACACTTAAAGCAGAAATCTAAGTATTTTATTGTTATTTAGCTGAGGTAAAATACTTGGCCAAAATCAGTGTTCAATATTATATGAGCAATAGCTAAGTATTTTTACTCATTGTAGATACGCGTTTAGAAACGCTTACTCTAAATTTGGAAAGACGCATCCAAGTGGCTAAGTATTTTGGCTTATTGAGCTTTAAGTAAAATGTCTTCCTGGCAATTTGATCTGAATATGGCTTAAGCCACGTTTCTTAGCTCAGCCAAATGCTAAGTAAATTTTGTACTTATCCAAGTATGCAATTGAATATTGGCCCTTGTCATTTAGTAAAAGACTTAATAAATACTGACAATAGTAAGGCAACACCATGTGGTTGTTATCTTTATGAGTATTAGACCCACTGGGATGAAAAAGGGAAGGAAAAGGGTGGAAGCAGATGAATTTATGTTTTAATTTACAACATTTCTATATCGCTGTTTTTAGCTGTTTTTTTGTTATGAAACCAAATAAAAACAAGAAGCAATGGAAATAGGAGAGGATGGTGTTTGAGTTGGGAGATAGTCACAAAGTATTTAGAGAAAGAAAGAGATATAGAGGGGAGTTGTACTGAAAAAAGGTGGTCAGTTTTTGTAACAAACTATTGGCGTCTTTCGATATGAAAGAGAGTGTCTGTCTTGGCCTTTTACGCAGTGTATTCTGTCCTTCGCCCACCGAATAACTAAAAGGCAACTTTTTGTTAATTTACACGATTGAGCATGCTATCCATACAACTACTGGGTGTTTGCCTAAAATTAACAGTTATGTCCTAATCTTGCCTTTTATTTTACTTAGTGACTCAATGTTGCTCTAAAGTCCAAATACACACATATTTACAGTATTCCAATGTTGACAATCTGTCTGCAAGTTACAATCAATGGAATGACAACTCAAACACGGCATCTTCTAAAATATCACAAGTCCATTTTATTTACAATATAACGTTTCATAAATACACATTTATACATATCGCACTTATGCTCATTAGAGTACTTACTGTAATGCTTGTCAAACATGGGGCAGCGCTGTATGTATATTATCATGTATATTATACATAACAGAGTTTGCTTGTATACATCAATGGAGAACATCTTTCTGCCGATGATATCATTACCATACAAGACTATACATACTGGCGCAATGCACAAATTATTCAGGAAAGAAGTGTTTTATCCCACAAAGCGCCAGCTAAAATGCAATGCTCGCTTTCTCGATCTCAGGGTAATAAAAGGAATTCTAATAAAGTGTCCTGGTGCTGCAACGTTTCAATACAGGGGAACAAAATCATGACAATAAGTTGAATTGAATCAAAGTAAAAGTTAATAAAAAGAAGAAAACAAACAGAGCAGGAAAAATCCTTGGAAAATCAGAGATATTCACAATAGTGAAAATTCAAAACGTTGTGACATACCGGGTAATGGCGCTCACTAAATCATTGCACTCACTGGGATTTAGACCTACTAATGGTAAACATTTGACCACCCTTTGACCATTGGGCCTACTTTGTGTTACATGCCATTAAAAATACATGTAGCTCTCTTAATCTTGCATAGATCCAGCTACAAATCATTTACCAAAAGTACATAGAAGTTTATGTCTTACTTTTGTTCTTGAGCCATGTACATGTGACTAAAATGAGATTATAAGATACTGTCATTACAAACTAATAACATTATAACTTTTGCCAATAAAATCACAAGAATGAATACAAAAGATTATTGTCAACTGGCTGTTGAAACATTAATCCCCAATCTGACATATTTTTGCTACAAAATCATCCCTATCAAAGTAATTCTCAGCTACTTTCATATTTGTTTGACACATATTCATCTAAACTAACAACATCCAGGGGGTGTTTCACCAAGCTGTTCGTAAGTTGCGAACGACTTTACGAACGACTGGTGATCCCTTCTTGTGCTAAATGCGATACCACACTTTGTTCATTGAGAATCTGATTTAACACAAGAAGGGATCACCAGTCGTTCGTAAAGTCATTCGTAACTTACGAACAGCTTGGTGAAACACCCGCCAGGACTTTCTTCGCATATAAATGAAGTGAGACTTAAACACGTGTGGAAACAATTCTTTTAATATCTTCTTCCTGGTGTTCAAGGCACACGTGATATTTCAAGGTTTTTTCAAGGCCACTGAAATGTCAACGTGCATAATGAAAGAAAGAAAAGAAAAGAAAGAAAGAAAGAAAGAAAGAGAGAAAGGAAGAAAGAAAGAAAGAAAGAAAGAAAGAAAGGAAGGAAGAAAGAAAGAAAGAAAGAAAAAAAAAAGAAAGAAAGGAAGAAAGAAAGAGAGAAAGGAAGAAAATTCTTAAAAGTAGTGAATATCTCTTTTGCAGATTATGCAATTCTGTCAAATCTGGAGGTATTAGACTTTATTTCAAAAGATGTGTCAATAAATACCCCTGAAATGTATCGAACAACATAAGCTCACTAAAAGATAGTTTTAAGACCTGTGAGGGAAGTTCTACGTGGTATTTTCATCTATTTATCGTTGGATTTAAACGACTTGGCATTTCAGACTGCAAAAGAGATACACAACCTTTACAATACGTAGTAGGGAGTATAATCTTAGGACATATATGCTTATATGTATGTATTTCCACACATGAGGAAGAGTTTTATTTGCGTAATTTGAGCGAAGTGCACGGACACAATATACAAATGATGCACAGGTTTGAGTGGGTCAGTAGGAATTGTGTACATAAGGTACCTCTGAATTTCCTGGTTTCGGGCAATATTCACGGCACCGTCTCACACACACTGCTGCAACAGTGTAGAATTCAGTCATGAGTTTGTCCACTTCTCCGTGAGATATGTCTCCCAAAATCAGTTTTGCATACTGTTATAGAAAATAAGTATTCGATGCTTTTGGTGAATTTGTGTTTACTGACACCGTCTGAAATGTCCAAACTTTGTTTCAATTCCTGACCTAACTTTATTGAAGCGTACACATCTTTATCCATAACATTAATTCTCCATATCGCAATATTGTGTTGGCATCGCGTGCTGCCGGTAAGAAAAAAATATTACAGGTTATTAACCAATCAGATTGCAGAGATTCTGATACCCATTCTATAATCTAGTCTGTTAATGGGATAGTTCACCCTGAAATTACATTAGTTTTGATAAAAGCAGAATCAGGAAAGAAACATATCAGTAAATATCGTGACAATGACGACACCGTACCTTGCAACAAGTGGGAGCAGGGCTTAGTCTTTGTTACCAGACACAGTTGCTAACAGACTCGAGTTGTGTCCATGCACTCCAATGCCTAGAATCTAGGCTATCATGACATACGCTTTATGGCAACTATGTATTGTCATCAAACTTTCCTTGTGCTCTCCCAAGGTAACATCCGGGTCTGAATAACAAAGACAAATTGAAAGTACTTGAATATGGACAATCAACTGCACATAAAACACTTTAATTGCTCTTGGCACAGTTTATATTCACATCACTGTTTCATATCACAAAGCACACACATCAAATACTATGAAGCACGCATATTTCATCTATAAAATTGTGAGGAGTACCGCATCTTAGAGAAGACATTGAGCAATAGAAGAGTACAGGCTTCAGACAATAAGTATCAATCCGGTTTGGTATCGATAAAAGACAGAGAGTGGAAGAATTCAATTTCCAGTGTTCAAGGTGTGCCTGTTAAGTCTTAGACGGAAGCATCTGTATGTGTAAATTACACAGTCTAACACAACAGTATCATATATTTCCTAGTATGGTTTCATCACGAAAATCAGTAACGATTACTTCTAACAAGGACATCTTGAAGTGACAGTAAGGCATAAACTGAAGCTCCTGTTTCCATGAATAACAATCTTTTACTCGCTTGTCTACTGGAGAAACTGGACGTTACACTTTAAAAGTATTTGCTCCATTTAGTTTCATCTAGATAGTCTGTAAGAATTACTAGCAAAACAGATATCGTAACCCTTTCATTTCCATGGGCTCATTCACTGTGTTATAAGTCAATGGCCTCTTCACACCTTAGAACTAAGATGGTTAACTCTCTCATTACCATTTACTCAATCCACTGTGTCAATCAATTGTCTCTGCACACAATTGGAATGAAGAGGGTTAAAGTGATGGGAATAAATATGTGAACGAGGCCATCATCTATTTAGCCGCCGATGCATGCTGGGATACTTGTGGCGCTGGGGCGGTGCGAGGGGCTTGGGCGGTCTTGAGCTCTCGGTCAATCTGGTCTAGGTTGTCCATCATGGCCGCCATTGCTTGGTCCTCTTGCTGCTTGTCCTTCATGGACTGGTTGCGCACCGCACTGTACTTGCTCTGGATCTAGGGGAATAAGAGGGGGGGGGGGGGGGTGAGGGAGGATACCAATCACAAATCAATCTCAGAGAAAAGGTTGAAATCATGCAATTAGCTTCAAATTGGAAAATTATTGCCCTAATGGGTGTTTTTTACACTTTGTTAATTTACAATGAAATATGTTACACATTTTACATATTACAAGGCCTATGATCGGCCACCATTAAAAATCTTACAAACCATAAGCAAATGAAGATCACACGCAAATATAGAAATATACAATATAAAAACACATTTCCCAATGTCGTGAGTCACGATTCAGGAAAAAACTCCGCAAAAATAGCAATTATTTCATCCACCGGCATCCACTTCGACCTTGAAACAGCGTTGCATCAATCGGTCACCCACGCATTGTTTCCTCCAGAGCTGCATAACCACGCTACTTTTGTGCATGCGCAGTGATAACTGCGAAAAGGCTTATAAAAATCAGCTTTAAAAAAATTGGTGTTGCCAATTTGAAAGCCATATAATGAATAGTAGTTTATCTCGTTAAGATCTTGGTCTTGGATGAATTCAAGAAAAATAATCTAAATCTTAACCCTAACGAGGGGCCCTATCAGTATAAATCACTGCATACAAAACAAAGGAGCAATCTCTTACCTCTTCAAGTAGCCGAGCTACCTGGGGGAATTCCCTCATCTTGTCCTTGTCAGCCAGGATCTCACCCAGGTTCTCCTCCACGTATGTCTCCCTCTCCCTCATCACGTCTAGGATGCCCTCCAGCCTCTCGGCCTTAGACTTGTGGTGCGGCTTGCCAGGGACTGTAGTCTGTGAGAGGAAACATCAAGGAGCAATTTAGTCTTTAGATTACCTTTGGCCGACAGGAAGTCACTCCTGTGTGACCCTGTAAGGTGTTTCCCCAAATGTAAGTTACGTAAAACTTTACACACGACTGGTTAGCTGTTCTTGTGCTAAATACGATTCGTTCCTGTTTTATCATAGTGGGATACAATTTCCCGCAATCCTGATGAAATTTGACAACTCATAGACTTTGCTTTCAGATGCTTGTTAACAAGAATTTTAATTTACAAAGCTCAGATTTCAACTTTAGAATCAGAATCTGATTTAGAACAAAAACAGGTCACCAGTCGTGTGTAAAGTTGTTTGTAGCTTACTAACAGCTTGGTGAAACACCCCCTGGAATGACGGCAGGAATGTGAGTAGAGTATCTTACTAAAACACTGAAGTACCATGGGTCGGCTTGAACCTAGGAACCTAAGGTTTTCTGTCATAGTTCACAACCGCTATACCTCGATACCTCCACCAATGAATGTATAGGCTGTGAGGTGCCTGGACACAACCCAATCTGTTAACAACTATGTCTGGTAACACAGACTATGCCCCAATCCCATCCTCGCTCTAGGCTGTGAGCTGCATGAACACAACCCAGTCTGTTAACAACTATGTCTGGTAACACAGACTATGCCCTTATCCCATCCTCTTCCTCCCCTCAGAAGGGAAGGATCCAGAGGAGCTATGATGTAATAAGGGCGTAGTCTGTGTTACCAGACATAGTTGTTGGCAGACTGGGTTGCGTCCATGCACTTCACAACCTAGTACCTAGGCTACCACAGTGTTCAAGTCACTCACCTTCTGATATGCATTGAAGGGTTTCTGCATGCGGCTCAGGTCCAGCTTCCGGTTGCCGTGGGCGGGGCCTCTGGAGTTCCTGAGGGCGAGGCGCAGGGAGCGCAGGTTACTCTGGATGTCGGGGGCGGTATACACCTCGGGGTCGTCAGGGGCATCATAGAAGATCTCGTAACCTTTGAACTTGTCCGGCACGGCCATAGAGTACGCCGCGCTGTCCACCCGCGGCTTCCTGACCTTTGACCTCGGCGCAGATGGGGGTTTCGGCTGTGGCGGTTGAGGCTTATGTCTCTGCTGTTGTTGTTGTTGTTGTTGTTGCTCATCTTCAGGTTGCTCATCGACCTATACAAAATTAATGTTGCTTTTTTTTACTTTTGGAGCGTGAAAACTTCTAATGATGAATGATTTTGTCATAAAATCTTTAAACATAATTATGCAAATAGAAGTACTATCGACAGCTATTTATGCTATTAAGATACTTCGGGTATGATGGTTAAATCTAGTTCATGACTCTTAACCAATCAAGAAAAATGACTATCAAGATGAGGTATATGATTTGTTTTAATCAATTGATATCATCATAGTTCTACTGAATCATGTTTCGTAAATATTGTGAACAGTATTGATATATGTCCCTGTAACAGCACATTATCATCACAGCAATACCGGAACAGGTGACATGGAAATAAGTTAGTTTTCACTCTCAATGGGGGTAACCATGGAATGGTTTCTGTAAACACTGTTTTTTTTATCTGAAAATTTAGTTAAAGGGATAGTTCACCCTGAAATTAAGCTGGTTTCAATAAAAGGAGACACACAAAAGAAACATATTAGTGAAGGGTTGATGAAAATCTATCAAAGGATAGGAAAGTTATGATCTTTTGAAATTTCAATTTTGCGACTTTACGTGCTGGGTGCTCTCCCATATGTTGTGTGCAGTATAATTCCATAAATTGCTCTTTTTCTTGTGTTTGACACCGGAATGATTTCTAATGATGTATCAAATGCACAGGTAAAAGGATGCATATCTTTTTGAGAAAATGCACATTTTCACAAAAAAAATTGTACACAACATATGGATGAGCACCTCACACGTGACGTCACAAAATTGAAATTTCATAAGATGATAACTTTCTTATCCTTTGACGGATTTTCGTTAAACTTTCATTAATGTGTTCCTTTTCTGTTTCTGCTTTCATTAAAACCATCTTATTTCCAAGGTGAACTAGCTCTTAAAGGGAGTATACACAATCAAAGAAGAGGTTACCTGAGTGAGGAAAACTGGTTCATCTGCTGCTTTGTCTTTGGGTTTCTCTATGGGCGTCGATTCTTCGTCCACATCCGACCCACCAAAGCTCTCCTCTGCCCACGATTTAGTCCTTTCCAGCATCTCCTCCCGGTCATCATGCTGCCCTTCCCCATCGCCCAGTGGACTGTCCCTGCTCTGCCCATGCTGTATGGGTGGCAGGGGCTGGGAGGATGGACGAGTCGACTCTTTGCCAGAGGGGGGTTGTGGTCGTTTGGATGCAGGGGTAATTGCTGGTTTGTCATCAGGTATAGGTCCCTCTAACATCAGTTGCAGTGGTTTCTTTGGAATGGGTGGAACTATTTCTGCTACCTGCATTACAATAGAAATACAATGGAATCATACATAGGTTAGGAACTTGTATTTGACATTACCAACCATTCAATCTTTACCTGTCTCATAACTTTGATCTCTTTCAGTTCATTCTTTGTCTTTACCACAACATTACATAGTCTTCTAATAAATAAGTAAACATATATTATAATTCAGATTTTTTACGACAGGAGAGAGTAAAATTTATTATACAGCATTACTATGTACAAAATGTTTTAGTTTATAGTTCTGTCACAACTGAATTAGGAAGGGCTGGGTTATGAAAAAGAAAATGCTGAGCACTATGCAACCAATTCATGCAATTGTACGTTCTTATAACAAGAATGTTTTTGAGTAATCTTTTTTTTTAAATATACATAAAATATACAGAATATACATTATTCTGCTACAGTATTCTTTGTGCGTAATTTTTCAGATGTTTCTCTCTATACAGACAGGGCGCCTTGGAATAGTAGTACTTGATATAGCCTAGGTACTAGACTGTGAGGTGCATGGACACAACCCAGTCTGTTAACAACTTAGTCTGGTAGCACAGACTATGCCCTAATTCCATCCTGGCTCCTCTGTCTCCTTCGAGGATGGAATTAGACATGTGTTACCCGACATAGATGTTAACAGACTGGGTTATGTCCATGCACCTCACAATCTAGTACCTAGGCTATATCAAGTACTGCTATTCCAAGGCGCCTTGTCCTTATAGTACCTTAGCTACTTGTTAACTAAATGGTTCCCCTGCTTACATAAAAAAACAACAACTAAAGAACAGACAACACGTATCTGACCTTTCTATGGGGCTTGTTGGGAACAGTGATGGGTGGCTTGGCCGTGGTGCTGGCTTTCTTGCGGACCATACGGACCCCGAGGCGATCAGAGAGATAGCGTTTGAGGAGCGGTGGATCACCACTATTGTTCATGGTGAGAGGGTTGTTGTGGATTATCAGTTCCCGTAGCATCGGCCAGGCCGCTACTGCTAGAAGCCCCTCCTCTTCAGCTATCTGTTTGAATGAAGACATTTGAAGGTGTTGATTCGTCGAATTTGTTGTTACATTTATTTCCCATGGCTTGAACGATACAAGACACAGTAATGAACAATCACCATCATCACCACCACACCACCACTGTTATCAACAAACCTCCCTTCCCCTCCCCCCATCACAATTACCACCATGACCACTACCTTTATCATGACCACCAACACCATTTTCACAACCAGCACCGCCATCAGCACTGTCACCATTGTCACCACCATCATCACAACCATCAGCACCACCACCACCACCATTATCCCCCCCTCCCCGATCACAATCACCACTACTATCACCACCACCACCACCCTTTTCATCATCACCACCATCACCACCATCATCATAACCACCACCATCCTCACCACTGTACCTTATTGTAAGCCAAACTGAGGAAGGTCAGCTCTGGGAAGGGAGGGGGCAGGGAGTTCATGTCACCATCCAGAATGTGAGACGCATCCAGCAGGTCCCCCTCCTCCTCAATATCTGCCAAGAGGTTGGCCATGTCCGTGTACAATCCTTTCCCTGCAAGATGAATGACGTGATCGTATCAGTATCAGTAGAAGGAGAGGGTAGAGAGGGAGGCCGAGAACAAGTGCGAGAGGGGCAGGGAAGTAAGACACAAGCCACATTAAGAAAAGAAATAGTACAGAGGGAGAGGAAGTGTGAGAGGGAAAGATGGAGAGGGAGAGGGAGAGAAACATCATATTGAAGAAAGTATTAGTATGGAGAAAGTGAGGGGGAGAGAATTAAGTGATAGACCAGTTCGTAGTTAAACCATCAACTGAATAAATACTACTAGACGGCTGACTGGGATTTGTTCATGAAACTGTGTTGAATGATAGAAGTAAAGACATTTTACAGTGTGCCTGGAATAACGATAGAAGCAGGTGCACATGGTGGAATGTTCTTTCACTACCTTGTCAGAGCTGAATAGCTGTTGCCATATCTGCATGATAATAAGTTGAAATGTGGTCGACTATCTAATGAATTTTCATTTTACTCTGTTGTGCCAATGACCTGAGGTCATTTTCTACCAGCAATAATCTGCTCATTCGCAGATTGTAGCTACGAACTGGCTTATTTTGATCAATGGTAAAGATAGAAAGTGAAAACATCTGATCTCACCTTCTCCCGTCTCGCTCCCTTGTGGTGTTATGTCGCCCTCGTTCGGCTCTCCCTCCCCCTGCTCCTCCTCTTTCTCCTTCTCCTTCCTGGCCTTGCCCTTCTTGCTCCTCCCTGATCGGGGTCTACCCCGACGAGGGGTGGAGGGGCCCGAGGAGTCGTCACCGGGCCCCTGGGTGCTGGTCACGGCCACCAGCCGCCCACTCATGGCCTTCAGGTGGGGCACCGAGACAATCTCATTCTTATCCAGGTTGAGTTGTCGCAGCCTGCAAGGTGGGGTGGTGGGGGGAGGCAGAATATGTGTTAGAAGGGTATGGGATAATGTGTGTGTGTGTGTGGGGGGTGGAGGTGGTACTCCAAAAATTAACTTCTTATTGTATCTCAAAGAGTTAAAAAAAAACAATAACATAGTTTGTTTTCCTGAAAAGCCGCTGATTGTTCAAAACTATAGAAACTTTTGATGATAAATACTGAATACTCAATACTGTCTGATACCATGGAAATCAAATTTTATGTTGATGACCAATGGATAGGGATACAGCCTATTGGTAGACCAACATATATAAAATTGATATTGATTGGGTGGGTCTTAAAAAGATAACAGAGAGGCCATCCTTACAGAGATAATTAACATCTACAACAACTTTTAGAATACCAACTTACAACAATATAAGAACTCTATTTTCTCAGGAAGACTTTTTAGAATACCACCCATAATGATTTAAGTATTTTACTACTACAAGGTTTTATCAGCCCATCAGCAAAGTGCTGTGGACCAGCCTAGGTACGAGGCTGTAAGGTGCATGGACACAACCCAGTCTGTTAACAACTACGTCTGGTAACACAGACTATGCCCTTATTACATTATGTAGCTCCTCTGGCTTCTTTCCCTCTTAGGAGGAGCGAGGATGGGATTAGGGCATAGTCTGTGTTACCATACATAGGTGTTGATAGACTGGATTGTGTCCATGTACCTCACAGCCTAGTACCTGGGCTAGCTGTGTACTTACTTCCTCAGGCCAGCCAGACTGGAAAATATGGCAAGATCATGCAGGGAGTTATCATCCAGATGGAGGATCTCTAGCTTGGAGAACCGGGGTATGGAACTTGTTTCAGTATCACTGTGAGCAGAGAGGGAAGGGGAGAGGCAGAGAGAGAGAGAGAGATGGAGGGATTAGAAGATAGAGAAGGAGGGAGATATGGAGGTAGAGAGGGAGAGAGAAGGGGAGAGAGACGGAGGGAGGGAGAAAGACAAAGAAAATCAAAGAGAGAAACAGGGCGAGGGAAGAACAAAAGTTTGAGGTGTAAGAGTGAGGGGGAGAGAGAAAAAGCAAAAGAGGGCATGTGGAGGGGAGAAAAAAATGAATGGAAGAGGGACAGAGTGAGAGAGATATGGAAAGAGGGAGGAGGGACAAAGAGAGTAATAGGGGGGAGGGGAGAGAAAACAAGGCATTAGCAATATTGTGTCTCGCCCACTTGCGAAAATAACCAGAAATATCGCGATCTCCGTTGCTACGCAAAAGAAAACTGAAACAAACAAATAAGCAACTTTAAACAGACAACATCAAAATCAGGTGCAAAATAGTGACTTTGAATAAATTTGCATAAATGTGCATGAGTAATGTTTGCCTAAATCTACATCAGTAATGCTCACACATGCTCACACAATTCTGTGCACAAGTTAGGAAGCCTTCACCAAGAGTCTTGCAAGTAAACTTTAATGTATGACCTCAAATGACCTTTGACCTTATCATGTGACCTCTTACAGCACAATAACATGCAGGTGCCCCCAGTGCATCCATCATCCAAGTTTGATTGCCATTGTAGCAACATGTGATGAGTTATGTGTGATAAGAGAGTCTTGCAAGTAAACTTTAACGTATGACCTCAAATGACTTTTGACCTTATCCTGTGACCTCCAACGGTACCATAACATGAAGGTACCCCCAGTGCATCTATGACCCAAGTCAGGTTGTAATCCAAGCAACCTATGTGAAGTTATTTGTCAAAAGAGAGTCTTGCAGGTAAACTTTAACGTATGACCTCAAATGACCTTTGACCTTATCCTGTGACCTCCAACAGCACCATAACATGTAGGTACCCCCAGTGCATCTATGACCCAAGTTAGGTTGTAATCCAAGCAACCCATGTGAAGTTATTTGTCAAAAGAGAGTCTTGCAGGTAAACTTTAACGTATGACCTCAAATGACCTTTGACCTTATCCTGTGACCTCCAACGCCACCATAACATGAAGGTACCCCAAGTGCATCTATGACCCAAGTTAGGTTGTAATCCAAGCAACCCATGTGAAGTTATTTGTCAAAAGAGAGTCTTGCAGGTAAACTTTAACGTATGACCTCAAATGACCTTTGACCTTATCCTGTGACCTCCAATGGTACCATAACATGAAGGTACCCCCAGTACATCTATGACCCAAGTTAGGTTGTAATCCAAGCAACCCATGTGAAGTTATTTGTCAAAAGAGAGTCTTGCAGGTAAACTTTAACGTATGACCTCGAATGACCTTTGACCTTATCCTGTGACCTCCAACAGCACCATAACATGAAGGTACCCCCAGTGCATCTATGACCCAAGTTAGGTTGTAATCCAAGCAACCTATGTGAAGTTATTTGTCAAAAGAGAGTCTTGCAGGTAAACTTTAACGTTTGACCTCAAATGACCTTTGACCTTATCCTGTGACCTCCAACGCCACCATAACATGAAGGTACCCCCAGTGCATCTATGACCCAAGTTAGGTTGTAATCCAAGCAACCCATGTGAAGTTATGGATCATAAGAGAGTCTTGCAGGTAAACTTTAACATTTGTGACGGACGACGGACGACGGACGACGGACGACGGACGGACGACGGACGACGGACGGACGACGGACGGACGACGGACGGACGACGGACGGACGACGGACGGACGCCATTTGGATCCCTTAGTCTCGCCTTCACCTCCGGTGGGCGAGACAAAAAGGGACAAGTGAGGAAGATTGGGAGAAAGAGAGAGAAAATAAATATAATTTCACAAACTATATGGAGTTATTACTCTCTAAAGTGCACAAATGACTCATCTTCTTTTACACAAACACTGTATCTATACATCCTCACATACAATTTTTAACTCATTCTTGAAAAAACGTAGAGATATGTCATTGTAATTTAGGTAATTGTAATATCGCTTCATTTGCGTTGACAGAGCAACATGATCTGATGAGATGAAAATGACATCTAGCAGGATTCTTCACTGGCATTTGTTGATCAGTAGAGGGCAGCATACCAGCAAGGGGCTGACATCAACAGTAATTGATTCTTGGGGAGTGACACGAATTACTAATGATGGCAGCCCTTGCTTGAATGCCATTCGCACCGTCTTGCTCCATCCACTCCAGCTACAGTCCACTGCACTCCATCTCAGTCTCCACCAATCATCATCTTGAATCAAATTGGCAACACTTTGTTGTTCCTACTGCTGTGGCTACTAAGTTGAATTACAGTGTGAAACACGTACCACAATAAATTTGAAGAAACTTCTCTATTCACAATTACTCACATGTTGCCAATTTGAGGATCTTTCACTCCAGTTTGCTTGCAAATTCTCTTTTAGTTTATTACATACTAAATTTGCAACTGAGTAGCTCTAGGCCGAATGCAATCATTTCTGATTTTATTGTATATTATACAGAATATATATATATGTCATATTCCTACATCCAAATAAACTACTAAACCCTAAAGTTGTGGTTGCTATAGGGAAAGGATCACATATGCACAAATATACTGTTTGTTAATGATAAAGTAAAGCTATACAATGTATGTCAATTGTTTAAATCTATATGCATACAAATATAACACAGCTAAGTAGTCTACCTATCCATACCTTATTTGTACTTTGAATGGTTTGGCCATCTCCGAAGGCAGTGACCTGAGCTGGTTGCCTGTGAGATATAACACCTTGAGGCTTGCAAGGAGACCAAGGCTGCTGACATCATCCTTGGACAGATTGTTGTGCGATAGATCCAATACCTGAAGGAGAAATCAGGATAGATATGTTAAATGCTGCATTATTTCATTAAAGAAAAGAAATATCCTTGATTTTGATCAAATCAATATTATGGATGAAGCAATCAATTCATTCTCCGTGGGTGGTATTATGACAATCGTCTGATCTTTTGTTGTATCTTTCCAAAATAAAAGAGTGCTAATATTGTTGGAACTTAGTATTCCAAAAGTGGTTTTTGAAACGCCCTTTATTGAGAAACAAACAATCAAAATTTATTTTATGTGGCGGGCCTAGATCCGTCAGCTAACCATTAAAAGTAATTTTAAGGCTTTGAAGCGCACTCATATGTCTGCTTATTACGCGTTATACTAAAAGGAGGGAAGATATAAGAAAAGATGAAGACAATTTTCAGAATATTGCCCGAGAGCACCTGTATACGATAATGACATTATCATGAAAACTATCTTACATTGAGCCTCTTTTATTATCAATATTGCAGAATATTTCCAATGTTCAACACTGTCAAAAGATGTTCCTGGCATAAAAACCATCAGTTGCAGATGTCACAGGCTATTTTTTCTTTGACTGAATGTAAGTTGTTGATCATTTGAGTTTACTTTTCTTAATTTGTTCTAAGATCAGTTTACTTAAGCATGTTTGGTTTAAGTGAGAGAGAAACTCAGTATCTCTTCTTAAAAAGAAGAAAAATAAGTTCTTACCTTGGTATTGGCACCATTCTCTTTAACACACATTGAAGAAATTTCTGTTTCACCATGATGATTTTTATCCTTTAATTCATAGAGCAATCCGAGATCTCAACTACATTCCAGCTAACGACACAAATCTGCCCTCCTCCCTGAGAGCATCAATCTCCAATAATGCTCATCATTTCCAACTTACATGTAGCAGCAAGCTTAAACAGACAATATTTCCCGCCAATTTCCCCTCCCAACCTTCATATTCTTATTCACAGCATTGTGATCAAACCAATCAATGGAAAAATACCACAAAAAACAACCCCCCTTGACTTATGATTTAAAAGAAAACCAGGTAACATCACACACGTCACACCCGTGAGGGTGCTATAAGCGCACTAGGGGGCGACTCTAGGGGGGGCGTTTAGACAATAGGGGATTATTTATCAGTACAGGTAGGAGAGGACTCCACTCACCTCTAAGCATGAGAACTGATCGCAGGTTACCTTGATCCCACGTAGCCCATTCAGTGGAAGCTCTAACTCACGCACAATGGGGAAATGGTTGAATGCCTCTGTAAGGGACGGGAGACAAAGGAAAGCGGGCTAGCTCAAATCTACTCAAAAATTAGGGCATTGGGCGATAGTAATGCATCGCAATCATTCATCTCTTTCACATTTCCAAATCAAACTCTTTTCCAACATTTCTGCTTTTAACCCTTTATGCACCGGATGTACATGAGATGTGTGTGTATTACTGTGTGTAAAACTGCAGCAGTGGCCTATAAGAGTTAATGTCTTCTTTTATGTGTGTCTGTGTGTGTGTGCATACATGTGTATGTTTGGGTGTGTACGCGCCCAGGGGGGTGGAGTTTACGTCAATCTTTTTAGTTAATAAAAAGAGCGAGAAAAGAGAACAATCAATATGTCTATCTATATTAACACAGTTTAGTTGTAGTGTACAACGTCAGTTCTTTTTCATGTTTGCGTCTTTATCATTTTGTGTGGTAGACAAACTGCTGCTCTACAACAAGTTTTAAGTGAATTATTTGTGCAGAAATGACGCAATGGTGCAGATATAGATCAATTGAATTGATGTTGGAAGGGGATTTTTTTTTTTACACATCAATTGAGCATCTCTTTATGTAATTGGGAACTGATAGAGGAAATTCATTTTAAAACTTAAAATGAGTAAACACATTCATAGGGCCATGTTGCAAGTAAATACTCCTTTATTGGGTTATTAGGGTTAGTAGTGGGTTATTACAGAGTATGATACCATGGACACCATTCATAATCTGTGAGCATTGATACTGTTGTCATGGTTACTTACAATAGTCAAAATCAGGCAACGTGGCTAGAAATGGCAAACATTTACAAGAAATAATCCTTCTATTATGAGCAAATGTTTTTGTTTAAAAAGCCAAACTCACATTCTTTTAAATGGCACAAAAAATACCCATATCAATGCTAACTGTATGAGTAAAAAAAATCACATTTTCAAAGTTATCGGTTATACACCAATACAATTAATTTTCTACTATTTTTAAAAAATAAATTGTACCAAATAGCAAAAAAAAAATCCTACTAGTTGGAGTTCCCCACCCAGACATTTATGTCAAAGCCTTTAACCCTTAGCATACCATATAAACTGAGATCTATGGTCTTTGTATGTATTAATTGTGTACAAATGCAGTGAAAGAGTTATCTCTTACCAAATGGGAGTAGATTCTCCCCCGCATTGACATAGGCGACATTGGAGAAGAGCTGAAAGTCTTCTTGCTTGGCCTCGGTCAGGTCCTGGCCAGCCACGTTGACCGAGCATAAGTCTGTTGGGTCTTCCACACAGCAATGCTTCAACTGGGATAGGATGCAAGACACAGATATGGTTCAGATGAGATTGGTGAGATTGATATCGGTACCATTGGGTAGACCTATGTTTCGGTCCATTGAGTCAAACCTGAGAATATAATTCTGTTTACAACTGATGGGATGAAATAATACTGATGTAAGGATAAGATTACAGGTACATCGCTAGATTTGTTTTAAGAATAAATCAGTGATTCAAATTACTTCCCAAGACTTCAGAAGTGTCTTTCATAGGAAGGCACAAATTTTCAAAAGGAAATATCTGCTAATCTTATGACATTTTTGACTACATAGCAGATCATTTGTGATTTATAATGTCTGTTGCTTTAATCCACTTGTAAGAAATAAGTATGCAAAGATAAAATGACATACTTACCAAATAGAAACCATCAAGTACACCCGGTGAAGTGCTCTCCTCCTCCTCATCATAGACGCTCCCTCCATCTTTCGCCCGCCTTTCGTTCTTCTCCTTTTGCTTGCGTTCATACTTGAGCTGGGCATAGGTCTTGGGCTCAACGGCCGGTGCGGTCAGGTTTCGGATCTGCTCGGTTCTGTGTGCGACCAGCCACGCTCCAGCTGAAAGAACACAACAACAATACAGACAAAAATGTCAATGATACAGTCAAGCACATGAAGCAGAAATATTAAAGTTGATATTCATTGATTTTAAATACGGTTGAATTTGATATCATTGTAAAGTTTATGACTTGATGATCATTATAACGCTAATCCCAAACTTTAAAACAAACCAGGATCGCAGAAATATCCAAACAAAAACTACTCAAATTCCCTCTCGAAATCTGCCCAATTTACGTCCCGTAAAATAGGCCACAGTGCATGACGTAACTGAATGTCCACGATTTCATTTGACAATCGGTCACGTGCAACTTTCGTGTACGTGCCGAACAGCAAATTACGTTTTTTAGATTTGAACAATGGATGAGTTGGACCTCGATTTAGATTTTGAAATCGACAATTTTGAAGAAGAACTTGAAGACGAGAGTATTAGCTCTCTTAGTGGACCAGATAGTGAAATCGATGAAGGTGAAGTGGGAGATTTTGATGATGAATCAAACGCTCCTCCGGCTCAAGCTGCGAGTACGAATGGTGTTGTTACGGACGCTATAGAGATTGCTTACCGGCATGAACCAGAACCTGAACTTCAAGAAGATGTCGATCTCGATCTTCAAATGGAAAACTACGGGGATGCTAGGCCAAGGGGCAACCAGGATCATGCCAGGCTTTATCCAAACAGCACCGAAAATTGGTATGTAGTTGAAATGATTTAGACTAGAGGGTATTTATTTTTTCCAAAACTTAGTGCGCGAGTTTGCAAAACCGTGGGCCCGATCCGTGCAGTAGCTCAGCGTAGCCGTAGCAAAGTCGAGCTAGCTACCGGTCGGCCGGGACGAAACAGAAAAAAGAACAGGACTCGATTGTTCTGTCAACAATCCTGATGAAATTGTATAAGATTAAAACTACGATGCAGACATGTACATGTACTATGATACCGTTCATGTTGACAAACCAGTTTATATTTCGCGCAATAAGAGACCACAAGTATAGTACACAATGTACATACATGCGAATGGACCAGTAAGGCTATACCGTACTATCTGCAGTCGCGATGTGCATGGGTAATGACGTACGCACGCGTGCATAATCGTACTGCAGTATGTATGACGTTGAACGTCAACAAATCTTTCGAGAAAAATATAAATGGGTCTAAAGAGTGTTTGATATCTAGATTATATTATCTCAAGTCTTTTATCAACCTTATTTGAGATATCTGTAAGCCTTAATTAAAAGGTCGGTAGATGGCAAAACCTCTACAAAACGTACAAGTGCAAGAAAACTAACTTTTCCGAACGACAGCTCGTATTAAATTCAGTAGACTCGACTTCGTATTTCGATGTAAAACCTCCCGATAAAGGTCAGAATATTTCATTTTTCTTACTTTATTATTGCTGAGATTATTTTTCTTAGATTTGTGCAACTTACTCAAATGTTACTGACAAGAAAAATCTAAAAGACAGTGAAATATAGCCTTAAATGGTATATTTAGTCAGGACGATATACTAGAGCTATACGTATAAAACACGTAATGTAGCGGCTGGAGATGGCTTACGTGCCCATTCACCTTACGTCACAATAAATCGCTCTTTTCGCGGACGGCAAACGGCAGGGTTCGTAGCATTATGAGATGCGTTACAAAAACTGTTTTTATTTCCTTTGTGTTACTTTATAAGCAAAATAATGAATAAATTTGACTTCTACACACTTTCAGATTTCCATTGATATATGGATCGCTATATTTTTGGATTTTCTATGAATATCAACTTTAAATATAACACACACAAACTATTCCTTCTGACTAGCTTCTCAGCTATGTATCATTCATCTAAAGTAAACATAAATAACAGGACAATTTCAAATGCATTTCTTTTGTAATCAGCCAAGTTTAATATCTGCTTAATATCAAACATTGTGTGAAAAAGTAAATTGTAAATTTTATGATAGGATTCTTTAATGTTCTTTTGTTTCTGTGTTATGTCACTTTTATTTACAATTGTTTTTGTACAGGTGTATAATGCAATTTCATTTTGTCACAAAACACAGAAATGTCTTTTAACAAATAAATCACTCTTTTAATTTAATCAAATTGGCATTGTTGATTGATTTAAGACCCAACTAAATAAGTAAGCAATTTCTCAGTCATCACCAGTGCAGTCTAATGTGGTCTAATTCCCTTTTAATCTACAAACACAAAGCTCACATCGAGGACAGAAGTACAGAATAGGGATTAGACCAAACAGGGCCGGATACACCAAAAGACTATTTAAAGATTAATTTCTCCAGGCCAGAATGCTAAGCACATAATATCTGGGTTCTTTGTATTGGGGATCCTGATTCAAATCATAATGTCCACAAACTTGGTACGGTCTGTTTCAGCATACAATTAAGCTACATTTCTTAAATGTTCTTGAATTATGTGGCCAATAATCGTCATGATATATGGTTCTCACCGCAATTTCCTTATTTCGCGCATCAGCAACAACATGTATTAGAATGAAATTATAAGCACACTTTATGCATGTCCTTAAAGATAGCCCTTCCCTTTTACAAAAATCTGCAAACTTTGTGAAAGTTTGCACTTAGCACATATCTTTGGGATACCAACTGTGAAATTTTAAGGTTAGAGGTATGATGGGTGGGCCATTCTCGCCGCACTTACGATTTGAGACGAAAACAAATACGTATTTCTATATACTCTTACACCAAATCACACTTACTTTCATGCTTTATATTTTCAAAATCATATTACAGAGACATTTTGAGTAAGCACTTACGAATAAATGTATTTTCAGTGCAAAACTGTTAGCCTGTCAATATTTGTCGACGATAAAGTTGTGGCCCTTAAACGCCGCACCGTTTACGTGTATTGTCAATGGGCTTTTCCTGATCGATTATGTGTTCGATTTAATGGTGACTTGGTGATTCGAATAAAAAAGAAAAAAAAAAGAAATTTGTAGTTTGTTAGTTCATGTAATTTACGTGGACTATTTAAGTGGACTATTGATAGAAGAATTCTTTTTTCTTTAAGGCTACCCTAGATGTTTAATGGAACGAGGTCCGAAAAAAAAGAGACTGCCATAATACGAGAGTCTTCATTTCGATCGCATTTTCTCAGAACGCACATGATGTAGTGCCGAAGGCATGCGCATCACGATCATACTGACTTCTCCGTTCGGCTACCGAAGCCATCGCGGAGCTGGTGCGCGGCAGGAATTTCGGAGAAAACAGACTTTCTGGTCGGCAAATAATTTTGACATTTACCAAATAATGTGATTTTTGGTAGTTTAAAATTTTAAAAGACGATAATTAGATGAAACTTGCATTTTTTTACTTGTCATTGTGTAGCATGACAGAAACTGATTTGCCGACAGTGATTCTGTAGTCTCACGCGTGATACGCTTACCATTTTGTTCTAATCCGCATTTTTGCTAGTGCGTCGATTAAGGGCCCCGCGGTGAGAATGGACCACTAGCCATACTATAATTCCTGTAGAATAAATGAAAATCCAACTAGTTTTCACTGAGATTTGATTCCAATTGATAGCAGACCGTTGACACAATTTGAAATTACGACTATTTTTATGGTACAAAAAAAAGAAAGCTTGATCAATTATCGAAGATTATTTCCTCAAAACCGAATATTACACTGTGTCAATTCCAGGGAAATGTTATATAGCCACTCTCTTTCAAATGATGACAAAGTCAGGGAATTTTCAGAATTAGGTCAGCAAAAGGGACGGGCTACATATAAGGAATCATGGTACACAGGAGATGCCATCAACATAAGATCTAATGACAGAGACATGATTGTTTCATACATTTTACAATTTTTTTTGTTTTTCTACAGTAAAATCATCACATGATTCTATATCTACATGTGTATATCACTATCAGAAATAAAATCATATTGCTACTGCTGCACAGTGAGCACACCATTGACAATAAACATGAAACTATACGGGTGGCGACATTTATTTTGCAACAGATAAGTATTGGCATGCTGACCGTTTTTCCTTGAAAATTCAACTCTTGTAGTTTCACTCAACATAGGTGTTGTGATTTTTAGATCATAATGTGAATGAGCATGAGACATAGAAATTAGCTTGCAAATATAAAGCCTAGCATTCATTCTGTCTCGAATCGAATGTGTGGAAAGATCAATGTCAATGTGCTTTTTGCACTGCACCATATCTGAATTTTAGTGAGCGAGTCAATTTTAGTCAACGAGGAAATTTATACTGCAGACAAGCGTATTTGAGTGTGTGCGTTAACATTGAAAAGCAATTGAAACCTGTGTTGTAGCTGAGAGATGCAAGGTGCGATCAACACTTTTGGTTAAAATTACTTGATCAGGCCATAAAATTACCGTAAAATATCAGTGACCTTTCTAAGCCCTACCCTTTCTTTTTCCTAGTCCTGTCCTCCAGCTCTGGGGTGGTATTCTGAGACCGTTTTATCTCTGTTTTAAGTCTGTTGTTACTAATCGGTATTCTGAACACCGTTTTATCTCTGTTGTAACTACTGTTTAACGTTTGTTTTATCTCTCTCCCTTTGCCTGCGCATGCCATTGTCATTGTTTGTGCGTATGCGCGTAACTTTTGGCGCAAAACTGTACAACCATTTCTGTCACACGGTATTCTGACGACTGTTTTATCTTCTGTTGTAACTCTGCCCATGTGCAAATATATGCCTGTGAGATAAAACAGGGTGGATGGTGTTAAGTAACTTAAGTACGTAACCCTCCTAATGTTGAGTTTAGTTCATTGAGGAATCATCATCAAAATGCGGTAAATTGCTGTCCAATGACGTATCGAATACTTGTCAACTTAAGGATGTTTAACTAAGTAAGGTGTATAAAATTTTAACACTGACATTGTTCTTTTGATATAGCAGATCTAGACTCTTAATTATATCATTGTTATTGTAATCCAACATCACTCAGCTCAGTCATCACAATTCACACAAATCAGACAAGAAAGTGAGGTGACACTGACATGCTGCATGAGCCATGACACATGTAACATCTTATGCACATAATACAAGGAAATGAAACTCAAAAGTAATGAAAGATGAGAGAAGAAAGCAAGCGGGAAATACATGAAACACTGTCGCGAGTGTCGGGGCTCGCCGGCTCCGACAGCGTCATCGATTATTGTATTGAGGCCTGATGATGGTCGCTCGCTCGCTCACTCTCGTTGTTTACATGCAGAGCGAGCCGACATGCAAGAAGCAAACATTCACGTATATAACGCGAACAAAATTCAAAATTCTTGCAAATGCATCGTTTAGGCTTACCACTATCTGATGATCCGAATATCTGTCGGACAGGAAAGCAATTTGAGACAAAATGACCGCTACCATCGTCCAGTTTTAAGCCAGCAGGTACAGCCATATTGCGACATTGCTCACATCCCTTGGTTTATTGTCATGACAACATTGCCATTGTTTACGTGATAGTAATTCGGTTCTTTGTAAGAGTGTTCTCCCGCATCGCTTTTTTTTAAATAAAAAATATTATTACACTACAAAGGGTTTGCGGGTGGTCTTCTGTATTATATTTGGGGTTGATTGCATGGCGTTTGAGCACAGGTTTTCTTTACATGTTACCAAGAAACAGAAAACAACACATCAACGTACGCTATCCGGATAGTCGTATTCGACCCTCCAACCAGATAACCGAACAAACCGGATCAACATCGCAGCGACACTTCCGCTTCCGGTTTATTACGTTTTACAAATGGCGATTTTCTAAAATCGTATTTCGAGAAACGATAGAAACGGGATTCGAGACAAGAAAGATCTTACGTAAGTTGTATAGGACATTTTAGAGGAGTGGATTAGATACTTATTCGTGCAAAAGTGTGTTTATGAACTGATGAGGATGTTAATAAACATATTTTCGTGTTTGACTGCCACCAGCTGCAGCTTTGGCAGACTGAGCGCGACGTTAAAGCTGTAACGCCCGACTGTAGCGGGCTGGAGTGGCATCGAGTTAGCGCTAGCGTGCCTTAGACCACGCACAAACCTAGACAGGACTAACCGTCTCATTCGGGGGCATTCTTTAATCAAAATGACATTTTTGGACATACCCCCCGAATAGAGACGGTACATCCACACCGAAAGCACAGTGGCCAGGTTCTTATGCGTACAAGCAAATACAAGGTTTCCCCTAAAGTTAGGGGAATTAGTGCAAAGTCTATGGGAAAACGGATTTTGGAACTGGACATAGCGACTTCGTTTAAAAATCTAACATCTTTTAAGCTATGATGCAACAAATTTACTTATATCAAAATTAGATCTATATTATATATTTATAAATTCTGGGACTAAGATTCCAGCAAATGTATAGAAAGGTGAAAATTATAGACTTACTTTCTGCCGATCACACGTTTATCGCAGACATTTTCAATCTGCTCGAGTCTGACATAAATTTGACCAATCAGATTGTTCGACAGGTTGTTGGCTATGAATATTTAAATCGTCAATCGGTTCGACGAAAAAAAACAGCACACGGCAAACGAGTGGGAAAAAAAATGTGCGCATGTGTGAAATTACTTATTCAATCATATGCATTATCGTTAGCGTTTTCATATTCAAAATGGTGACTCGCATCGATCGCCATACAGTGTACAGGTGCAATGTTCAGTCTCTAAAGAGGGCGTTCAGAGGAGCCAGATGCAATCTCAGCGGATCCAACGTCCTATAGAGACTGATTTTTCGGTCTAGCACAAACCAGGCAAGATGTAGAAAAAGTAGACTAGTGGCGTGCATGTGCACATACATTGCCATCGTCAAGAAGAAGTTAAGCATACGCGACTAGTCAAGATTAGCCCTTCTCCAATATAAAAAAAAATACTTAAAATCCTTCTTATTGAATTAAGACGTAAATCAATGAGACTGCAGTATTTAATTTTAAATCAAAAACTGTTACGTGTGTGGTTTATTCCACAAAAGTACTCAATGTGAATCTGAACTTCTTTGTTAATCCAACTTCTGGTTTTACGACACTGATTAAAGGAAATCATGGAAATGGAGCCTTCTAATGTTATCACAAAAATGCAAAGGCTAACTTAACTGTACATCCGCGATCAAGGATTATTTATATGGCAAGGACAACTAACAAAGTTCAACCTGCGCAGACAACTTTAATATTGATTATCTTTACTTAGCCTGGGCCTGTCACTTAGCTCACCAACCATGACTTTGTGCAGTGTCTAAAGTCTAAACAGTAGAATCTTGTGCACTTTGTCTTTGAATGCCTGTTGACAGAATTGTCATTGATGTAAATTAAAAAGAGATTCGTAATTTTAGGGATCAGAAAAATATTGGATCAGTGTGTATTTTCATGCATGTATGTGTTTAATTTACCTTCAATTATTATTATTTGAGACTCCATACTTATGATGCCAATTCTGATTAAATCCGTCCCAAACTTAAATAGTTCCAATATTTTGGAGATATCACCATTCTAAATATAAAGATTTCTACAACACAAAGGTAGATCTGCAATTATGCTATCATTGCAGCTTTGAAATGTGTGTTTTACTAATTTACTATGTAAGAGTACTGCCACTGTTCAAAACATCATAGTCACTATCCTTGTAAATTTGCTGTATTATTTTGAGGTGTACAATTAAATCAGAGTGAAACCCTGATAACAATTGGAATTTAATCAAAGCAGAAAATAAAACAGTTGAACAAAAAATTTGAAACATGACGTGAGAAATATGCTGTTTTGTGTGTGTTTTTTCATTTTGTTTTTCTGTTTTGTTGTAGCTCTCTGATCAAGATGGGGCCTGGTATCAAGGATTCCCCTTCACACAGGAGACGGGAGAGGAGTCTGAGCTACAGTCCTGACTACAAATCCAGAAAGCAGACCCGACGGCGGAGTGACAGATCCTCCTCGTACAGCAGGTCTCGCTCAAGGTCTCGGTCCCCGATTAGGAACAGACGAAGGTCACGATCCGATTCCCGGGATCGCAAAAATGGTGACAGATATCGCTCAAGGAGGTCCAGGACCAGGAGTAGATCCAGGTCTCGTAACAGGAGGCGCAGCAGCAGGGACAGGAATAGGTCCAGGTCTAGGGATAGCAGGTCCTACAGCCGGTCCTACAGCAGGTCCAGGTCCAGGTCCAGGTCTAGGGAGAGGAGGAACAGGTCTCCGCCAAGGAGACCAGAGAATGGTGGTGGATATGGGTATGGTGACCGAAGGGAGGGCAACGCTAGGAGGAGAGAGGGGCGACAAAAAGAGTCCAGATTCAACAAGCCCTTCGACAGGGACCAGTTTGAAAAGGACCTGAACTTGAAGATTGCTAAATACCGCGAGGATATCAAACAGAACGGGAGCAAGGAGGATGATAGGTCGCGACACCATGGGCGCCAAAACAGACGTGACGAACATTCAGACCAGCAGAATCTCTTCTTTGAAAGGTACAGTATGCAGGGAAAATGTGTATTTTGGCAGACAGAGTTACATTTACCATTGTGAGAAACTGTCCATGGAGTCTTGTCATTTGGGTCACGGTAATGTTCCTGATGTCTGAAGCACCAATCAATAATGTCCATGTATTTGTTACTTTATGAATTTAAAATTTAAAAAATGCTGTTTTAATTATTTGATAGGTCTCATTGTGAACATGACACTAAAATTACTTTCATTGAATTTACTCTCCAAACAGTTTTTTGTAATTACTGTAGTTGATTATGTCAACCTGCTTTGTAAGATTTTCATACTTTTTAATCGAAGAAACGGTTCAGTATTTCAAAGAAGAAATATTGCATGACAGTGTCTAAAAACATTCAATGTTACAAGTTGATACGACAGGAGTGTCATTTAAAGAACTTTTCATGAAATAGTTTTAGTTTCTGCTTTAGTTTCAATTTTGAAAGACATGAAACAGCATTTCCTCTTTGAAAGCACATCTTATTACTGGTAGCTGATCTTTGGATATGATGTGATCAGTAAAATGTAAATGTCAGAAGAGGTATTGATGTGAAATTTTAAGTCTTACTGTGTAATTTCCTGTATATTTCACAGTGTTCTATTTCTTGGGAATGTCGGAGGTGCATTATGTGACCATTGAAAGTAACAACACACAAATGTATGCATCGACTTTTATTGCATTAGTCGCGTGTAGTTGATATTCACCAACCGCTAATTTAGTTGTTCACAAAATAGTCTCTCACATGGGAATCTGACCAGTAAACTATGGCAGAGCTGCCAACTCTCCCTAATTTTGCAGGAGACTCCCTGAAAATAGACCAATACTACTGCTTCGGATTTCATCACATCACCCAATTTCCCTGATTATTGTCATTAGGTTGTATGTATTTGCTAGACATCTCCCTGATTTCTGATGAAATGTCCCTAAAAATTTCCTGATTGTTGAATATCAATGTTGGTAGCTGTGGCATACATGTACAGTACTGTATACATTCAACATTTTAGTGGAAGGGCTTTCTGGGGTAATTTCAATTTTGAAAGACAAATTTTAGGCATACATATACATGTAGTAGGAATATGTGCTCCATTGTGTAAATGAATGGGAAAAAAAAACATTCAACATTGTTTATATGTCCTTGTAGGAGGGGCCTGGAGCGAGAGAAGATAGCGACCATGGGGGTACTGGAGGTCTGGTGTGATTCTCCGGAGAAGCCAGAGGATGAGTAAGTCAACTTGATGCATTTTTTATCTAGCAAGGAGCATGCTCTATGTCAGGAATATTGTATACAAGTAGGTTTTTAAAGGGATAGTTCACCCTAAAATTCAGTTGGTTTCATTAAAGCAGACATATGAAAGTAACATATTAGTGAAGGTTTGATGAAAATCTGTCAAAGGATAAGAAAGTTATGATCTTTTAAAATTTTGATTTTGTGATGTCACGTGCGAGGTGCTCTCCCGTATGTTGTGTACAATTGAAAATATGCATTTCTCATAAAGATATTTGCATCCCTTTACCTGTGCATTTGATATATCATTAGAAATACGTTTTTACACACATACCTGTATGAAAACAAATCATTCTGTTGTCAAAAACAGGATAAGAGCAATTTATGTAATTATAATGCACACATGGGAGATGTTAATATGCTCTTGTTTGAATGCAGTATCGCACTCCATTGCGTTGGAAAAGCAGACACTAAACGGAAATGATGATGTTGATTTGATCTGCTCTTGTTTGAATGCAGCTCTGATGCAGCAGATGCAGAGGCGGAGGAGGAAGGGTCTGGTAGCAGTGACAGTGACACAGACAGCGAAGGTAGGGTCTCTCTGGACCACACTTGCATAAATGCGTAACTGTTGGCCACTTGGGCATAAGATCCAGGTGGACAAATGGATTGTTAAGCAATTTTTTTTTGGTGGCCAGCCTTGGTGGTCAGTCTGGAAGCCGATTGTAATTGAAGTCTCCCCCTCAAAAGGAAATTATGGGGGGGGGGGGGGGGGGGGAGGGGGGAGGGGGGGGCAGGGAATGAAAAACCAACCATATGAAAGTTTTTTTCATAGGATATTAATTACAACCAAACTATGTTGAGAAGTGTATATTAAGGCACTTTTGATAAAGGCCTGTGGCTAAAATGATGGGTAAATATTCTCCTCCAGTGTGTGTTATTTTGTACTTCTTCATCACCATTGCAGCCCATTAAATGAACCAACATTATATACAGGCAGAGGCATGTTTATTGACGGGGTGTTGTGGAACAGCTGTATGTAGACAAGATGCACATAAGGTGTATTGAAGCATAGATTGTGCCCTTTTCATTGGTCCCTTGATTACTTGTAGTATCTCCAATTTCCAATTTGCATCTTATCTGTTTTGCTTTTTCTTACCTGCAGAGGAGAGGCGAAGAAAGAGGAAAGATGCACATGAAGTGTATTGAAGCATAGATTGTGCTCTTTTCATTGGTTACTTGATTACTTGTATCTCCAATTTCCAATTTGCATCTGATCTGTTTTGCTTTTTCTTTCCTGCAGAGGAGAGGCGAAGAAAGAGGAAAGAAAAGAAAAGGAAGCGGAAGGCAAAGGAAAAGAAGAAAAAGAAGAAGCGTTCTAAGAAGAGGTAAGAATAATTAATGAGCCGTGGATTTTTCTGTGCTTTTTTGGAACGTGTCAACAAGATAGTGCTTGAGAGTCAATGTGTACCCAACCATTTACTGAAGTATCTGGATTCCAAAATTGGCCGTGTCTATGCTTTCAACCATTTTGTATTATAGCATATAAGCCTGGGTCGATTCAATTTGCAAAACAGGCTCGATCGAAGCTATCAAGCCCCCGGAGCCATTTTGTTGAAACCGGTGCTGCGATGAGAATCGAGCCAGAGTGGGTTTAACTCTGATCTCCCCCTTCCTCCCTTGTGACCTGCAGCAAGAAGTCTCGCAAGAAGAAGAAGGCAGACAGTGACAGCGACTCAGATGACTCAGACTCGGATGACTCGGAAGAAAAGGATGAAGAACAGTGGGTAGAGGTCTGCAAACGTAAGTCTTTTGTCTTTTTTTGTGCTTATTTATACAATTTCATTTATATCTTAAACAGGGTTCCCACAGTCAGGGCAAAGTCAAGGAATTTGAAAAATTTGTGAAAAGTCACGGAAAGGGGATTTTGGTCATGGAAAAGTCATGGAATTGCTGTCAGTTCAAGAAAATTACATGAATTTGTGTTCAAGATAATTTACAATTTTGGGTGTTGGTGAAACGAAAATCATGATTTAACCTCAATCTAAAATTACATTTAAATCTCGTTTTATTACCTGATTGATCCGTCTTGTTCATAATCAACATCTTTTCTCTTTGGTTGTTGTTTCAGGAGGGCCTGGTGACAATGAGATAATTGGTCCGTTGCCTGCCAACACATCGGCATCGTCCTCAGGGTTCATGGAGTGAGTCAGTTTCTCAAATCAAGTCAACACAAATCTCTTCACATTTGTAATTCCCAGAAAACACTCTCTTTTTACTGAAAATGACTCATCTTTACTCATCTCGTTTTATACATTAAAGGGATAGTTCACCCTGAAGATAAGTTGGTTTCAATAAAAGCAGAAACATATAAAAGAAGGTTTGTTGAAAGTCCGTCAAAGGATAAGAAAGTTATGATTTTTTTTAAGTGTTGATTTTGTGACGTCACATGCAAGTTCCTCTCCCATATATCTTGGGGTTTTTTTTAAATGTGAATTTTTCTCAAAAAGATGTGCATCCTTTTACCTGTGCATTTGAAACATCATATGGCAGTGAAAGGCTTAACATGTCTTATCTCTTTTCCCCGCCCAGTTTCGGCAAGGCTCTTTTGCCCGGTGAGGGTGCAGCCATGGCCGCATACGTCCAGGACGGCAAGAGGATCCCTCGGCGTGGTGAGATCGGCCTGACCAGTAACGAGATCTCGTCCTTTGAAGACGTCGGCTACGTCATGAGTGGAAGCAGGTCAGTTCAAGTTTGTTTTATTTGTTCCAAATCATAAAAACAATAATATATAATACAGATAGGTGTTTCACCAAGCTGTTCGTAAGTTACAAATGACTTTGCAAACCCCTTCTTGTGCTAAATCACATTCTCAATGATTTGGATTCCCATTAGCTTGAGTTCATATCTGATGTTTATAAATGAAAATTCTTGTTGTTTACAAGTTTACAAAGCTTACGATTTGTCAAATTTTATTAGGATTGTTGGAAATTAACTCCCAATATCTTAAAACAGGAACAAAGTGTGGTATCGCAATTAGCACAAGAAGGGATCACCAGTCGTTCGTAACTTATGATCTCTTCAGTTTGGTTTTGAATGCAGACTGCAGGGTGCAATTTCTGGATTCATTAGATGATTCATTCCATGTACAAGGACCATTATGACTGACAGAATATAACAAAGTTTGGGTATTGACCTTATGATAATGATATTTAGTACTTGAGCGAGTGGCCACCCTTTCCCCAAAATGGAATGAAACCAAAAGCTTTTAAAAACATTTTTAATTGTAAAGATAACCACAATCTTACGTATCAACATTGATGTATAACAAATTCAAAGATTGAAATTTAACCAAAATCTTTTTCTGTGGCTCTTCCCCTACCCCAGACATCGTCGTATGGAGGCTGTGCGGCTGAGGAAGGAAAACCAGATCTACAGTGCAGACGAGAAGAGGGCGCTGATGTCATTCAACAAGGAGGAGCGCGGCAAGAGGGAGACCAAGATCCTCTCCGACTTCAGGGAGATGGTGCACAAAAAGATGAAGGACAAGCACTAGCGGACAACGCACGGACACAGACATGAACAGTGATAGGTGATTGGTTTTGGAAAGATCCTCAGGCTTATGGGAGATGGTGCACAAGGAGATGGAATGACAAGAAGAAGCAGGTTGCCGTGGCGACATGGGATTGTTCATGGACACAGAAATCAATCAATCAATCAAGTCGGGTAGTATTCCCGAGTTCCATGGACAAGTTCTTTCCAGCAGTTGCCATCCTTCATTAAAATCATTATTTCCTGTGGTTCATGGAGACCAATGTCTGTTCGCAGAGAATCAATATATCTTCTCCTGGGTCTCCCCTTTTTGCCTTTCCATGGAGGGGCTCCCACAAAAGGACTTAGTGGAGTGTACACAGAAATAAGAAGAAAGAAACTTTGATAGTTGAAATTTATTGATGGAATTTTCCTGTGACAATATGTAGACACAGAAATGACCCGCGATAGGTGATGTGTCTTGCTGGGATCCTCTTTGACTTTTCGGGAGATGGTGTACACGAAGATGAAGGATAAATGCTGGAAGGATCCTGTGATGACGCATGGACATTAAAGTAGGAAGAAAGCAACCTTGATAGGCAAAAGATTTCATAAAGGTCCTCTCAGACTGGTATGGGAGATGGTGTACAATAATGTAGGACAAATACCAGAAGGCTCATGTGATAATGGGGAGTAGTAGAATGAGCAAAGCTAAAGCGATAGTCGTGCGGACGTAGGTGTTATATGTCGGGTCATGGACGGGCTAGGTTGGTGCAAGTTGGGCGTAAGTGCTGGATGGCGGGTTTTCACCATTTTCCACAGTTCATGGTACCTTGAAAAAATTGATAGGGTCAGCCACAACTAGGCATTGAGGCGTGAACTGATAATTCTGTAGGTCCAAGTGTATGAACAACCCAGCTAAGAGTTTAAATAGATGATAAATGGTCTTTGGAAGAGTCTTTGATGATGATGTATGAATAGATACTGAAATAATGTGACAATGGCAGGCGATCGTTGAAGGAACAGGATTTCCACTCTGAGATGAATCCGTTCATTGGAGCAGGATAAAGAAGACTTCACTGAATATGGGAATTCATCCTCGAGATATCTCACAGCTCTGGTTGTTGTAGTCATATTTTGATTCGCTCCATGCCACTTTCCCCATGTTTGCAGCAGCAAAGATGCCAACTAAGACAATGTTATCATGTTAAGTACTATAAAGACATGATAGATACCACCCTTTCAGTGAGTATTATTGTTGTATATGTTAAGATTCAAAGAGTGTACATTGTATATTTTTATTGGTGTAAAATTACTGCAAGAGGGACAATAAACTCTTTCTGTGACAGACAAGCAATTACTCAAAGGAATTTGTATGTTTTTATTGTGCCAAAATTCATGAATGGTGCATAAAGGGTGTAATTCTTTGGGGCTTTAGTTCACCAGCATGTATGTAAAGCATACAGTACATACCATACATAAAACAAACAGATCTTTTCAACTTCTCATCTGGAACTTGAACAAAAGCAAGACTCAAACATTCATTGACTTTGTTGATGTGGCGTTAGTATTGGTAAAAAAAAAATCCATTCCAAAATAATAGTTTGGTTTGGGGGGGGGGGGGCATTTCGGGTCTCTGTGGGAGATTTTCTGTTTGTTTGGTAGAAATCTCGGCAATTGCCTTAATTGAAGAGGAACAACACCTACTAAGCAAGTTGGATTGGAAAGAAATAGAACAATCTGATAAATAAATGTGAAAATAGTTGTAATTCTATTCAGAATGCTCTTTGAGTTGTTTTGTCTGATATCCTCAAATTGTATTGTTTTGTATTTTCTGTCTTTTCTTTGTGATATGTTTTATTTTTGGTAATATTTTGATTGGGAATATATATGATGATCCAAATATATGTGTCAACATTTGGGCTACCTCTCTCATACAGATTGATCACAAACCTAACAAATGCTTTGACACATTCAGACTAGTAATGGACAAGAGAAATGATTAGAGTAGATACCTTAGGTATACATGTACATCAATTACCAGTGTAGAAAGTGTCGGTTACATCTTATCAAACAACATTGTCTTTTTGCTTTATCACTCATCCAAAAAAATAATCCTCAATCTGAAGGTGAATGAAACTGGGATTGGTGTTGGGATCTTTTCAGCTTTGTGAAAGTGGGTCTGCAAAAATCTGGGTTTTTTTATGCTCCTCAAATGTTGAGTTATACAAAAATGTTCTGCAATCTGAAGACGAAGGAACCTGGAATCGGTGTTGGTATGTATCTTTTAGCTTTGTGAAAGTGGTTCTGCAAAAATCCATTTTGTTTATGCTCCTCAAATGTGATAATCATACGGAATATGTTAAGAATCTGAAGATGAATGGGTTTGTCATATTCATTGCAAAGATCACATGTATTCAAAATGGTGGTCATGGATTTCTGAAGTTGTTAAAAATGTGTCGCTCTCTATGCAGCTTGTATGTTGAAAACCACACTGAATGCTGTAAATAAGAACATGCCTGTATGATGCAAGTTTGATGGCAGTGAGACTAGGTGTCACATTTTATAAACTGTCATTTTGTAAATAAATCTAAGAATAGTACTTATGTTGAATAATTGTACCGTGTCCAATGTGTCCACAAATTCCTTCAGCTCTCATCCCTCCCCCCCCCCCCTTCCTCCATTCTCCCTCTCTCTCTCTCTCTCTCTCTCTCTCTCTCTCTCTCTCTCTCTCTCTCTCTCTCTCTCTCTCTCACACACACACACACACACACACACACTCCCCATCTTCCTTCCCACCCGTCCTTCTCCCTGTCCTTCTTGCCCATCCCCCTCTCTCTCCTCTTCCACCCTGTCTTTCTACCCCCCCTCCCTCTCCCTCTCTCTCTACACACACACACACACACACACACACACACACACACACACACACACACACACATATGCATATGAGTGACGAATGAGAAGGGGAAAAGAGAAAGGACACGAGAGTGAAGAGGGAAAAGTTTATACCTTCAAAAGATGGAAGGACATAAAGAGGAGAAACAAATGTGACTAATACGCTTATGACAATATTACACATTAACTAGTGTGATCAGTCGTTTTGTCATGTATTTGTAACAATATTTGTTTAAATAATTGTTTTTAATATTTCATTATATACAAATATGAACGTATTTACAAGCACTATTAATCTCGTGTTGAAATGTATCTACGCGTCTTTAACTATAACACTACAGCACTGGATTTACGATCAAAACCTTAAGCTAAATAATTCTCCGAATGGCTTAAGAGGTAGTCAAATAAATAATTCATTTTACAATCGGCTTCTTTCAATACTAATGGACGGATTTGAGTAATGCCTTGGTCAAAACCGGTCGTATATCTGCGACTGGCCTGCGTCAGATTTTGCAAAAAATCCTTTTGTCGGACGCAAACGGGTGCACGTTCTTTCAGGCACGCAAGAGCATGGGGGGGGGGGGGGGGGGGGTTGCATGAGTTGGCCTGGCGCCGGTGATGACGCAAGCTGCGGACACGCGCACAAACAAAAACACGCCCATGACCGATTGTGACCAATGCATTTTGGCATTTAGCCACACAAAAACAGTATTGATGTGCTCATTGCATTTAAATAAATATGCCTACGACTAAAAACTCTAAACAAAATGTGATATTTTCATTAATAAAGGTATACATGTTTTAGCGTTTTGTTGGCTCTATCCTACAGCATTTATTTGGACGCGTATGAAATATGAGAGGCAAACACTGGGGCTTGATGACGCCCCCGCCCCTCCCTCACCCTACACCACCCCACAACATTCTCCTCCCCCAGCCAAGTCGCTTCAGGTAATTCATTCCCCTTAGGCCCGTGTACTCAATTTCATAACTTTCAAACCTTTTTCAGCAAATTCCAACAGTTGACCATATTTATCATATAGAACAAAATAAACCTCAATTTTCATGGGTCTTGCCTCAAAATTTTTGGCAACACGGCTGCAACCTGGAAAAGTCTGGCTAGGACCTAGGTCACTTAAATTGTTTTTCACAACTGGAAGGTTATTTGACTATTTGCCCGACCGAGCAACACAAGTTCAGAATAGAGGGATATTGAGTGGGTGGGTCACATTTTCAAATCGAAAAAAGGGTTCCTATTTGGTATTGAGAACTAAATGTGGATGTCGAACATGTCTGCTGTACACATTTTTGCGAAGAGTACATGCGCTCATCTATTTCATGATATCGTCCTTTGTTGGCCTTCCTTTGTCCCTTGAGTGTCGGGCACTCCCAATGAGAGTCCTCGCTATCATCACTACTGTTCGCTATACCCTAATAGTTTACAAACAGTTGTCTTGACAACATGCTCATATGACGTCACACATTGGTACTCTATGATACTCCTTTCCCTGCGTTATTGAACCACGCACAATCTAGACACGGACTGGCCCCCGTGCCGAACTATCCCGCTTCGGAAAACTTCGGCTCGCCCTCGTTTGTTCGTCACCATCAGCGCGATCGTGAGGTATTCGAAGAAGTCGACCGTGTCGTTGTTGTCCGAGTCGATCTCCAGCATCGCTTCCTATAGTGACAAAACGACAATAATTAATCAATATTATTTCACTTTTCGTAATTGACACAGTCGACGTGATTGTGTGATTTTCGTGTTTGCTAATAATAATTGCTCTCTATCAATTGTGATCTTCTTTTGATTCAAAATACATCATCCGGAAAGAACAACACGTTTATAGTTCTGTAATGTTTCTTTTAATTCTTGAAGCCTTTCGGTACTTTTATGATGATTAACTAGATTATTCTAGATCATTCTGTCACGTCACTCAAAATATAAGACTCATTTTTTGCTTATGGGCTTACCTTGACTTGGGACGGAGAGTAGAAGTTACCAACAGTCGACTGAATCGCCCGAACGACTTCGGTGAAGTCCAGCAAGAGATCTCCGCTGGTATCGTATCGTCTGAATTGATCGTAGTGATCATTGATCTAAAAAAAGAAAATCAAAAGGAATTAAGAGGACATTGAAAGAATAGTATTGCTTGACGTGTTCAGATAATGTTGTACTGCAGTGAAATTGGATGACATAATCAGGTCAGACATAATTATGGTAAATTCATTCATTGAATTCAATTAAATCAATCATGCCTTCGTAAGCACGAGTCTTTTCAATCACATTTTTGTCCGTTACATTTAACTTTACACCCACTTTCAGAATAAGATCGTAGTTTTTACATTTTAGTACAAATTTAGTGTGACGTTAATGTGACATTTGGCGGTACACAATCACCCTTTTCAAATGTGAAATTATAAGCGCCCTATAATTCACATATGTCAAGAAGTATACATGTATTTGATATTGCCGGTGTTACCATGGTTACCTACCTGTGATTCGGTAAGTTCTGGGAAGTGCTTGAGGGCGAGCTCGATGTCGAGATGGGCGTTGGTGAAGTCGACCAGGTCAGGGTGAGCTGAGAGAGGGAGATAAAGTACAAGCAATGATGACGGGGGTTGTAGTATGTAACGTGAATTATGTCTGCACCACGATGCGCGTCACCATGACAATAATTAATTGTCCCCCTTGCCTACCTTCCCTCCCTTCCTCCCTCCCCCTCTCCCCTCCTTTCCCCGCCCGCTCAATATCTAGCTCTGCAACCCCCTCCTTCCCTCCCTACCCGTCCCTCTCTCTCTCTCTCTCTCTCTCTCTCTCTCTCTCTCTCCCTGTCTCTTTATCTATCTGCCTGTCTCTCTCTCTCTCTCTCTCTCTCTCTCTCTCTCTCTCGCTCTCTCTCTCCCTTCTCCTCTCATTTTCTCACCAGGAGTATCTAGCTCTCTCATCCTGCCTCCCTTTGTCGCCCGAACCACCTTTCTCTTGATTTATATCTCTCACCTCCAATGTGTCCCTTTCTTTTGTCATGTTTTTATCCTTATTTACCTCTTTCTTACGTCCCTCTCTAAAAATTCATTAAATTCCTGATATCGTATCATCAATGCATCGACAGCATTTAACGTCAAATCGATGTTTACTCACGCATATTCGCCGATACTATGGAAACCCTCGACTCTCTCCTCTTCCTGACGTTGGTGGCTTTCCGAAAGGCCACTTCCGGATCCCTCATCACATCTCTCTCCTCCTCCTTCTCCTTCTCCCTCTCCTTCTCTTCCTCTTTGGCGGCCTGCTCGGATCCTTCGATCGGCTCCAGCGTCCTCGCTCCCTTGGTCTTGGTGGTGGGGCTGCTGGGCGGGGAAGGTTCGGGGGACGAGTGGGCGGGAGAAGGACCACCAGCGACCGGCGTTAGGTGATGACGCACAACCGGCCGTAAGATCCTACGAATCAATTTGTTTTTAAATGATAAAATGAAACAATTTTGAAAATCCACAAAATGTGATATATTCAAAATGGTAGAAATCACAATTACATGCAGGCCCATAGACGTGACGCGCATAATTATATTTTGTGTAAATTAGGAGGAATGTTCTTTCAATTAGAAACGAAATTTTAAAAATCCAAACAAGTGCAGTCAGGCCACATGTAAGGTTCATAAAAATACTTTACAAAAAGGAAGTTATTGTCACAAATCAACAAGAGCTTCTATATACCGTTAACTATCCCGAACTTGATCATATTTCTTTCCAGAAAGTTAAGTCGTTATAACTACAGACACAGCACATATGACGACCATAATGATATCATGAATTGCGCGCATGCGCCTTTTTTCCATAATTTCTTATAACATCAGTGGGAGTTTTGCGTGTTTTTACGGTAGTAGTAATTCTCCTTGAAAACAAAGAGAAAGACATGCTGAAATCAATTAATTTAATCATCTTATGTACAATTAAGTGATATATAAAAGTATATAAAAAGTTTGATGGACAGTAGCAATCGCGGAAATTCGTACAAATGATTAATGATTATACTTACAGCGTTTTGCCGGTACTCTTCTTGATTGGGTAGCCCTTGAGATCCTACAGAGTGAAATAGTACCAAGGATTCAATACAATGATAAACTAACATATTCTCCAAGAAGAAGAAGAAGAAGAAGAAGAAGGAGGAGGAGAAGGAGAAGGAGAAGGAGAAGAAGAAAAAGAGGAAGAAGAAGAAGAAGGAGACGAAGAAGAAGAAGAAGGAGGAGGAGGAGAAGGAGAAGGAGAAGAAGAAAAAGAAGAAGAAGAAGAAGAAGAAGAAGAAGAAGAAGAAGAAGAAGAAGAAGAAGAAGAAGAAGAAGAAGAAGAAGAAGAAGAAGAAGAAGAAGAAGAAGAAGAAGAAGAAGAAGAAGAAGAAGAAGAAGAAGAAGAAGAAGAAGAAGAAGAAGAAGAAGAAGAAGAAGAAGAAGAAGAAGAAGAAGAAGAAGAAGAAGAAGAAGAAGAAGAAGGAGAAGAAGAATCTTGAAGCAGAGTGTCTGGGCCCACATGCCCTCATTTTATGACTTCACTTTTTTTGGACTCTGGCCCAGATACGCTCTCTCTTTCTGTCATCTATACTATATTGTATTGTGTGCTTTGTTTTGTTATCCGTGTAATATGTTGCTATGAAGATGTTATATGAAATGTTATTGTTATGGTCAAATAAATAGTAATGATAATAATTCATTCTTACCTCTGGAAGAGCGATATAATGTAGAGGGAGATCCGCCTTAGTGATGTCCAGTTGCCCCTCCTTTGCTCCATCGTAGATGGCGTTAACGATTTTCTTAAACCTCTTGGTATCAGTTTTCTTAAACTTCCCTTGCTCCTGCCGGTCACATAAGATCCTAGAGAATAAGAAAGAAATGTTTATATGAAGATGTTTTCCGCAGAGGACATATTCCTTTCACACCCAACATTACAATTATCATATCACCATCATTATCATCATTATCATATTCCTTTTTCCAGTCCTCCTCATTCTTCTGCTCATCATCATCATCACCATCACCACCATTATCATCAATCTCTTCATCATCATCATCATCATCATCATCATCATCATCATCATCACCATCATCATCATCATCACCATCACCATCACCATCACCACCATTATCATCAACCTCATCATCTTCATCATCATCATCATCATCATCATCATCATCATCATCATCATCATCATCATCATCACCATCACCATCACCATCATCACCATCATCATCATCATCATCATCATCATCATCACCATCACCATCACCATCATCACCATCATCATCATCATCATCATCATCATCATCACCA
>OZ022590.1:13160879-13371754 GCA_963669155.1 Arbacia lixula | reverse complement strand
TCATCATCATCATCATCATCATCATCATTATCATCATCACAATCATCCTCACCATAACCACAGCGGCCACTGAAAGAACAATCATCATTGCTTTCACCATAAGTATGAAACCACCCCCTTTTATGATTATCAACTTCACTATCGCTATCACCATAAATATCACCATCGTTATGATGATGATGATGATGATGATGATGATGATGATCACCATCATCATCATCATCATCATTACCACCACCACCATCATGATAATTCCATGACCCTCACCATCACCACTTCTACCATCGCCACCACCACTACTACTCCTACTACAATCACTACCAGAGGCGGATCCAGGATTTGTGAATAGGGGGGGGGGGGGGGGGGCGCGGAGACCAGCTTCCCTTCCTGTTAAGAAACGTGGTAATAGTTCTGGGCGTTAATCCGTACTCGAGTTTGAGGCGTTTCAGCAAACCGGGAAGGGGGGGGGGGGGGGGTACTGTAAAAAAAAATCGCTTCGTAACGTTCCGCGCCTAGTTGTGCGGGCCTACTGTTGCATATACAGTCAAACCTGTCTTATTGGCCACCTGTCTACAGAACCCAACCTGTCTATAGTGGCCACTAAAACAATTCCCCAGGAGAAAAATCATGTGTTAAAGAACCTGCCTATAGCGGCCATCTATCTGTAAAGGCCACAATTTTTGTTTCCCTTGCGTGGCCACTATAGACAGGTTTCACTGTATGACTTTGGTCAGGTCAGGACATGACATGGAGCGTTATCAATTGATATGAGATTTCTAATTTTTAAGCCTGTAAAAAGAGAACTGGGCAGCCTTGGCCGACCGGGCCCCCTCTGAACGGTCTAAAAAAAAAAGGGGGGGCGGGCCGCGGCCGATTCGCCCCCCCCCCCCCCCCTGGATCCGCCCATGACTACCACTACAACTATATACCAACAAAACACCACGACTGCCACTTCCACCACCACACTGCTATCGATCCACAGGGCACTTACTTGAAGTCTTTCTGGATGCCCTTGAAACACCCCACAGCTAGCTTCTGCTGGTTAATGACCTCTTCTTCAAGACGCAGAACGTCTCTCTCCTTGGAGTACACCTTCCTCTTTAACCCTTCGACCTCCAGCTCTAAGTCTACACGTGAAAAGACACCATCAACATATTGATTCCTCGTCGACGAATCTCATAGTCACTTTGTCCTATCATATGACCGGATTGGACTGATACGGGATATAAAACCAAACCTATACGAACTTTAAAAAATATTTATTCGGCAATAACTAAAGAACTACATGTATTATACTACCAGATTGGGCTGATTAGGGATATCATGTAAGCCAAACCTATACGAAATTTCAAAAACATTCATGAAACACCAACTAAAAGTTGTGTATATTACGGAGGAGGAAGGGAGAAGAACATTTGTTATTCATCTTTACTACTTTAAAGCAGTAAAAATGCTAGCCGGAATTCCTAATAGAACCATTCACACACTGTGCGTCGTGTGATATAAAAATTAAACACCACTTTGGTTATGAAATATTATCATTTATTTTTTATAAACTCACCACTATTCTAATGACACTATCATGACAGAATATTAACCTCTGCACTTCCTTAAAAGGAACAGCATTAACGCTCATATAGTGAGATCTGTCTATTAAGACCACAGGGATGTGACATCAGTCAAGTGGAATGCATTTAGATCAGATTGTATTTAATAGACCATTTTCGTTATGTATGCAAATGTTATTCACGTCGTTCAAACAATACGTTACTAATGGGAACCCTAAAGCTTGTTCGAGGTTTGTTCGAGTAGCAACAACTGATGGATTCAAAGCGCATTCCATTTCTTGAATCTGAAAGACCAGATACAGGTGAATGCAATAACGCGTTACTACCCAGTTCGGGGGAAAGTTGTAAATACATTACGAAAATGGTCTAGTGTATTTGTCTATAAAGACCACCTGTCCACAAAGACCACAGGTTATGACTGTACATGGAACAGGGATGTGTTATGGAATGATATGAAACAACTTTCTTTCTTTGATCCCATGCGTGGCACCGCCGAAAAAAAATGTCTTCTCAGCATGTGCTTTTCAGTTGTTTTAATAATAACGAACAGGATTGCGTAGCAACGGTTTCTCAGATAGAACAAAAGAAATGTAGAGTCTTATTTCGCTTGTCCAGCTCTGTTGGATTGCATCAATACTTTTGTGAGGAAAATAGATATCAGCGAACAAAAATTAACAGTTTTTTCTACTAAAATATCTCAATTGCACGCAAATGCACGCAAACTCTGTTAATGAAAATAAACAGCTTAAGATTTAATTTTGATAATGATTGAATCCCACATTTGCGGAAATCTGCGGAAAGTGAAGAAATTTGTTAATTGTGTAAGTAAGAATATTATCTGTTGTCTCCGTTTGTGCATCATTCAACAATTATTTAGAAGAAAACCGAGTACAGAATCTTTAGTGGTGTTGCCCGTACCTTTCTTGAAAATTGCACAAAAATGTGATAAGAAACATAGCTTCCAGAGACAAAACAGTGAATTAAAGATATTGCTTTCCAAGTTGACAGGAGCTAACTGTCGGTGCCGCGCATGGGACATCAAAGCATTGTAGTGATTGTGGAATGCTTTTGACATTCATTAGCACGTTTTAGTATCCATAAAGATGTTTGAATATATTATGCTCGAGTTGTCCCTCCTTCCTAACACATCCCTGCATGGAACAAGTTGCATAACGAAACTACACAGTGCAATTTACAAGCCCGAACGAAAAGTGCATACACTATAGAACAATAGTCATTGTCCAAGGTGGAATATGGACATTTACAACATTATACAAGTTTAAAATATTCACCACATACGACCAAATATTCACGCTATATGAAAAGAGATACCGAAAGTGGAAATGAACGTCAAAACAGGTCACAAACACACTTCTTTAATATTTCTAAATATCAAGGAGCAAACGGAATGCAAAGTCACATGCTATTACCTAACCTGATCAAATTTTCGAAAACGAAAGTAAGACTAAATCAACTTGCACATACAAACAACATGTACAATCTCCAAATCAATTAGCTTTTTATCATTAGCATAGATTTTAAAATAAAAGGAGAGTCACGCTACCAATAAAATTACCAACCATCTATACGCATCTAAAGCACATTACAAACTTGTTATAACAATAGTGAGAATCGAGCTACTAACTAGGAAACGAATTTAGGCCGTGTTTGATATTAAAAAGAAAGACGTCAACTTTGATATAAAGATGGAAAGCTAGTCACAATCTAACTAAACAGATCATGCTAATATTTGTATTTAAATAGAAAACACGCGAAAGGTGATCAAGAATGTAGTATAATCTATCTAGACTTCAAAACAACTTTTATTCAATAGAAGCTACATCCAGAGTACTATATGAAACTTGCATGTATTATAGGTAATAGGGCAGATAAAAGAAATATCAAAGCGTTAAAACCATTTCAGAGGAAAGCAAATCGAAAGAGACAGTCGTAGACTAACCAAACCACCAGAGATTGAACAAGAAAATTTAACTTGGAACCCTTGAAAAGCTGGAAGAAGTGGAAATGGGAGGGGGGGAGGGGGTGACAATGGGTGGGGGTGGGGGTGGGGGAGACTCCAGTGACGGAAAAAAGTAGATGCACACCAAAATGCCGAATTATGTCAAGTCACAACATTTGGCCGTGTCGTGCCCGTGCAGTTCTGAATAATTTAACTAATTTTTAGTTACATTCTTTTGATTTTTAAGTCGCAACATTTTCCTGATGTTATTATTCTTTTTCAAATAGACAATTTGTTGTTTTATATCGAAACTCAGTGGTAGTTGTGCACCGTTGCTAAGGTAAGAGTACATTTTAAAAAGGTCATGGACTGGAACTGTAGTGGGTTTGTTAAATGACAAAGGACTGCCCTTTCCTTGCAACGTAAGAAATGTGAGAAACTTCACTTACATGCTTTCTATCGATATTGAATTGTCCTTTTATATCTCATTATAGAATATTGCCAGTGGTGATATCAAATAGGAAAAGCGTGGGTTCATATGATTCATTCACGTGCTCACAAATGAATAGCAGGGAAGCAATGGCGTTTTCCCAAAAGGATGTTAAAAAACCACACATACCACACATAAGGGAAAGACGTCCCATGATGCACCGCACAGGCACATTCAGAGCTTGTGTGCTGTCATGTCTGCTTCCGGTCTAGTATAAAAATGTATGAGACCGGAAGTGGATATGACCGCGATTACAGTTCGAACGTGTCTGCGCGATGCATCATGGAGTGTTTTTTTTTTCCCCAATGACTGAAGTGAATTCCTTATTGTTCTGTATTTCTGAAAGGGATGGGGGTGTGAGAAGGTGGGTCATAGGGAGGAGAAGGGGGGGGGGGGGGGTCTCAATCAACCTGCCTCTCGCGTGGAGGAATTTGGTTCCTCCCGTGTCGGGTAACCTCGTTTCCGATACCGACGATATTAACGATTCCATTGATTTGGAAACTGTCGAAAATGAAAGGGGTAAATATTTTCATAAAATGATACAACTTGTCGTGATGTTAGGGTGTTGCTCTGACAATATTTAAAACAATAAGATTAAACTGAGAATGACCTCAACCACTCGTGAGGATATGAACTTAGTCTGGAAATTATACGATAGAAAATCACAAATGAAGCATTCTGGAATATTGATTAACGATAACGCTGTCAGTTGCCATGTAACTTCAATTTTTTGACAAAAATGAACCAAGTATGGTGTAAAAAAATATTTAAAAAAAACAGTCTAGAAATTCAGCTCGCACGTCTATCTTTTATGTAAATGGAGAAAACTTATTGCCGTCCAACGTTTGGTTTAGGAAAAAATGGAAAATTAACTTGCATATTTTCAAGAAACAATGTATTATTCTGACAATCATGCTTAATAAGTAGCTGTAACGGTTATATTGTCTAATTTTCAATTATTCTAAAGACAAGACGAAACTGATCACCTTCTTAAATTTGAGTATGATATGATATCATTGAGTATGATATGAGCAGCTATGATGTAAGAGTATGTATTACATACAGCTTTTGTAATGTTACCCTAAAAAATATTTACTATCATGACTTTGTAATGTTCATTACTTTCTGATGTAACTAAGTCTCGACGCATATTGGCTATTCTTTCTTCCATCTACGATCTATCTTCTCCCTTGCATCAGTATAGCAGTAAACAAAAGTCTGCATAATAAGTCGAAGCTTTCTAGTATGAAAACATGATTATTACATTACTGGGGCTACGGTGAGATATGTCAACGTCGCGACGCCATTCTCTTCGTTGTCAGAAGATTGCCGTGCTTACCATGTTTGTTGACGACTTTCTTGTCCAGCGCATCCTTCATCTTCTGAATCTTCAACTTCTCTTCCGTTTCCTGAATTACAATAAATATAATCAAATACTTAATAATCTTCTTGCTCCTTTAAACTGATGCTGTATCCTTCTACCCCAAACGTCTCAAAGTATTGGAAGAAAAAAAGTCTTCAAGGAAGTGCTGACAAAATGACCAATCACTAGAGAAGACAATGTAACTAATCCCTACACATTACGATTATCCCAATAGTGGCTTTTATTTGGTGTTCTACAAAAGGTTCAAAGCAATGAATGTTAACATAAATAATTATACCGCATGAATGATTAAGAAATGTCATAAAGAGCTGTATACAAAGTAACGACACTTCATAAGAAGGCGGGAAATGAGACGAAAAAAACATTAACGAAGCCTCAATTTGCCGAAAACGGAAAAAAACTTATCATGTATCGAATGAAGGATTCTTCCTGGCCGAAAGGAATCGTCTTCATCAATAGTGATCTGTGCCAGAACAGCTTAAAGGACATTATCTTCTTAGTATGTCTCCCCAAGCATTTCGGTATTGAGCCAATTAAGTGCATCATCTCTCTACTCCACAAACGCCGTATTAGCAATCACCATTAGCAAAAGTCCTACTTACTCTTAATTTCTCCATTAGTTTCTCCTTCATGTCGTCGTACTTCTGCTGTGTTTCTGCGAGCTCCTTGGTGAGTCGCTCTTCCCTTTGTTTCGATGCCTCCATCAGCTTAGTCTTCTCCTTATCCCACAGCTGGACGGTGCCGTTCCGCTTCAACCTGTGAGGGAAAGGGCGAATTCATAGTAAGCCTAGATATTATGCTGAGGAGATCGTGGTCACAATTGTGTCTGTTAACGATCTATGTCTGGTAATACAGACTAGGCCCTCTCCTAATCCCTCTGACTGCCCTGGATCCTCATTTTCGCCCGAGGAAGAGGATCCGGGGTAGTCAGAAGGATAAGGGCCTAGTCTGCGTTTGTTGTTAACAGATTCGGTTGTGACCATGCACTCCTTGGCCTAGTAGCTAGGCTAATTCATAGTGTAAAGACGGCACCGAAGGCGACACGATTCTGGTGCAATACGGTGTGTGAATGAAGACTATGGTGGTTAAGACATCGGGTGTTTCAAACGTAAACAACGATAAGTTTTAACATTTTCTGACAAACTTCTTGAGGTTATAATTATGATTATGAAATGTTATATTTTCCTTGGTTTTGCTTCATTTCCTCTGCTTTGGACGAAAGAGGCACGGTGTCAATAAATATTGTATAATTTGAACTTTTTGTTCATTCAGTGCTAACACAATCTTCATTAACTCTTCTCTTCATTACTATTGAGCTACATTCGGTCGAAGCTGCATAGCGTACCGAAGCAGTGTCGTCATATGAGCGTGTTGTCATGACAACCGGCTCTAAACAACATCACGTACTCAAGTGAGGTTTTTTTTCTGGTACGACATTGTCTAGCGGGCCAGAGTCGGGCACTCTTCTTGAGAGATCCTGCTATGATCACCACTGATTGCGGTACCCCCACAGTTCAGAACCAATCGTCGTGACAACATGTTCATATGACGACACACTTGGATACTCTATGCCTAAGAACTCACTGCGAAATCTCTTCCTGTTTGTCCTTTAGTTGTTGTTGTAGGACGGGTGTGGTGTACTTTCCCGCGTTTTCCGTGGCATCCTGGACTTTCCATTTGAGTTCCACGCTCTTCTGCCGCTCCTCGTACAGTTGCTCTAGGATATATGAGATCAGAACATCAAATAAATGTTTTTATTCTTTCAAATGGAGATTTATTCAAGTATTCACAAAGCAGGTAGCCTAATGTCCGTTTTTCCGAAGATTTACTTGTGCGAAAATGAAAAACAGGCTGTTACTCCAAAAAGGAAATAGGGTTCGTAAAACCAAAAATGAAATGTTTGCTTTCGTATGGGTCCAATAACGTCTCGGCTCTACATCTTTTTTTTTAAGACGCTTCAAACTCGTGATCCTGAAATCATAGGAGAATGGGTCATGTGGTATGTCAGAACGGTTGTACTATGATTACGGTTCCTGAAATACATGTATTTATTTTGAAGCTTCAAAATCTGAATGTGGTAAACCAACGACAGAAAACATGACGGTCCATCTTACCTTGTAGTAGTTTTACTTCCTTTATCATGTTCTCCTCCCTCTTGGCCGTGACCTGGCACAGAACAAAAATGAAATATTATCGGCATTTTTCTTTTGTAAATCATTAGCAATATCATACTTTTGCTAATACTGGAGGAGAAAAAAAGTACGAGTACGATCCCCTCACAAATAGAAGGAGAGGGAGGTAGAGTTTACGACTTATACACCATATATGATTATACAAGACGAAGTACAGATCTTGTTAAACGATGTTACTTTTTATCGAAAACATTATTTCATTGAAAGGTATCATCCCTATCACAATTTCTACAGAATGATCCCAGTTATTTCAACTTAGAAAAAGAGACATTTCCATTCACATGAGCAAAGCATCATTTATCTTTTTAATTGTTGCAAATATAAATCGAATTGATTTGGAGAAGCTGTGCCAATCAAAGTATGTATAAAAAACATAAATTGGGTTCCCATTTTTAGTTTTAGTGATCAATGTAATCGATTATTTCAGATAAAACAATCATCGCAAGTGTAAAAAATATCACAGAAAAAGAAAAGTAATTGAAAGGAGTTAAAATATCTTCCAACATACGGTCATAATTTTATTTCCGAACTTTGTTTTCTTTTCTTGATAAATAACGACAACAATATCATGCAGAAATATTTGATATCGTATTGTCACATCAAACCATGAATTATTGAGTCACTGGCCAATGAAAGTGCGTTCACCTTTAGCCTCGTGTCCAGACCCTTCTTGACATCGTCCACCTTGTCAGTGAGGTCGAGCAGACACTCAGCGGCCGACTTGTCCGCGAGTTCGTTGCCGTTGATCTCAGGCTTGGAGTACGTGGTCGCGCGCTTCTTAAACGATTTGTACACGTCCATCAGCTCCACACGTATTCTGTCCCAACATTCTTTATCCTATATCAAAAGAAGAGGTATAACAATTGTGTTACAAACGACTGGAAGACGCCTAGTACTTATCTCCACCCGTATCTTCTTCCAGATTTCTCTATCCTTCATCGAAAGAAGAGATATGTATATATCATGTTACAGACTATCTCTCGAACCCGAATGCTGTCATTTCATGACGATATTAATGTATTTGTGAAATTCAATACATGTCGACGCGTAGAAACGTAGTCCAATACCATGAATTCACTCCGTGAAGAAACGTTATTATTACATCTTTGAAAAATCGTTCAGTGACGACATACACACAAAGTAAATTTAGCATATATGGCGACATCAACAAACTTAATCATTCCAGACCACATGAAAAATGTCATTCATTCCATACCACATAAAAGAGCGTAATCCAATCCGTGACCAAATGAAAACAACACAATTCATCCCGTCACCATATAAAAATGTAATTCATTCCGTGACCAAATGAAACACGTAACTTATTTCGTGATCACAAGAACAACGCAAATGAGGCGTACATTCGAACTACATTAAAAATGCAATTCGTTCCGTAAAGAAATGGTAACGAATAACTTAATACGTAACCACATAACAAACAACGGAGATCATTCCATCGGTCACTTACAATCTTCTCTAGATGGTCGGCATGTTCAGCCGACCGTATGGACATCATAGAGCCTGAAGCGAGATCATCTTGCACAGCGAGCACGGATTGCATAGCGCTCAGCACGGCCGTAAGCCCCTTCTGAAGCAGCGACAGGCGGTCGCGCGAGTACAGCAACGACTGGTAGTCCGCGCTAGACATCTTCTCGTCAAACTGGTCGCCTGTAAAAGAGAAATAAATCGGTATAAATTTGCAATTATATCTAATCTGAATACTTTCGTGATCAATTTGCTGCGTTATCCTTGTGTCTCTGATGGGATGCTATCACCCTCAACCCATAGCGCCGTTTAAAACAAATATATGAATATTTGGTGTCTGGTTAAACTCGTAGATATGTTGTTATGTTATTGTACCAATATATTCCTACGATCCTATCAAATCGGTGTTGTCAGTTTCTTAAACTATCACCATATCTCCCCTCTCTCTATCTCTCCCTCTCTCCCTCTGTCTCTCTGTCCGTCTCTCTCTCTCTCTCTCTCTCTCTCTCTCTCTCTCTCTCTCTTTCTCTCTCTCTCGCTCCTCTTTCTCTATCATGTCTATCTATGTTTCCTCTCACTTCGTTCTCCCTTCTCGTATATACTAGTAATGATTAGATGGTGTGAAAGTAGAGTTCACTTAAGGTCGGTGTCAGATTGCCCGACGACCACAGTTGTTTGCCAGTCTGAATGATAGGCTAAGTTTCAGGCTGTAAACTATTTTCATTCCTTCTGGATGCATTACTACACCCACAATTAAGTCTGGATATTTCGACTTGCTTACCTTTCCTCCTATTGAGAGGGGGTCATTAAGGGAACACTTAGAATAGTCTACTTGTCCAAACTTAGCTGTGGATGTGGCAATGCAGCATCGGAAAGAAACACATTCTAACGCATAGAAACTAGGCTACTTGACTCAGGAATCCAGACAATAGGAAAAACGAGAAATTACAGATCAGTCGTGTATATACACAATATGGTTTCGATATTATTACTCGATAAACGATGCAATGATAATAACGATGAATGCTTGCCTTTATAAAGCGCTTAATACAGGTTTCCTTAGCGCTTTTAAAACTCATATTAATTACACAAAACATGGACTGAGAATGTCTCTCAATTTATACTTTCTCATTATTGCTCTTTTAATGTTCGACACATTTCTGAGTCAATAGTTCATTAACTTCTCCCGACACGTATGTCTCCTGAAAATGAATAAGACAAAGAGTAGAACGATTATCGCTATTGTTCATGTTATCGATATTCGCTAATCAAACGTGGATCGTCGAGTCGCACTGACACCTCCTTTCTGCGTCATCCCGCGTTGTCCAATCCGAACAAAGATACATTCTCCCAAGGTTGCTAAGTCAATGTAAGTGGCCGCATAAAGACCCATTCATCTGGACTATCGATTAACAAGTCAGTTATGCCTTCAATTGTGGATCGATAGTGAGAAATCAAGAAGGCCTGGTAATTGATTTTGAAGAGGAAGCTAGATGAAGGGGTTGTTTTAAGATTGCTTGCTTGCGTGCGTGGTTGTGATGTGGCCGTCATTTTGGCTCCTCCATGATTCATGACGAAAATGGAAAACATGCTTTGAAAAGAAACCGGATCTATCAGCCAGCGTCACATTATACTGATTTAATTACGCGAGGCTCACTGAGCGCGATTGCACGAATTGTAATGTTCAACCACGAGCTGTCGTTGATAATTATAGTGTATGGTAGTGGAGCGAAAATGGAGAGACAGTGAGGGTGGTTGTGGCGGGGGGGGGGCTGTTAAGACAGAGATAGACAGACAGTCCGGGTAGCGACGTGCTTCTCTGATCTCTGAGTAGAACCTGATCTTCTTCCTGATATTTATCTCCGTCTTTGATGGACACCTCAACAATACAAAGTTTGTTTTTACATGCATTTCTTTGTTTGGAACATTATATACCCTGCTCCATGCATAGGAAAAAGAATATATGCGATAAGAAATGTTATCTCAGTTTCTCTTTATTTTTCTACTCCTTCATTATCATCATCGTCACCATCGGCGTCATCATTAATCGGGTGAAGGAAACTTGACTCCAGGGCGCTACAACGCGCATGCCAAAGCTTTCAGATTGATCATTAACATGAAAAGTACAAATTATTTGAAAAAGTTATATTTGCAAAAACGATCATTTAAATTCCCTTATCTTGTGTACCAATAGCTTGGGTCCAAAGTCAAAGACTGATGTGCCATTTTATTAACAGATTGTGAATAGCTCGGCCTACAGTTCTATACAATTATAATTCATGTTATATTGTACCATGTTTCTTGCTTATTAGATCTCAGGGGTATGTTCAGTGGTTAGAACCATGAATTGTGTTCTTGAAATGTTTTTTATGAAAGTAGATTTCTCTTGAAATTGATATAGAAAATGATCTGAAAATTGATTGCCTATAAAATATTCCTAAACATGTAAATGGCGAGAAGATACCTAGTTTTGAGCTTTATTTCGTATCATTGATCATTATTGTGCAGCAATACGTTTTCATTTTTTTTAAATACATTGTAATTAGAAACAAGGCTATATGAAATTACAAATTAGGCTGATACACGTAGCTTCGACCGCTTATTCTCCATAATTTAATTTGTGCACAATAATAAAGAGGGTTAAAGGTTGAACCAGATGGCTGGGGTGTTCCATCCAATGTCAGATCCAAATGAATAAAGAGTTTTTAAGAGAGTTGAGGGCAAATGATTTGTTTTAAAAAATGTAATATATAATTCTATATACGTGCATAATCAAGCCAAACTTAAGAGTCAGTCTTACCCATGGTCTCGGCGGCTGATGTACACCGGATGTCCAAAAGTGAAGTATACAAGTGTTTACATCAAGTGTTTACATATCCATATAAGTCCACATAGTTTAAGATGAAGTCGATGACTGTAGCATCAACGTAACGGCGTTACAATGAATGTATACTATCACCAAGCACTCCTCCGGGTACACTTAATCAAAATAGTCCTATTTAATGTCCACTCACAGGTCTACATCTATACAGCCGCTTGAATGTGGATCAGAGGTTATGACTGGCAATAACGCGCGCGTGTATGATACATGCATACAGCTGTTCATATACTGACAAAGCCCGATGCCTGACTGAAGCCTTATTAAACACCACGGAGAAGCCGTACATGTGCCACTGCTGGGTTACCAAGTGACGTTATTACCACATAAAGCCCCTTGCTCCTCCCCCTGGTTTGATATCATATGAATAAGAACACTTATTGCTTTTTGCAAAGGGGCCATCCCCGCCTTTTGTTAGCGTAAGGTTATTTTAGTGTCTTCCTACAGACATACTTCAGAGCAGCGATTGATTTGTCGGCGGACGAAAAGTTTTCATTATTTTCGGCACATTTCTGAGCGGAGCTTGAGAACACTGAGCCATCTGGGTAATTGATTTTTTTCCTCGCTATTATCTGAAATCAACCCTACATACAACCCCTCAGGCTGTTTTTAAAGTAATGGAGTAAGTTACTAAAGGGGTACAACTTAGTCAAGATTTTATGGGTTTTCTCTGTATTCATATCCCATCTTCGAAAAAACAAACAAAAAAGATACATATATAACCCCTGTCGAAAAGTCAGATATGGTATCTCCCCAAATATGCTGAAGTAAACTATATTTTATTTAAGGGTCAGCATATCATAGGCGCCTTATCACTCATATTTTCTAAATGAGCGCTGTAGTCTATATCCCTCTGTATATTTCTTTCTCTCTTTCCTTTCTCCCTATCCCTTCTCTCTCTTTCTCTTTATCCCCCTCTCTCTCTCTCTCTCTCTCTCTCTCTATCTCTCTCTCTCTCTCTCTCTCTCTCTTCCCCTCTCCCTCTTCCCCCTTTCTATCTCGTCACCCCTATTTTTCTCATTCTATATGTTTCTGTCTCTCTCGTGTGCTCTATCTCTCACTCTCATTAAACATAAATACAATTTAATGAGAAATAGTAAGAACATATAACAAACGTTCACAACAAACGTTAAACGTGTACTGTTACTATCCAGGCCAAATCACCTCAAGGCAGTTATTTCACGTGTACTTAGCACCACATTTCAAAGAAAGCGCATGCAAAGAACATTTGTCATGTTATATTTTCAAATTTGTCGTTTTGCATTTTCAAATTCATTTCTTAGTCTCATTCTACTGTGAAATCATCTGCCGTATGTTCCATATGATGTAAACTCGGCAGCCCCGTCATTCATTTAAGAATCAAAACTATGTCAGCATGCATACGTTTATATCACCCTGTCTTTCGCTGCATTATAATACAGTACATGTACGGAATCCACGCGCCTCCGAGTTTGACATTATTATGTGTGTACCTCCACTTTAAAATAACCCCAACAATAACGACAACATCGCAAAAAGATACAGTACTCAAGGTGTAAATTTGATTCCTGAACAACCTTTGCATCACGATTCCTTTACATCGGTATGCAATACATATTGTGCATGATCGATAACAAAAACTACACAGGTCTACCTGTGTCATTCCAAGTTTAGAGGTTATTTAAAGGGACAGTCGACCCTGAAATTTAGGTTGGTGTTTAACAAAAACAGAAACATACTAGTGAATGTTCGATGGAAATCGGTCAAAGAATAAGAAAGTTATGATCTTTTAAACTGTTTATATTGTGACGTCACATGCGAGGTACTCTCTTACATGTTGTGAAATTTTTTTTGAAAATGTCAATTTTTCTCAAAAGCTTATGCATCATTTTACCTGTGTATTAGGTGCATCATAAGTAACACGTTTTTACACACATACCTCTATGAAAAAAATGATTCCGTCATCAAAATCAGGGGGGAGGAGCAATTTATAGAATTATTCAGCACACAACACATGGGAGAGTACCTCACACGTGACGTCACAAAATTTAGATTTCAAAAGATCACTTTCTTGTCGTTTGACGGATTTTCGTCAAACCTTTACTAATATGTTCCTTCGACATTTCTGCTTCGAGTGAACCCAACTTAACTTCAGGGTGGACCATCCCTTTAAGTATTGAAGCTGAGTGTCGATTTATGTCAAATCATTTGTTGTTCTATTCTTCTTTGGAACTCCTCTTTTCTACTTCTCTTCTTCTGCTCTGGATCCGAAAGTAAGGCCCGGCTCAATCGATAATATACGTGTGTCTCGTTTGGAGCAAGCCGATTTTATTCAAGTTTTGACACCTCAAGTGTTCCCGATGTCGATATTTCCGTTTAGCTTTCAGCTTTAGTGAAAGCTGCCCAGATAATGGAGGTGTAGAAATGTATACTTCTGTAATTGAATAATTGATTCATGAGGTGAAAATGGTTCATACTTGTTTAGCAGATGGACAATATAAACTCTCGCCTCTCTCGATGACGAAAACCTCCGCACCGTGGCGACGGTGTGGAATGGGCGGGGCTAGGTTGTCGTGACACACAACCTAGGAGCCAATCGTGAGCAATCTTGGCGTGAAACAGTCTATCCGCCATTCCGCCCATTTGTATTAGTTAAGGCGTGTTTAGATGTCACGTGAGATATTGATGAGAATCCTCGTGAAGACATAGCCATTGTTCCGTTATGATAATGATAATAATATTGGGTCTTATTTACCCCAAGGGTGTTTTACCAAGCTGTTCGTAAGCTACGGTCGACTTTACGAACGACTGGTGACCCCTTCTTGTGTTAAATCATATTTTCCATGATGTTGATTCCCATCAGAAATATCAAAACATGTGTAATTATACATTATGAAGCGAATCTTCTCAGCATAGATGATAGATAGAGCAGTATTTTTGTTTGGCAAAGCAGGACTAATCCATGACAGGCTTTTGGAATAGAAATGTATTGCACGAACGGAAATATTATTTTATAGTCTTAGTTTTGATGTGTCTCCCCTGAGTGTCTATGCATAATGTATGTTTTATAATAACATATAAGTTTGTATATGGCATATTATTTCGTTTCGGTTCAGTTCAAATGGATTAGCAATTTGAGAGTGAGAGGAAGAGAGAGTGTGAGAGAGAGTGAGAGAGGGAGTGAGAGAGAGAGAGAGAGAGAGAGAGAGAGAGAGAGAGAGAGAGAGAGTGAGAGAGAGAGTAAGAGAGAAAGAGAGAGAGAGAGAGAGAGAGAGAGAGAGAGAGAGAGAGAGAGAGAGAGAGAGATTAGGGGGAATTGAAAGAGAGAGATGGAATAATAGAAAAAGAGATTGTGGTAAAGAAAGAGAGGGGAATAATAATGTATAGGGATATAGATGGGGAGGGATGAAGCAAGAAACGTGGATCCTAAAGGTGAGCTGGGACGACAAGGTGAAGAAAACTACTATAGAGTACCGAAGTGTGGCGTCATTTAAAGGGCAGATACTGTACTGGGAAGGCAAAAAGGCCTTCAAAATGTAATTGTTAGCAATCTTCTTGCCAATGGTCTAAAATTCATGTATTGTCTATTTTAGAAGTTTGCTGAAAGTTATTTGCCCTCAAATGATCTACATTTGGAGTAATGAGTGATTAAATCACAAATCCTCAAAATGTTCGGGCCGAACATTTTGAGGATTTAATCATTAATCATTAATTACTCAATATGTGGGTCATTTACGGACAAATAACATTTAGCAAGCTTCTAAAATAGACAATACATGAATTTAAGACCATTGGCAAGAAGATTGCTAACGCTTACATTTTGAAGGCTTTTTTGCCTTCCCAGTACAGTATATGCCCTTTAAGTACAGAAAACTGAAAAGAAAAATGGTTCTAAACTATGCGGGTAGAGCAAGCAGCGGTTGTAACCGTGTAGACTCTAATTGGGAGTGCCCGACACTAACCGTTAACCTCTTACTGGAGTAACTTTGTTTAGAACCAGTTGTCTTGACAACATGCTCATATGACGACACCACTTCGGTACTCTGTAGATGTCTGATAGAAATCGATAACGCAGATGGTGTCATAATTTTAGTAACATTTCAGTTACATGTTTGTGTACAGGAATCGATGGGCTAGATTTTAACGAAAGGGCTTTCTGGGGGTAATTTAGATTTGAAAGTTAATGATAGGCATATACCAACCATTATAGGATAGCGTGCTCCATCTTGTAAACGAATGAAAAAGAAGTCAGAAAAAATGGAAACACAGGGATTTGAACATTCATCTTCCCCAGCAGCGACTCATATAATGAAATGATATGTTCATGTTCGTATGAATATGTTCTTATAAGTTTGTTATCGCCCTCTAAATTAATCTAATGATGCATCTTCATTTGCTTGATGTTGTGTTCATCAGGACAAGACTTAGTTATGATGATGTACGAGTAATTGTTCGGGACAGAAGTAGATGGAGGCGCATTGGCGCCAATCACTTTCTAAGGGACGGCACTTGACGATGATGATGATGTGTTTATCATGTTTTTATTCTCTCTTGCTCCTCGGATCGACTACCTTTTGCAACAACGGTAAAGATATGCATATGGCTTAGAATTATGTACATAATAATAATATGTAAGTCATGCTGGTTAGGTTAGGGGCTAAAGCTGTAAAAGGTCAGTTTATATGGGTGATTGTCGGAAAGGATGGCTTTTCCTCATACATTTATCCCTCTCTTTGTTTTTTCTGTTTTTCTTCTGAATGATACATGTATTGTGATTATGTATCATTATGTATAGGAGTTAACGTTCATGAGATTAGCTACGATTTCATATTAGCACCTCATTTTCATATACAGTGTGCTTGTTACCTTGTACAGCTGACATCTGTGTTTTTATGTGTTCATACCTTCCGAATTTGTAGTAAATTGTCGCTGATATATATAGCAACTATATTTTTTTTGTAATATGACTTTTCACCATGTGCATGTTGTGTTCACGAAGAATGCAATTAAGTGAAACTGAAATTAAATAAAGTACAGTGAACTAAACCGAGCTATTTTCATGTTTCCTGGTATATACATGTTGCGTGTTTGATGTTCATTTTTTCTTTCCCTCTACTACATAAATAAGGCACATTATAAGGCAAAATAAGAAACGTGGACATCAACCCATCTTTGGAAAGACCTCCTTTTGTACCAACCATCTTTTTTAAACACAAGGTTAAGTGTTGGATTATATGTTTTAGCAATAGGGTTTCGTATAAGGATTATAGGGTCTAGGTTAAGGTTAAGGTTCGTTGTACATGTAGAATGTTCGAACAGAGCTATAAACGTGTAATGTTTTGACTGGTACGATGGGCAATATTTTCTCATCATTCTGTCACTTTTTGACATGGTTATGTGGTAATATCTTACACAGCAGCTGTTGTTTTTATATAGTTTCATGATAAACTAGTGCTTCTTATTCGGAAAAGAGCGTTACCCCCCCCCCCCCCCCCTCCTCCCGAATCCGCCCCCTCCCCTAGTAAAAAAAAAAATAATTTCCAAACTGTTGTAAAGTGTGAAACATAATCCCACCATAGTGAACGAAAAAATGATGCGACATCATATTTAAAACAAAAGTTAATCATAAACATAATGCAAATTTAGTGGCGTCATTTTATATTTAAACAAAATAAAGCCTGTAGCTCTCTTCGCTAGAATACTGAGATTTTCGTTCTTCACTTCCCTCTTCTCCTTGTTGCTGTTGTGTTATAACATAATACTATTGTAAAATTTCTATTATACATTACACAGAAAGTGTGTTCTTAATGTCTATGAGAATATGTATTGCTTCCGACAACTATTTCTCATGATGATGTCAGTAACTGCAATTTCAATTCATCACTCAACAAATTCATGTTAATAATGTACCAGTTGTTGCGTAATGTATCCATCATTACAGTAATAGATGTCAATCAAAGCCTTTTAAAATGTTTTTTCATATCCTTGTTGAACAGCGTCGTATCAAATAAAACACATGGTTTAAATTGTTTTAATAATGTTGTCTTTTAACAACGTGTATATGCTTGATCAATGATGACATAGCTTAATATACACATTGTATGAACAGAGCGGAGGAACTAAGTACAGTGTAAAACTATATTTATTTTGTGTCAAGAAAGTAACAAAATATAAGTCCACCTATTCAATCTAAGAGTCAAATTGACAGTAAATCACCATCAACAAACACAACCTCTGCGTGATTAACATAATTGTGAAGCATGTTGCTAGATGACCAGTGTTCCCACCATGAAAGCAATGACGTATAAAGCTAGGGAAACACTTCAATTCAATTCACTTAAACTTTTATTGCACATTATAAAACTAAAATGTCAAATAACTTCACATTTCATTGAAATTAGATAAAGGTATTAGTGCGGTGGGGTCGTGGGAACTAAAAAATTATAACCCTGTATAATATTGACCGCGTACATGATATTGTATTAAACGTTTTTGGACCGTCCACAATTGTTTTCTCTATTCCAACAATTCCAAAAACAAAAAGGTTATAAGTAACGTTATGTTTACTAACCAACTACCCCTAGCCCTAGGTACTTGGACACCAAAGCCTACGTATTTCCCCCTGAATATTGGCGAAGGGTACAAGAGGAAAACTATCCTATGAAGATAGCTTAGCCTCATACATTCCTGGTGAAACTTACCCTGAAGTCCACTGCAATGGTTTCTTTTTCTCCTTAATCACTGGTCTTCCCTCAAGAAGTAGACCTTGCCATGGTCATCACTGCCTTACAATGAAGAAATTACGTCAATGATCCTCTGGGAATTTAACGAAGGTTGAAGAAGCGACGAGTTTAGAATGAAACCTCGCGTGTATCGCTATATCCGCTCTCCGTGCATGTTGACCTTAGTAACTCCTTAATAGTGTCTTAAAATTGTAGAACTTTCTGATCACTGTTGTAACGCTTCTTCGTTTTAGTATTAGAATCACATCGATCCGATTCAAGCTGATAGGAAGCCAAAGATGGTTACGTCAATCACATTGAAGCAGAGGAAATATAACTTCGATTTGTTTGTGGAAGTAGGAGAGTTATATTTGGGCAACTAAGTCCTGTTTATCCTACACCATCAAGTGTCTATATTATTTGTTCAGTCATATATCCCCCACGCAAACCTATTGGCTTTTTGCTTTGCCTTGGATTGCTATGCGGGGCTATTATGTGGGATTCGGTCCTTTGTTCAGACGTACCGGATTCACTGGCCCGCGGCTGGCCGGCCATTGACATTTAAATGCTTCCAGGCGATTCCCGAACTCGACGTGCGAATTGTTATTTTTAGTGTCTCTGTTATTCACTATACTTACGTAACATTTGTTTAAATATCATCTCTAGGTTATAATGCTACGTTTTTTAAAGTAACATTACCAAATGTTTCAGAGGAACGAGTAATTAACGTGATATAAACAATAAAACTCATTTTAATTTCCCAGTCTTAGAACTTTCTCCCTATCATTTTTAAGACGTTCTTTGTAATCCAATACCCTATTTAATGATTGATGAATTCTTTACAGCTGGACATACTACATTCTTTTGATCGTTTTTCGAGTAGCTCAAAGCTTTAGCGATGAAGAACTCGAGTCTTTTGTCACATTTAAAACGATTGCGTAGCATTACAAGTTACGGAGTGTCCTGAATGTATCTAGCTTCAAGGGGCTGCCTTTTCAGGGCCCTTTCATACACGAAACAAAACCCCTAACACGCTTAATACAAAAAACTCGGATTAGAAGGTGCCATTGAACGGGGAACCATGGTAACGTTCGAAGTGCGCCATCTCCCAGCGGTTGTAATGCAAAGGCTTGTAAAGACCCTTCTTAAACCGGATCAGCGCATTCTGATTGTGACATCTTTCGGGGATTATTGATTTGACAACTCTTGTAACACAATGGCCCCTCTTTCGGAAGAGCGCTAAATAGATTGCGATGTCTTTAAAGGCGCTTGCATAGTCAGAGACGACTGTGGATTTCATTCTAACGAATCCTAAGAAATGAACAGGGTGTATGGGAGATCCATCTGTGTTCCTTAGTTAAATATCCTTACACGTTATGGGAAACAAGCTTATATGTTTGTGATTCGTTTGTGACGTGTGTGCATGATTGCTTGTTCATTAAAATATCTTTTTTGAATCATGTAAATGATGAATAAAGAATTGAATTAAATTCTTTTCGTCAAATTGAAGTATACGAGAAAGGGAAATTGTAATGTTTCTAAGCATCTTATTATCTGGGCATTTCAAATTCTAAAAGCGGCTTCTTAACTGTTTTGCACATACATGCAGATACTAAATTATTTAACCTACTTGCCCTTTAACGGGCCATTGTTTCTCAGCGTTCTGACGTAAGGAAGGAGACAATTGACGTCCGTTTAAAAGTTAAAATTGGGGTTACTGGATCCCATGGGACCGCTTAGGGTAATTCTTTGGTCTGATGGCTTTCAGGACGACTAATTGCCACAGAAAGGAAAGAAAGAAAGAAGAAAGAAAGGAAGACGGAAAATAGAGATGCTGGTAGTGACGATCGAGTAAAGTGAAATAAGAAAGGGGAAAATGGGCGGAATGAGGCCGGTAAGCCAAGCAGATTGAGGTGGTATGTGTCGGTGTAAAAGCAGGAATGTGGACTAGATGGTATAATATAGAGAAATAGGTAGAGTGGTGTGGAGAAGGGGAGAGAAAGAGGGAACGGGTAGAGTAAAGGAGGGAGAGAAAGAGAGAACGAGATATAAAGAGGAGCATGTAATTATATATATTTTTAAATTGTTATTTATATATTTTTCCCCGGCGTGTACATAATTGAGTGTGATTGAGAAATCACTAACCAACGCCATCAACATCATATTGGGAGAGAGAGAGAGAGAGAGAGAGAGAGAGAGAGAGAGAGAGAGAGAGAGAGAGAGAGAGCGGGGGAGAGAGATATAGTGGGATAGAAGGAGAGGAAAGTATAGTTAGGAAGAAGAGGAGATACGTCTATTACGTCTGCAAGAAAATAGTTTAATCCTACTTGATGGATTACGTCATTAATTATTCACAGCTCATAAGTGTTATTCTCCCCCTCTCTTTCATCCCGATATAAACTATTGTGACTGATCTCACATCTTAGGGTGAACCACAGTAGGCCTACTCTCAAAACAAACTTTTCACAGAAGATTTCCCTTGAGATTAGTGCATCATCGTTTTTGTGTATATGTTGTATCAACGCCCAAGTCAAAGAAGGCTGTGCAAGGAATACATTGCAAGGCAAAGGTGACATGCGTTGCGATGTTAAGACAGAGCTCTATATGCCGCAAGTGGTATATTTTTTTTCTGTAAATGAGATTGCTCAAATAATTAATCCAATACAAGGAGTGGTGCTGAGCTGTTGACGGACTGCCAGACATTTTTTTTTAATAATGTCAATTTAATGTTGTTCATTTATGTTTTCATTTGTTAATATTTATATCACTTCGCATAAATGTCATCACTATTTTGTAATTTTTACGACTACATGCATATTCCAGAATGTGATCTTAATGTTGACACTCAAGTTGCCTAAAACTCACTGATCTGCCTCATACAATAACCACAACACATTCTTTAATCTCACAATTCATATAAAAATATTCAGATATTCGTTATCAAAAAGTAGTTTTATTAATCATTTGAGTAACAAACTTCACTCCATAGTAGAAAAGAGACTATCAATTGTACATCATTTAAAATTTAAGCATTGACAATGCAGCTACATGCTATTCCATTAAATGAAATAGCATCGAAATAATGTGCCTTTTGATTTTTTTTACATCCATTGTATGAATAACTAAATATACATAATTGAAATCATGAATGACACTCTAACATAAGAAAGAGATTCCTTACTCAAGTTCAATAACATACTTCATGTGAATCCATCTATCATACATGAAAGGATCATCATAAACAAGATAATGTAGAATTGCACACTTTATGAATATTTAAAATATACAGATATTGATCAAAGAATGATTCTATTATACAAATCTATCAGTGGGACAGAAATTGCCATGTCCCCTGCATTGACAGTTAACTTTGACAATTAAATCTAATAAGATGTTGTCTTAAGGAAAAAAATAACACTGAGCAATGACGTTTTTGTAAATACATGGGCAAACTCACACCAACAAGAATTCATTTGGTCAATGGGCATGTGCAGTAGCGCTTACCCGTATGACAAGGTGCAGAGAGTGTGTTTTGTTCCACTCAAAAACTTTTTTTTTTCCTGGTACACAATCACAATTCGTTAAGCATTCTTGGAAATGTGCTCTACATGTTTACGGTAAGTGATATCAAACTTAATTTAGCAAGATTTTTCTGAAAATTTGACTGTTATTTTGTTATGGCTAGTTCTGCTTTTAGTACCATAAAACAGATGTTTTGTGTGAAACTCCCAAATGGAGTGGTCTAATCAACCAAGGAAGATGAGCAAAAAAAAAAAAAAGGAATGTACACATTAAACAAGAGACATACATCATGGTACATGTATTTCTTAAAGGGTTACTAAATTAGAGAACTAAGTAGCCAATGATCTATGTTAAGTTATCCACTAAAAACAAATTTCACATTCGTTTGCTACAATTAAGTCTCATTTTCACGAAAATTTGAAAAAACGCACGCCTCCAGTGACGTATGAGAAGTCAAAATGCCATAAATGCCAACGGCGTAAATAAAATGTTTTATTCACGCCATTCAAACAATACGTTACCAATGGGAACCCTAAAGCTTGTCTGAGGTTTGTCCGAGTAGCAACAATTAATAGATTCAAAGTACATTCCATCCATTGAATGTGAATGACAAGATACAGGTGAATGCAATAACGCGTTACTATGCAGTTAGGGGGAAAGTTGTGAATACATTACGAAAATGGTCTATTGTTGACTTCCCTACAATCTATGGCATTTTGACTTCTCATACATCACTGGAGGCGTGCGTTTTTTCAAATTTTCGTCAAAATGAGACTTTATTGCGGCAAACAAATGTGAAATTCGATTTGAGTGGATAATTTTACATAGATTAATGGGCACTTATTTTTCTAATTTAGTAACTCTTGAAGGATTTCAATAACAATAATTTTACTTGTATTAGTTCCTGAGATAATTCATCCGCATCAATCATTCTGAACACACTGCATTTGAATTCTTCACTACCTGCAAATTCTACAGATAATGTACACATATGACTGAGCTCTGTTTTGATGAAATAGTACAAAATACAACAACTGAACACACAAGATGGCATGATATAGAATATCTGTTCTATATTTTTCCTGATAGGTAGGAAGGAAGGAAATGGAAGGAAAGTGGAAGAGATATGATTTTCTTCATATTTGATTTCTCAATAAATGTTAACTGTAGTTGATATATGTATATCCATTATGGTGAAATGTTTCAAAGATGGACGATGAAATAAATCATCCTTACTTTCATTTTCAATAACTCTTCACTTTTATTGAGAACATATCTACCACATGCAATATGATTTTGTTCGAAATCACTTGGCTTGCCTCAGATCAGACTGGGATGTGTATTTAACCAATTTTTGTACTTTCTGTACAGGTATTGTATACAAACTGCTTGCATCACATGATTTGAAAAGGGATATATATCACTTTCCCCATCAAGCTACCTCAAATATCAATCTCTTCCTGCAATATATGTAGTTCTCAAGAGAAAGACATTATTCATACACGTATATTCAAGCCAAGATACATTTGCAGTTAACTAATCAGACTCTGAACCACTCGAGGACAACCGTGGTCCTGACAAAGGAACTGGCCTTGCTTTTACCAAAGACTTTCCCTTGGTACCCCCTCCCCTCCTCCCTTTCCCCCTCAGCCCACCTGTCCCCCTCCCCCTGCCCCTGCCCCTGCCCCTACCCCTGCCTCTCCCCACCCCCTCATCCACAATGGTTGCATCCTCCCCAACCCTAACATCCTGCTCGCTGATGGTCCGCTGTGATTGGCCGATGCTTCTGAGGTCGTGCGTGACGGAGTGTCCACTAGCGGCCGCTAGCCTGGCCGACATCTCCATGTCCTTAGCGACGTTCAATAAGACCTCGTCTGGGATGTCGTCATCAAAGTCATCCTCTTCCCCATCATTAATCTCCTTGTAGTTCACGGCAGAGATGTTACGACCACTCCGACTGCTCGTTCTCCTGGTGGAGTCTTTCCCTCGGAGATTCCCACTGATGGCTTGGCCTCTTGCACTTTCCCCTCTTGATTTCTGCTTCTTGGGCAATTTCTTGTCCTTGTATTCGTCCTCCTCCTCATTTGACTTTTCAGCATCGCTATTACCATCACTTTCCTCATCACTATCATCACTGTCATCATCATCATCCTCATCGCTATCACTATAACCGTCAGAGTCAGAGCTGCTGCTACTGCTTCCATCAACTTTCACCCCTTTCTTCGGCATCCTTCCCCCTTTGTTAGCCACCTTCCCTCCGCCGTTACCTTTCCTGGTAACCGTCTTCCCCTGAGCTTTCCCCTTCTTCCCTCCAACTCCCACCTGTTTCCCCCGTGATGCTGTGGGGGCGCTCTGTGTGACGCGTCCTCCCTTCCTCCCTCTCTGCGCACTCCCAGCCTTCTTGTTCCTCCCTTCTTTCTTCCTTGACGCGTCCGTGTCAGCGATGACCACCGCGGGACGTTTGCCCATGCCCTCCAGAGCCTTCTGCATGCGCTTGCTGGTGATCTTGCGGTTGTAGGTCACCTGAGCCACGCTGAAGAATGATGTCATCTTATGCTGGACCTAAAACAATATATGATAATGAATATTGCTGGTAATCTTATAGTCGTACATTACATGAGCCATCTTAGGCTGGACCTACAGTGTAAACCCAAAAATAATCATGAATATTGGTAAAGCTAGCTCCATACATTTGACTTAGTACCCTGTATGGTAGATACCTGTTTTATTCAATGGTGTAGAGGGTCTGTCTCTCTTGCAGTATGGAAAATGAATTAAGAGGGAAGTTCCAATCAAAGTCCTAGTTGATGGTTACAACTAGAGCAATTCGACTGCCACGCAGTCGATAAATATGCCTCCGCCTCTTTGCTAGCTCTATTTAGATTATTTCCAGAAAATCTGTTTGTTTAGTTGGGAATGATCCAGTGAATTCCTATTTATTCTGTTTTTCCATGTTTAGCGAAGTTTGGCAATGTTCATTGACCTTTGATCTCTTAATTCTTTGACTTCCAATCTAACCAGTCTGTCTAAATCCATCCTTGTATCCTTGTACCATGTTTTCTTGAAATGGATAATTGGATTGGGATTTATTGTGAGAAGTATCAATTTGGGGGCAATTCATAAACCTTTGACCTCTGACCTTTCACGAATTTTACCCAAACTTTCACCAGTCTACCTTCATGAAGTGACACATCTCTGTATCATGTTTGTTTGAATTGAATCATTAGATTCGGATTCAATGCGAAAAATAGCCAATTTTGGCAAAGTGCATTGACCTTTGACCTCTGACCTTTGAGAAATTTCACCAAAGATGTTATCAGTCTTCCCCTAAATAGTGATCCATCTTTGCACCATGTTTAGCTGGTAATGTACCATTGGATTTGGATTTACTTTGAAAAATATCACTTTGGGGGCAATTTTTAGGTAATTTTTGGCAAAGTGCATTGACCTTAGACCTCTGACCTGTGAGAAATTTCACCAAAATTGTCACCAGTCTAGCCCCAAGTAGTGATCCACCTTTGCACCATGTTTATTTCATAGTGTACCATTGGATTTGGATTTATTGTGAAAAATAGCTAATTTTGGCAAAGTGCGTTGACCTTTGACCTCTGACCTTTGAGAAATTTCACCAAAAATGTCACCAGTCTAGCCCCAAGTAGTGATCCATCTTTGCACCATGTTTAGTTGGTAATGTACCATTGGATTTGCATTTATTGTGAAAAATTTAAAGTTTGGGGCAGTTTTTAGCCAATTTTGGCAAAGTTCATTGCCCTTTGACCTCTGACCTTTCAGGAATTTTACCAAAATTTGCATCAGTCTATCCCCAAGTAGTGATCCATCCGTGTACCATATTTAATGAGAATTTCATCCTAGGACTATGATTTATTGTGAAAAATGTCTAATTTTTGCAATTTTTCACAAAGTTCATTGACCTTTGACCTCTAACCTTTCAGGAATTTTACCCAAAATGTCACCAGTCTACATCCAAGTAGTGATCCATCTTTGTACCATGTTTGATGAAAACAGTATCCTTGGATTTGGATTTAATGTGAAAAAGGTCAATTTTGGGCAATTTTTCACAATGTTCAATGACCTTTGACCTTTGACCTCAATCAGATTTGCCCCCAATTTTACACACTTCATTGGTTTTATGCAATACACACATGTACCAAGTTTGAAGTAAATCTGGTTCACGGTTCTCAAGATATTGCCGAAACGGATTCGGGACGGACGTACGTACGGACGGACGGATGGACGGACAACCCGAAAACATAATGCCTCCGGCCACTTCGTGGCGGAGGCATAAAAATGTCTCATGCACACATTAGAGCACTTAACAACGGCACTATAATAGCTTGATGAACACAACCGGCTGATTTTGATGAAAGTGATTTAGGCCATACATGAGATTATTGTCCAAGAGAGCTTTTTTAATCTCATGGCAGCAGTCCATAATAAACTTCAATCAACCTCCTCAATTATCCATCATTATTTATTATTTTTTTATTTTTTAGGATAACAACTTAAACAATTCTTGCCAATTAAAATGTTACAGTAATCGCTATTTTTGCATTCAAAAGGCCCTGGTGATGAATGAGTTAACATGGTATGTGTGGCTTACATGTACTTCCACATTAATACACACAATTCACATAAAGCTATAGAGATATAAAGGTATTGTCATCATCAGAGAAACAGGATAAAAGAGCTTTATTTCATTGTTCTATGTTTACCCTTTAAAATATGTTTATGTTTACCCTTTAATCTTGAAACAACGATTTCCGTCCAAAATCATGTGCATAATTTTTAAAGGTTTTTATGTATATTTGTGATGAATGCAGATACAATTACATTCATATCACCATAGTAAATAGTAAATCCCATTCTTATGTTTATAGATAATTATGTCCAGTATCTCCATTACATTGTAAAGTCACACGGAATTCGGCCTGCGAGCCGCGAAGTGTTTCTGTTTTGTATTGTTGTTGCTTTTATCCCAATAAACCATCTACTAGTATCTATCTATCTACATGTAAAGCTGATTGCACTTACCTTTTTCTCATTCAGCTTCTTGAGCACAGGAAGCAGGGTTTCGTCCACCTTGGACTTCATCCAGCCAAACCGATCACGGGCGAATGTGAACACACCTTGGTCAAGGAATTCAACAATCATCCCTTCACTCATCCATTCATCAATTGCCATAAAGTAGCATAATCATGGCCAAATGACCCCCTTTTGGCGCCAACCCACACACAGAGTGCCACCACCCACCGAGACCGCCAGCCCGCAGTTCCTCCCATGTCCGCATGCACGCCCTAAGTACAGCCACTCAACTAGCGAACACTTACTCCTGAAGACGGACAGCCCATCTGCCCGAAACGTTGAGTCTACCTCTCTACTCATCAGCTCTTCACTCTTTCTGGTTTACAGTCCTTTTCAGGACTACACTCATTTCGAAAGAATACTCTGCTTTCAAATGTCCACTTTCTAGTCTTTCCAATTCACCTCCAATTCTATCCATTTTTTCTCATCTAAGTCCTTCCAGGACTTTACACATTGTGTAGAAGGACTTTATACATGGTGTACCGTAAACCTCTCTCGTGAGAAAACTAGTCTCATTCCTTCTGACTCATCAATAGTCATAAAGAGTCCACATTAAAGAATAAATGGCTGCTTGATAACAAAAGGATATTCCCTGATGAGACCAAGGTCCGGCAACCCCCACTCCACCGCCTCAGTCGATTCGTCCACCAGCGGCTTGAGGTAGGCCCGGGCGATCATGGGGTTGGGGAACTCCTCAGGCAAGGACAGCTTGCTCAGCTTAGCCCTGACAGAGTTTTCAGCAGTCTTCACGGTCTGAGCCTGCTTGTTGGCCCACCAAGCTCTGCAGGATGGTGAAATGGCAGGGGAGGAAAAGGGGGTTTTAAGTCTAACCTAGGTTTAAAAACATCTTGCTCAGCTTGGCCTTTTACAGAGCTCTCCGCAGTCTTTACAATGTGCGCCTGCTTGTTGGCCCACCAAGCTCTGCAGGATGGTGAAACGGCAGAGGAGGAAAAGGGGTTTTAAATCTAACCTAGGTTTAAAAATATATTGCTCAGCTTAGCCCTGACAGAGTTCTCCTGCAGTCTTTACGATCTGCGCCTGCTTGTTGGCCCACCAAGCTCTGCAGGATGGTGAAATGGCAGGGGAGGAAAAGGGGGTTTTAAGTCTAACCTAGGTTTAAAAATATTTGCTCAGCTTGGCCCTGACAGAGTTTTCAGCAGTCTTTACGGTCTGAGCCTGCTTGTTGGCCCACCAAGCTCTGCAGGATGGTGAAATGGCAGAGGAGGAAAAGAGGTCTTAAATCTAACCTTGGCTTAAAAATATCTTGCTCAGCTTGGACTGCACCAAGCTCTGCAGATGAAAATCAAGAAAATACCATGATAATGTTGTATATTATCAATGGAAAAATCAATGAGCAGGCTAGTTTTTAAGTGTTAATTTCTATTTAAGTACACATCTAAATATGAATAGAGAAATTTGACAGCACAACGAGAGTTCCAGACTGGAATAGTCCTCAGGTAGATCTGGTTTAAGTGTTGGTTTAGACATGTTTAATGGTTGGTTGTCATAATTCCATATTAGACGTCGTATGTTCTCTAGTGTTTTTTAGGGCATATAATGTACTGGGAAGACAAAACAGTCTTCAAAAGCTGATTGCGAGCAATCTTCTTGCCAATGGTCTCATGGTCACATTTTGAAGGCTTTATTTGTCTTCCCAATACAGAATATGCCCTTTAAGAGTCAAATTTGAATTACAGACTTTGTCCTGTGACCACACACCAACATAAGGTGGTCAAAAGCAAGAGGCATTGTGGTTTAGTGTTAACTCACTTGAATGCCTTGAGTGCGTCGACCCCGCGACCTTTGAACTCACTCATGACCTCGAGGGCGCCAACACACCCCACGCCCTGGATGCCCAGAGTGTAGTCGCTTCCCACCAGATAGGCCATCGTGATCAGCTTCCTCCGGTTCAGAACTGCACCACACAACAAATTCAATCCAGTTCAATTCAATTAAATCAAATTCTCTTAAATTCCATTAAATGAAGTTCAATTCAGTTTAATTCAGTTAATTCAGTTAAATTCACTTCAGTTCAGTTCAGTTCAGTTCAATTCAATTCAATTCAATTCAATTCAATTCAATATAATTCAATCCAACTCAACTCAATTAAATGAAAATACATCAGTGAATATCAATGCTTACTGTTAAATTTAAAGGCTTTGTAAACCCCGGACAAGTTAGGATGTCAAAATGTGCCATGAAACTCAGCCGACAACATGTGAATGTTTTGCAATGCAATGCATTCAATATTATGCAGTAACATGTTCGCATATTACACAACCCTACAGTGATCTGCGAAATTCACAAAAAATAACAGGTCAAAGAGTGTTGTATTGAATTGCTGGATAATAATGGACCCACTACCCACCAAGCCGACAATCTGTGAATGTTTTGCAATGCAATGCATTCAATACTATGCGGCAACATGTTCACATATTGTGATATATTTGCAACCTTTCAGTGATCTGCGAAATTCATGAAAATAATGAGTCATATCAAAATACAGAGTAATGATGATCTCGCTACCCACCCAGCTGTCTCTCGATGTCCTCTGCCCTGAAGTATTCCAGGTCTCTCTTCTTGGAGAAGAAGTCCTTGAAGACCCTGCGGCCGCCAAAGAGCCAGATGTCGCTGTCCTCGGTGATGGTTCCCTCCGTCTGATTGGTCCGATCTAGGAAGGCGCACTGAGCCTCGGCCTCCTGAGGGCTCTCGATGTACGGCAGACCAAAGCACCTCAACAGCTCCTGATGAAGAGAATGTGGAGCAGGCAATAAGGTCTTTTAGTATCACTTATTTAAAGGGATAGTTCACCCTGAAATTCACTTTGTTTCAATAAAAGCAGCCATATGAAAGAAACGTACTAGCGAAGGTTTGATGAAGGATAAAAAGGATATGATCTTTTAAAGTTTTATGATGTCACATGCAAGGTGCTTTTCCATCATGTTTTGTACAAAAAAAATTTAACTGTGCGTTTTCTAAAAAAAAAAATGCATCCTTTTACCTGTGCATTTGATACATGCATGTTCTTACACACATACTTGTATCAGTGTATAAAAAAAAATCATCCCGTTGTCAAAAACAGAAAAAAGGCAATTTATGGAATCATATTGTACACAGCATGGGAGAGCACCTCGCACGTAACATCACAAAATTGACATTTTAAAAGATCATAACTTTCTTATCCTTTGATGGATTTTTGTCAAACATTCACTTTTATGTTTCTTTAATGTTTCTGCTTGATTGAAGCCAACTTATTTTCAGGGTGAACTATCCCTTTAAACTCATTCACAACCAGGCCCTTGTCTTACAACGAATTGCGATTCATCTGACTTAGTCACGAGTCCAATCCCCTCTTTTTTAAAGAGTTATAAGCAATATCAATCCTAATTCAAGTTGTGATCAATCCCAATTCTTTATGAGACACAGCCTACGACCTTATTACAGCAAAAATTATCATGATTTTGTCTTTTGTCAAATATGCAATACGATTTTTAAAAATCAGATTTTGTTCTTACTACATTTTGTACATTCCATTGGAAATTTGAAAATATGTCAACAAACACAAATTTCTACATTCAAAAAAATATTCTCAATTAGATATGGCAAAACTGTCTTACAGTTACAATTTACAGTGTACATTCGATTGGAAATTCAAAATTACGTCAACAAACACAAATTTGTACATTCAAAAGAATATTCCCAATTACATCGGGCGAAACTGTCTTACCTTGCTCTCTGCATACATGGTGTCTGTCACTGTTGACGATTTCTTGTGTTGTTTCCTGCCCTCTGTCTGCAAGGCGTGCCTCTCGCTCTCTAGATCCTCATTCAGAGCTGTGATGTCATCCTGTACAGACCAGGAACATGAATGTGCACATCTTGTATGAATCATTCTCATCATCATCTCTATCATCATCATCATCATCATCAGTGTTATTGTCATCATGATCATCTTCATCATCGTTATCTTTATCATCATCTTCACTAGCAGCATCATCATCAGCAGCAGCTTTATTGTCATCATCAACATCATCATCTTTATTACCACCTTCATCGTCATCTTTATCATCATCAGTGCCATTGTCATCATTATCACCTTTATTATTGTCATCATTATCATCTTCATTATTGTCATCAACATAGCCATCTTTATAACCATCTTCATCATCATCACCACCAACATTGTTGTCATCATTGTCACTTTCATTATTACAATCATCATCATCGACATCGTTGCCATCAACATCATTGTCATCAACAGTATCATCGTTATCATCATCGGCATCATCATCATAATCATTGTGTCATCTGCATCATCATCGTTATCCTTTTCATCACCACCATCATCATCATCATCATTGACATTATCATCATCAACATCTTCATCAACATTGTTGTCATCATTGTCACTTTCATCACTTTATTGGTCTTCATCAACATCTTGCCATCAACATCATCATTATCATCATCGAAATCATCACTGTTGGCTCTACATCCTCTCAACTCTCTTATCATCATCATAATCATTGCGTCATCTGCATCATCGTTATCCTTTTCATCATCACCACCATCACCATCATGATCATCATTGGCATTATCATCATCAACATCTTCATCAACATTGCTGTCATCATTGTCACTTTCATCACTTTATTGGTCTTCATCAACATCTTGCCATCAACGACATCGTCGTTATCATCATCGGCATCATCACGATCGGCTCTTCATCCTCTTTCACTCTTTATGTACCAACAATACATTTTTGCTGAGAAAATACATAGCAATCCTCTACAGCAGCAGCTAGTCTTGCACACCAAGGGTTAATATGACAGCTGTGTTTACCAGGTCTGCTCCCTGCCATTCATCAATGTCTGGTTCTTGGTCAGACTCCTGAAGCTTCTCCAGCAGCACAGAAGTCTCACTATAGACAGGGGGAGAAAGAAGAATACAGTGAAACCTGTCTATAGTGGCCACCCAAGGGAAACAAAATTGTGGCCTTTATAGACAGGTGGCTGCTATAGGCGGGTTCTTTAACACATGATCTCTCTCTGGGGGAATTGTTTTAGTGGCCACTATATACAGGTTGGCCGCTATAGACAGGTGGCCAATAAGACAGGTTTGACTGTACTAATAACACAATAGAAAAAACACCTTTATCAAGGTCCGTTCAGACAGAAGTACCGGTAGTTTGTTGCTACTCGACATAATGGTACTTCTTTTGGGCTCTTCGCAGGGAACATATCCTCCTGGGGAACAGTGAATCCACCTGTCACTTTTAACTTGGTACATGTACTTGGAGACCAGTTCTTGCTTTGTCGAGGCAGGAGTTAAAGTGCACACGGCCAGTGACACTGTTAAACAGTTTGCGTGATGAGTTGAGTTAAATATTTCTAAAATGAAAAGTTCCTATCCCATGTTATGCAAACAAATACCGGTAGTATTGAAAAGATACATGTCATAGATTTATAGCACTTCCATAAAAAACAAGAAGCTTGCTCACGGTAGTATTTCTACATCGCTGTCACTGTCCGCTACTTCCTGTTGCCAATCAACCTCCCCTGCCATGGGCGCCGCCGGCTCTCCCTCCTCCACCACAGTACCTAAGGACATGATGTGAAGAGTGATATTATTCACCCTTCCTATGCATTACTGATAAAAATGTACAACACTGGCACAAAGAGAGTTAAATCCTTCTGCACCAGACAAACTGCCCTGTGAGATTTCTGTGCATTACTGGTGCAATTATACAACATTGGCGCAAAGAGAATTAACTCCTTCTGTGCCAGACTAAACGTTGCTCTGTGGGATTCGTGTGTATTATTGATGGCAAAGTACACACCTGGCACAAAAAGAGATAAAGGTGAAAGGGAATAGTGGTTAGGCTGAAATTAGGCTCAGAGCTTTCTATATCATTTACTTCCATTCTATTGTCACCTGATGGTATCACCTCAATGTGATACTGTGTACGCCACATACTTCGCGAGTTTAATTTTTCCCGAATCAGGACTTCACGACAATTTCGCGAGTGGTTAAATTCGTGATTGTGGAGTACTAGTACTAGTAGTACATGTGCGAGCACGTCGTATTCACAATTTCGCATGTTGTTAAATTCATGATTAGTCCAGATTCGGGAAATTCGCGAAAATAAGCCCCCCGAAAATATATGGCGTATACAGTATATAAACAGCACTGACTTCACTTCACATCTCCATGTTAATATACATGAGAGAGTTTAAGAAGAAATGGAAAAACTGTTGCAGCCATCCCATCTACACATACTCACTGGTCACTTCTCCCTGAGTTTCATTTGCAGCAAAGTCTGCCCACTCGCCTCGCTTTTCTTCATTAGGAGCGGGCGTGTCTTCTACCTCGCGTGCAAACATGCTTTCTTCCTCTGGTGCAAACATGTTTTCATCTTGTGGTGTGAAAGTGCTTTCTTCCTCTGGTGTGAACAGGTCATCCATCCTGCTCTCCATAGCCTTCAGCATGTTTTTCATGTCCTCCTTCTTCTTCTCCAACTCTCTCAAGATACTTTTCCTCTTGTCCACCTGTTCATCTTCCCGCTCTGTATCTTCCCCCTTCTTCTCTAACTCTCTCAAGACACTCGTGTTTGCCGGATCTTCCCTCCTTGCATCTTCCTTCTTCTTCTTCAAATCTCTCAAGATGTTCCTCCTCTTACTTGCCTGGTCATCTTCGCTTTCCAAGTCTCTCTTCTCCTCAGTTGACTCCATTGACTGAGTACCTGTCCTTTGATTTGTGTCCCTATCTGTGCTGAAGCCACTCCTCAAATTGGCAGCACCAGCATTTGACATCCTAGCTTCATCACCAAGAGCAGGTTGATGTGTAGTTCTATCAACTACCTTCAGACCATCACCAACCATGGTGACATCATCAACACCTTCTTGTTTGAATCTTGCATCATCACTGGCAGGATCCAAACATTCACTTGTGCTAACATGTGAGAAATTGGCAAGGTCACATGGTTTGCTCTCGTCGACAACAATGTGAGCTTCGTCATCACTCAACATCATCGCGTCACCTGCCTCAGGCACACCATCCTGATCTTCATCATTGTCATCCTCAACTTTAACAGCATCAGAGTCATCTAGTTTCTTTGATGGTGTTACAATATCAATCAAAGTTGAGTTCTCGTCCGTTCTCTGAGCGTCTTCTTCAGACTCTGGACGTGTCCTTTCCTTCTGCCCAGACTCCCCTGCTGGGCTGCTCACTTGCAGGAATTCCTCTGAATCAGCCACTCTTGCTCTGGAATGCGACTTGTCATTAAAATTTTCAGCATCAATCTCTGCCTTTCTTGTTGAGCTGTCTTGCTGTGATGCAGTGTTTTTGTTAAACTGATCAAGAAACTTAGTCAGCTGCTCCCTGATGATTTCATCCTTCATTGACATTTCCTTCCTCACTCCTGAATCTTCTGTTCTTCTGTCCCCACCATCATTTCCCATGATCTTCTCCTGGTGACTTTTTCCACCATCTCCCGAGGCAATGCGCATTCTCTTCCGGGCATGGAGGGGCATCCCATCCGCCTCAATCGCTCCCGTGGTTGCTTCCTGTGATGATGATGAGGATGATGCGTTGGTCTCCATGGTGACCATCCTCCGTTTCCTCATGACCTTCTCCATCTGGAGGTCCATGCTGGTTGCGAAGCCCGCCCTCTCTCCAAACGACGTCACCTTGAGCTCCTGGTCGTCCTCATCCTCCTCGGACGACTCCTCCTTGTCTTTCTTCATCAGGATGTAGTGCTGGGAATCCTCCGAGGCAACTCTCCCAGCATCAACCTGTGATGGTAAGGAAGAAAGGCACTTATTGGCTCTCATGTCCTACTTAATACCAATTTTGGGGGGATTGAAATGAAATATACAAAGTATATGGATATGAATACCAGCATCCAGTATAAATAAAATCCTTCTTCTCCTTCTTCTCCTTCTCATTAGTTTTTTTTTCCCCATCTCCTTCTCCTTTTCCTGTTTGAGAATGGCCTCATTTCGGGTCACATGACAGTTGAATGAGGTCACATGGGGGTTGAAAGCGTTCACCTGACTATGCTGGTTCTCTTTGTCCAGCAGGGCTGCCATGGAGAGGGACAGCTTGTGCCTCATCTCCTGTCTGATGTCATCAAGTCGTTGGCTCAGCTTGCTCTTATTCAGCAGCTTCCTCATCTGGTAATGAGAGAAGTCGCCCGACTCCTGCACGGTCAAAGAGAGTTTTGATTTAATTTGATTGATTGATGTATTTCTTCCTTGATTTCCAATACATCATAAGAGAATATAATATTGAATCAATGTGTCAATGAGGACAAATAACAGATATTTAAGAACATTAATAAAACAATACAGGGCTTTCATAATACGCTATGTCATATTATCTCCAGACTCCTGCATACCATTAATCAAAGGGGCAGATATTCCTGGGGTTACGAGAAATAAAGCTGAATGTTAAGGCTTGTGCTGGTCCTACCTTGGGCAGCTGATGGATCCTAGCCCAGGAGTTCTTCTTGGATGACTCCTGAAGCTCGGTGATGAGTTCGTGCTGGACCTCGACGGGCAGCGCCTTGAAGTCCTCCGCCTCGATGTCGAGCTCACCGAGGTCCTGAAAAGTGGACATCATCTCGGCTTGCTGGGCCGCCATCACTGCCACCTCATCCTCCTCTTCATCCCCGGAGAATCTACAGGAAAAAAGGTTTGTTTCCATGCATTGCACTAGAAATACTTTGATGGTAAGCCCTGAAAAAATTGTACCCCCAAAGAATAAAATAAGACGTTATTTTGTGAAGAAGAAAATAAAGAGTAAATTAATGCTACTTCCAATTACATGCAAAAAGTCATATTTTGCAGGAAAAATACAAAAAGCAGCCAATAGCAATTCAGAATTTCCAACAAAAATGTTGAAATGAATATAATACATTTAAAAATTGTATTACATTTTAGTGATGAATTCAGATCCATTTTGCCTAAGAAAATAGTTGCACTGGTGAAACAAGTCATTCGGGTCTTGAGACCTTCTTCAACTTAGAACTTTGCAACAGTACTGGACTTTTTTTTTCATATGGTGTAGATGGTCTTTCCCACCGCAGTCCAGAGATTGCTACGTACATTGTGCTACCTGAAGTAAGTGGGATGTTACAGTTACAGCCCTGGGCACTGGATACAGAAACATATCATGCACACATATGTGCATCATCTCCACTCCCTGGGGAGTATTCCTTGCCTGCTATCAGCGCTGGGTCAAGATCATTCATGTAATCATCCACCACCTACCAGGTACCCATTTATACTCCTGGGTGGAAAGCAGCAATGTGCATAAAGTATCTTGCTGAAGGATACAAGTGCCATGGGTGGGATTGAACCTGGGACCTTGAGATCTGCAGTCACATTTCACAACCACCACACCATGACACCTCTACTTTATTGTTGATCCGAAAGGCAATCAACACTACACAACAATAGTATACACATATTTCATGACCATGAGGGATCTTGTGGAATCTATTTGCACCGAGGGGACCAACAGATTCAACAAAGTTCCTGAATAAAGATCATGAAATATTTGTTTTATATTCTTCATTATTATATTCCTTGTTCATTAATTTAATCCTTACCATGGACCTTGTAATAGTGCCTGTGCTCTAAGCTCCGAATGTAGGAGCCCGATTCAGATGGTTTGTTATTTCCTGCGGCTTGAGCAAACCAAGAGAAATTCAAGTTGCACCTCGGCCGCAACAGTGCGGGGGTTCCGGCAGCGCGCCCAATAATTTTCCGCTAAAACGCGAAAAAGCAGCTGGAAAGAAATGCATCGCATAGATTTTATGTGTCGTGCATCTACCTGGGATGAATCGATGAAAATTGTATCAATCACCAAAAGGCCGAATATAGATAGTCCAGAGGGAAAAAAACTATTTTTTACCTGACGAAATACTTTTTTTCCCTCTGACATCACGTAATAGTACTTTTCTTCCCTCTGAGCTCTCTTCCTCCAAATAGCTCATCTATTTGTGGTCATGTGACACCCTTTCAACCAATCAACAAACTGGAATATATTAATGAGGGATATAATGAGAATTAGACAGACTTACTCCCTTTGCTCCACCTGCTCCTCCTGTTCACTGGTTGAGGGGAGAGGAGGCAGCTCATAGATATCCGTCTCGTTCCTTCGTGGGATTCTAAGAGGGGGCAACTCCTTGGTAGGTTCTTCTCTGTAAGATGACATGGGGGAAAAGTCACATACAACTCAAATTCAAATTTTATTTCTACAGAAAAAAAAAGACATATACAGACAAATAAAACAAAATGAGTGACACAGAAACGACAAATATAAATATATATAATGATAAATCATCAGCAATTGATAAGTTCACTATATATTAAGTAATAGTGGTATGGAAGAGGCCTGATCTAAAAAGCTTTGCTTGTCGTTTGATGGGTCCCCTGGAAACAGACATGCCCAATAAAGAATGAAAACCTACTGGTAGTTTCAATCAATACTTCACAATGATACACACATTGTTATATGTGGAGCATCACTCAACAATATATCTAAAACCCTTTGTTTGTCAAACAGCTTACTTGTGTGCTTTGTGTATTACTGAAAATGAATGATTTCAGATAAGTTAAGTGGCAAATGTCAGACTATGAGAAATGTAATTACTGTCTTTTAAATGGTCTTCCTTTCATCCACCTTGCACCAATGTCCTCTGATCTGTATCCTGTTATTAAAACTGTGTGCTAAATGTGGGCCTTTTTACCAAAGTAAACAATGTAATATAAACAACTCCTACAGAGCAGTAGTTTATCTGGCCAAATCAATTACGGTAGTGTTTAGATCCCCCTCCCCTGAAGACGAGTTTGAGTGTGAAGTTAGGCAATCTTCTTACCCAATCTCCTCCATGACCGTTTGGAGGGCGTGGGATTTCAGGTAGTTCTTGACGATCTTCTCCGTCGTCTTCTCAGTTTGCGACGTAGCAAGAGCTTTCCTTTGGCGTCTGGCAGCCTGCAAGTGAAATCGGCATAGGTGGAATGTAATTCATGCAAGAGTGAAGGCAGCAAAAATGGGAAAATAAACAAGAGTAACATCACATTTATGTGGACAGGATGGTAAACAGCAGTAACTATTTGCAGGGTCTTCTTTGCTAGTTTGACCTTAGGAATCACACACACTGAATGATATAGCGCAATTGGGTCTGAATATCATGTTTTCACAAGAGCTTGTATGTTATCTACGTATGAGGGCATCTTTTTGTATTTGAGAGGGGGGGGGGGGCAGGGGGCCAAATCTACCAAAGTTTTCACATTTTATTTTTCACTCATTACACCTCTTTACCTCACGTCGTCTTATGCAATCTTTTCCACATCTTCCAAAGGATTGCTGAACACAAATTCGTCCGGACAAGATGAACATTTACATTTTTCATAAAGTTTCTAGTAGTAAGCTGGACGTGGTATTGTTGGTCCTCATCGGAATGTCTCCCTATGAGGATAAGGAGTAGATGTGGTAAAGGCTACTGGACCCGCAATCACTGGAGTACAATACGTTGTGGGTTCCACTCTAATTCGATTATTGGATACTAGGAAAGAGGCATTTCAAACTGTGATAAAGGAGAGTAATCATTACCACAACTCACCCTTACCTTAAGCACCAGCAAGAAATTTATATATCGCGATATGAAAAAGTTGCTATAGCGATATCGGGAAAAAATCATATTGCCAGAGCTTACATTACCTTTAATGATGTAGTAGAATATTTAAAATTACAAGCATCTTCTGCAAACAAAGGTTGACATACATGTATTTACCAAAGTTTGTTTCTTGAGCGGCGGGGGGATGCCATCAAAGACAAAGATGGGCTTGATGCGGTAGAAGAGCAGCTTGCAGATGCGGTTGAAAAGGACTTGAAGATGCGGATTGAGGAGCTGGTTGCCATAGACACCAAGCATGGCCTGGTTCAGCCAGATGCTAACGTCTGAGATAAGAGTCAAGGTTAACGCCTTCATGTTCAGTGCCAGGTCTTTCAACTGCCATGAATCGTTTTTTTATCTATGATACTTGTAAAAAAAATCACACTTCCTTAAAAAGCTAGAATCATACTATGCATTATCAACTCTTCTAGCATATTATCAGTGTTTTCAAACATGATCCAGGCACAATTTTGCAGCTGATACACACAACTGCATTTTGTTATGCGATTCACCTTGCCGTTTTGAAACATATTTTGAAATGCGTGTAAGCCAGAATCATGTATCTGAGCATTGATGAACACAAAATCCCAGAAACATATATTGAAACATGTTTAGAAATACTGATTCTAAATATATTATGTTGATAAACACAATGATGTACCCATTAAACATGATTTCAAGACTTCATTTCCTCTTCATTTGTCTCTCCCCCCCCCCCTCCCCCCCCCCCACTCTCTCTCTCTCTCTCTCTCTCTCTCTCTCTCTCTCTCTCTCTCTATATATATATATATATATATATATATATATATATCTTTCTCTCTCTCTCTCCTTCTCTGAATTTGTATCTTTATGTTGTACTTGATGTAAGCAAAGGATACCGACTGCAACCACCTTTCCCTCCAGAGACTCTAGATTGACTGGACGGCCAACCGACTCTAGCAGCTTCCAGAGGCCATGGACTCCCATCCTGAAAGTCTCAGCCTCAGGCTTGCTTCACTGCAGATTTTGGCTGTTAAGCCAATTTACTGATCTGCCTCTCTGTAGAAGGTCGTTATACCTAGCATACAAGAGAAAGACGTACCTTTAGCTTAGACTAAATATAAGATGATTGTCAGATGGAACAATGTAAATTGATGATGGCAAATATAAAATATGTACACCTCAGTCCTGGTCTAGTGTAATCCTCTGAAGGTCTGATAACATAGATTAGTGCAGGCCTGCAGGGAAACAAATACACGGAGCAATTTTGCCCCCAAAATGCTTAAAAGAGCCCTGGAAAATGTTAAAAGAACCCCCCAAATCCCATAGACACAATGTAAAATTGTAGCCAAATCGGCCAATGTGCTCAAAAAGTAGCCCCCAAAATTTTGATTTTTTTCTTCTTGCCGGAGTGACGTGGTCTGTAGGCCTATTTTTGTTTTTTTAATAAAACTTGTGCTTTCTCCATATGCTTTCTCCTTATGGTCATGCTTGACCATTTGGTTTGCTAAGATCATTGTAAAAGTGCTTGTCATCAAACTGTAGAAGAACAATAGACCGTTTTCGTAATGTATGCAAAATGACGTCATTCATAGTTACTGTTGCTACCTCGGTCAAGCTTACCGCTCCTCGCCGCCTTGTCCGCATATCGTTGCGTGCGAATCTAGCGGGTCTCCCGAGGTTTTTGTTTTATTTTCAGTCTTATTTTACCTGAAAGAGCGTTTTTTTTATGAGAGGGAATTCTGTGATATCGTCGACATCGATAGGAACTTTGTCAAGCAGCTCCATGATTTTTTTTGAAGGATAAGGGTGTTTCTACCACCGGGTATTCGACGGGTCGGCTTTTTCAGCTAGCGAAAGCAGGGCAGCGTGAACACACTTGCCTCGGACACGGACCTCGCCGGTCCGGCCGTCCCACAGCGTAGAGCTTACGCTACGTGAAAATGCAAATATATTTCTCTAAAAAATAGAATGCAAACGTATTGGAAGGAATAGTTTCACATACTTACATACAACTTACACCGTTCACCCATAATAAGGTATACTGTATTAAGTTGCAGTTACACGATGGGGTATGTCACTATGTGTTCATCAAACTGTTAGATTGTTCGGCGGCTATCTGTCGTTTGGGCTGCGGGTCGATAGCTACTAGCTCTCTCTCGGGGAGCTGGCCGCACGGCTTTCGCTGTCTTACTTCTTTCGCGCTGCCAGACTGCGGTGCGGCAGCAGATCGGGTTGGGTGATATATTGTCGCGGCCGGCCATTCCCATAAAAAAAAATACTTGGAGCAAATGTAGCTGTCTTTCCTGAGCTTTGTCTGTTGTCAAGTCCTTTCTTCCACATGCCTTGATCCAGAGTTGGCACGTTTCGAGTCATTGTTTGTTTGTTTCGGGAATGGAAGAAATCTTCACCTTGTACATTTTAGGCCTTGCATGCTGCAAATACCGAGAGCCCCATATGTGGTAGCAGTGGTTCACCGAGATTATCGCCGATTATTGCCTAACTTTCTTCTAATAAAAAAAATAACTTTCCCCTGAGAACCTGAACACCTGACAATCTTACTAATTGTTATATGCCAGCTGTATAAATCTGATACATGTATTGTCCACAACGAAGTCTTAATTAGTTCAAAGAAAAAAGTGAATCGAGTGCATTGTAGCCGCGACCCATGCATTGTGGGCGATAGTTCATAAGTCACGGCAGCGTACGCGGCTGCACGGCTATATAGCTCGCCGCAGCAGTATCGGGGCAAGGGCCGAAACGGGCGCTAATGGAGACGTAGAAATCACTTTTTTGGACGAATTCAACGGCAAAGAAGTTGTCTAGGGCTAGAGCTGGGTCAGAGTTAGGTTTAGAATTAGGTTTAGGGTACGGGTTAGGGTCAGGGTTAGGTTTAGGGTTCAAATTTATAAAATAAGTGCCAAAGTATGGATACACTTATGAACTAGCGCCGCATTGTGTACTTCGTATGCGTGCGGTACGGTACGGTGCAGACGACGGGCAGCGTTTGTTTGTCCGAGGTTGCGGCCGTGTGCAAAATTAAAGGTCTTGTGCATACATTACGAAAACGGTCTATCATTGTCTATTGCAACCTGTTTTTATCAAATAAGGAAGGGTCAGGAACTTACAGCGGTGCTACAAACATGATAAAAGGGTCCATCTAACGTAGCCCTATACCTAATCATAAACCTAGAATAACTATTTGAGCAGTTCTATTCGTCCGAAATGTAATTTCTTGTTCGTTTTCATCGAGTTCTGCTACTGAACAAAATAATACTACCGTTTCAGCGGCTACCCCACACGCTCCCTGCACCACCGCCCTGAGCACCGGCCTAGGCTTATGTCAGAAAACGCAACACGACCACACAATCTTCAAAAACTAAGTTTAAGTTAAATTGTTGAGCATTAATCATTAGAGTAGTGACATTTACTATGACTGAATTATCAAATGATCGAGTAAATTTTGTCATACAGCAGGAAATATAGCGGAAAAAGTACAAGTTGCTCACCGTTTATGGTTCCATAGCGCTCGCCGTGTACGCGTGTCGAGCCACTTTCGACAGATGAGCCATCGGGTATATAAAGACGAGGTTGTGGCTAGCTGCTAGCTGCATGCAGCTGTGCAGTCTGTGTTATTGGTTTTGAACGTAGCGGAAATCATTACGCGGTTGCTGATTATTGATATATGTGTTACACTTCTTATAATTCCACTCTTCGTTACAGGGATCACATCTATCACAAATACCATTTCAAATATTTTTAACACACTGCAGTCAAGTCTTTTCACCCAAACTATAAAAATTTTAGGACCTATATGATTTAATAGTTTGGATTGAGCAAAACTAGTCGTAAACCTCAGTTTTAATTTCACATCATTGCGCAACTCACAGAAATAGAAAGATGTTTTAGTTCGTTGGCGCAACTCCCCAAAACATCGCCATCTTCCCAAATATGGTCTCTGCACTACATTCGTTTTCAATATTTTTTACAAAACGGCTACAAATATGATAATCATCAATCTTTACACTTTTTAAGACACGTCTAGCTACTTTGATTAAATGTATATTATGTCCACTTTCCACTAGTGGGATCATCCTGAAATTAATTTGGATTCAATAAAAGCAGACACATGAAATAAACATATCGTTAAGGTTTGACTATAAAAAAATCCGTCAAAGGATACATTTGTGATCATCTAAAGTTTTTGATTATGTGACGTCGCGTGCAAGGTGCTCTCCCACGGCCACATGTTGTGTACATTTTTTTTTCTCGAAAATGTGCATTTTCTCAAAAAGTTATGTATCCTTTTACTACTGCATTTGATACATTAGAAATACGTTTATTACACACATACCTCTTTGAAAAAAACATTCCTCTATCAAAAACAGAAAAAGAGCAATTTATGCGATTGAGCACCTCGCATTTGACTTCACAAAATTGAAATTTCAAAATATCATAAGTTTCTTATCCTTTGACGTATTAACCTTCACCAACATGTTTCTTCCATGATTATGCTTTTATTGAAACCAACAGGGTGAACTATCCCTTTAATTAGCTTAAAAAAACAAAATTGCAATTCATACCGGTAGGCCTATTACTCACTTGAAACACATATTAATCTATTTGGCTGTATAATTAACTGTTCTTTCACCTTCTACACCTGTGTAAACAATCAAAATAACCAACCTTTGTGTAATTTCTAAGTCGTCAGGCGAGTTTTTTTTTTTTTTTTTTTTTTTTTTCATAGCCCGTTTCCTGCATAGATTTTACCAAAACAGCGGAACAAATTAATTTATACTTCTTTGATCACACTTTACACTTGTTTCATTGTGCACGTCTAGTTAATTTGATGAAACGTGAAAAGCATGTCAACTTAACTGTCACCTTTAATGTCATAAGGCAACTTTTAAAACCGAAATCGGTACTTATTTGAATATTTTTTTTAAATCAACTTTTGTTTTGCATAACCTTACTGTGCTTCCAACTTCTACACCTGTTTGCTAAACATAAAAAAATAACACATTAACCTTTATGTCATTTCCAAGTAGTAAAAGGCATTTTTTCTAATTTGATCCCGGACGTTCGTTGAATAGTTGAATAGTTTTTAAAAACGGCTACAAATCATGACTTAATCGTTTGAAACCTTCAACAAACTTAACACTTTTGTCACTGTACATGTCTACTTACTTTAATGAATTTTTCTTGCTTTTTACTTAAAAGAGTATACCGGACGAAGTGCATGCCCTATGCATCAATTAAGGGCGTATAGGCCTATGTAACAGGATTAAGCAGCTTTCAAAATCGAAATCCGTCGTTTCATATCGGGTCTTTTAGATTTTATATAAAAATATATATAGAGCTAATTTTTTTATTATGCATCTATGCTTTTTTTTGTTTTTTAAATTTCTATACCTTTTTGTTACCATGAACAATACCAATCATCAATGATATTTAAAATGTCACTTTTTCTATTCTTAAAGTTGATATCTCAGACGTTCGACACTTTAACAGTTTCTACAAATCAGCTATGACTCAATCGTTTGCAATATTTGTAATACTTTACATTTGTTTTAATGTAGGCCTATAATGTATAATTGTTACTGCATGTTTTACTAAAAATATAATTATGCGGCTTTACGAAATCTGCGGCATCTCATATCGGCACTTATTCCATGAAACTATTGTAACAAAAATATTTACCTCTTTCAGTCTCTTTTATTTATGTAATAGTCCATTCTTACAAGTTCTACTCCAGTTTGTTATCGCAAACAAGAAAAATCGCCAACTTTTGTGTCCTTTATAAGTGGTATCCCCCCATCCCCTCTTTGTGAGATCACTTTTTTTGTTTGGTTACGTCTAGCCGATGTGAAATGAAACAAAGCATTAATTGAAAATGAGATTGTATTTTTATGATTTTTGATGTTACTAATTTTAACGATATTACTAATAATTATGTCTATTCTGCTCATTGTGTTTTGGTCGAAGGGTGATCCACTAGAATTTGTTTCCTAATCACCCTTTCTGGAAATAGTTTGAACCTGAATTGAATTTTGAGCAACTTATATTGAAAGTACCTTGCACTGTCATGTTATCCGACCTAAACGCGACGAGCCCTCTACCGTTATTATGCTGCACATGTGACTCGGCTTCGTGGAATTTTGACCCAACGTTGACCCTCATTTGCATATGTATACAACATACGGCCTTTATGTTCAGACAGGAAGCAAAAGTTGTAAAGATGTGTTATGACTCACTCAAACTCCGACTCTGTTTTTCAGCGCAGTGCGACCGTTAGTCAGATAGGATGATATCCAATGAATAACTGTGAAGTTCAAGAAGGCCTGCATGCCAACTAATTGGTTAAATTCACGGTGGATCTAGTACAGGAAGTATCGAAAGTTTGGCGATCTTGGTGAAAATCCTGACTGCGGTATTGGAAAACGGCATTGATCGCACAGGAGAACTACGTAGATTCTACTCGCACGGCCCGTGGTGTGGCCGCATTGCTTCGCAGGGCGGCGGTACAGACTGCAGTGAATAAAAATGGCATCAATGCGAAGTTTGGACGATATTGATCTCTCAAGTTTGAGGGTAAGATGGTGAAATCATACAGTTATTTGGTGTGCTTTTGTTTGTGTGAGCTGTTAATTATGATTGTGGTTCTTTTGTTTTAATTTGATTGATGGCCATTTTGATCGGGATGACATGCCACATACATGACATATCTGGCCTGAATTGCTGTATGACAATGGCCAATGCATGTGTTTTGGTGTGACATTCGCGTTGTGCATTGTTTTCTACGATAACGTGCAATATTGGCAAAGTGGGTTTATATACTATTACAGTGCATGAATCTTTGAGCAAGAATGCTGCAGAAGAAAATGTAAATGGAATATAAATTGCCCATACACAGCGAGGTAGGGCTAAAGGAAAATATGTTTCTGGAATGATATTTCTAATTATAATTAGATCTAATCACTGCAAGGCCAAGGACAGTCAATTGTGCCAAGACTCAAACGAGTGATTTATCTTGTTGAGTTTATTTGGATTGGTCTTATACATTACAGAAATTACAAGGGGTGTCCTGGATTTATTTTATCTGAATTCGAGATCCCAATGAGAAATAATGAAATCTTTCTTTGTTATCACATCCACGACCTTGTGAAATAAAGTAGGTGTACTTTAGAGACATCCCATGACATCTTGTCTTTACCTCAAGTCTTGACCTCACGTCATCAAACATCAAGTCTTGATGTTTTTTGTAAATAAATTATGCATTTGTTTCAATACAATGAGGACCGATCTAATTTCATACATGTATACTGATTCGGTATGGCCCTCAGGTTTCTGCATTTGTTATAAAGACTGGTACAAATCAATTTTGAATTATTTGAATTATGTTGTGATTTATTGATTTATTTATTTAAGTGATATATGGTATGTACAACAGCTTAATTTTGCACAGTATCGCAAGCTATAGTATGTATGCAATGCTGTCCACAAGGAGATTGCCTGTTAACTTTGTGATTTAAGATATCATTTACGAATGCAAATCATGGAAAATATTGTTACATGTACTGAGCTACCAAGTCTCCCTGATTTCACAGGAGACTCACTGAAAATAAACCAATATTACTGCATCGTATGTCATCACATCACTTAATCTCCCTGATTATTGATATTTATTGTCTTGTACGCATTTGATAGACATCTCCTTGATTTCTGATGAAATATCCCCAAACCTTCCTGATTGTTGAATTACAATGTTGGTAGCACTGCATGGAGCTCCATAATGATTTGGGTTATCTGTAATCTATAGAATGTACACATTGTACATTACTTGAAATGTTGCATCCTACTTAAAATGTAACTTTACATCATTGTTTTAACAATTTTATATTCTACCCATAGATGTGTAATATTTCACTTGTCATTTCTCATCACATCAAAATAAGTGATGTACTTTAGTTTAATATGTTTGCCTCCAAGAACAATACAAAATAAAGAATAATATCTTCTGCTGGTTAATATGCTAACTTAAGCTTCTGACTCTACCTGTTTTTTTTTTTTTCATTGTGCCTGGTGTGTTATTAAATGTACATGCACAGCATGTTTATATGTTGTGTGTTTCTATCTGGATATCAGACATTAACAGAAGCCCCCACAAATTTGTGTTCAGTATTTTCTACTGGTGCATGTACAATGTATTGCTCAAGTACTGTACAAGTAGCTGGCATTTTTTGTACACTGCACCTCAAGAGAGTATAAAGTGAGAAAAAATGTTAATACATCGACCGGTCCCTGGAGGGTGGTACCAGTAATAAAAGTATATGTAGATCACATTACTCTATATCCTGTGTTCATTGTGACCATCACTTGAATTCACGATACGACCATCACTTGGCATTCACGATATGTGTTTATTAATGTACAGTACATGTGTACATGTAGGATGACATCACTTGAGACGAAACTTGGATGTTTGTCAGAGGATGAATGCAGGGGCTACATGTACTTTTGAAACCTGATGTCATAAAACAAACACATGTACATGAGCTAGAATCAACTTCCATTTATTGGACATGCTCTAGCATATCTTTAATAATCATGTGAGGAAATGATTTTATGCAAGGGCTCTTTTAAAGGGAACTTAAATACACGATAGTGTTTATGACATTGCATTTGAGATAGTATGGATGTGTGAGACAGTGAGATTACAGTGTTACACATTGATGTGTAAAAATGTACATTACATGTCCACATACACATGTGAATTATTACAAATATAGATTTGAATGGTATTTTATGTAGAGCTCACATTAGGCCAAGAAAATAATGATTTGTGTTGTTGTTGTTCTGGATTTTTTTTTTTTTTTTTTTTTGGGGGGGGGGGGGGAGAGGGGGGGGGGGGGCAATTTTTCAAGCCTTTTTTTTCATTCAACAGACACCCTAACCCATGTTGCATGTTAAAATCAGACTTGAGAAAGAGACAATTGTTCACAGGGTCTCATTTTTGCTTGATGAGGACTCCATGCAAATCTCCCAGAGACCCCATACACGCACAGCTTGTCCCAATAAAAATTACATGTACAACGGCACATTTTGCAACAATAAGTTTAAAGATACATGTATTAGATTACTCAGAATGATATTTCAGCCGAAAAATGATATGAAACTATAACTTATTACCTTCATCTTGCCAAAAACTCTGTTTTGCCTCATTGGTCATGGACAATGGGGATTTTTTTGTCAATCATGTCCGATGTCCCTTCCCTCCAGATTCTGTTATGAGACGCGTTGTCCATTGGGTTTACGCTTCATGATTGAAATTGTTAATGTGTTCTCACACAACAAATATCTATTGAGAAAGTGACGGCATGTTTCTATTTATTTCAATCTGACGAAAAATTATATTTCTGAGTTTTGCAAACAGAGGTAATGTGTAGATAATAATTCAACAATTTTGATCATAAAGCATGAACCCAATGGACAACACGTCTCCTTCCAAAATCTGGAGGGAAGGGACATCGGACATGATTAACAAAAGATCCCCATTCTCCATGACCACTGAAGCAAATCAAATATGTTTAATTGCAAGATGAAGGAAATAAGTTACTGTTTTATACCCTGAAATATCAATCTAATATCATTTAAGTTATCTTTGCAGAAGGTGCAGTTGCAATTTTTTTTTGACAAGCTGTATAATTTGTATACTGGCCTATAATGTACATTTGCTGTACAATAGTAACAAAAGTGCAGGTACATTAAAATGTACTCTGGCCTTCCTGCATCCTGTTTTTATGACATACATACCAGTGCCAGTGGTACGTTTTGGCCTTGAATCTGAAAACACTACAGTACATGTAAGTAAAAATAGAATTCATGAACGCTACGGTGCAGCAGCTAATGTATAAAGTACATGTATGGAGTAAATATCTCCTACTGTACACTGGGTAGCCATGTCTTCTTGCAGTGACATGGAGGGTTGTGGATCCTGTGGTGTGGATAAAATAAATTTTGGGTCAGCCATGGGAAGAGGTTGTGACCTGGAAATCTGTAGCCTTAGGATGAAGCTTGTCGTGTGTAGCATGGCATCAAGTACATGTACATACGCACATACTGTAGGATATTCGCCCTGAGCTACCATGTAAGGGTTTCACTGTTGCAGTGTACATGTACAGTACATTATGTACGGCAGAAGAAAAACACAGTGTGCAGCTTAGCACATGATGCAAAAAGACCATTTTGAGCTCAATTTTAATCTACAAGTCTACATGTACGTGTATGTACAATGTATGTAAGAGGTTACAGTACATACCATGTACACTTTGTAGGCCTACATGCTTGTACTGTAGGTCTAATTATTTTGGGCAACAACATGCTTAGGCAATGTGAAACATACATGTATATTCACGCAAACTGCACATATACATGTAGTAATGTGTGGTCATTTAGGCCACGCAATACACATATTTCTGTTCACTTGGTTCATGATAAGGCTGAGAAAGTACATGTAGCCCCTGCACATCCCCCAAATGCATTTCAGATATGTAGGAGTAAGTATAATTTCCAAGGATTACACTATATGTATAATGTACCGTGTACACTGCAAGTGTACGTTATAACAATGTACCTACATGTACATGTATGTACAGTATATTGGCCTACATGTATTTAAAGTTGCATGATCATACTTCGTGTGGTTTGTACAGTTAAGTACATACAGTAGATGGACAGTATGAAAATGTAGTTTGTTGAAGCCATTGTTCTTGCCCGAAGAGACTGATACCTTATACGAGAAAAAGCTAGTTTCACAAGGACTCCTTTGTTACATGTGTATGTTTGTTAGGATCTACCGTTTAAGGGTTCTTCTGAAGTTCATGTATCATGTACACTTCAGCTCAAAGGAATTGGCATAGGGAAAGGGAAAGGTAAGAAAGGGAAGGAGCCGCAGATTTTAACCATGGTATATTACTATATTTTGTCCAGTTCAGCATGAAACATGATGCTTTCGCCTAAAAAGCATGATGTTTCAAGCTGAACTGGACAAAATATACAGCGGTTTACAACTGTGGCTCCTTCCCTTTTTCCCCTTTCCCTTTCTAATGCAAATTCCATTGAGCTGGAGTGTACATGTGCATGTACCACTTGTATTTGTACAAATAATATCATTGATTAAACAATGTGAGCGTTTAATATGTTTTTCTGTCGATACATGTTCATTGCATTTGTACTGCACATTTCTATTATTTACTATGAAGGTATCTTTTTTAAATTTTCGTTTTAATTTTATTTACTATGAAGAAGGTAATAATCATGAAAATGTTTGTTTCTTTTTCAGGATCCAGCTGGGATCTTTGATTTGATGGAAGTAGTGGGAAATGGCACATATGGACAAGTCTACAAGGTTTGGATTCTCTTTGATAATACCTCTCTTTCTTTTCCTTTACCTTAAAGGGCATATACTGTACTGGGAAGGCTAAAAAGCCTTCAAAATGTACATGTAATTGTTAGCAATCTTCTTGCCAATGGTCTTAAATTCATGTATTGCCTATTTTAGAAGCATGCTGAAAGTTATTTGCCCTGAAATGATCCACATATGGAGTAATTAATGATAAATGATTAAATCCTCAAAATGTTCGGCCCGAACATTTTGAAGATTTGTGATTTAATCACTCATTTCTCCAAATGTAGATCATTTGAGGGCAAATAACTTTCAGCAAGCTTCTAAAATAAACAATACATGAATTTAAGACCATTGGCAAAAAGATTGCTAACAATTACATTTTGAAGGCTTTTTTGCCTTCCCAGTACAGTTTATGCCCTTTAACGTTTATTATCAATGCCGTTACACTGAAGATCATTACTACAGGCACACTTGTAATTACTGCCCTAATGAAAAAAGAGGAGTGATCCTTATTGACATTTATAGTCTCTAAAATCAGGTTAAATTACAAGCAAACTGCTTTTAAGGGATGCAAGTTGAGTGGTCTTTACACAGGTGGTCTTTGTAGACAGTGGTTCATAAAGCCAGGACGCAATTTTGCAAAATGTTCTGAAAGGTTTCAAGTTTAGTGGTCTTTGCAGACAGGTGGTCTTTAAAGTAAGCAGGTACCACAGTCAAACCTGTCTTAGTGGCCACCTGTCTATAGCAGCCAACCTGTCTATAGTGGCCCCTAAAATGATTCCCCCGGAGAGAGATCATGTGTTAAAGAACCTGTCTATAGCAGCCACCTGTCTATAAATGCCACAACTTTTGTTTCCCTTGGGTGGCCACTATAGACATGTTTCACTCTATAAATTTGCATTGTTGTTAGTAGGGAACTCTGGATGGGGTTCTTCTATGTTCTTTCATTATGTTATTTTCTTCCTTTTTTTGATATTGTTGCAATTTTGTTTGTCTAATCTGCCTACCACTATTGAAGGGTTTTTGTGTGAAGTCGGGTATGTTTTTTTTTTCTCACAGATGTTAAAGCAATGGTTGGGTCAGAAATAAGGAGAAAGTGAGAAAGGAATAGTTGAGAAAAGGGAAAAGAGAAAAGAGAGGGTTTGTTATCCAAGGTTGTCTAGAATCACCATTTACAAACACTCATTCCAAATGCTGTTTCTAGGATCTTGTGTTTATATCCTTGGCAAATGAACAAAGGGAGCCTTTAAATCTGCTCTTATTCACTTTTAATTGCTGATTTTGATTAATGAAGTACTGAAATGCACTTTTTTGAAATTTTTAAATCAGCTTTTAGAATTGGCCAAAATAGATTTTCTGTTTATACATGTACGTACATGTACATGTTTGCGCCTAAATTGCATTAATCACGTGTGCAGTAGAAACACTGATTCTACCTCAGAAAGAAAAGTGGATATGAACGTATGCAGAGAGTGTGAGAGAAAATGCACAAAGGACAGTCGAAGAGAGAGAGAGACAGACAGAATGAAAAAAAAAAAGAGACAGACAGACAGACAGAGAGAAAAAAAAAAGAGAAAGAAAAAAAGAGAGAGAGAGAGAGGAGAGAGAGAGAGAGAGAGAGAGGGAGAGAGAGAGGGAGAGAGAGAGAGAGAGAGAGAGAGAGAGAGAGAGAGAGAAAGAAAGAGAGAGAGAAAACATGCAACAAAACAACGCATGCTATACGAGTGAGCAGAAGGGTTCAGATCTCCAGACAGCTACAACAGGGACGCTATTTAGCAACCCACCTGACCTAATCGATTGACTGTCGGAGTAGATTTGGGGATTAATTTGGCCGCAATTTGGGTCCGATTGGCCGAGTAACGGGAGTGGAGTTGATGCGAACAGCTGATGCCTGGTTGAGTGGTTGTTTGTCGGATCTCCTCATGAGGACTGCAGATGAGCGATAGAGCAGTCGTCTATGGTCACACTTCTCGGGATTCAAGGGGTGTTTTTGTTTTGTCCCTCAAAAATGTTGAAAAAGGAGCCATAAGTACTTTTTGCCTTGAAGACTTGAATGCTGTGCTTAGAGTACTTGGGTATTGTAGACCTGGGCCATGTTGCATATACATTTTCAGTTTTTATACCTTACCATCAGTGGTAACTACCATGGCAACATGTGCAATAAAGTTAGCTCATTGGCTGTTGTCATGGTAGTTACCATTGATAGAAAGTTACAATAATTGAAAACCTTTATGCAACATGGCTCTGGCCCCATATTTATGAAATCATAGTATAGTACATGTACTAGCCTACATGTATGTAGTTAGTTACTAAAAATGATTGTACTGAATGCACTTTAGTAGCTAACTTCATTTAGGCTTAGTAAGGTTTCATGAATATGACCCCAGTATCCTGATGATAGACCCATGTCACGTTGTATCCAGATTTTGCTAAAAATGCTTGTAGCTGAATGCACTTTTGTAGCTAACTAGGCTTAGTAAGGTCTCATGAATATGGCCCCAGTTCACTAACATACATCCTGATTATAGACAATTGTCATGTTGTATCCAGATTTTCCAAAGCGACCTGTATATTTTAGCCCCTGTAAATGCAATCACAAGCCCCATGCATAGCAAGAGAGGCCCCCCCACCCCCCCCCCCCCCCATGAACATGTATTTTTCTTTGATACATGTGAAGGATGCATCTAGCATGGCTCAGGGTATCTTCTCATGGGACCTCAACTGGCCTGAAAAGTAGCCCCCGCCCTCGCACATTACTGCTTAAAGGGATAGTTCACCCTGAAATTAAGCTGATTTCAATATAAGCAGAAACATGAAACAAACATATTAGTGAAGGTTTTATGAAAATCCATCAAAGGATAAAAAGTTATGATCTTTTAAAGTTTTGATTTTGTGATGTCACATACGAGGTTCTCTCCCATATGTTGTGTACAATATTTTTTGAAAATGTCCATTTTCTCAAAAGGATATGACCCATTTTACCTGTGCATTTGGTGCATCATAACAAGCACGTTTTTACATTCATTTTGAATAGTAAGAAATGATTCATTCATAAAAACAGAACAACAGCAACTTATGTAATCATACAGCACACAACATATGGGAGAGCGCCTTGCATGTAACGTTACAAATTTGAATTTTCAAAAGATCATAACTTTTTGTCCTCATCAAACGTTCACTGATATGTTTTCTGCTTTAAATGAAACAACTTAGCTTCAGGGTGATCTACATGTATCCCTTTGATTTTACCTGCTGTACACGCACCTCAGGTTTATAGCATGGTCCTCAAAGAAAGCATTGAGAAAGCCTAGCACTCTTGAAGGAGTGTTGTCTGGCAAGCCGGTCTCTGATCACTTCACTTCTCCTCTGCCTCTTCCCCCTCTGCTTCCACTGAGTTTCGGTTTCTCTGTGGAGATGGGAGAATTGACCTTTTCAGCATTCACCTGTAATTCCTCGGTGTGCATTTACACACGATCACATAGTATTCCTACAGGTAGCTTAGAGTGGACTTACATTACCAGTCAGGTACATCTCCATGTAGTCTGGTTTCAAGGCTTTTGAGAGTTTTTGTTTAGATTCTTTGGTTACACTAATTAGTTACACTTATTCCCCGGTGTGCATTTACATTGTACACATGCTCACACAGTATTCCTACAGGTAGCTTGGAGCTGACTTACATTACCAGTCATGGACATCTACATGTAGTCTGGTTTCAAGGTTTTTAAGAGTTTTTTGTGTAGATACTTTGGTTACACTCATTAGTTACACTAATTCTTTGGTGTGCATTTACACATGCTCACACTGTATTTCCTACAGTTAGCTTGGAGTGGACTTACATTACCAGTCAGGTACATCTACATATAGCTTGATGTCAAAGCTTTCAAGAACTTTTTTATTAAGATTCTTTGGCCATGCACAGTATTCAAGTTGCATTACAGTATACACTTGGAAAAAGGTAAGGATGGGAATGTAACAGAAAACTATTGTATTCCAAATGATCTGGGGCCATATTCATGAAACCTTACTCCCGGTAAGCCTAGTAAGTTGCTAAAGTGCATTCAGCTACATGTACATGCATTTTAGTAACTAACTAGGCTAGTAAGGTTTCATGAATATGGCCCTAAAATATTCGAAGGTTCCTCCAAGGGTAACTATTTGTCACAAAAATGACAACACAATATATTTCAAAGTGATTATTGTAATAAAAATCAAACATTCAGGGCTATTAATTACTGGTTTTGATTCCCTTATTAGAGGAATTGTACTCTACCCAGGGTCATGTTGCACAGGTTTCCAATTATCACAACTTACCATCAATGGTAACTACCATGGCAATATCCAATGAACTCTCATTATTACACATGTTGCCATGGTAGTTACCATTGATTGTAAGTTACAGTAATTGAAAACCTATATGCAACATCACATGGCCCAGATAGGAAATGAACCGTGATCTTACAATATGCAAAGTTGTATCTACATGTACTTGTACAGTACCAGTATACTGTAGACAAACTTGTAAAGATGTAGAGTAGATAAAAGTAGACAAAACTGGATTCCCTAGTACATCATGTACAAGTGGGCCTATTGTAAGTGCATTACTTCTACATGTGAATGTAAAAATAGGGATGCCTGTAACTAGTAGTAACATCTTGGTGCAATGCAAAGTTGTACATGTATACATTATGTGTCTACTTTACATTATATACTGGTAAAATACATGCAGACCTGAAGATACATGTACACATGTAGATTATACAGTTATGTCCAAGTAGTATGAAGGCTTAATTGGAATAATCTCATTACATGTGTAGAAACGAAGGTGCCTGTGAATATCTTGGTGCAATATGCAAAGTTGTTTCTACTGTATATGTACTGGTATACACTACATGTATGCAGACATGAAGATGTAGATTGTACAGGTATAAGTCCTAGTACATGACTGCTTAATTAGATTAATCCCGTTACAGGACCGACAGACCTACTTGCACATTGTAGGTCAAGCATGTCTCCATTTAATGGCTTTCCACTGGCATTTTACATCATGTGTCTGCTACCTACAGTACATGGGCAACAGCAGTCTAGGTTCTCAACCCCGTCACACCTCTCACTAACTTAGTCTCCGCTTTCAGACCCTGCGTGAATGCAGTGATTGATTCGTCCGACTTGTAAAACAAATGTGGGATTTTACACATGTCTACAGCCTTACAGAGAAGAGAATTGATTACCAATTTTCAGGGGCTTCTTTTTGAGCACATTGGTCATTTAGCGACAATTTGACATGGTGTCTATGTGGAAATTTTGGGGGCTCTTTTAACATTTTCCAGGGCTCTTTTAAACATTTCGGGGGCGAAATTGCTCCACGCCCTCGTGTATTTTTCCCCCTGGTGTATAGCACAGGTTGTGTTGCAGGCTATTCTTTTGTCTATGAGTGCTGCTATCACAAACATCTTCATGTGCATGTACATGTACATGTTGGCTCCTTTAAAGCGGCCAGCCACTGGTCATTCATGTTTTAGCGAGCAATTTGCCCCCGGCACGTGTGGCAGGCTTGCTACATGTAGCAAGGCTAGATGTTCGGTGCGATGCTTCGTGTAGCTCGGTGAGCAGTCCAGCACGCACGTATCCAGTGATAGCGCTAGCGCAGGCTGTGAATAATCATTTTCCGAACGTGTAGCCTCTGACTTCGGCCTTCGCGTCACTTTCAGACGTTTTCGGACACATTTAGAGATTGCTGGACTAGTCCGACAAATACGCATGATGTACGAGACTAATAGGTTTGTGTAAGATTGAATGGGGCTTACGGAATCGCGCACGTTACAGTATCTCCCAGTTGCCTGTGCCTTTAAAAGTGCTCAGGCTTTCAAACTTGGGTGTGTTTAAATCCACTTTTTCTTGATTTTGCATTTAGAATCACCACTCACAAATTATGTTTGAGTAATGAGGCCATTATCTCATGATATTTGTAAGCAGTACATGTACATGTATGCCAGGCTGGATCATTTACAGAAAAGTACTCATGTACATGTTAGCTTTGATCTCTATGCCCAGACAGAACACCCACTTTGCTGTGACATGCTTACATGTACATGTTCTTATTGCTTTTGATCACATTATTGTAAATTGATTCTACATCTTTAAAGATGAACTTTCACCAAACTGAAAGTACCTTAACATTGAGCACACACGCATACTGTCAATGCTGTTGACATGACGCCCATGACGTGGCCGTCATCCAAAAGAGTCTGACGGCAGAGACTAGGCCGCTTTGATGAATCACTCTCTGTGCTGCAGCAGCATCAAATCTAGACTCTGCGGATCAATAGAGACATGATCGCAAGCCAGCTATGCCGACATACATGTACATGAGCACTCCATGTCATCCCCATGCATGTGCCATAGCTTCCTATGCTACCTGATTCTCTCATAATATTTGCATAAAGTGCCCGGCGATCCGACGCGCTGTGCAACTGTTGCGTGCTTGCTTGCGTACCAGTCATGTCGAAGAATGTCATCGTTATGGGAAAGATGATGTCTGTGTCTCAATTGAGAGAGATTGATGAGGTGCTAGTGGGACATGAATGAATCAAACATATGTTTCACGATGTCACAGAATAGAGTAGGCGCACATTGTCGCATTGATGAAGAACATCTACCGTACCTGTGCAATGATGTACTCAGAAAGATGCAGTGCATCGCATCCTGATGTGCATTTTTTTTGCATAATGTATGTGACTTTACACAAGTTGTACATATCTTTAAATTTACTTAGCTGGATACATATGCTGTATATTTGTGAAGGGAAATATCACAAATTTGGGTAATCTTAATAGTCGTGCTTGACCGATTTCCATGGAAATGTGTACATGTACAAGAACTTGTGCAACATTTTCCTAATTAGGAATACAGTCAAACCTGGCTGTAAAAAAAAAAATCATTCAACTTGAATTCCATTACTTGATCTGAAGGACTGCCCACATGAATTATGTGTCTCTTGTAATGATGACTTTAAGACAGGTATGGCTGTGTTGTACCCTACCCTTTTGCCTACTCTGATCTAATGAAGATGCCCTTTATTACATCTCTGATTACATTGCCTGGGTCCAGCCTGTTGGATATTTCTGATCCAAACTTAAAGGGATATATGTAGTCAACCCTGAAATTAATTCAGTTTCAATTAAAGGAAACACATGGAAGAAACATATAAATTTGTGAAGGTTTGATGAAAAACCGTCAAAGGATAAGAAAGTTATGATCTTTTAAAGTTTTGATTTGCAACATCACGTGTGAGGTGCTCTCCCATTTGTTGTGTACAATTTTTTGAAATCTGTCCATTTTCTCAAAAAGATAGTAATCCTTTAAAATATGCATTTGATACATCATTAGAAACACGTTCTTATACACATACCTCTATGAAAAAATTCTTTCATCAGAAACAGAAAAAGAACAAACTTGGGCGAGCACCTCGCACGTGACACAAAATCCAAATTGTTTAAAGATCATAACATTCTTAACCTTTGATGGATTTCCATCAAACCTTCACAAATGTTTCTTTCATGTGTCTGCTTGTATTGAAACAAACTTTATTTCAGGGTGAACTATCCCTTTAATAATAGAGTCTCGCACTAGTCATTTTATCATCCTCTCCTTTTCTCATTCAGTACCAGGACCCTGAGAATATTATGCTTTTCACACTGGCAAAAATTAGCCCCGTACTTTCCCTAGCCCCGTACTATTTTTTGAAGCTTTTCACACTGGCATTTCTTAGCCCCGTACTATTTCTTAAACCCCACTAGCTTTTCATACTGTTCTCACTCGAAATCGTTAGCCCCGGACTTTCTGGACAGCTATGAATATTTATGAGTGTACGTCTTGCACATCGGCTCTTTACCACTCCGCATCAAGGTCACTCGCTCGTCGGGCCTTATCTGATTGATCTCGGCGTTTCGGCCTTGAGAGCTGACACCGCATTTCCTTAGCCCCGTACTATTTTTCGTTTCTGTTCACACTGGCGCTCTTAGCCCTGGACTATTCGGCTTGGCCCTGCAATTGCGGTGTTAGCTCTGCTTTTTTGCAGGGCCAAATAATCCCGGATTATTGGTGGGGCTAGCCTACTTTGGTAAAAACCAATGTGAACAGAAAGTGGTCTAAGCTTAGCCCCGTACTATAGGTGGGGCTAAGGCCCCCCCTTAGCCCCACCTATAGAACGGGGCTAAGGAAATTTTTGCCAGTGTGAAAAGCATATAGAAAATTAGTAGTCTACTGTGCCCAGACCCCTTTATTGAATAGCCCAGAAATGCCCAGCAGCTTAGAAGCTAGGATAAGATTATAGAGCTTTTTATGAGCAGTAATTTGATAAAATCCATTTTGATAACATCAAGGTATGTGTATGTTTGTTAAGTCCGATGCACACATCACTTGTTGTGTTGTCAAAGGGAGAAAGAAGAGAAAGAACTAGAATGGTGTATGTTCAAAACGGGGAGGGGGGGTAGAGACTAGAGAGAGAGAGAGAGAGAGAGAGAGAGAGAGAGAGAGAGAGAGAGAGAGAGAGAGTGAGAGGGAGAGAGAAGAGAGAGAGAGAGAGAGAGAGAGAGAGAGAGAGAGAGAGGGAGAGAGGGAGAGAAAGGAGAGGGGGTAGACAGAGAAAGAAAAGGATAAAATATGGAGGAGGAATTGAAAGAATAAGAAGAAATTTAGTAGAAGAGAGGATAGGAGAGAGGATGGGGTAAGAAAGGGAGGGAGAGAGGGGGAGAGAGAGAGAGAGAGAGAGAGAGAGAGAGGGAGAGAGAGAGAGAGAGAGAGGGAGAGAGAGGGAGAGAGAGAGAGAGAGAGAGAGAGAGAGAGGGAGAGAGAGAAAGAGAGAGAGAGATAGAGAGAGAAAGAGAGCGAGTGAGAACGGGGAGTGGGAAAAGGGTAGTGGATGGGGGCAACGGCAGAGGGGAACCAGAGGAAAGCGAAAGTGGGAAACCACTAAATCGAATGGCATTCAGATCAAGAGTATGAAATCTTTCTGATGACAGATTTGTGAAATTTAATTTGATTTCATGTTATTTTTCTCTCTGTCTCCACCCTTTTTTTCTCCCACTATCTAGGGGCGTCATGTCAAGACGGGTCAACTCGCTGCCATCAAGGTGATGGATGTAACAGAGGTGAGCATATTTTCCTTGTCTCTTTCTTCCTACCCGCCATTTGGTTTACCAACACTCTCATTCCGTTTAAAGGCTTTCACGTGTCGATTCTGTGGGGAGACGTTACTATTTAGCTGCTATGCTTACTTGCGAACTTAACGCACATATGCGGCAGGCAGTGAAATGGCTAACCACGATCAGGGCCGAAGGTTAAGCTTCGGTAAGGATCGTGCATTCTAACCAGGCGGGTATATGTGCACGTGCCTGAGAAACAATGCACATAGATAAGTGTGTGTCTTGCACGGAACGCACGGCGTACGCAATATGGCAGCGCGCTAGGGATATATCCTGCGTGCGACGCGCGAAAGCCTTTAAAGGGCCAATACTGTACTGGGTAGACTAAAAGGCCTTCAAAAGGTGATCGTGAGCAATCTTGCTAATGGTCTTAAATTCATGTATTGTCCATTTTAGAAACTTTCTCAAAGTTATCTTACCTCATATTATCCACATTTGGAATAATTAGTGAGTAAATCACAAATCCTTGAAATGTTCAGGCCGAACAGTTTGAGGATTTGTGATTTAATAACTAATTACTCCAAATGTGGCTAATTTTAGGGCAAATAACTTTCAGTAAGTTTCTAAAATGGTCAATACATGAATTTAAGACCATTGGCAAGAAGATTGCTCACAATCACCTTTTGAAGGCCTTTTTGTCTTCCCAGTACAGTATACTCCCTTTAATTCCCATTTCACCATCAAGCACGTGGTGATATTTAAGGCTTATGGTAAGGGTTAAGGATTTAAAATATTGGCAAAGTTTGCACCTCTTAAAAGCAAAATGTCTTACGGTTTTTGACTGTAACTATGTAGATAGGGATGTCTAGACTGGCTGTGTCAAAGGTCAAACAGTTGAGGAGTACAGGTGTGTTTTGGATTAGACTGCAGAGGTCAGAGGTCAAAGTTGTCAGGATAGTCATGTGTGCTTTTGCTATGGAGAGAAAGGTTCATTCATGAAAAAAAAATGCAATGGTGCAATGAAAACACAGTATGTCAGGCTAATGAAGACGCCCCAAGCTAGCTCGAGCTAGCTCGCTATTTGGCCATCTAGCCTAAGATTTCCTCAGAAATTTTCTCAACCAAATAGCTAGCTATTTCGCCTGATCTGGCTAATGAAGACGCAAATATATGCTTTTCACACTGGCAAAAATTTCCTTAGCCCCGTACTATAGGTGGGGCTAAGGGGGGGCCTTAGCCCCACCTATAGTACGGGGCTAAGCTTAGACCACTTTCTGTTCACATTGGTTTTTACCAAAGTAGGCTAGCCTCACCAATAATCTGGGATTATTTGGCCCTGCAAAAAAGCAGGGCTAACACCGCAATTGCAGGGCCAAGCCAAATAGTCCGGGGCTAAGAGCGCCAGTGTGAAAAGAAACGAAAAATAGTATGGGGCTAAGGAAATGCGATGTCAGCTCTCAAAGCCGAAACGCCGAGACCAATCAGATAAGGCCCGACGGGCGAGTGACCTTGATGCGGAGTGGTAAAGAGCCGATGTGCAAGACGTACACTCATAAATATTCATAAGCTGTCGAGAAAGTCCGGGGCTAACGATTTCGAGTGAGAACAGTGTGAAAAGCTAGTCGGGTTTAAGAAATAGTACGGGGCTAAGAAATGCCAGTGTGAAAAGCTTCAAAAATAGTATGGGGCTAGGGATAGTACGGGGCTAAGGATAGTACGGGGCTAATTTTTGCCAGTGTGAAAAGCATAATAGCAAGCTATTTTGTGATCTGGCTAGGCTATCCCGATCAACACTTGCTAGCTATTTCGCCACATCGGGCTAATGAAGACGCGCCTTGTGTAATGCTTTATGAATATGGCTCTAGTGCCCAGATCTTGATAGCAGATTTCCAAACTGTTAGGGGTCAGAGGTCAAGGTCTTGTTGTGTACCTCTCTGCTGAGGTCCCTAGATTCTTACCAGACTTTGTGGATCTCACAAATACTTCCCCTGAGCTACATGTACTTCACATCTGTACACTGTACTCCTAAGTACTGGTACAAGCAAGGGCATTGTAATACCACAATGATTGGTCCGTTGTCATACATGTACAGTACATGTGTAGGACATTTCTCAAGGCACACAAATACTGAATATACACACTGTGCATGTACACTGTACCGCATCATATGTATACTTCTAAGGTACTCTACTCTCTAGCCGAGAAAGTATTATATGACACCTAGATAGATCCCTGTCATTTGATTGGTTGTTTGATACTGATTATTCAGTCCATTTACAATGACGTCATCAACCGTGCAATTTTGGATACATTCATCGTGCAATTTTGGATCCATACGATATTGTCCAGTGCACGCTCGCCAAGACCACCAGTACTCGCGTGTATTGTGTACATGCGAACTGCGACCGCTCAAAAGCTGGACTTGTGCATATGCATATCGAGCTAATTTGGTGTCATATAAAATAACAAGTGAATGTTATTTCATTCGTGCAATGGACAGAATATTTAATTCGGTGAAAGGTGAAATGAGTGGACCTTTTCATCTTTCACCTCATGAAATATTCTGTCCATTGCACTCATAAGCATTCATTATTTGTGTATTATCACATCTCCTTCCTTGCATTCACAACATATGTATACATACTGTAGGCCTACAGTATATGTATACTGTACAATGTACACGTACCCACCCTTGTGGCTCTACATGTAGGTTGATAGCTCCATATCGGTACAGCACTATAGTACAGTTGGTATTCACAACACAGTGCATTTTATATGTATTGTATGTATGCAGACCCGCACATGTACAGTGAATAGAAATGTGTAGGTTTTATACCTTTTGCTTAAATGCAGGGTCAGTGGAATTTTGTATTAGTATTGAAATCACATCTGGCACTTTAGGTGCGTCTTCATTTGCCCGATCAGACGAAATAGCGAGCTATTTTGCTGATCTGGGGAACTAGCCTGAAGTTGCGATCGTGTCTTCATGAGCTCGAAACTCGAGATACGTAAGCTCGGAACTCGGGATGCATAAATTATCCAGATGTTGGCACATGCGCAGTGTGCGACGGGAATAGGCCACGACCACATGGCTTTGGTTGTGAGCTCGAATTCATGCACGTATAAAAACCTAACGTAAACAATGCCTCGTGCATGCTGGTGCATGCAGGGATCGGAGAAATTTTCAGGCTAATGAAGACGCTCCCAGCTAGCTCGAGCTAATTCGCGAACTAGTTTGAGCTAGCTCTATCTAGACCAAGATTTCTTGGGAAATTTTCTTGACCAAATAGCTAGCTATTTCGCCTGATCTGGCTAATGAAGAGGCAAATAGCTAGCTATTTCGTGATCTGGCTAGCTAACCCGATCAGAACAAGCTAGCTATTTCACCCACATTGGGCTAATGAAGACACTCCTATTGTAGGACTATGAAGAAATACAATGTAGTTTCCTTCCTAATCTACACATCACATACTTGTACATAAGTATGTCTCCTTTTAGGGCTTGGAGTGCTTTATCAAATTCCAGCATACCAGATCTATGCGTGACTCTTTCATGTATGTCAATCCCATCTCATTTCACACCAGACATTTTCTTGTGGTTGGATTATGCGCCATTGTGAAAGGAAATATGTCAGGGCCTTTCCTATAACATGGGAGGGTGGAGAGAGATGGACAGCAGGAGAAAGGTAAAGAGAGAGACAGGGAGAGAGAGAGACAAACAGAGACAGACAGACAGACAGACAGAGACAGAGAGAGAGACAGAGAGAGAGAGGGAGAGAGAGAGAGAGAGAGAGGGAGGGAGAGAGAGGGGAAAGGAGAGAGAGAGAGAGAGAGAGAGAGAGAGAGAGAGAGAGACAAACAGAGACAGACAGACAGACAGACAGAGACAGAGAGAGAGACAGAGAGAGAGAGGGAGAGAGAGAGAGAGAGAGAGAGAGGGAGAGAGAGAGAGAGAGGGAGGGAGAGAGAGGGGAAAGGAGAGAGAGAGAGAGAGAGAGAGAGAGAGTGAAGGAGAGAGAAAGAGTAGAGGAAGAGAATTAATCTTGAGAGAAACCAATCGAGAGAGAAATGGAGAGGGAGGAAGGGAGAGAACGAGGCGCATATTGGACAAATGTTTTCATATATCTCCAGTTCCCCACTTAAATATCAAGAAAGGTGATACAACGGTCCTCAGAAAGCTTCATCCTAAGAAGAGCTTGAAGTACTTTGTACTGAATGGCACCTCATCACTCTTCTAACAAAAGGTCGGGTGATGGGCCAAGGTTATTGTACATGTACATGTACATGTGCATGTAGAGTGTAGGTACACGAAATACATAGTTGGTGAGAAAGAAAAACAAGCACACACAGGCCTGTTTGTGTGGGACTGGGATGGTGAATTGGTCAAATTAAGCAAACTTTGACTAGCTGCATGTCCAGTGATACCTGTATACCTACATGTAAATGTATGTATGTGTGGTCATACATTAAACATTGAACACTTGCACATAATGTCATTTACTAGTAGCCTACATGTTACTACCAGTATATCATGTATTAGCGAGGTAATGCTCATGATAGGAATGAAGCCTACCACAAATCACAAATCCTCAAATGTTTAGCCTGAACACTGAGGATTTGTGATTTAATCATTAATTACTCCAAATGTGGATCATTTGTGGGCAAATTTGTAGACAAATACCTGTACAGTGTCATTGTTGCCAAAATACATATTGTGAAAAGAAAGAGTATCAAATTTATCCTATTTTCCATCTGGATATATTTCTGCTGGTGGTATTAAATCCAATGTTTAGTTTTGTTTAAAACTTAAAAAGTTAAAAAGCTTTGCATAAAAACCCTGGACTACATTTCCATTTCCATTACTGTCAGGATTGTATGTCTTTGTTCTAGTGGTATGAAAATAGGTCATACATACCTGCACAGTATACCGTACAGCCTAGTTTCTATGTTAGTACATGTATCACTCTAGTCTTTTAGGAGATCAGTGTTCTGAATAGGGGATGATGCAAGGCAAACAACATAAATCACTCACAAAAGATCCCCAATACTACCTGGGAATGTCCTGGCTGAGGCACAGTAGTAGATCTATTTATCATTTCCTCTATAACATCCACCCAAACTGTTGTTTATTGACATGGCAAGTCACTGACCCCTCTCTAAACTGCTTCCTTAGTATTGGTGTGAGGAACTTGTTTCTAGGCTAGTACATACATGTACATGTATCACTCTAGTCTTTTAGAAGATCAGTGTCCTGAATGGGGGATAAAGGAAGACAAACATCGTAAATCACTCACAAAAGATCCCCAATACTACCTGGGTGTATCTTGGCTGAGGCACAGTAGTAGATCTATTTATCATTTCCTCTATAACATCCACCCAAACCATTGTTTATTGACATCGCAAGTCACTGACCCCTCTCCAAACTGCTTCCTCAGTATGGGTGTGAGGAACTTGTTTTTAGGTTAGTACATGTATCACTCTAGTCTTGTAGAAGATCAGTGTCCTGAATGGGGGACTAAGGAAGGCAAACAACATAAATCACACACAAAAGCTCCCCATTCCCCCACAGTCAGGGGATCCCCACTCCTGTCTGGGTTTATGGATGAGGTACAGTTTAGTAGATCTATTGATCACTCCCCCTCTATAAACCTGTTTATATACACCACTAATCCGCAAAATAAGCGCAACATTTGTGGCAGTTTTGCAGATGCATTACTGATATCTGCATATATGAACGGGAATCACTGATATAATCCGGTATTTGTTCCTTATTTTTTTCCACTTACTTTGCGGATGGAGACCTAGTAATAATACATCAATAATGCGGTCAGCAAATCTGCGTCCGCTAAATACCCGTAAATGTTGCGCCTTGTGCATCGTGCTCCGGCTAATCGCACTGCTGGTATGGCTATTAGCGGGAGAGTGGAAAATGTCCAGCAGTTTAAAACAATGCAATATTACGGCTTTTTCCATGTATGTGATTGGTTTTTTCAGAGGCTCGCTGGAAACTTTCTTATAGATGTGCATCGGTCATAATAGCGGTATTATCATTATTATGGTATATGAATGGGGCATGTAACTGCCTCCCTCACCATTGTTTATTGACATGGCAGTCACTGACCCTTCTCTAAACTGCTTGCTTCTTGAGGGGGTGAGGGGCTGGCTGGCTGGCTGGTAGCTAGCTACTCCCCTGCACAGCCAGTCATCTATCTTACACTGGTAATCTTTCCCACCACAGTATCATCACCACCATTCAAAGTTCACATGAGGTCATAGCCGCTTTTAGCCTTTCTTCAAGTTGATATTAATTTACAGTATATAAAGACTAGTTTTGATTTGTCCCCAACACCGTACCTCCTTACACTGGTAATATTCCCCACCTCAGCATCCCACCATTCAGAGTTCACATGAGGTCATAGCCACTTTAAGCCTTTTTTCCAGGTGATGTAAACCTACAGTTTATAGGCTAGTTTTGATATATTACCTCTGATTTCTTCCTCCCCCCCCCATTATTTTTTTAGCCTTCCTTGAAGTCAGGACTCACTTTTAATATAGGCTTATATTCTAGAAGCTGTAAAAGGGCCTATCCACCAGCATTGATGTAACGTGGCAATAAGTTTCCTTTACTCTGATTGGTCAATTTATATGGGCTCTTACACGAAAGTCCCTTGTCAAAAAAATGTGTAAGTAAATATTTCTGACACCTTAGGTGGTTTTTCAGTATTACAGAAATAAGTTGAAAATGAGCTATGATACCCCCTGAATTACTCAGATCAGACATTATGCATGAGTCAATGCCCTCCTTATTTTCAATTTCGGCAAATAAAATCATACGTCATGAAGGAATGATTTAAGACTACAAACGGGCAGATGCAGTTGGATTACATTGAAAAGTGGATTGTAAGTGACAAAACTTGCCACTTTACGAGTAGCAATTAATCATCCTTCCAAACCGCACCTTTGTGTTCAGCAGAGATCATGGGATACATAGGATTTAGCCTGTCATCCAGGAAATATGTCATGTTTCATTTTCCCTTCACCTGTGTAGAAACCAATTAGATTCAGTTGTGCAGGAATAAACTGTTGTCATTCAGTCAGTGAGTCTGAAAGGTAGAGAGTACTTCTGGTCAGGCTAAAGTCTATTCTAACAGACATATTTCTCAAGACATTGCCAGAATCGAGTCTGAGAAATAAAGACTAGCTCTTTCTTATGGTCCAGGCTGATCTTACACACACACACACATGTCACACATGATATTGTTAGAATTAAGTTTGAACTGGTAGCCTAACTGAGCTGAAATTGTGGTGTGGATTGAACATTCACCTATCTGAGGAAGCCAAGTTCACCTGTCTTGGAATGTTGGTGCAGCTTCTTGAAAGCTTCTGTTTATGTCCCATCCTGATCTTTGTGATTTTTGTAGTTCGTAATTTATTATTTTCCACAACTCATAGTAAATACAATAATACAAGTACAACTTGTTAAACATACATCAAATGAATACATGAAATGTCTCAAGACATCGTAAGAATCCAGTCTGAATCAGTAGACTAACTGAGCTGAGATTGTGGTGTGGAGGGAACGTTTACCTATCTGAGGAAGCCAAGTTCACCTGTCTTGGAATGTTGGTGCAGATTCTCAAAAGGGGTGTGTTCATCCTTATAAGAAATGTTGGGTTGTTCTATTGGAATAGCTCTGAAAAGAGCTGGAATAGCTCTGAAAAGAGCTGCTCAGAGAGCGAGTCAGAAAGAAATAGTTAGGAGTGGAGAGGGTGAGAGTACACTACAGCACAAAGGAATTGGCATAGGGAAAGGGAAAGGGAAGAAAGGGAAGGAGCTTCAGTTTTAACCGCGGTTTATTTTGTCCAGCTCAGCATGAAACACGATTAGCCTAAAAAGCATCATATTTCTTGCTAAACTGGACAAAATGTACCACGGTTCAAAACTGCGGCTCCTTCCCTTTCTTCCCTCTCCCTTTACCCGATGCCAATTCCTTTGAACTGTAGTGTACCTTTGAAAAAAAGAGTGTTCGAGGCAGCAGTTTGAAGAATCCATGGCTTCCCATGTTCATTTGTTTATGGCAATTAGGACCTCTTGAAATAGTGCATAAAAATTGCCATCAATTGCAAAGTTCATTTCATGATTTCAGGTTTGAAAAGAAGCGCTTGCAAATATTTGTTTGCATTTCCCTTAAAATGGCATTGGGTAGTCCTATTTTGTTCTGCTTTAAAAACGATTTTAAGTACATTTCATATTATGGTATGCTAGATGTATAGTATGTCTGTGGTTTGATGTCACGTTGTATCTTGTACATGTACATGTTCAATGTACTGTACTGTAGGTATAGATACAAATGTGAAACTACTATGGAACAATGTGTCTCAAAACATGTAGCTAGTGAGATGACACTTTAACCAGACTTGGTTCTTACACATCTAGTCTAGCACTTGTGAAAAAAAAATATTTTAAGTGTTCATGTTCTTTCTCAAAGCTTTGCTACTGTAAATCCCCAGGGTTGCAATATTTCCATGGAAATTTGCCAGTTCCCAAAGAGTTTCTGGCTGCTCTTCCCATTTTCTGTTGGCTAAATAATCTGGCAGCTGGGAGCTCACAAGGTCATATAAAATTCAACCAGAAAAATCAAATACCGTCTATGAGTTTGCATCATCATTCCACATACATATATGTACACATATACACACATGCACACACACTATACCATGTACATGTATCTGTTTGTCATCTTTTTGTGTCCATAACTATGAGAAACTAAGGTCATGTCACAATGTTTTTTTTTTTTTATCCAACTTCAATATTCTTGAAGATACTTTGATGATAATGTACTGTACAGCTGTACATATTATTCAGTTGATTTTTATGTCTCATGTTGCATGACTTTGATATTGCAAAATTGCGTAAATTTACATGTACATTTATTGCTCATTGTAGCTTGGATACATTTCACAAATTCATATCCTACCAATGCAAACACATGCAATATGTATTTTTAAATTGCGCAATCGTCAATTTGACATACATGCACCTTTTGGACTTAATATATATCTGTAGTTGATAGGGAATATAATACATGCAATTGTAAGCATTTGCAATGTACCAGCACGTTCTGATTGTGTGTCTTTGTTCAGAGTTAACTATACCAAATGATGTCTCTAGAGTGAAAATAGTGACTAGAGTTACCAGAGTTTCTATAGGTTCTCTCATTGTGGTGTCCTTTGTATGAACTCTCTGCACTATGCCCATGGTACATAAAGCCACTGTAATATGTGACAGCTGAATGCTATATTTATTATACACATCCAACCAATGCAGCAACCATCCCTTGATCTTTCTATCAATTAGCCATCCTCCCACCAATCAATCTCTCCATCCATCCATCCGTATGTACCATCAATCTGTGTTTGCTGAGTATCTTTCCATCAGTGTATACATCAGTACATCCAGTCACACATCAGTACATCTATCCATCTATCTAAAAAGATCCATCTATCTATCCATCCATATGTACCATCAATCTGTGTTTGCTGAGTATCTTTCCATCAGTGTATACATCAGTACATCCAGTCACATATCAGTACATCTATCCATCCATCTAAAAACATCCATCTGTCCATCTATCTATCCAACTGTCCACTTATCTATCTACCCATCAATCTATTCATCCATCCATCCATCTATCCATCTATCCAACTATCTATCTATCTATCTATCTATCTATCTATCTATTTATCCATTCATCCATCCATCTAGCCATCCATCCATCTATCTAGCTATCCATCTATCTCTCTATCCATCCATCTGTCTATCCATCCATCTGTCTATCCATCTATCCATCTTTGTATAGTCTATTACCTATCTATTTAGACTATCATTTGGCTTTTGGAACATTCATGCATGCATCCATTTATTCATTTAGTAAACATTGAATACATGTAATCGCCTATGGATTTCAAGCTCAGGTATGAAATGGGTACCATGTGTGTTTTCTATCTATCCATACACATAGATGTCACAAAACACCCATGGCACCGTACATGTAGCTTTGATGAAATCAAGCCTAAAGCTCAGGTATGAAATGGGTACCATGTGTGTTTTCTATCTATCCATACACATAGATGTCACAAAAGACCCATGGCACCATACATGTAGCTTTGATGAAATCAAGCTCAAAGCTCAAGTATGAAATGGGTACCATGTGTTGTCCATAGATCCTTCACATGCCACAAAAGACCCATAGCTGTGATGAAATCAAGCACAAAGCTCAGGTATGAAATGGACGCCAGGTGAGGCAATTTGATGGATTGTTGGATGGCGCCGCTTGCATCATTGGGTCACTGACCTTCACTGTACATCAAATGTACAGAGCTGTGGCCTGATTAGCTCTAATGAGTACCTGTCATTGGATGAGAACGTCCGTTTGTTTAGATTCCTCACAGGCCTCTACTCTGACAAAGCCACTCAGGTTGCTGGGATGATTAAATCAGCATTTATTTGCAGCTGTCTTTGAGAGATTTGCATTATTTGGTTTGTTTAGTTCGTTGCGGTTATGCTTACAATTATCTCTTGCTTTCAAGATGATTGTCCCCATCTCATAGCCAGTGGCTGCTGGATGTGTAGTCTTGAGGCCCAGACTCTATTATATAACTGTCTATAGCAGCCAACCTGTCTATAGTGGCCGCTGAAATCTTCCCCCAGAGAGTGATCATGCGTTAAAGAACCTGTCTATAGCAGCCACCTGTCTATAAAGGCCACTTGGGTGGCCACTATAGACAGGTTTCACTGTATACAGATAAATGAATGTACACGGACATAAGCAAGATAAATAGAATACATAAAGAAAAATTTAAATTTCAAAGACTACTCATGAATTTTATTATAGTAAATTAATAACATGTTACAATGTGGGGGTGGGGGGAGCCTACACATTAAGTAAAGCTTGGAGGGTGATAGGCTGCCAGTTTAAATATTATTTTAATATTGTTTATCTGCCTCAAAATATGTGTCAGAAAGTGAGGCTATTTGTGACCCTATAATGACTCTCAGAGTGCGTTCATGAGGTTATAGCATGTTCCTTTCATGTAGACTAACAGTACATGTCTTCATTCCTTGATACCGTTACACATACATACATGTATTTATAGCCCAATTTCTCAGCAAGTCAAGCCCGGTTGATTGCATCTCACCTAATGAGCAAACCATCAGCTGAAAGATACATTAACCCAAATCTTGAGATAATGGTATTTGAATCATCAAATGTTACCAACTTCTGTGCCAGGCAATAGACAGTAAAGTACCATGCTACACTTATGGGATTTCTGTGGACTGCCAAAGAAATTAGTTGTATGTTTTTAATATCAGCGGTTATTATACAAAATCAGTCATTTTCTTTTCTTTTTCTTGGTTAAATATTGTGGATTGTACATTCATTACAAACTCTTTTAGGTCCTTATTTTTTCCCCTTTTACATATGATATGTTTGCATTCATTACATTCACAAATTCGCAATACTGTTTATTTTTTCCTTTAGAAACTATTGGTTTATTTTTCTCGTGGGGGGGGGGTGGGGGTGGCGAAGGTTTATAAAAATGTAGAATCCCTGTTTTTGGTTCAAATGTTCACAAGACATGGTAACCCAAATAAACTGCTTCAGACTAAATGTTGTTCTATGGAATTTGTGTGTATTACAGGTTAATAGGTGCGATGTCGATATATTCAGAGAACCATTGGGAAGTAAGACAGTAGGGCCAACAGCGCGGAGACAATAAATAACCTTGAGATGAGCCGATTCGCTGGACCACGCATTGTCATGCTTTGGTGATTTCCGGTGCTTGTCAATAGTAGAAAGAAAAGAACTGTGCAGTAATGCTACAAAACAAGTTTCCGTTTAATGCATGTCCGAAATGGACCATAGACTCATCAGTTATGGTGCTTTGAGTTGAGAGCAATCACTCATTCCCCTTCCCCTCCAGCTCTCATCCCCCTTTAGCTTGCTTCCAAGGCTGTCGGATATTTCAGATCCCAACTGGCAAATAAGAGTCTGGTAATCTAAGACTAGGCACACTATCCTTCTGCTCTTCTCTCAGACATTCCCTGTCTCTTGGGGGGACCTGGAAAGAAATGGAGAGTGATTAGTCTACTGCAGCCAAACCACATTATTTAATAGTTCGGTTGAAAAATGCTCAACAGCCTGGAAGACAGGCTATCATCCCCCATCCGTCACCATGATCATGTCTGTCCAAGTGAATAGGGAACCATCTTCATCACTGGAACAAGTTTGACAGGAATGCCATTCACATGAGCAGCAATAAAAGCATGATTTTTCTAACATCCCAAGCGAAAAGTGTAAGATGCTAGGCAACTAACCCTTTACACAGTCCCAAAGGATATTTTGACACATTCCAATCCGAAGTGTGATATTAAGAACTTAAAAAAAAAAAAAAATTGTTGGCAGCTTTTTTTTTTTTTTTTGGGGGGGGGGGGGGGGGGGGCTCAGTGATTTTTTGCTCATGACTTCTACAAAAGTTTGCAAAAATATCCCTCAGGTTTCATTGGCACATTGTCCACACGCAAAAAAATATACTGAAACTCGATAAAAAATCATCGCATAGGGAACAGGGTCCTGTCTGTCTTCGGTGAGAGCATGCTATTAAAAATAGTGTGCAACATGAATACGAGGAACGTAGCTCTCTTGCTATTACTCCTAACATATAAATATACATCTGCTTTTCTGTGTCCGTTATGTCCTGGACAAGATAACATGCTGTATGTACATTGTAGATGTTTCTCTTATCTTAATGATTGTAGACAATTGCTCTTTAAATTTGCCAGCTGTGATAGCCATGGTCAGAAAGGTCATGTGATTTAATTCAACAAAAGAACTAGGCCACAGGTCAATGCTCTAAAGTGTCTAAGCGCAACACAAGCTATAAAGCCATTTTTTGTAATGTACATGTATTCACAACTTTTTCACAAACTAACACATCATGACATTCACCTGTATCTAGTGATTCAGTTTCCATGGATGAAATGCACTCTGAATCTAGTAGTTGTTGCTCATCGGACAAACCTCGGACAAGCTTTGGACTTACCATTGATCACATACATGTAGCTTTGAACACACTGAATAAATTACATACATTACAGAAATTAACTATTTAAAGAATGGCTTTATATTTACGTGTGCATGTAGATCTCCCTGTGAACTACTTTGTCCTTTTTTTTTGCATTGCGCAGGTGTACCAGCATTTTTCTTGTTTTGTTGAGTGTCAGTAGCATGTCGACATTGAAATATTCCCCCAGTTAATATGATATTGGATGATCATGATGAGTCACTGTTTGGGTTACCTTGCCGTGTCATTGAACTCATCATCAACTCTCTGGGAACAATGTCAATGGAATAGTTGTCATCTGATTTGGAAGAGTGTAAAGGCAAAATAATGGAATAAAGAAAGGGAGAGGAAGAGAGAGAGAAGGGCAGAGAGAGAGAGAGAGAGAGAGAGGGCATAGAGAGAGAGAGAGAGAGAGAGAGAGAGAGAGGGAGAGAGAGAGAGAGAGAGAGAGAGAGAGAGAGAGAGAGAGAGAGAGAGAGGGGCTATCAAAATCACCTGACTTTGACAATTTCTTCACATGGTTTACATTGAAAACAGATGAAGGTTATATACAAGGCACTTTAAAGTTTCTCTTTTATTTATGTCTTTGTTCACAACAAGCAGGTGTGTATCATTATGAACTGACACTGACACTCTCATAATATTTCCTTTTTTGCCCTTTTTTTTTTTGGTGGTGGTGGTGGTGGGGGGGGGGGGATGGTGTTAGATACAGGTATGTATTTATCCAACAATCCACAACAAGTCACGCATTAAACATACATTCAAGATCATTAAGTACAATTTCAAATATGTGCATTTTACTTCAGATAGATACTATTTATCTGTGCATATGTTAGATATTGTCTGAAAGGGAGGATGGATTTGCTACTATTTTGTGCAGTAACCTTTCAGACATTGGTTGGAAATCTCTTCATGTACTCTGCTTTGAGGAGTGTCTGAAAGCGAGCAAGCTTCTGCTGTATGATCTTTTAGAGGAGCAACCCGTGTACTGTAGATATCTATATGGTGTGGACACCTCTCTCTCTTGATATTAAAATATTATTTGTACCTACTGTGGTAGACCAGAACTCGCAAAAATTCAACATTTCAGCTTCTGGATTGTGGAAAGCTCTTTCGGTACAATGTTTTGAGAGTGTGTGAAAGAGACCAGAGGTCTTGTATCCATCACGGATGTTCCCTGGTCTGTCATCAAGTCAGGTCCCATCCCAAAGTCGCATCTTTGATCTTTATTTTCGGGGCCTTCCTCCCGCCTTTATGAGTAATCAGCTCCCCCCTAAAGTCCCCATCAATCATTCAGACATGGGAATGAGGGAACGAGAGAGAGAGAGAGGGAGTGACAGAGCGAGACAGAGAGAGAAAGAGAGAGAGATTTTTTTTTTTTTTGTGTGTGTGTGTGTGTGAGAAAGAGAGAGAGAGAGAGAGAGGGAGAGAGAGAGAGAGAGAGAGGGAGAGAGAGAGAGAGAGAGAGAGAGAGAGAGGGAGAGAGAGAGGGAGAGAGAGAGAAATTAAGAGTGTGACAGACAGACAGGCAGGCAGATAGGCAGACAGAGAATGCAGCAATATATCACCGATATGTAGAAGGAGTGGGGGGGGGGGGGGGGGGGAGGGGGGTAAGTGGATAAAGATGGGATAGGAAAAAATAACTAGATAAAAGTTGGATAAACAATGATAAGATAAATGTGTAAAAGTGGGAGATATACTCCTATGGTACAAGTGCATACATGTACTTCAGTTCCCTGATTTTCAAGAGTTCAAATCAGATGCTAGCATGTTGCTCCCCTGCCACAGCTTTGAACATGTACAATCGCTATTCGCTATTGGCTATGCAGTCACCAATATGAATCCCCATATGAATCTATCAATGCTGCGATACCTGGAACCTGAATGGATGAGACACAGAGAGAGATAGAGACAGAAAGAGAGAGAGAGAGAGATAGAGAGAGAGAGAGAGAGAGAGAGAGAGGGAGAGAGAGAGAGAGACAAGCAATTATTTCTGTCTGATATCTTCGGGTCATGAACTGATCCCAGTGAGGAGTGTGGTGCATGATGGGTAATGTCAGGTGCGTTATTGAACGCCCGGTGCGGTTGGGATGGTTTGGATTTCTAGGAAAGCCAAATGAGCGTGAGTAATATTGTCAACAAAGAAACTCTACTCTGCACATTATATGTCAGCTGTACAAGACTACAGCTGGCGCGGTTAGAGTACTTCGTATCTTGTAATTAGCTCATTCAGGACAAAGACGTTTTTTTAAATGAGACGTTTTATTTTGAAGCAGAATGTTTATTCCATTTAAAATCAGCAAAATGTAAGGCTTTTTTTTAAATGAATTTTTTATCATTAAACAGAATGTTTATTCCTTTAAAAATTAAAAATATAAGATTACTTCAATTTAGAGCAATTCTTATGCCAATTTTGAAGAGCAGAAATGTGATTTTAATCCTTTTTTCAACGTGTTGCAAATTTGAAGATTTAGTAATGATATGACCCATATTTTAGATATAACTGAATGCATAAGATTGATTCATCTTGTGCAGGCAGACATCTATACTCTTTCATGTGATGCATATTTGTAATACATGTAGTTGATATAAAAAAATATAGCCCGAAACCATATATTTGTGGTATTTGGTCCCAAATGGGTTTGACAGTAATGAGTTTATTTCATTTTTTTTCCCCCATCAATCCATCAATTAAAAATGTGACGGCAGATATTTGGTTGTTTAATTCTTCATGTATGTTTTTAATAATTTTCAGGCAAGTATTGATAAAAAGAAGATACTGATGAACTGCTTCCAGATGTTCATGCACTCTTTATGCAAATTCTAGTTTTGATTATTATTCGTACTGACGCATACAATTTCATCATGCCATTATCATTGAACGATAGGATTTGTAATGTGATTGTACATTATGGAATTCTTTGTCACCTGTGAACAATTATTTAATGTATTTACTGCCTGCGTGTACATACTTTGTAGTGTAGTAGTGTGTGACCAAAAAATATCTATTCAAAATCTTTCATGGAAAATGCCTTTTGGAATACAGCTCAGCACAAATGCTTGAAAAGACATCCTGTTTTTATTTGTAGTGTTGACAGTATTTGACTTGTTTACAGAAGTCAACTGTCATATGACATACTCTACGAGGGCGGAGGAATAATTTTTATTATCTGGACAAACAAATATTAACAGAAAGCAAATTGGAATGTGGAAATAAATCCATTGTCTGACACGGCGCACATGTACGTATGGCATGAACTTCTTAAGTTCTTGTTGTCACTTTGTGTATTGTGAATGGCCTCGTCAACGTGTAACAATCCTTTTTTGCGTCATTTTTTTATGACTCATCTTTTTTCATGAATCCTCCTGCGCGAGCAACGTGCATTGTGCGTTACGTCAGGGAGAGAAAGCGCTGCGTGTGACTCCAACTCACACCCGCCTTTGTATTTACACCGTGATGCGCGGCTGCACAGCTTCGCACTGACATGTTGTTTACCAATGCAAATAGTCATCGATGAGAACAACTGTAAATTTGTTATCAACGTTTACGGTGTGCATTATTTGAATCATATAGTAGGCTTGGCAGATGCTATTGAAGTTTTTGTGTCCATTTGATTATCGCAAAATATGCTGTGATTGCCGTTTGCATGATGTCACGATACTCTCCACACCTTTTGCAACACTGGAGAACATGCAATCTACAAAATCAATGCTGTTGATAAAAATAGAGAGAAAAATTGATTATTGAGAGTCAATGTGTGTTGGTTTGGGGCTCAATATATTATAGTTATTTATCATTAACATTTTTTATGCCTCCGCCACGAAGTGGCCGGAGGCATTATGTTTTCGGGTTGTCCGTCCGTCCGTCCGTCCCGAATCCGTTTCGGCAATATCTTGAGAACCGTTCAGCAGATTTGCTTCAAACTTGGTACATGTATGTATTGCATGAAACTAATGAAGTGTGTAAAATTGGGGTCAAATCTGATTGAGGTCAAAGGTCAAAGGTCTATGAACTTTGTCCAAATTTGACCTTTTTCACAATAAATCCAAATCCAAGGATGCAATTCTCATTAAACATGGTACAAAGATGGATCACTATTGGGGATAGACTGGTGACACTTTTGGTAAAATTCCTGAAAGGTCAGAGGTCAAAGGTCAATGAAATTTGTGAAAATTTGCCAAAAATTGACCTTTTTCACAATAAATCCAAATCCAAGGATGCAATTCTCATTTAACATGGTACAAAGATAGATTACTACTTGGGGATAGACTGGTGACATTTTTGATAAAATTCCAGAAAGTTCAGAGGTCAAAGGTCAATGAACTTTGCCAAAATTGGCTAGAAATTGCCCCAAACTTTAAATTTTTCACAATAAATCTCAATCCAATGGTGCTATTCCAACGAAACATAGTGAAACGATGGATCACTACTTGAAGTAGACTGGTGACATTGTTGGTGAAATTGCTGGAAGGTCAAAGGTCAATGAACTTTGCAAAAATTGATATTTTTCACAATAAACCCAAATCCAAATCCAATGGTGCAATTCTAACCAAACATGGTACAGAGATGTATCACTTCATGGAGGTAGACTGGTGAAAATTTGGGTAAAAGGTCAGAGGTCAATGAACTTTGCCAAAAATTAGGTAAAAATTGCCCTCAAAGTGATAATTTTCAAAATATATTCAAATCCAATGGTGCAATACCAACCAAACATGGTGCAAAGATGGATCAATTTTGGGGGGTAGACTGATCACATTTTTGGTGAAATTTCTCAAAGGTCAGAGATCAAAGGTCAATGAACTTTGCCAAAATTGGTTAAAAATTGCCCCCAAATTGTTTTTTTTTTACATTGAAACCAATACTAATGATTCAATTCAAATTAAACATAGTACAGAGATGTATCAGGTCATGGAGGTAGACTGGTGAAGTATGGGTAAAATTCCTGAAAGGTCAAAGGTCAATGAACTTCACCCAAAATTGGCTAATTTTAAACAAACTTAATACGAGGATGGATGTAGACAGACTGGTCAGATTGGAAGTCAAAGAAGTAAGAGGTCAAAAGTCAATGAACATTGCCAAACTTGGCTAAACTTGGAAAAACAATGTGATATTTTCATTTCACATAGGAGCAATGGTACATTGCCCACCAAACATACACATTTTCTGAGAATAGCAAAGAGGCGGAGGCATATTTATCGACTGCGTGGCAGTCGAATTGCTCTAGTTTTAGTTATATGAACCAAATACAGCAATCATTTTCAGGAACATATCAACATTTCTCGAGGCCCCTGGAGGGTGTTTCACCAAACTGTTCGTAAGTTACAAACGACTTTACGAATGACGGGTGATTCCTTCTTTTGCTAAATGCGTTAATACACTTTGTTCATTGAGAATCTGATATAGCACAAGAAGGGATCACCAGTTGTTTGTAAAGTCGTTCGTAACTTACGAACATCTTTTTGAAACACCCCCCTGGTGATGTAAAAACAATGCTTTAACCCAGAACGAGCATCTCAGGATCATAGCAGGATGCGTAGATGACCTTGTGCATAGAGTTTCAACCATATTCCTCAATTACTCTGTACAATGTAGGTAGTCTTCATAGTATGTATGTGCCATTGCTCTAATATGTATTGACCACTCAGCTGCAATAACTACGAGGACATGGACATGACCGATTGCATTTGCAAAGAGTGTACACACACACACACGCACACACACACATGTACACCTACATACATGTACAGGTGTAAACAGTGTCATTAAACAGGTCACCTTACCAAACTCGTGAAAGTACATGTACATGTATTTGTATGGAAAATATGTGATGCATATTTATAAACAAACCTTTATTGTGCAAACATCAGTTGCGGCACAGTGTATGTGCAAACGTGTACATTGATGAAAATAAAGCTGACCTTGAAAGAATGATGTTTCCCTTTAAACAGATCTACAACAGGTATAGATACAGATCTACATGTAGGCTTGTACTCGTAAATCGTAATGTATTTTTGTATTGAGGGGAGTGTACGTACTGCAGATGCATATGTAGGCCTGCTAAGTAATGCATGCACATAACATGCCCAGGAGAGTGAGTTTTCCTGTTACAAGTGGTCAGGAAAATGGCTTGGCACATGTTCCTGAGCTGATGAGAGAGAAGGGAATGTCACAGGTAGAACTGATTCCCATGGGGTGGGGGGTGGGGATGGAGGTGAGGGTGGGGGTGGTATTGGGGTGGGATGGCATTTGGGGGGGGGGGGGGTGAGGGGGAATGGAAGGAGTGACATCAAGAGAGAGGGGAGTGAGTGGAGCAATGAGATGATGAGGGGAGGGGGTGGGGGTGAGGAGGGGAAGGGGGATTGGTGTAAGGGTGGGGGGGGGGGGGGGGAGGGGAAATGGAAGGAGTGGCTGCAGGACAGAAAGGAGTGAGGGGTAGAGCAATGAAGGCATATTGGTGAAGTGACAAAAAAGGAAACGAGAATAAAGAGAGATGGGGAGGAGCTTAGCGTGACCGCTCACACAAAAGGCCCAATCGACTCAGTACTGCGCGCTCACCAAAGACATGCAGAACCCTGTTTGCTTTTTTAACAAACGGTTCTTTACCGAGTTTCAGTATAGATTTTTTGGCGTGTGGACACCCTGTTCGCTATCCTATGATTCTTTATACGATTAATTTTTCGTGTGTGGACAAGGGATAATACGCGGTCTCCAATCGAGTAATATTTCATTTGGCAAGCATAGGATTAAGCATCGACTAGAGAAGGATAGGACTATCAAACAACTACAATATCATGACAAGGCCAATGACTCTGGAAAACAAGAATATTAGGGAGAGCATGCACACTGTCTTCAGGGGGGCATTTCATCAAAGGACTTGTCGGACGTTTTATCCGACAAACTGTTATAAGCTACTGAAATGCTTGCATCTTATTGGCCGAGAGCAAACTTGTCGGATAAAATATCCGACAAGTCCTTTGATGAAATGCCCCCCAGATGTCAACTCCCTTGTCATCTTCTTCAGACTAATCTCCTTTTTTTTATTGGTAGGAAACACGGATATAATTCAATTGACGATACAATGTGGCTTTAGGTGGGCCTTTGTGAGAGTTGAAGTTGCAAATGAACCCGATCAGACAACCAAGGGATGAAATGGCTCGAAGCTGAAAGAAATTATGTCTTAATTACCCCAAGGCAAGCGAAAAGCTCTTTTGCTTGCTCATGTTGGAACCAAATACAGGGCTTGATTCTGATACAGATGGCTGGCTACATGTATAGCATAATATTTTGAGGACTAGTCTGCGATTATATTATTCAGCTTAACATTTTGGAGGAACAAATTTATCCATGTATGCTCATCAGCATCATGTTGCATATCATTTTTTGTCTCGCCCACCGGAGGTGAAGGCGAGACTAAGGGATCCAAATGGCGTCCGTCCGTCGTCCGTCCGTCGTCCGTCCGTCGTCCTTCCGTCGTCCGTCCGTCGTCCGTCCGTCGTCCGTCGTCCGTCCGTCGTCCGTCACAAATGTTAAAGTTTACCTGCAAGACTCTCTTATGATCCATAACTTGGCAACTGTTACAGCAATGGCAGCCACACTTGGTTGATAGATGCACTGGGGGTACCTTCATGTTATGGTACCGTTGGAGGTCACAGGATAAGGTCAAAGGTCATTTGAGGTCATACGTTAAAGTTTACCTGCAAGACTCTCTTTTGACAAATAACTTCACATGGGTTGCTTGGATTACAACCTAACTTGGGTCATAGATGCACTGGGGGTACCTTCATGTTATAGTACCGTTGGAGGTCACAGGATAAGGTCAAAGGTCATTTGAGGTCATACGTTAAAGTTTACCTGCAAGACTCTCTTTTGACAAATAACTTCACATAGGTTGCTTGGATTACAACCTAACTTGGGTCATAGATGCACTGGGGGTACCTTCATGTTATGGTGCCGTTGGAGGTCACAGGATAAGGTCAAAGGTCATTTGAGGTCATACGTTAAAGTTTACCTGCAAGACTCTCTTTTGACAAATAACTTCACATAGGTTGCTTGGATTACAACCTAACTTGGGTCATAGATGCACTGGGGGTACCTTCATGTTATGGTGCTGTTGGAGGTCACAGGAAAAGGTCAAAGGTCATTTGAGGTCATACGTTAAAGTTTACCTGCAAGACTCTCTTTTGACAAATACATGTAACTTCACATAGGTTGCTTGGATTACAACCTAACTTGGGTCATAGATGCACTGGGGGTACCTTCATGTTATGGTCAGCCAGGGATTTGCGTAGCAACGGAGATAGCGATATTTCTGGTTATTTTTGCAAGTGGGCGAGACACAATATTGCTAATGCCTTGTTAATTATTGTAACTTACCATCAATGATAACTGCTATGACAACATCCAATGAGCTCTCATTATGGCACCTGTTGCCATGGTAGTTACCATTAATGGTAATTTTGAGCTAGTTTCTCGGCGTTTTTCTGGCAATGAACTACTGCATATTTGCCTGTGCCCTACATATTCAAATCTGTGTCTGCTCCATTTACACATGTGTCTATGCCACAGTCAAAGAGTTTGCCCCTGATTAGCGAAGAACTAACCCATCAAACATCTCTGCTGCTTTTTCTGTGCCATGCATGGCTAAGGCAGTATTAGGCTCAGCCCAGAAGGTGTTTTCCTTGCCCCACATATTCAGATTTGTGTCTGGCAGCAGTAAAGTAAGAGCACGGTAATTAGGGGGAAAAGTGAGGGACGTTTGGCCATGCGTGGCCCCATTGTCTAGACTCCAGATGGACGAAGCTGTGGCCATGCCTTGAACGGGCCTCTGCCAGACCAACATTTAAGCTCAACGTTCATCTTCAATGACCTCAAATAGTCATTCCACTGCGAACCAGAATTGTTACTGCAGCATGAGTCGGGTTATTATAGCAGTACAAATCAGAATTTTATGGTGCTTTAAAAGTGCACACATGTATGTATGCAGAGCTCTCACTAGTGTTGTTTTCACATGGTATTAGCAGCATGATGGATTTGAAAATGCCATGCAAACTTTGTTGACCTTCCTACATTTGTGTCATAGCACTTGAAAAAGTGCGAAAGGATCTCTTTTATAAAGCGTGAAACCAATCGAAACAAGAGCCTAATGTGTTGACGATTATGTATTGCTTTGAGTTTCATACAGTAAGGATTGGGTTCTTAATGTGTGTAAAGTTGAATTGCGAACACTAGCTGTCCACATCTTATAAAAGTCATAAAAACATACGGAGAATGCTGAGAAACAGTAACAAGAAATTAACTTCTTTTGGGACTTCAGAGAAAAAGAAAAATCCTTCTTCAATGTGTAAATGTAACATGGTCTGTAGATACGATTTTCATGTGAAAATAAAATGGAGAGTAATTTTTTCCTGTCTAACGTTGACACTATATATGTTTCAAGAGACATGTTTATACCGCAGTAGACAATAGGCCCGTTCACACACAAGGGAAAAAGTGCGATTTAAAAATCGATTTTCTTATAGCGATCAAAATTTCGAAATTTTTTCCAGTGTGGACAGAAAAATCGCACTAATTACAGCGATCCTAATCGTGATCCAACTCGCACTATTAGTGCGATTTTTCAGAAAAATCACGATTATTTTGCCAAGCGTCTCTTTGAATCGCAAGTCATGCAAGTTTCGCGCATGGGCAATTTGGCCACTGATCGTTCTTTCCTTGCTGGGAAGTGCGATTTTTTCATGTGTATGAACGGTCGAAAAAAAAAATCGAAATTTGGATCGCGATTGTAATTTCGATTTCCGGTGTATGTGAACGGGCCTAATGTACTGTGTAATCAAGAGTGTTCTCACAAACCTCAGTTGACTGAAAATTAAACTTGAGTAACTTGCATCATGATTGCTTCAGTTTTGTCTATCGTGAGGTCATGGTTCAGGTATATATCATTATTGCAATGTTCTCAAAGATATGTTCTTTATCACTCTTTTAATAAATCTCTCTTTTGTGTTTTTTGTATCACAGGAAGAAGAAGAGGAAATCAAATTAGAGATCAATGTGCTGAAAAAGGTGAGTATGCGACACTTTGTTTATGACAAATGCTTTCTTCAATCGTACTGTGCATGCACAGTACAGACATGCAATTTTCATGCTCATTGCATCCCGTCAAATATATCTCTGGATACTAAAACATTGTTTGCATTGTAAGACCTTAAACAGTGTTTCTTTTCTTATTGCAGAAGAAGAAAACCTCTCTGTTATGTGAGTACTCACCTGATATATAACGTGTGAAATCTTGCAAGAAAATACATGTAGGTGCCAAATTTCTAGGCATGAGTTCCTGAGAAAAACCAGTGTTAAGACCCTAGAAGGTTGATATGCTCCTATTGTGTTTGCTTGGATGGAGTTTGGTGTCTGAAATGAAAGAGACCAAGCTTAGGCACCTCACAAAGATGGGTCCTTCAAATTTTTCTTTCACCTGTAAGAGGTTTTATTCAAAGCAGTGCATTATATTTCATAGGCAAAACATATATCATATTTCAAACATATTTCATAGGCAAAAATTGCAATTTTTACACCCAACATATGTTTTGAGCTTAAATATATACTTCAATCATGTTGGGTAGTTTCTTTTTCTTTTGAACAGGGTTTCTTTAACTTAAATGTGAATCTTGATTTCATTCAAATATTCTTTAGCCTAAAGATGTGTCATTGTTTCTTAAAATAATGTGCCTTTTTAGGGTGTCGTCTCAATGGTATGATCTTCCTTTTGCCATAATTGCGTTGTGATCATTGTAGTGCTCTACAAAGACTTGATAGTTCAACAGTTCCAACTTTGTATGCAACAGTACTTTTTACATATCCGCCCCCAAACACAGGTTAGTTTAGTTGGTAGTTTCAAAAGCCTTTCAAAACAATTTTGCCATGATCAAAGGCCTCGATCTTTTAAGATTACACTGTATAATGCAAAGCGATGTTGTCTAAAATCCTGAAAGTCAAATTAGAACAGGACCTGGGATTATGGGTGCAACGTCTTACAGCTACCGCACATTTCCTTTCAATGCATTCCAAGAGTCAATATATTCAAAACAAGCTTCATCTTTACAGCAGAAAACAACAAACAAGAAAGCTGCGGTTTATAGCGCTTATCACTGCGTATCATCGTAAAGAATGAAGTCGTTATTCGGGCATGCCTTGGAGCATATCTCGGGGCACGTTCATACCGTGCAATCTCAATTTAATTCTGCTTCCTGTTCGGGAACTTCCTGCTTTTGTCGGAGCCACGTTTTTTCCTGAGATTACAACAACCTCCTGTGGAGTGCGGGGACTGAACGTCTCGCTCACATGCGACAGGTTTTCCAGAGAACTTTAATTCTTGGCAGCAAAGCTCAAAGCGAATGAGGTTTTTATCCTACATGTAATTAGTGAAAACTCTCATCAGAACACAATTGATTGAAGGGAAGGATGGGTTTTGCGGGGAGAAAAAATCTCGCTCACACATGACCAGTTTTCCAGAGAATAAAAAGTTTGAAACAATGGAAAAAAGAGAAAGGAAATGAATAGAAATCAATTAGTGGAAACACATACATGACTTGTGTAATTTAGCACTGGTTACAGTTAGATATGGAATAATTTTTGAAATGTAAATATTCAGTTAAAAGTTGTCACCAAGAAACAGTGTCATGTCGGTTCTGACACTTATGCCAAGCTATCTATGCCATGAAGTGTTTTTTTTTATAATTTTTATAAAGGAAAAAATCTAGATCTTTCAACCTGCATTGTCATCTCTTGAAAATGGCATATAATACATTTAAGTGACTAAGATTAATTACACATACACTGTACATGTAATGTAATATGTATGTACATGTAATAGTATTATGTAATATGTAATATGTAATATGTGATATAACGTATAAGCCAACTATCAGTCCTATTCATGTACATTTACTGGTATAATACTGAGAGCACTTGTACAAATCCCAACACCTTCATAGCAATGGCCCAGAACTAGGAAACGTGTGTGAGAATATTCGTAGGAAGTGTAATGCAATCGTGGGTTTCCTTCCTAAAGTTGTTGAGTATAAACAGACAGTATTTGTGCACATCTTAAGGAACTAAGTAAAGTTCTCTTATTTTACCCATATCATTTACACAATGTATGGAGTGAACTTGATTTCCACTTGTCCTTTGGGAACTGAAACAAGTAATGCAATGAATTTCAAGCCATTACATGTATACCAGGCATCTACAGGTGTAGCATATATCTTTTGGGGCAGGATTTTTAAAGATTGTCTGTCCCTTTTGCAAGCTTAAAATTTGAAATCATCTATCACGATCGTAAATTGAAGAAAGTGTGATTCAAGACCATTTCTAAGAATATAGCATGTTGAAGCTTTCTGTATATGTAAAAAATTTCAGCCGTTAAATTTCAAACCGACTTTTTTCGTACTACGAAAAAAGTATTAGTCTTTGTTACAGTATCTATGTGGTTATTTTGCGTGTGTGAAATCCTAATTTTATCAGTAACTACCAAACTTTGGAGATGATTCCTTCCATATAACATTTTTTTTTTCATAATGTGTTTTATAATTTAATAAACAGATTAATCAATAAAGCAGATATTTCAACAGAAACAGCTAAGAGCCTGAGGTAAAGACTATTAATCAGACGTTGTTTACGTGCATTATTTGAATTTTACACTACGCATCAGTCTCAAATTATGAATATACAGCTTGCTAACACTTCTCTATATGTTTTGCCAATGTTACGATGGTTTTGTGGTGATCTGAAAAAGGGACTGGCTGTCTTTAAGCCTGATGTTATGAAACAGACACACTCAACCATGCTATGCATTGTTACATAAGAGAAAAGCCAGGCTTTCACAAGAGCTCTTTAGTAATTGTAGCTGCTAAAGCGCTGTGGGCCTTTAGTTTATTTTTTCACAGAGGCAGTGCTGCTCTAAGTACAGTATGTAATCCTGAGCAAAGCACAAACTACCTTAAAACATCTCCTGGAGGGGAAAACACGTTTTTTTTTTAATTTTAAAAGAGGCCAACTTAAAAAAACCCTACAATTTACAAGAGATATTTACATGTAGATCTTACTCATCGTGTTAGTTTTGGTGATAAACTCCCCCAGCTCTAACTGGAAACCTGGGCCCTGTTGCATAACTCTGCCATCAATGGTAACTACCAAGGTAACATCACTCGACAGCCAATGAAATTGAAGGTTTCCATAGAAATTGCCATTGGTAGCAAAGTTACCATCGATGGTAAGTTTTATGCAACAGGGCCCTGGACTGAATAAAGATGCATCAATTAAGGCCAGATGGTCTAGGATAACATCCACTCAAATGGCTTATTATTTGCCATGATGATTGTTAAATTGTTGAAAAAAAAACAGCGATATTGAGTTATAATTAGGATGTTGACCCTCAGAAAATGAGGATAAATTGAAAATATGACAAACACATTTCAAATGGGATGGTAGGAGTTGTGATGAGTCAAATTCTAAATTTAGCACAAGGAATTATTGCCAATTGAAGGCAACGTCATCGTTCCTTGTATACATTTGTAATAATTTCTCTCGCTGATCATATCAACTGATTTTTCTGAGGGGTGGGTGAGGAACTGGTTATGACAATTATTTTGCAGATAAGAGGCAACATGCACATGTACTTGTACATGTTCCTGTAGCTTTGTGTTAGACACATAAGCACTTCCGCTTGGAGGTTTCATAGCACAAGTATGTGATTGAATTCCAGGAAGACAAAATGTCCTTGCTTTTAAGGGAAAGTAATGGTTACCCCAATAACTGCCAGTACCCAAACCTTTCTATTTGATATTACTGTGATGCTACACAACTTTTATACATGTATGAAATGTAGAATGTAGAATGTACAATATAGATATGTAGTAGTAATGTTAGAATTTATTATGTCCAAGTTGAGGAACCATAGGCACTACTGAATGACTCATAATTATTGTAAGTGACTGTATTACATTGTACATGTATGCCTAAATGTCTTGATACTAGTGTTAATTCAAGTTGGGTAGTCTAAATGAAAAAAAATAGTTGGTCTTTGTACCAGTATACATCGATCTTTGTAAAACAGAGAAAAAATTTATTTGAAATTTTGGGGGCTATTTTTTTTAGCACATTGGTCATTTGGCTACAATTTTGCATTGTGTCTATGGGCATTTGGGGGGCTCTTTTTAGCATTTCGGGGGTGAAATTGTCCGAGCCCCCGTGTATTCCCCCCCCCCCCCCCCCCAAGGCATGTACTTTACATGCAGTAAACAAGCTGTGTGTTCAATTCCCAGAAAGTGGAAATGTAAAGTCTGCAGTGTTAGTCACTGTAGCTCATAGTCTTGCTTACAGGCTGTTGGGAATATATTAATCCATACTCCAATATTCAATAAACGGGTCTGGCTGCAGTAGACTAATCATTCTCAATTTCTTCTCCGGCCTGTGAGGAGAAAAGAAGAGATTGAAGGAGCAGCTAGTCTTGTGAGTACTACACTCTTTATTTTAAAGGGTACCACCGGGCAGAAATTTAACTCTCTTATATGAAAGATATATCTGAAGTGAACATACAAAACAAGTTTGAGATCCTGAATTTATTTCTATATTGGTTAAGGAATCATTTTATTATAACATTTCAATAGTTCTGTCTGATAACAATACCACCTCACGATACTCTAATTGATCGCAGCCATTTCTTCAGGGCGGGGAGAGCATAAAAATTTCGAGCGAGCACGCGAAGCGATACTCACTATTGCGAGATAACGTACGCATATTGATCTAGCAGACGTGCAAACAAATAGACGCATATTAAGAAATTGCATTTTTCTCTAACTACTGAAACATATGAGACCCCACAACATGATGATTGATATTTGATTCTAGTACCAAAATAACGAAGCATTGGTGTTGTAATGCCCTTGGAAGTCCCCTTAAAAATTTGAATTTGCCATGTCCAAAAGCCTCAAATGGAGGCTAGTAACTTCTGGCCTTTTCTCTGCACAGTGAAATCAGCATGGGCTCATGTGGAGACACACCCAGTGGACAATGCAAAGTGAAACTATAATCTACATCTATATGAATTGTCCACTATTCCTCTTTACATTTCCCTCTGCATTGAGTGTTCTACCCTGTTCACACTAAATATTAAATTGCTACTTGGCACATTCATGCTGGATGCGGTTATTGCTTTGCTACCACTTGCTATAATGGTAATTGCATCGTGCCTTTCGAAGTGTTTTCCTAATTGTTTGAAATCGCTGACCGCCTTGGTGTTCTAACATCGGTTTATGGAGCGATTTGCTTGTACAGTATTGCCGTGGCAGGAAAATGCTAGAAACAAAATACAGGCAGTGGGTGTTAGTGGTAAATTGCTCCCATGTGCACACAGCATTAAGGACCATTTTTAACATTTGGACCTTTACCTAGTACATTCTGTACCCATACAGTATGCATATCATAAGAGTTAAATTCATGTACCTGTTCACATCTCAAATCCAAGACACACTTGGTGAATGATGCAAGGAATAATTGTATCCAAACAACTTGAGCTTCAACCTTTATCTGCACAAATTGTAGACTGTCTTCCAAGCTTTTGGATATTTCCTGAACTAAACTATTCAATCAAGGGGTCTGGCTGCAGTAGACTAATCATTTGCAATTTTTTCTGCAGCTCCTGACACAAGAGCAGAATGATACAGTGACTAAGTAGTCTTGGTTTTATTACAATACTGTTTTTGTCAGTTGGGATCAGAAATGTCCTTACAGCCTGGAACCCAGGCAACACAAACCCTTGTCAGTCATTGGGTCTGAAAAAAAGTAAACCACAGCCTAGAAGGTAGGCTAAGGGTGATATGACATGATACATACACAGTAGATATCAACACCTGTGATTCCTAAAGCTGGTCTTAACATTGAGTCCACCTGTTAAGGTGTGGCTTAATTAAAGAATTAAATGCTCTTGTGACTGTTGATATAGATGTGCAACTCTCTGTATCTGTATATTCACTTTCATAGTGAATTGTGGGTAAGGAGTGGGGTTGGAAAGGGGGGGGGGGTACTCATTAAGGTATCTGAGGGTCACAAGTATGATTACCACCCCCCCCCCCTCCACCTGCTACAGAATTGACATCATCACACCGAGGCTCAGATAAATTTAGGGGGAGTTACTGTCATTTGTAATTTTTAATTTATTATTTTCCACAACTCACAGTAAATACAATAGTACAAATATAACATGATAAGCATATATCAAATAAATTTATGAAATAGTGCAAAAATGTAATAAAGACAATGCTGAGTCTGTGGAGGAGTCCCAAAAAGCAGATCCTGTCAGCTGGACCCCTTTGAACAAAGAAAGTTTTAAACAAAATAATTATTAATCAATTATAATTATATATATTTAATATATGTAATTACAATGATTAATGAAAAAAAAATAATCCGATATATGGCAAGGGGAAGGGAGTGGATATTGGGGGAGGGGGGGGGGGGAGCAGGGTGTCATTGAGTCTGGGGAGAAGACTACATGAGCCTTACTCTCGCTATGAGCCTTGATCAACGATGAGTCACGCAGAGTCGCTCTGGATTCATGCAAATTAGTCAAAACAAATCAGACGTTGACGTACAGACACAGAAAGATAAAAAATACCAAGAAAATCACTCCCACATGTACATTGTACTGCACTCTCCTTAACCTATCACTTTAATTTTTAATATCAATGTAGATCTTCTCATATGAAAGGTATTGCTATGTGATGTGCAACAGTAGTTTATCTGCATGTGTGGGTTACTTCAAGGAATACATTGAAATGTGCATCACATACTGTACATGAAACCAGTACAGAGAATCGATATTACTCATATTGGCAAGCCTTTATGTCTGTTTAAAATATTATTCATGTTGATTCAGATATGGATGTAATGTGGTCATGTACTGTACATGAGTAGTGGTAACCCATTGGGTAAACATCCAGGAATTTCTGGAAAGTCATAGAAACAAATACTGTGGTTTCTTTCTTTAAAGAAATTTTAGGCATGTCATGTAAACCCATTTATAAGGATAGCATGCCCCATCCTGTAAATAATGAAAATAGAAGAAGCTGGAAAGAACAATTTTGGAACCAGAGTGACTTTTTCCTTGTACTTGTTTGTCATTTATCCTTACAAATTGGTGTATGTTTAAATATTTCTTCTCAAAACAACATTTTCACACAAAGCCTTTTCACCAAAATACTGTTTTTCTTGATTGATGATTTTGGTGCTCCTAACCCATTCGGGACCAAGTACCACAAATATGTGGTTTGGAGCTGTAACTGTTGATATCATTTGTTCAGAATAATAAAAGATGCATCATGTGAAAGAGTATAAATCTCTGCACAAGATGAATCCATTTTGGGTATTTAGTGATATATATTACCGTCATAGTTATTTTTCAAAGCAAAATAAGGGGCAAAGGGGCACAAAATCTTCAGCTTGAAAAGGTTGAAATCCCTCTTTTGCTCTTCAAATTGGCATGATATTTGCTCTAACATTAATGATTTTCCGGTTTTATTAATTTATAATGGAATTTACATAATTTGAAAAAAGGTAGTGTTGCCAATTTAAAAGCCAAATAGTGATCAGTTTTGCTAAAAAGAGGCCTTCGTCGTGAATGAGTTGAAAAAACACATGCACAAATGATTATGGGATGGATCTATGTACCCAGTTCATGCTTTGTATGTGTCAGCTGTTGCATGAATAGAGACACAGAATAAGTGAACAGGTGTCTAGTCAATGATCTATACTACCCTTTGTACATTGGGTTTTCTTAGCCCCGGACTATTCTTAGCCCCGGACTATCCTTAGCCCCGTGCTATCTTTAGCCCCGGACCATTGCTTTAAAGCTTTTTATACACTGGAATTTTTTAGCTCAGTACTATGTAGTTCTTAAACCCGGCTAAGGAAATCCATGATGTTCTCATTCAAAATCAGCTTTTGCCAGTGGAAAAAGCATCCTGTTGACAATGATCACTCTACTGGCAAATGCTTAAAGTACCAGATCATACCCAACTTTGATTGAATTCAGTAAATATGCAGAAATATGATTTAGAAATACATCAATGAAATTCTGAGTAAAAACATATAAATCATAACAAAGTTATAGCTGTTTACAGAGTAGTGATCATTGTACTGTTGAACTACAGCATGTGCCAGTGAACACAGTGTTTTTGTCCTATTAAAGTAGATTTTTTTTTTTCATAGTGACTATTGCCATCCCCCTACTTCTCTCCTCTTTTCTCTCTTCTTCTATTTACCACTGCAACTAGAACTACCATCACTACTACTATTACTGCTACTACTTCTCCATCTACTTCTACGTAATAATAAACATGTAATAACTATAATAATAATGACTCATAAAATAAACTTAAAATTCAAAATAATGATAATTGATATGAAATTATAATAAGACTAACAAAGTTTTTGTAAAGCTCTTATGACATTATTGTTTCCAGCTTGTTTCGACATATATTCTCTCCATCTGCATGAGAGATTAGCTATGGGTTATAGTTTAACAGCCAGATAGTATATTTTCATCCCCTCAACATTTTCTTCCTTTTCTTCTCATTGCAGTACTCCCACCACAGAAATATCGCCACATACTATGGTGCGTTCATCAAGAAAGGGGTCAAGGGTCATGACGATCAGCTATGGGTGTGTATAAGAGTTATTTCATACCTTTTTATAAAGTCTGTCATGTACAGGGTCGGCTGAGTTTTAGGCTTTGGGATATGTCTTATAATCCAATGAACAGATTTGGCTGCGATACTGATAGCTTAATCATCCTCTAGTTATGATCTGGTATGCCAGAACACGGAAAAGTGGAGAAAATTGCCTTGTCACTACTAGACTCAAATGTAAAGTGCTGGTAGTTGTGGTAGTGCTGGATTATATCAAACAGCCAGGCCAGTTGACTGTATTTTAGTGGTAATGAGCCCTCCTCATTTGTCATTCGTTCTCAAAAAGTTCGTCAAATAAGTGTCTTTCCAGTTTTGTTCACAATTCTAGTTGATAGTTTTCATCAACAGAGAGTGTGAATATAGTGTGCAACTTAAAACAATAGCTTAATGATTATTTAGCTTTCATCTTAATTGTTATTCTTAATATGCAAATAAGGTCAGGGATTTTGCCGCTTTAAACACAATTTTCTTAGGATGTTAGCATATTCGATATCCATCCATTTTTGTTCAACTTGGGTCATTTAATTGAAAGAGCAGGGATATAATGTTGTATGTGTGTGTTGGGTTTTTTCTATCCGCAGCTTGTGATGGAGTTTTGCGGTGCTGGCTCGGTAACGGACCTGGTGAAAGCTACCAAGGGCAACGCACTGAAGGAGGAATGGATTGCCTATATCTGCAGGGAGATCCTCAGGGTAAGAAGACGCACCATCAAGTTATTTAAAGGGCATATACTGTACTGGGAAGGCAAAAGAGCCTTCAAAAGGTAATTGTTGGCAATCTTCTTGCCAATGGTCTTAAATTCATGTATTTTCTATTTTAGAAGCTTGCTGAAAGTTATTTGCACTCAAATGATCCACATGTGGAGTAATTAATGATTAATGATTATATCTGTGATATTTGTGATTTAATCACCCATTACTCCAAATGTAGATCATTTGAGTGCAAATAACTTTCAGCAAGCTTCTAAAATAGAAAATACATGAATTTAAGACCATTGGCAAGAAGATTGCCAACAATTACATTTTGAAGGCTTTTTTGCCTTCCCAGTACAGTATATGCCCTTTAATATAGATTATTCAAACTAATCCCTCACAGAAGAAGACTCTTATATAATCTTACTTATTCCCCCCTCCCTCCCTCCCTCTATATCTTTATGGTGTAGAGGGTCCTTCTCATTTAGCAGTCTGGAGATTGAATTCAGAGGTATGTTACATACAGAAGCCCTGGGGTCATATTCACAAAAGCTTACTAGCCTAGTTAGTTACTAAAATGAAGGCATCTGACTGCACCTTAGCAGCTAACTAAGCTTAGTAAGGTCTCATGAATATGGCCCCTGGTCGCTGGATATAAGAACGAATCATGCACACATGTGCACCATCTCCACTCCCTGGGGAGTATTCCTTGTCTGCTGCTTGATATTGGTGCTGGGTCAGGATTACTCACATAGTCATCCACGTCCTGCCAGGTACCCATTTATACTCCTGGGTGGAGAGCAGCAATGTGGATAAAGTATCTTGCAGAAGGACACAAGTGCCATGGGTGGGATTGAACCTGGGACCTCGAGATTTACAGTCACAGTTCACAACCACCAGACCACAATGCCTCTGAGCAAGGTCTTTAATTTTAGACCTTTTTTGAAAGAATAAACCCATGGTGCACCATAAAACTCAGCTTATACTTTTCTTGCCATGCAAGCATCAGTTTAGCTGGCACTTAAAGGATTAAATAACTATGAGGAATTATGATTTTCATGTATATGGCATCTGGCAAGCTCGGAATATTGGGATGGATTTTGATCTAATTATGAAACACCATAAAATATGAAACAAATGAGCTCAATATTTTACTGTTTGGCCCAAGATTGGGGGGGGGGGGGAGATTTATTAAGCAATTGCGGTACAATTTGCCAGGTTGGGCTGAATCATCGTAAAATAGCAAGCTATTGTGAAACTTGAGACTTATGAAGATGTCCCCAGTATGACAATAGTCATATAATCACCTCATGTACCTCAAGACCACGAGAAATCTTGGGGTTAAGAGCTTTGAGTAAATTGAGTAAATTGAGTTGAAGTTAGCAATTTATGAGGGTATTTTTTTTTATAGACCTTGACTTCATTGGGGCTCCCATCACACAAAAGTGAACAAACTTCAAAATTAAGTGTACTCATTGTGAGCCGACATAATACAATATGGGTTCCTTCACTTGATCCTCCAATGCTCTTTGTTACTGTTGACCTATTTTGTCCCCCTCCTGGTACCCCTCGCTGCTAGTTTTTGTTACCCTTCAAGAATATTATGCTCTGCATTGTCCTGCCAATCATCAATTTGCGGTGGATGAAGGGGTCTTAACATGATACCACGATACCGCAGCAAAGTTGAACTGCGCATGACCCTCTCTATACGTTAATGTATAAAAACAATTTGTCTGTTCATCCTACTCAGATCCATCTATACACAGAGTTTGGCCAACTCGGTTTCAATAGTTAATAATATGGCGCATATTTGTCGTTACCTGCTTGCCCAACCAAGCAACATGCGCCATGTTAATATGTTTTGAAATTGAGTTGGCCCGATGCTGTGTATAGATGGCTCTGATCCTACTGACATTCAGGTAGCACTTTATACACACTCCCCATGACAACCTCCATGACTAATTGCAACATAAAAACAAAATTAGCAGGTAAACTAATCTCTGTTTGATAATGTTGGGATTAGAGAAAGTGAAGCGGTGGTTTGTTTTGTTTTATGTTACCCTGTGTATTCTCCAGAGATATGTTCCCTTCCAGTAAGCTGTCAGAGAAGTTGTGCAAGAGGGGGAGGAAAAGGAAAAGAAGAGGACGAAGAAGAAGAAGAAGAAGAAGAAGAAGGAGGAGGAGGAGGAGGAGGAGGAGGAGGAGGAGGAGGAGGAGGAGGAGGAGGAGGAGGAGGAGGAGGAGGAGGAGGAGGAGGAGGAGGAGGAGGAGGAGGAGGAGGAGGAGGAGGAGGAGGAGGAGGAGGAGAAGGAGAAGGAGAAGGAGAAGGAGAAGGAGAAGGAGAAGAAGAAGAAGAAGAAGAAGAAGAAGAAAAAGAGGAGGAGGAGGGGAAAGAAAAATAGAGAAAGAAATTAATTAGAGGAGAGAGGGATAGAAATGGGAGGAGAGGGAGGAGGAAGAAAATTGCAAATGAGGAGAAGAAGTAGAAAAAGGACAAAGTGGAGTAGTAGAAAAAGGAGGAGGAGATCGAGAAAAAATGGAGCTGATCAAATGAAAGTATCTGAAATAAAGAAGATAAAGAAGGTTTATATTGGGCTTGGGGATAAAAAAATAGCTTGAAAAATAGAGAATCACAACAAGAAAATTGTGAAACCTATGGCTGCGTATGTTACACAATTTGTTGAGAAGTGGTGTTGTGGTATGTACAGGATATACATGCACATACGGTTGTGAAAATGCTGTAGGTTTATACTAATTATTATAAAATACCAAGATAGTATACTTTAGTTGTGTAAGAAATCTATGGAAGAGGGAGAGATAGAGATAGGGATAGAGATAGAGAAAGAGAAAGAGAAAGAGAAAGAGAAAGAGGGAGAAATAGAGGGAGAGATAGAGATAGAGATAGATATAGAGGGAGAAATAGAGGGAGATATAGAGATAGAGAGAGAAAGAGATAGAGATAGATATAGAGGAAGAAATAGAGTGAGAGGGATAGAGTGAGAGAGAGAGAGAGAGAGAAGGGAAAGAGGGAGAAGAGAGAAGAAGGAAAGCGTAAATGTATGTGGTTAGAGGATATGAAGGTGTGCAAAAAATCCACAGGGGATTGGAGGGGGGGGGGGATTTGAAAGATAGCGAAAGAGCAGAGAGAGAAAGAACCACATGTAGGCTGGTTCAAACTAATTATCATAAATACCAAGAAAGCGCAGTTATGCAAGAAATCCATGGGGATGGACCGATGGAGAAATCACATAAATTACATCAAGAACCCAAGTGGAAGCACATCGGGGCACAGATTTCTGAAACAGGCTCATAGGAAGTGATATTTCCTCATATTTTACTACTTTGATTCTTGCTATTTTCAAATTAACCTGCTTTTAGAATTTAGTTCAGGGTTTAAAGTCCCTGAAATGCAGAACCCTGTATCAAGACAAATGCACAGCATATTTCCGTGTGTTAATTTCCTGGCAATAAAACTGAAAAAGAAGCATCCGAAATTAAAATCTACTCTTTTCCTCTCTTACCATACATTGTTGGCTGTAGATAGGTGATCTGACATCCTCTGTGACTGAATGAACTGGAAAATTAAACATCCGAGACCATATGGCCACTTAATATCTTTGCTTTTAACTGTCATTACGTGACATAACTGTTACATCTGTAAACTCAACTTGCTAATGCATGGTACATGATACCAAAGACAGCGTGATTTTGGCTTGCAATAGCGAGGTGCTATATAAGTGTAAAAGAAGGGGAGTAATTAAAAGCTATTTGCTGTATCGTAACATTTAACAGTTGTTTTCAGTAACACTGAAGTATTTTCATATCCGCGTATGTTGACGTCAATTATGACCGCAAAACTGAGGGATATTCAAAAATACCTGGAACTCATACATTAGCTCTATTTCCATCAATTCTGATCGTGCCTATTGTCAAGCAAAGGTTTATAATGCTAGCATGTGGTTCTAGTGCCATTCTCATTGGGCTGAAAAATCACGAAGTTAGAAAAATCGTGAAGTTAGGGGACAGGGACATAAGGACCTTTCAGATTTTGGTACGGTTGCTAGGCAACTTTCACCCTAACTTCGCGATTTTTCTAACTTCGCAATTTTTTAAGCCCAATGAGAATGGCACTATTGATTTGAGTCCCAGAGTGTTTGTCATTTGATGCGTGTTTGCTGGTATGACTGCGCAGGATCAGGAAGTCTGAGCAGTAAGTGATCTCATTCCGTATGAACCCATCCAGCCCATCAAACACACATGAAAGGGAATACTGTACTGGGAAGACAAAAAAGCCTTCAAAAGGTGATCATGAGCAATCTTCTCGCCAATGGTCTTAAATGTATGTAATGTCCATTTTAGAAACTTGTTGTAAGTCATTTGCCCTCAAATGATCCACATTTGGATTTATTAATGATTATCAGTGAAATCCTCAAAATGTTTGAGCCGAACATTTTGAGGATTTGTGATGTACCTTTTGATCACCTTTTGTGTCTTCCCAGTACAGTATATTCCTTTAACCTTTCTGCTACCTGGTAAACTACCGCTCAATGGATTCTGTATGCAGTAATTGTGCACTAACGCAACAGTAGTGCAGAGTTTAAATAATATCAAGAATGTACATGTATAGGTGTGGAGGCTCACAAACTATATGCTATGTGTGTTGAGATGTAATGTATGAGTTTACTTGGCAACTTGGCAGGTTGAATCAAATGAAGAGCACTAGAAAGGGCGTTTCCAATAATATGGAAGTGAAAGTTATACCATGATAAGTAGATACAGGACATGAACTGCTATGATTATAAATAATGTGGTTATAGGAATTTACCTGTTATGAAAATATATGTTTTATTATGCATGAAAACAAAATCCATTTAACATTGTTTGTTACGAACTTATGATTGTGTTTCATATATTTTGATTGTGACTATATTCATTTAAGTGAGGAAATAGTTACTTTTTACTATGTTAACGATATAATTTTGTTTTTAAAAAGGAAAAGTAAACTGATGAGTTTAATGGGTTTTTTTATAGCATTTTATCACAAGAATGCAACATGCCTCTGGCCGCTCAAGTTATTAAAATTGTATTTCTCAATAATATTATTTCATTTCATCCCCACTGACAAGAATCATCTATAAAGTATAATGTTTAGAGTTTTCAATCAGTTCTAGAATGAATGATAAGTGCATAATGTTATTTTAAATGTGCCAGTGTGTGCCTGTTGATGTTTATTGTGCAAACAAAAGTAAGCATATTAGCGAGCAAGCAAGAGAGTCTTGTAAGACTCTTGTCACTGTACTTAGTGCTGCCAGGGAACTCAACTTCTTCCGAGATGGCATCGTCTTCATTCCAAGCATAGTTCACCCTGGTAGATTTCACTAGTCTTTAAGAGCAGACTTTGTTTTTTCTTTGTCTGTAGGAAAGAGCTGTAGCCATAGATTTGATTGTATTTAGCAAGTATAGTTGCATTATGTTGTGATATACACCAGTTACAATCGTACTGCATATAGTTCCTTGGTTATTTGTTATTGAAGGGATAGTTCACCCTGATATTAAGTTGGGTTCAGTAAAAGCAGAAACATAAAATAAACATATAAGTGAAGGTTTGATGAAAATCCGTCAAAGGATAAGAAAGATACGATCTTCTCTAAAGTTCTGATTTTGTTATGTCACGTGTGAGGTGCTCTCCCATATGTTGTGTACAATTTTTTTTTTTTTAATTTCAATTTTTTGAAAAGGATGTACGCATCATTTTACCCGTGCATTTGATACATCATTAGAAACATGTTTATACACAAACCGCAATGAAAAAAAAAATTGTTCATCAAAAACAGAAAAAGAGCAATTTATGGAATTATAGAACACACAACATATGGGAGAGCACCTTGCACGTGATGTCACAAAATTAAATTTCAAACGAGCATAAGCATCTTGTCCTTGAACGGATTTTTGTCAAACTTTCACGAATATGTTTCTTTCATGTTTCTGCTTTTATTGAAACCATTTTCTGTTCAGGGTGAACTATCCCTTGAAGGTAAAGAACAGGAATGGCGGAGACTATATCGATTGACTGTCATTCTGCTTTGATCATGGGTCCCAATCGCTGGATACTGGGAAAGAACCTTTTTAAATTTTTTTAAAATAAATTTTTAATAAATTTCTTTAATAATTTTTTTTTCATGAGGTTGCGAGTGTAACAAAAGTATCGGTGCATAATCTTGAATGTACTCGTCGGAGCAAGATATTCATGTATTAACGTTCTCCCATTCGCGTGTGTACGCTAATGTAATACAATAAGAAATGGGGTGTGCATTTGTACCTGGCAACGCCGGGTGTCGTCACAAAAACAACAGACCCGTGACAATGTCTTTGACCCTGTCATCCGCAAAAAATATGGACTAAATGCTGTTTATTGTACAATACACAATCAAAGGAATTGGCATCGGATAAAGGGGAAGGGAAGGAACCGCAGTTTAGTTTTAAACCGTGGTATATTTTGTCAAGTTCAGCATGAAACATGATGCTTTTTAGGCTAAAGCATCATGTTTCATGCTGAACTGGACAAAATATACCGCGGTACAAAACTGTGGTTCCCTCCCTTTCCCTTTCCCCGATGCCAATTCCTTTGAGCTGTAGTGTGCATATACATGTATAATCTGCATCTTCCATGTTAATACACTGTCCTAACTATGCATGTATTGTACATGTAGAAAGCCCATTAATTAATGCCCTACACATACATGAATACATGGGCACACAGGCAGGGACTGAGCACTGTAAACAAAGCAAGCAAGGCTGCTGAGAGAGCAAGACTAGGCTCCTTTGTGTACAATCACTTTCTATTCTGGTTCACAGCTGATTGATGGGTCATAAGGTCAGTCAGGAAACCAGTCACAGGAGGTGTAGTCTCCCTGCAAGGCAGGCATACAAGCAGTATCGCTTTCTGAATCTGACCTAAGGGTAGCCAGGCAATGAGGATTTGAATTCTGTCTTTCATGATGATTGTACATGTTTATTTCTTTATTCATGCAAATTCTATCGGCCCTCAGAGCCATTTTTGACTATCTGGAGGTTTGTGCACACATACACTATAAACCCATTCTTGGACCTTATATTTAAGATTTATTGTCTAAGAATAAAAAGATGTAACTTAATATATCTTAATATAACTTATTATAACTTATTATAATTTAATATAACTTAATATAACTTAATATAAAACAAAAAGAATATTCAATCAATTTGAGTTTCATTACTGCATGAAAACCCATCAATATCTTACAGTATGTTTACATTTTATATTAAATGTTGTGAGCTTTGTTTTCATGCATTATTTTATTTTTGTTTATCTTTGTTTATCCAGGGCCTGAGCCATCTCCATGCCAACCATGTCATCCACAGAGATATCAAGGGTCAGAACGTCCTGCTCACAGAAGATGCGGAGGTCAAGTTAGGTCAGTCCAGTTATCATGTCCCGCTTTAACCTGGCTTTCAGGCTTTGTGACATTTCTCATTCAGGCTTTGAAAACAGAGTTTACTATGCACAAGACCCAAAGAAGGATTTGTGATTTAATCACTATTTACTCCTAATTTGGATCATATGAGGGAAAATAACTTTCAGCAAGTTTCATAAATGGACAATACGTGAATTTAAAGGGCATATACTGTACTGGGAAGGCAAAAAAGCCTTCAAAATGTAATTGTTAGCAATCTTCTTGCCAATGGTCTTAAATTCATGTATTGTCTATTTTAGAAGCTTGCTGAAAGTTATTTGCCCTCAAATGATCTACATTTGGAGTAATGAGTGATTAAATCACAAATCCTCAAAATGTTCGGCCCGAATATTTTGATCACTCATTATATTGAATCACTCATTACTCCAAATGTAGATCATTTGAGGGCAAATAACTTTCAGCAAGCTTCTAAAATAGACAATACATGAATTTAAGACCATTGGTAAGAAGATTGCCCACAATCACCCTTTGGAAGGCTTTTTGTCTTCCCAGTACAGTATATTCCCTTTAAATATCATTGGCTTTCATTACGCATGCAGACAGAAATTGATTTACTATAATGGCAAATGTATGCAGCGACCTGGTCCAAGAAGTGAAGAAGGCAAAGTGAAGTCAGTTCAGCGATAAATTACCATCATCAGCAACAGCCAGCCAGACAGACAGACAGACAGACAGACAGACACACGGTCAGCTTAGCCAGGTTATGATAGGCATTAGTATGCTTACTGCCTTCTATAAAGGGCAGCTCCTAGGATGGTTATGATAGGAATTAGTATGCCCAGTGCCTGCTATAGCGGCAGCTCCATCGATGGTCCTCCGGGATTTCTCGTGATATTTCACTCAAATTCCCTCAGCCGCCGATATAAAAAGCAGATTTCTCGCGAATTACGCACCGCCCGCCTGGGGCTCAGGTAGGCTCGGGCTCGAGGAGGGATACATCATGTGAAACTGTATCCGTGGGATTAGATTCGAGCTGCGCCGTCAATTTATTCGCACGATCACCGGGTTCTCACCAATACTTGATGGGTATGCCGACTGCATGGGCCATATGCAAGTGACCATCGCAGGACCAAATAGAAAATTATAAGTACATTACATTTGCTGTAGCACTTTAAACAATAACTAGGTCGAAGCACATTAGAGAGACAAAAATATATAAACAACATATATATATAAACAACATGAAAATATATAAACAACATGAAAATATATAAACAACATGAAAAAAACAACTCCCAAAACATAAATTGAAGTCCAGAGATACATAGCTTCAGGTATTTAGAAATATTCCTAACAGATTCAAATTTCCTACATTTGTTTGAAACAGCAGTAACATTTCTTTAATGCTGTAAATTGTTTTCATTATGGAAGCCTAGAAATAATTACCGGTAATATTGAACTCATTATTGCTTTTGTATTGGAATGAAAGATAGATAATCTGAACGTAAGTTAATATATTATGTTCAAGAATGTATTTCTTCCACAACGTAATACATGATTTTTTATTATGAAAACTCAGGAAATGATGCTTGCCTATTGAGCTCATGATAATTATATGAGACGAAACAAATATCTGATCATAAGTTAGTACGCGTACAGTGTTTCATGCACATATAAGTATGTGTGTATGTGTGTTCCATCTGAACACTCTTAATTTGCACGAAGAACCAGGCGAGAGATTTTGGGGCACGGGGCTATTTGATGTATGGTGCCTTAACGATCGCAGGCAGGAAATGCCTGGAGATATTTATGGATTAAGACGTCTTCTCTACTTCATCTTCATCAACTCACAGGGGTTATGTCAGCATCATAAATATGTGTCTTATGTGGGTGTATATGTGTTGTTTGTTTTGTGTGTGTGTAGACTGGGTAGAGGTATGATTAGAAGAACAATTTTATACAAGTTAATTGATTTTTTTTTTATTAATGTTTACAAATATGCATGTTAACATTTCGGACAAAATAGAACATGGGTGTCAGTTTCTGATATTTTTTTAGTTTAAATATGTTTAAGTGGCAAAGGCATGTAAAATTGTTTAAATGCAATAAGTGTACCTTGTCAGTGGAATAATTTCATGAAGAAGGAAGGAACAAGAGATACGGACAAAAGAAGTAGAAAAGGAAGAAAATAAGTAATTTCACATTATTGCATCACTCTGACAGTGTTGCAAATGTTAAAAATGACATGAAAGAAAACCATACTAAATGGTAATGCAGTACTTACATGTACACTGTATTAGAGCCACAACATGTGTCAAATAATATGCCTAAATGATAATGATGATATCATGATGATACATGTAATAATGATAATGATGATAATAATGATGATGATGATGATGATGATGGTAATAATGATGATAATGATGATGATGATGATGATGATGGTAATAATGATATTTACAATAGTAGTAATAATGTTAATATACTACTACTAATAACAATGATGATAATGATAATAATAATAATGATAATAATAATAATGATAATAATAATGATATTAATAATAATAATAATAATAATAATAATGATAATAATAATAATAATAATAATAATAATAATAATAATAATGATAATAATAATAATAAAAATAAAAATAGTAATATAACAAGAATGATAACAAAGATAATAATAAATAATATACCCATAATGCCTCCTGTATGGAACAAGCCTTTCCCTAGCTCTGCCTTGAACATGTACATGTAATAGGCACATTGCTTGGTTGAATCGGTCACAAGCAGGGTGTTATGATTTATTGGGAAGCGATCCTCGCACACCTGCACAATGGCAAACATGTCATAGATCTGTCACTGTGGGACCAGAGGCCTTTGCTGGATTCACATAATTAGGGGCGTCTTCATTAGCCCAATATGGCGATATAGCTAGCTATTTCGTAATCGGGATAGCTAGCCAGATCATGAAGTTTCCAGTTCTATCATTGGCAGGGAAGTTGTAATACAGTAATTTCTTCAATTTTCTGTGTTTTTTTTCAGATTTTTTTTTTTGGCTTGCAGAAGGAACACCCTAATCTTAAGAGTGCGAGACTTTTTTCTGTTTGAAAAAAAAAATGTCCCACAGCCTGAGATCCAGGCTAGCATACTATCAGTCAGGGAAAACATTACATGGGGATTCGGGGGCGATTTTGCCCCCAAAGTGCTTAAAAGAGCCCCCCAAAATTCCCATAGACACAATTTAAAATTGGAGCCAAATTGGCCAAATGTGCTCAAATAGTAGCCCCGAAAATGTTGAATTGATTTTGTTCCCTGCCGTCAGTCCTAATGGGTTGGCTATGGTCAGAGGCCCGAGTGACAAAAGGCTCTCTGCTCTACAGGGCGGAGGCAGCTCATCAAATATTGTCCTGTTTGTGGATGCACTGTTCTGGAGGATTCCCCATGGCGATGGATGGGTCATGAGAGCTCTCATCGGGGGATTTCTGGCCCCCAAAAAAAAAGAGAAAAAAAAAATCAAATTCCATCACTTGAAATAATGATTGTAAATTAGTCACTAACTTCATTGTGTGGCTCTGCTTACAAATCTTTTGCCTTTCCTGATGACTGTATTGTTGTAATCTTCTGATTATTTGTCTTGTTTGTGGTACAGGGTCGTAAATTTGATATGTCAGAGCTCTGAATGGCTCTACCAGCCTGTCAGTGTTTTGAATATTGATTTGTTTTAAATGTCTTGTTCAATATATTGAATGTTCATTTAGCAGAAATAAAATAAAATTGAATGTATGTACAGTTACATGCAATCACAGTGACTTCATGTGAAAAAAAAATTGTAGGAATGTACCAACTAATTCATTCAAATCCGGAGAACCCCTCTTGTCGAAAAATTTGAAATATAATACCCAATTTCACAAGCAAGATGGGTTTCATTTGTTCCTCCTCTTTCCGCATACATTCAATCATTGAATTAGTTGCATGATAAAATACCTTACATTAGTGCGTAGGCTAGACATTTGTGACAACTCAAAAATGTTAGGAGTTTAGCTGTATACCTCTGTATACTGTACTACACGTAGAGCCTCAGTTTTGTTGTACCTCATTAAGGTATAAGGTTTGATCACGCTACGACCCACGTCATGCCATTGTGTTTATTCATAATGTTTGCAAATGTCAATTGGAGTACCACTGTGTACTGTCTGGATAAACGTACAAGCTACATTATGGCATGTATGGTTAGGTAAGTGCTGCCTATGACGTCAAATTGGCTATTGTTGAGGGAGAGAGTGGTTATTACCTCAACAAGACACACATCACTCTCAGACGTTATACAAAGTACAGCCACAGTACATTAACAAACATTAAAGTGCTAGCATTGCTGATTTGCTCTACGGAACAATTGGTGTGGTACATGTACATTAGAATGATAACCTTAACCCTTGACAAGGCAGACAAAATGCCCCCCTTTGGGCCTTGTGTAATATTATTGGTGTCAAGATTCAACACTAGTAGTAGGTGTTAACAATTTTGTTCGACACTTTCGAAAAATAATGAAAGATAATGAAAAATCAGTTTCAACTCACATCAAGCTGAAATTGATACATCATAAGGGATGTAACATTTTTGGATCTGAAAATTTGTGTGTATGAGATAATGAATTCAGAACACAATGGTCACGGTACATCACACATGCCAATCTGCAACTTTTTTCTGCCAGAAGCATCATGCATTATTAATGACACTGTGATGGCAGTTGCTTGTGGAATTGGTTTAACAGGTGTGATACACAATAGCCATTGTTGTGTAATTTGTCCTAAAGACTCATGAAAATCTCATTAAATATCCATAGGATTATTGCAAGAATAATAATGGATGAAATATCACGAAACCTGCTTAAAAAAAATGACATTCTTTGACTTTTTACTGTGTCAATTTCAGCTTGATTCGAGTTGAAATCCATTTTAAAAATCATTTTTCAAAAGTATCAAAGTCTTGATTAACGCCTGTATTAACCATCTCACTACAAAAGGTGCATTCCATGTTTAGTGTAAGATGTCTTTTTGCTTACTTGGTACGAAGAGAGTTAACAATTTGTTTTTGTTTCATTCCACAGTTGACTTTGGTGTGAGCGCACAGCTGGACAAGACCATCGGTAGGAGAAACACGTTCATCGGCACGCCGTACTGGATGGCTCCCGAGGTGATCGCGTGCGACGAAAACCCGGACGCCACGTACGACAACAAGAGCGACTTGTGGTCGCTTGGTATCACGGCACTGGAGATGGCAGAGGGGCAGCCACGTGAGTTATGCAATCAGGATTACAGCAAGAAATCTGGGCCCGTTGCATAAAACTTAGCATTAATGGTAACTCTGTCATCAATGATAACTACCATGGCAGCATTGCGCAACAGCTAAACAAATTCGAGGTTTCTATAGAAGTTTTCATTGATAGCAAAGTTACAATTAATGGTAAGTTTTATGCAACAGGGCCCAGGAGGAAGCAAATGATTGGTTGCAGCTACGTTTCAAGCCTGGGCCCTGTCTTATAAAGAATAGCGATTGATCACAACTTGACTTGCAATTGATTGATATCAAATGTAAATCTGCACATTAGAGATGGGGGCTTGAACCAGCGATCACTTGAGATCAGTCGCAACCACTTTATGAGATGGGGCCCTGATGTCATGAAATAAACAACGTGGGCCATGTTGCATACAGATTTGTCATGATTGTGCTGTGCTATTAATGGTAACTACCATGGCAACAGCTAATGAGCTCTCATTGTTGCAACTGTTGCTATGGTAGTTACCATTGATGGTAAGTTACAATCATTGAAAACCTATATGCAACATGGCCCAGAACTTAATTTTGCCTAATACTGTATGGGGACATTTTTTCTTTCATGGGGGCTCTTTTGTGCTTTGTGGGGGCTAACTTGTCGTGAGTGCAGTTTGTTCAATACGAGGAATATTCTTTTACTTTCTTATGCTGATTTAAAGATATTGGCTAGAAGCCGTGAACATATACTGAACCTGTTTCAGTGGCAAATCCATTCTACCATTGTCCTGATTCTCAGCCTTGATCGATTTCAGTGACTAAATGATTTTAATTTAAGTCTTTTCATCAACAATGAATCTGATTGGTTGCATTATTTGCAGTCGGGCACAACCGTTTGCGGTACATAGCCCTGGGCCCTGTTTTGTTGTATTCTTATAACAAATCTGCTCTCATTCAATCAAAAGCAGAGATATCAGTAGATTGTAACTCACAAAATGTTTTGACATGTTATTGTGAACAATCGTAATGAAACATTACGGTAGTGGGTATTTTAGATCAGATTTTTCGTAAAACCATTGTTCCATTATATGATGTTTTTGTGTTGTTTTTCTTTCTTGTTGTTTTTCTTTCTTGTTGTACAGCCTTGTGTGACATGCATCCCATGAGGGCGCTGTTTTTAATCCCCAGAAATCCTAAACCAAAGCTCAAGTCCAAGAAATGGTGAGTTATGCAAATATACCGTAGGACCTAGTTACTAACAACCATCAAGGAACGTCAAAGTACATGTAATTTCTTCAGCCACATCATGCAAAAAGGAAAGTTGGAACATCTTGCAACAGCAGGGAAGCTTGATGGCAAGAAAAATAAGGGTGGACAACCTGTGAAAGTGGTTGGCACCCAATATCAACACAGCTCAGCTGATCCAACTGGCTTATGATAGAGGACTTTGGCATCAAATGGTCACCGATGCTCGGAGTGAGCATGACACTTAAAGTCGACGATGACCTTAGGACCTGTTCAAATGCGATACCGAGTATTAATTTTATATAAAAGAAGGAAGAACTTGGGCAGTGACTTCGCAGACATGGTTTAAAAGTCATTGAACTTCGGGGAGAGAAGAGTCGTGTTCAGGATGAAATGCTTCTGTTGTTGACCTTAAGTTCCTGGCAAACCACCCTTGAGGAGAGCCAGAAGTTGATGTGATATATGGACAATTGTTTGAAAAATGATCATAAGCTTACCCTTCATGATATTGTGGAGAAAGACCGGAAGTCATGGCTTCAGCTCTTGGACATACAGACAACTACTATCTTAACAATGGATGGATTTCAAAAGTAATTTTAGAAATGTTTCCTCATCAGAATGGAACACATTCATGGATTTTGTAAACAATTGTCTGATCATGTGTTACCATCCTTTTCTTTATTATTCTAAAGCATGGCATGTGTGTCTTTCAAAAAAAGGATTGATAAAAAGCGATTCTGAAAAAAATAAAATCACAGCAGTTAAATAGGGACTATGTGGACATGTGTTTGATGTTTAATTAACATCCTCCTCTTAAAGGGATAGTTCACCATAAAAATTTATTTCATGTTTCTGCTTTGATTGAAACCAACTTATCTTTAGGGTGAACTATCCCTTTGAATATCATGTGGAGAACGATGCAATATCATGGCTTTAGTCTTCTGTTAGAAGCAATCTGTCTGTGAACATGGAATGGATTTTGCAACATTATCCTCCAATAATTTGTTTTGACAGGAGCAAGAAGTTCATGGACTTTGTGGACAAGTGTCTGATCAAGAACTACCAGCAGAGGCCAGACACAAACCAGCTGCTGAAACACTCCTACATCAAAGACCTGCCCAACGAGAGACAGGTCCGCATTCAACTCAAGGACCACATAGACCGCACCCGCAAGAAGAGAGGTAAGGGGGAGGGGTGCAGAGGGGATTGGGTGGGGTCATTTGTAGGGGGAGGGGTGTGAGGGGGTTAACCCTAATACTCCCGGGGTATTTCAAAGCTTGTTATTACCGGGGGGGGGGGGGGGCCATTATGGCCCCCCCCCCCCCCCCTGAGATCTCGGCCATGGGTCGCCCGATTGCCTCAAAATCTTGCACAAGGGTGAAGAATTATGTAATCTACAAAGTTGTATAGCGTAATTTACAAAAGTCCTTTTATTTTTTTTTTAACTAATTAATTTATGCTAATTTATGCGAGAAATCATAGATTTTGGTATTTCTCACTAAATAAAGCCTCAGGAATAACAATTTTTTCTACAAATGTTTTTCATAACTCCCTCATCAATTCTTGAAAGAAAAAGATAGGTTGCGGTAATTATTTCTTATGTATTTTATTGTTTTGCAATTTCCTTATGTATTTCTTTGTTTTTCGTCAAGCGTTTTTTTGCTATTTGACAAAATTACAACCACATTTCATTTTATATTGCTCAAAAATATTTGAAACAATGATAACACTTATTAGAAAAGTATTTACATAAATTGGAAAAGCTCCTGATTTTATCCATAGGATTATACACAGTCATATAGAGAAATAGCGAAATTTCAGTGACATGTGTTCGGTAAACGTAATCTGACACCCGCACGGTAGGTCCGATCGCCATAAATTTGGTATCAAAATGTGCGGGAAAGATCAGAGAAAAAAGTCACGAAATTTCGTTTGGAAATATTGAGGCGTTAAAAAGTACCGACAAAACTTCGACAGGGAGTATTAGGGTTAAGGGGGAAGCCGGTATGGGGAGGTGGAGCAATTCCACATCAAAGAACTGCCCAAAGAGAGACATGTCCGCATTCAACTCAAGGACCACATACACCGCACCCGCAAGAAGAGAGGTAAGGGGAGGGGTGGGGAGTGGATTGGGGAGTGGATTGGGTGGGGTCATTTGTAGGGGGAGGGGGGTGGTGTGAGGGGGGTGTAAACAGGTATGGGAAGGGTAAAATACTGATTGGTGAAGCAATCCCACATCAAAGACCTGCCCAACGAGAAACAGGTCCGCTTCCAAGTCAAGGACCACATAGACCGCACCCGCAAGAAGAGAGGTAGGGGGAGAGGTGCGAAATGAAACAGGTGGGAGACATTTGTATGGGGAGGTGGGGGTTGGGGGATTGTTTAATACTGATTGATGAAGACGTCCGACCCGACATTCACCTCAAGGACCACAAAGACCACACCCACAAGAAGAGAGGTATAGGGAGGGGTGTGGAATGGATTATGTGGGGGTCATTGGGTGGGGGACATTGGGTGGGGGACATTGGTAAAAGACATTGGTAAGGGACATTGGTAGGGGACATTGATAGGGGACATTGGTAAAGGACATTGGTAGGGGACATTGGTAGAGGACATTGGTAGGGGACAATGGTAGGGGACATTGGTAGGGGACATTGGTAGGGGACATTGGTATGGGACATTGGTAGGGGACATTGGTAGGGGACATTTGTAGGGGACATTGGCAGGGGACATTGGTAGGGGACATTGGTTAGGGACATTGATAGGGGATGGTAGCAGAGTAAATATGTTGATGGTAGGGGATATTGGTAGGGTACTGAAAGTATGTTAAGTTTACAGATAATAATCCCTTTTGTAAATAAAAGTGTTGCCAAGTTGGAAGCCCAAATACCGATTTGTACTCTTGTGTTTTTGTGATGCAGTGGAGGAGATCAACACCGACTATGAGTACAACAGCAATGACAGCGAGGAGGAGCAGGAGATCGAGGATGAGGGAGAACCCAGGTAAAGAACCATTAAAGGAGAACACAACCCTGAAAACATTTTGTTGCACGGCAGAGAAAACAGATCATTTAAAATATGACACAAATGACTTTAGCACAGCATGGAAAGGAGCATGCTTGGAATCACTAAAAGAGATCAGAAGTATGACGCAAGTCACCGATGTCATCCAGACTGTGAAACGAAAAAATTTGGTCTTGGCTGGCCACCTAGCTGGATCATCAGATGGACGGTGGACCAAGCCGGTCACTGAATGGATACCAAGAAAAATTCACTAGGCACCCAGGAAGACAGAAAGTTAGGTGGAGAGATGAAAATACAGAATTTCTTGGTGTGACCTGGATGAGAAAGACACGGGATAGATCAGAGAGGCGTCAGCTTGGGGAGGCCTTCACCCTGCAGTGGGTTGACGATGGTGATGACGATGATGATGATGATGATGATGATGATAATGATGATAATAATGATGATAATGATGATGAACCTAAGAATTCTCCCGGTCTCAATCTCAAAACCTGTAACCTTTGTTTCTCAAAGTGTACTTTGAAGTGTTTCAAGTGGATTTTTTCATTGTTTTAATTCACATGAAAGCTTGGCAGATGGAACTTTATATTAATATTGTGTTTTTATAGCTTTTCCTACCTTCTTTCCGTGCCTTTCCAGCATCCTGTTTACCTCCTTTTGGAACTGGGATCGTCATTGTTTTTGCTCTTCTTTTGATGGTGCTATTGATGCCGAAATATAGGTTTACAGCCTTCTGGGGTAACCTGTGAATGGTGGATGTGATGTCGCCAATTTTCAAATTGATACATTGGAATTATCATGATTGATAAGCATGTAGAGACCCTGTCAAGGGTATTATGCGCTATACAAGAATGGCACTATTTTTATTGTTATAATTATTATTAATTTTCTACTCCTTACTTAGTTCCATCCTGCCCGGTCCGAGCGAGTCCACGCTCCGCCGCAACTTCCTGCGCCTCCAACAGCAGCAACAACAGGAGGAGCGCGGTGGCGGCGATGGTGGGCGTCGCCGCCTGGAGGACGGCCCTTCCAAGTACCAGCCTCCCGACGCCCTCCGCCCCATCCCCAGCAGACAGGCTCACCAGCAGCCACCCCTACCCCCGCAGCAGGCCTCACGGAGAGACGACGCCAAGGCACAGGCCAGGCTTAGCCAGGCTGTCGGTAGGTCTGCTCAACGCTATCTCTGGCGCTGACACGGGCTCTGGCACTGGTCATTCATGCCGGCCGCCAGATTGTGTCATTTCATTACAAAATGGCACTTTACCAAAATGGTTTACGATTCAATATTTAATCCATTTTTGTTTCACAGGAAAAAGAAAGTTTGAGCTCCAAGCAATAGGAGATTTGTCATTTCACCAGAAAAGGCATTTCAGGCATTGTCGCAGTTATCATGTAGACCTTTTTGTAATTTACTTTTTTGTGCTTAGAAAAGCAAAAGTGCTTAGCTCAAAACAATCAATCATGCATATTTTCATTTGTTAACAGTTCTAGCGCTAGTACACAGCCATACTAAAGCTGGGCTGATGAAAGGTGACCCACGCTAAGCCACACATTACTAAACTGCACTGCTAGCTTGACAACTGTATGGGGACAGTTTCATTATTAAGACAACCAATTCCAGTCCTAGCACCAGTACTAAGCCAGAGTTGACAGAAGGGGCTCCAATATCAAACATTCATCACTTCATTGCACTGCATGCTTGGCATCTATATGGGGAAAGTTTCATGACAGGCTTGATGTGCACTTTCAATACCAGCGCGAGATAAATTTCACTCGTAAAATCTCATACTTGTGTTCATGAGCACAAGTCAATTTGGTAGGAAGAATGGAGACGTACAAGGGTCTTTTTAAATAAGGAGGAAAAACTGACATTATTACTGTTGTCCTTTGTAGTATTGTGTAAGTCACCATTAGCCAATATTTCTGCGTAAAGATATTTTTTGCGAATGACAAGACCACACAGACATTTTAAGTTTTTGCAATAGACATGTAGTTACTACCATGTACAACCCGCTACCTAGCGCCCTAAGAGACGCATGCATCTGGAAGAAAATGCACACATACATTAGCTTATGTGCTGCACAATGCGTATTATGTGGCAATATTTTCGCAAGTTGTTAAATTTGCAATCCTACAGTGAATCACATTTAACAGCTCCTCACGAAAATGACAGCTTGTATTGCAACATTCTAAAATCTGTGTCAAATATCATTATTTTCATATCACCGCTGGCCCTCTGTCGAAGGAAAACATCCCTCATTCACTAAGTGGATTTAAATGTCAGCAGATAGAAACCTATGCCAAAGGGTTGGTGGAGATTGGAAGAAAATCCGATAATGGCCCCAAAGCTGTGAATATTTCAAAGATCATTCAGCATAATCGTTTCTTGTTGTTGCTAATTCTAGATCAATTTACCAATGGACTTCAAGTTTCCTATGTATGTAGTATCAATGCTAGCTATAGAACTCAGAATACTGTATACCTTTTTAGCAGAAGGTACATGTAGATAGAATGTGTCTTTGTGCTTTTTAATTAGAACATTACATCTTGCTTAGTTTCACATCCAACAAAACTTTCACATAGTTTCATTAGTAGCATACAGTGTATCTAAAATCTTAAATGTAGAATGCTTCAGAATACTAAGACCATGTGTATAATAATTATATGAAGTTTGTTTTAATGCTAAATCATGCTTTATAGTTAATCTATTTTTGCTCTTTTAATGAAAGAACATATATACATTTAACATAGTTATAGTGGAAGCAGATGTCATTTTCTTTTCCTAGCTTAAATGTATCTATTATATTTCTTAGTGTGATTTTTTTGTTCCTCCACTTTGTTTGTACACACGTAAAACGTCGTGAAAGGATGCCTCTCTGAATTTTTGTTGTCACAAACTTGCGTTTGTTCCTGATTTGCCCATCTTTTTTTGTTTTACGCATGATAATTCAACGAATGTCTGTTTTACTTTGTGCTCCTTTTCCGTTTTGCCCATTTTCAATTTTACATTTATTTTGTGTGCCCCCCCCCCTTCCACCCACCAATGGTCCTCTCCCCTTACCCTACCCTGCCCCACCCTGCCCCCAGAGGGTTACACGCCCCCCTCTACCCCCAAGATGGCCGTCAGGGGTCATGTGCCCAAACCACAACCTGTCATTTCCAACAACATGGGTAAGTTTACCATGGGCCCCCCAATAGCGTGAAACACCACAGCTGAATTCATCTATTTTATTCTATACGCTCATCTTGCGCTATTCACGCAGTCACACAATAACCCACACATTGCATATAATCTGCATTCCTGTGTGAGAGGGCTATCAAGCTGCCTAATTTTTGTGATTATAATCCAAATGGACCCATTCCATATTCCCATATTTTTTATGCCTTAAAGTTCCCTGTCCCTTTGTACAATGTGAGATCAGAAATTTAAAAAAAAAAAACACCCAACTTAATTTGAGCTGTTAACAAATGCATGGCTTTTGTTATAGCCATAATCATTTACGCAACCTCCACCATGTTGGAGGATGACCAGTAGAGAATGAAATTATGACACCTGAATAGATATCTTCAAAAGGCTCTTCACGGTGAACGGAAGGAGGACTGGTGTCTGGTATCCGAGCCTCACTTGAATTGAGAGAGAAACATTTGGCTATCCAACCGACTCCGAACCTTTGATTAAATTTCCCGCGTCAAATCAGACCTCTTACTTTTATTGATAGAACCAAAAACAGGCCAGCAACTTTAAACGATTGATTTACAACCACATTTCCCAGACAAGATGATTGCATTGAATTTGATCCCATTGAATACCTTTTGTTTTCCCCCTTTTCACCACTATCCATCATGTTTTGGGGTAATTGCATTACTGTTGTGTGTTGTTTTTTTGTGTTTGTAATAAGATCAAGTGAAATGTGTGTCATAAAAAAGAAAAATCATTGATTGAACAGTCAAAATAATTGTTAATCAATACAAATCTTATCACTCGACCTCATTTCAGGATCTTTTTACATTTTTAAATTCCCTTTTTTATCTTTTGAAACAGTGAATGTATAGGTATACATAGAATTTAATATATAAATATATATAATATACATGTAAAATAAAGGAATAAAAGAATTAAACATACATATATAAATATATGTGAAAACATACTGTATATGGAGCCTGAACATGCTTATTTAACAGTTGTTTATCTAAAGGGAATAGAAGTAAGATAATACTTTTTGTATCAGGAATAATCTTTCCCGGATGACTGTCAATTTGCAGTTTTGCTAAGGAAAGCATGTCATCATACCAGTTTACTAACATTACGTCATGAGATTCTCTGCATGACCGCATCACAAAGATTGCTCGTAAAAAACATCCTGGAAAGTACAGTGATCGTATGAATGTGGTCTCCTAGCAACAACATATACATCCCATTTTTAATGTATCTTGACACATGTTACATCACGCACAGTGTGATCCCTTTCATTGTAACCTTTCCTGAGGATTCCCTAACATAGCAACATCTAGTGGATGCAAACCAGGCTGATGGAGAGAAGAGCATGCATATATTTTGTCAGCAAAGTGGGCTACTGTATTCAGTTCACTCTTCCTTATTGCCTCCTGTTTTTGTTTTATGCAATTAATTGACAAGAAGAACAAACCAAGTCTTGACGTTTCACACATTTCTGTTACCCATTCCCAGGCCTGTTTTGAAAGCATTTATTCATTATCTATACATTCTGCCAGATCACCCCCTCTCCCCCACCCTCCTTCATTATTGACTCTTCAAATCTGGATTGATGTTTGCAACTTATTAAATAATTTAAATTCACTGAACATGATATATACTGCGTGACATGAACCAATGATTGTTACTTGATGAATCATACTCCTAATATGTGAATTTTATTTGTATTGAGCACATTAACCGAAGAATGTGCACCATTTTGCAGAAAGGCAACATTTGCACAGAAACTGGTCATGATACATTCCTGTCAGTCAGTCAGTCAGTGTGGAACTGAATGGACCAGCTCCCATATGTGTCTACATGCCTCCTCGATTATTGGGACACAACTGGCAAGTCGGGCGTTAGTCTGATCTGCCAGACACATGTGTTGAACACATGTCGTCTTACAACTGAGTCTGTGTTTACAGACTTCTTGTTTGCCCTGTCTTGCCAACCTGCACCCCCCTATTTACCTCTAATGGAATGGTCCAGACTAACACTGAGTGTCACACACCTACATATCAAGACCCATATAGACTGTTCGCAAACTTTATGCACGTTGTTCAAACAATACGTTACTAATGGTAACCCCAGAACTTGTCTGAGGTTTGTTCGAGTCACAACAACTAATAGATTCAGAGTGCGTTCCACCCATTGAAACTGAAAATTGCAATGCAGGTTAATGTAATGACACGTTTCTACAGAATTAGGATGAAAGTTATGAATACATTACAAAGACGGCATATTAGGTATAAATTAAAGATGATCAGAGTAGTTGTAAGATGATAATATCCACCATTGATGGTTACTTTGCTACCAATGGTAACTTCTCTGGAAACTTTGACTTTGATGGGCTGTCCAGCGATGCTACCATGGTAACTACCATTGATGGCAGAGTTACCATTAATGGTAGATTTTATGCAATGGGGCCCAGGTCTGTTTGATCTCAGGATCTTGAAAGAATCTGCTCAAAACACTTTTTACATTAACAAAAATCCTGAAATAAAGAAATATGAATCTAAACAAGGACATGGAATGAGTTGTTCAAGTTCAGAGGCAAATTTTGGTTGATGACAACTTAAATTTAGTTGTGCTAATACAATTCACTGTAGACTACTTGTTTTCAAGGTTTCTGGTTAAAAGAAAGTCAAATCAAGATTTATTTGGTGACTACAGCACAGGCTTTTGTAGATAAGTTTATAGATATTAATCCAGTTGTGATTTTTAAAATTAAAATTTACACCCTTTTATGATGATTCTTTGACCACTCACAAAAGAGCTTAATGAAGTAATATATTCCTTTTTTAGACATATTTCTACACATTTCTTGAGGGAGTAAGACTCATGTAGTTTAAAGTAGTACAAGGCAATGTGTTCCTTACTGTTTACAAAAGGATTATCCATGATGAAGAAGATTATTTGTGATTGGACGAGACTCATTAAGGACTCAGTCTCTGAATCTGGGGTGTGTATTTTATTTCTTAAGAATACTTGCTTTTCAAAACGTTGTCACTTCCGTGATTCTCACTTAAAAAGTAACCTTAGCAAAAGAAATCAAGACCATTGGCAGAGATTTGTTCAATGTGTGTCCAATCATCGTTTTCTTACGTTTCTATGTTTGCTGTTGCATTTTTCCATTCTTTTTTAGATCACATGTTGTTGTCGTCTAATAATACCTGAAGGACACCATTTATTGCGTTGTTGGGTATTATTCTGACTAGCCTTCATCAAGATTCCTTTTGTTTGTTACTTACAGCTCAAAAGCCGCAGGTTGCCCAGTATAGCGGCAAGGGGAAGGAGGTGTCATCAACCAGACCAGCCAGCTTCCAAGGCCCAGCCAGGAATCCCATGGTAAGGTCACCTGACCCTTTTCCCGCTACAGACATTAATGTTTTGCATCCGTCGGAACGGACTTATTACAAATGTCAACACTTTTATATCAAACTTGGAACTTTGATATTTTACTATCAAATTAGCCCCCCAAAACAAAATACTAATGCAAAATATGCATTGAAAACAAAATCATTGAATGACTCATTACAAGTGTCAACATTTTTATATAAAACTTGGAACTCTGATGATTTATCATCCATATATGGGCAAGTTCAGATGGACAGATGGACATTCCTCTCATTTTTCATACGGATCTACTTCAAAACTTATTTTGTTTTTAAAGTTCACTGCATCAGGAATTGTGCAGGAACTATAAGGCTACCATTTCCCACCTTTATTTCTTTCTGTGACGTTTCTGTTAATGAGTATATAAACAGCACATAAAATGGTATATATGGGACAACATATAACCAAAATTCAATTATATGGGAAAATCTTAATTATTACCAATTCTTTTGCATTTTTTTTAGTTGGATGTTATTCATTTTGATAAGTCTGGGATTTGAGATCTTACAAACTTATAACTAACCATGGCTGTCTATGTAAATTGAACAACAAAAGTAAGTGTAACGTCAGTTACCAATATTGTCATGAAAAAAATAGCCCTCAAAATACAATAACAAATCATTTAATATTTTGACATATTTTAAGCTAGTAACAAAGGTATATTTACACATTGAACTCATCACTCTATCCAATTAGGGACATGAGGTATTTTAATTTTACTGAACACCCTAAAGTTGCATGTCCTTTTCCTTTTGCATTTAAAATCTTAATATCAGTTTATACACCAAGGTTAACTTTATTGACTGTATCAATAACAAACTCCAGTTATTTGTAGCCAGAGAGTTACACACATTGAAAGGTGTGTAAAATTGTGCCGTGTAATGTCAGTTACCATAAAAATGCCCTCATGAAAAAATCCCACACAATACAAATGCAATTAATGCATCGAAAACAAAATAATTGTTTACATTTCACTGATTTGTGAGAGGATAAAATGAACCAGACGAGAGCATGAATGCTTATTTAATCTGCTACCCAGCATTACCTACTGTATAATTATTCATCTACTGATAACGCTTTGAATACAAACATCTCACCACATGCAGAGCACTGAGTGAATATATTTCTTCTGCTTAAAAATGATTACCCACTTATTATATTTTGTAAAAATTGCATAATTTTTTTTAAATTCCACCTTTGGATATTTGTGATATCATCACTTTGGAATTCAATGCACATGGTTTTATTTTAAGTTCTTAAGGAATATGTTAACTGTAGAATAAAATTAATGAAATCTAAGCTTTATAAAGTTTTTCCCATATGGCTCTATGGTAAATAAATACAGTTGAAATAAATTGCTGTATATTTTTAGGAACGAGGAAGGGAAGATGTTAAATAAGGGATTTTAAGTTTAGTCTCAGCCTGTTGAGAATGGGTTAATAAACCTATACCACATCATGGTAAATTAAATATCCCAAAGCAGAAGGAGAAATGATCTACGGTAGCCTGCAAGAAGGATATGCCCAGCCCAATCTTTAAACATCAATAATCGAAATATGAGAGTTTTGTCAGTTGATTCCATTTATCAGAGTAGGGCCCAGTAGCTCAGCTGGTTTTTAGTCATTGTATGTCCTGCTGCACTGCATGAAATACTGGTCAGCCTTGTAAATAAACTGTGCTTGAAGTCACCAAGTTATCGCCCTTTTTCCGTATTTCACTCGTTATTTGTTGTACTTTTGTATTTTGTTCCATGTTCCTGCCTGGCTTCGACTCTACAACCGTTTGTAGGAGGTAGAAACGCCATTTTGTGCTAGATTTATTTGGGTTTCACTTCACTACTATTCAAATATTTTTTTGCTCACATTTCCTCTGCTTCATTTGAACATTTTGCCGTGCTGTTCATCTTTCAAAGGGTGTCACTTCTGTTTTTTTTTTCCATTTACTATTTATTTGGGGTTTAAATATGCCTTGTTTAATGAGTTCCAGGCCATGTTGTATTTCGGTTTCAGTTAATTTACTATCAATGGTAAGTACCATGGCAACAGGTCCAATAATGAATGCCCATTGGCTGTTGCCATGGTAGTTACCATTGATGGTAAGTTACAATAATTGAAAACCTCATGCAACATGGCACTGCATTGTGGATATATTTGAATGCTCATTCATATTCCTCCTCTCTTTTATATTATGGATTTTATCTTTCTCTTTACCTCTTTACCAAATTTCCGGGTGAACTATCCCTTTAACCCCCCACTCCCCTTGATCTCTCCCTGTATACCAGTACATTTACATATTTAATCAGTAACTTAGCATGATTCTAGGTGGGCGTTGCTTGTTTCTTCCATATGTAAATCAGTATTCAGTCAAAAAATCCCCCCCCCCCTCCTGCTCCATACTCTCTCTCTGAAAGAGGATTAGTCTTTACGTCAATACCTAGTTGTGATTTGTTCTGTAGTTCAGAAGAAAGAAGCAGCCGATATCCTAGAACCAAGAAGGTTTGTTTTCTTCTGTGTGAGTGTGGTCATGACACACGAGTTGATAAATCTTTTTCTCATGTTACAACTAAGAGCAAGGTGGGTCCATATTGGCCCCCCGTGTCAAGGAGTGAGATGCATTAGACCGCGCCCCTTCATTACGCAAACCCTCAACGATATTTTATGCAAGTCCTCCTCATCTAAATCGTTTGCAATCAGTTGTAAAGTGATGACAGATCCATATAAGCTACAAACGATATCCCTTGCAAGTCGCGATCAACATCCCCTGCAAATTGCGATCATTTTCCTTTGCAACTCCTTTCTGATATAGAGTTATGATGAATATCAATTATGCTATCCATCCATTGATCGCATGAGTATTATATGGATTATATTGTCCTACAGCAATTCTTTGTGCCCTCTTGTGTCCCAGGTTTTGACCATTTCTTTCTCTAACTGAAGCCGGATGTGTGTACATTATTCAATGCATGCTGTCTACATTTCATTTTTAAAATATTTTCTCACCCATTCACATTGCATGAGATTGAGTTGCGGTCGTAAAATATTCACATACATATCAATGGCTGCTGACCATTCATTGAATCTGAGAGTAGATTGAACTACTGTGGTCACATCATCCGCAATACAAAACTAAATATTTGGTTGAAACTGATCCAATAAAACAGATCAATTAATCATCTTTGCTGCTTTGTCTTTTGCGATTACAGGAATATTGAGGAAGTGAGGAAAGGAAAGAATCATAAATATATGCCAACAATTTATTTTCATTTGATGAATTATGTACAATACTTCTGAGCATTGCGATGAAAGTCAGGTTTATAGCATGCACCAACTGCCAAGTATTTCTGAAAGAAATCATTTAACATTCATATTCTATCAGTATAAATTATCTTCAATTACGCCATTCTTCATTTCCAAAAAAATATATACTTTGGGAAAGCATTGATAAACTATCATATCATTCATTTTTACAGTTCTCAGCCATATTTCATGATATCATGATAAAGTGGGATTTATTTCATTTGTTTAAAACCTTTTTTTTATCTTCAAAAGTTATGCAGTTGCATTGGTCATGATTTTTTATTGGCATTACATATCATTTCGTACTTGAAATAAACATGCATTATGGTGTAAAAAGTCATTGCAGGCCTTCACTTTATGTCAAGTACAATTTATCATTGTATCCAATATTAATTTTTATTCATATGGTAAATTACCATACTGTGCAACAATATAAAGGCAACATGTGCTCTCATAAATTGAGTGTATGATTTTGAACATATATGAGCTTCTGAACTTTCAATTGTTTCAATAGTCTGATTTGTTTTTTGCGTTATAAGGATCTTGATGCTAAGTTACGACTACCATTTCAAAACGAGAGAACAACTGAATTCTGTTTAAGCTTATGAAACTATTGTTTGTGTGGAATCGAATGGTGTTCTCACTTTCTATACCCCTTTTTCTTGTTAATAAGTGATATTATAAGCTACTGGCACTCTAAAACCAAAGAATGATTTTCATTTATTTGAACTCCTGCAACATATTTCTTTGTGTGCAATATACAGGTTCTCTCACTTTCTAATATGTTATGTGCATGGTGTATTTCAGTGATTATCAGTACTTAACTGTCTCTTTAATTTATCCAGCACTCTCCCTATACAATTACTACTCAGAGTATTTAAAGGGCTAGTTCACCCTGAAGATAAGTTGGTTTCAATCAAAGCAAAAGCATGAAAGAAACAAATTAGTGAAGGTTTGAAGAAAATCCGTCAAAGGATTAGAAAGTTATGATCATTTGAAATTTCAATTGTGTGACATTACATGCAAGATGCTCTCCCATATGTTGTGTGCTGTATGATTCCATAAATTGCTATTTTACTGTTGTTCATAAAGGATTTTTTTTCCTTTTCATACAGATATGTGTGAAAAACAAATTTCTAATGATGTATCAAATGCACAGGTAAAAAGATGCATATCTTTTTGAAAAAATTGACTTTTTCAAAATAATTTTTTACTCAATATATGGGAGAGCTCCTCGCTCATGATGTCTCAAAATCAACATTTTAAGAGATCCTAACTTTCTAATCCTTTGACCGATTTTCATCCAACCTCCACTAATATGTTTCTTTCATGCTTCTGCTTTGATTGACTGTACACACCCTGGTGCAATTCCTGCCTTTGCCTTACATCTACTTGACATGCTGAGTGCGAACAGAACAAGTTTATGGTGAAATAGGGTTTCCATTTTCTTAATTTAGCAATAGGCAAAAGAAAGTACATGTATCCTTCTTGCCGATCGAATTGATCGTCTACCAGGACTCACATACTTCCGTTACATGAATGGCTATAATGGCGTAACAGATTTTAGAGCCATAGCAACTCCCATGTATTACACCAGCCTACATTGTTTATGTTCAAACTGTTGAGTGTGAATGGGATTTACAGAAATTTGAACAGCTGTTTTTGAATGTTAGATGGGGGAGACTCTTTATGCCATCAAAGTATAAATTGATAAATACTGTGAGTTGATGTTGAAATCATGTTATTTGGCTTAGAACAATCTTGTTGTGAGAGGAGCTAACTCTTTGGTGTGGCAGTTGTGCATTTTTTGCAAATTAATACTTGCAAATTCCCCCGAGCTATATTTTGTCTAGACAAAACAAGATTAAACCTGATCAACTGGACTTACTATTTTGGGAGTAGAACAGTTTTACAACCTATCCAGGTTCCTGCTACTATAACAGCTTTCACTAGTAATCATCTCTTCTCAAGCCAGTCTAGCTGAAGAAGCAACCTGGACCTCGTAACATAAAGGTTAACGATCAATTGCAAATTTGAAAGACGAATTCTGATTGGTTACTGCTCAGTCTTTTGAACAAAAAGCGCATGCAACAATGATGTCGATTGGCCATTGCCCGTTTACAATTGATCGCAAACCTCTATGTTCCGGGGCCCAGGATAGGTTGTAAAACTGCTCTTCTCTCAAAATAGTAAGTCGAGTTGATCAAATTTAAACTTGTTTTGTATGAACTCTTTCCTGGATGATTCAGAATTTTCGCCATCATACATTTTGTCTCGTAGAGAAAGGGTTAAAAGATTCATTTTGTCGCCATTTTGGTTTTAATCGCAGGACCTGGTTGCTCTGGCTGCTCAGCTGAGTGCGATGGGAGGAGGGAAGGTCGACGACGATGACGAGGATGATGATGAGGATGACGATGTCGCCGTCGGTGGTGGTGGAGATGGTACCATCCCTGCCTCGGACGTCCCTCGACCTCTGTAAGTTTCAGCTCAAACTCTTGAAATAACCTGCTATTTTTCTGTTGTCAACTGTATTATTGTCTTAAAGTTGTCCTTGTATTTGTTCTGCAAGAGAAAGTCATACAAAAGATTGACACTTTCCAGATAAACATGTTCCACTCTCTACATGGTCTTTTCTTACATGGACAAAATTTAAAAGGGACCCCTTGATATTTTTTCCTGCTTAACATAAGACCCATGTTCATAGTGTTCTTCATGGAAAGTAGAGTTTGGAATCTCAAAATGATTAAGTGGTTGAAACGAAAGGAAATCAGAACACCGGTAATGACGGCAAAAGCGTTGTGCCTTGATTACAGCCAGTAATTATTCTATCCCTTATCTTTCAAGCTTTTTTTTCCTGGGTTGATAACTATGATTGATGTCTCTGTGCCTTTCTCCACAGGCCTGGTACTCCTGGTTACGACGGAGACACGTTAGAAACATTTGTCATCAAGGAAGGTAAGAGTAGACTCACCTACCACCCTTTCAGTGGGTGTAGTTTCTTCTATGAAAAAAAAAAATATATGAAGAGTCGCTTTGGTGTACGTTTATGATAAATGCTTCAGTGGTTCAGGTACCAGGTCTTCAAAAAATATGTTTGACTCTTGTGACAATTAATTAAAATAAGTTACAACTCAAATCAGCCTGGAATTGACACAACATTGGCACAGTTTTTGAATTTTTCCAAACCCTAGCACCCCAAGCTTGTATGCGTGGACTTGAAAGAATATTGATTATGCACAGTTCTCACTATGACTGTAGATTTGTACTCATAAAATAGATGAATTAGATAAGTAAAACCAAACTTGTACGCTACCTTCAGAAATGTTTTGTTTTAAGAACATGCATAGTCTATGCAGTTGAAGGCAATTTGCTCTTTTGGAACCACTCTGTTTACTTCTATTACCCCTCAAATAAAAAAAAAGGTCTATTCAGTTGACTTAATTGTTTTCTCTTGTAACCCTTGCACCTTTTCCCAACCCCCCTCGCAATCCCCCCCCCCCCCCCCCCCCCCTCTAACAGACCCCAACACCAGTTCGGATAGCGTTGAGAGCTCGGAGAGTACAAAGAGCTTCGTTCCCAAGAACTCACAAGCCGGGCCCAGCAGAACACAGGTACCGCCATTACTCTCTCCCTCTCTGTCTTTCGCTCTTTCATGTTTTCTTGTCATGCTAAATATTCCCCCTTCTATGCTTAGAGTAGACATTCCATGATTTAAAGGAATAGTTCATCCTGAAATAAAGTTGGTTTTAAATAAAGCAGCAATATGAAAGAAATGTATGAGTGAAGTTTTGATGAAAATCCGTCAGAGGATGAGAAAGTTATGATCTTTTGAAATTTCAAGTTTGTGACGTCATGAGAGATGCTCTCCTATATGTTGTGTGATGTATGATTTCATAAATTGCTCTTTTTCTGTGTTTGATGAAGGAATATTTTTTTCATAGAGGTATGTGTGTCAAAATGTGTTTCTAATGATGTATCAAATGCACTGGTAAAATGATGCATATCCTTTTGGGAAAATGGACATTTTCCACAAAAAAAAAGTTGTACACAACATGTGGGAGACCACCTCGCATGTGACGTCACAAAATCAAAACTTTAAAAAACATAACTTTTGTATCCTTTGACGGATTTTCATCAAACCTTCACTAATATGTTTCTTTCATGTGCCTGCTTTTATTGAAACCAATGTCTGAATTTCTGGGTAAACTATCCCTTAAATCTTTCGAAAGCTTATATGCAATATATCCCAGTTGTGTTAATTTCTGTAATGAAGAATGGGAAAAAAAAAGAAACAAGTGAAATTAAGTACGGGAGACCTGTCATCCCAGAGCTATCCAATGATTCCCAATTAAAAGTAAAATTAAAAATCATTGAATGACCTCTTTAAACCAGGGCTGATCTAACATGTAGATGGGCTAATGGGAAACTGTGCTCAAAATGTAATCTGTGTTGTTTTTTTTGTCCCAAAGTGTTTTTTAAGAAGGGTTTTGGACCCTGTTGCATAAAACTTACTATTGATGGTAACCTTGCTCCCAATGGCAACTTTGATGGAAACCTTGAATTTCGATTGGTTGTCGAGCGATGTCACCATGGTAGTTACCATTGATGACAGAGTTGCCATTAATGGTAAGTTTTATGCAACAGGGGCCCTGGAGTGATGAGCAACTGAGTTTCTCGGGGTTTCTGGGTAGCACCAAACCGTCGATCCTCGTCAATATTTCTACACCGCAGAAACAGTGATCCTTTAATTGCTCCCTTTTCTCAGCATAGAAAATGTTTCGACCATAGACCCAACAATTGTTTCCTTTTTGTCATGAAGCTTTCTTTCCTGTTTTTCCACATTAAGGGGTGATTGGGTTGACAGGAAACGCTAACAGTGTGAGTGAAGGGGGTGGTGGATATATATATCACTGATATCATTTCTGGGCCCGTTGCGTAAAACTCACCATTGATGGTAACTCTGTCATCAGTGGTAAGAACCATGGTAACACCGCTCGACAGCCAATCAAATTCGAGGTTACCATTGAAATTGCCATTGGTGGTTAAGTTACCATTGGTGGTAAGTTTTAGGCATCGGGGGCCCTGGTCATTCCTGCCAAGGTAATGGATTGCTTTCTGGATGGTGATTGGAAACTGGAAAAGTGGAGAAATAGCAAACCCACTATAGCTTGTTTCTTGAGACCTCATTGGTACTTACTATCCAGGAGGTGTGTGGTTAAATTGATTCAAATCAAAATGATGAATAGACATTGAAATTGAAATGGAAATAATGGATTTTACATGAAAATTGTCCTATGGAAATTGAACCCGCATTTCACTGCACAGACAATCACCCTGAAAGAAGCTGCTTTTCAAGAAAGTTTAAACACCTCAAAATTTAATACTCAAAGCTAGATGAGATGAAGAAAAGCAGTATTTTGCTGCAATAATTCACAGTACACCAGTCAATCTCACTAACATTTATGAGTGTTATCATGAGCCAACTAGTAACGTTGTGACAATTACTCCACTCTTCATCGTGCTTGTGGGTGCCATTGTGCTTTCGTATCCTGCAAATATTGACCTAACCATAACTCTAGCCCTAAGTCTTGCAGGTTAAGTTCTAAAGAAAAGTAATTTCTGGGTCATTTTCATTATGCTGTGCCACAGATAAAATTTGCAATACTGCAGTAGATGCGTGTACTTTGTGTGTGGGATATGAAAGAACCTAAGCACCCATTTGTGTGGGAAGAGTTACAGTATAGTGCTTTTAATGCTACAAATCTATCATCTACAATGTATAGTTGCTATAGCTAGAGTTGTGTGTTGCAAATAAAGCTTTTAATAAATGCTTATCATTGCATTGCTCACAGATTTTTCCCTTCGGAATTCCATTGTAGTGTTATCAGATGCCCAATTTATCCCATCCGGAAATATATTGCCAGGGAGCTTAGGCTGAAAATGATGTCTGTTTGGGAAATTTTGTGCAATCAGGGAAGCTGATAATTAGGTGCCCAGTTGCATTAATTTTCCATTTACAAACCCTCACTTTCAAGCTTGATATGCTATGGAAGGCAGAGTTCCTCTGAGCTAACACCCATCATGTTCCCATCATTATTCCAAAAGCTGTCCGCAACTTTCCCCAAACTCGCCTAATATCCCGACAAATTCATTAAGTTTGCAAGCACAAAGCCTTGAAACTCCATTCATAGTCTGAATACAGAGACTACTAGGCATAAACAGTGGTAAAATCCCTTTATGGGCACTTCAGGCAGGTTGGGCTGTAGTCCCAAGACAGTGTCGTATTTGAGTCTGTGTTTCCGGAGACTAACGCCCACCTCCCGTCTCTCATCATCACCACGGCCTAGATTGACCTGGCACCGACTAGGCAACCTAGGGGGGTAGTCCAGCACCCTGGGAGGGGCGCGCCCCCCCAGCAGCGGCCCCGGTCAGGGCATGGGGGCTCCCCCCGGGACTCGCCCCACGCCCAGCGGAAGCAAGAGGCCCACTCGCAGGGGGGCAGCAGGGGCAGCCCCATGGGCAATAGAAGGGTGAGAAAGAACCGCTGCTGTCTCACTACAATGCACAAAACACTAGAGGGCAGCATTCTGCCCACCACAGACAAGCATACTGTATAAGCTGTTAATTTCGCGAGGGTTTTATTTTTGAGAATTTCGCAAATTGCTGTTGGGTCGCGAATTAAACAACACGCGAATATATTGCAACATAATCTTGATCGCTAAGCGCATATCACAGCGGGCCTGGGTGCAGTGCATGTATTATAAAGTGCTGGGTGTCATTTGCGAAAACAACAACCCGCAAACTTGCCTGCAACCCCTTCCTTTGCAAAAATATCTGTACGCGAAAATATAGGCTTATACAGTAGCTCCTCTTGTCCAAGTCAAAATGCTGCTTTACCTGATTTATGTAGAGATTACTTTTCAAAAAAATGCTGTAAACATGTGATCTTGGCACACAAGGAGTTAGAGTCTGTCACACTATGTGTAGCCTCGTCTTGATAGTGAAAGGATAATCCCTGGAGAGGTTTGTTCACTTGGAAGCGCATAGCCGCTGCCACTTGATGCTTGCAATGGCCAGCAATGGCTCAGCAACAATTTCGCTACATTTAGCAATTCAGAGATTGACTCTCCTCTCTTGGCTCAGTGATGCCACTGGCACAAGGCGCCGAAATATCATACGCCACTGCCAGCAAAAAGAGGAATTCATTCTGACATGCAATGTCAGATTCTGACAAGCTACTCCAATTGATTGATTGATTGAAATGCCAAAGCGGCAGACTTCTTTGTCAGAGGAGAGAAACGCTGTGATTGGCCCAATAAGAGGACCTTATGCCGGGTGGTAGCTGCAAGCCTCTTTCATGTGAACGTGCCTGACTAGTTAATACCTAGTTGTTATCGTTTAAAATAGACCTTGTGCATTGACGCCATCACACCAGCACCGACATATGCACTTTTAATAACCTCAACTCCTACCACGTGGTACTAAGAATAATCCTACCGTGGCACTGTTAGCGTGATGTCATATGCGCAAGGTCTGTATTACACTTTGTGTGTGTGTGTAGCAGCACTATTGAATAGTGCGTACCTTAAGATTTCAAGCACTATTGTTTTGGGCAAAAAAATTAACACTACTAACAATGGCGTATACCAATTACTGGAATAACTGCTTTGCATCAATATGAATTGCTACAGTGTACTAACAAAAAAGACATGAATGTCTATCTTTGCTAACTTTTCTGTGATTTGTTTGTTGTAAATGCACTCAACTAAATTTTTATGGCACTGAAGATTCAATGTATATTTTAAAAAATGTTCTTTTAGTAATATCGTTGCCAGACTTTTGTCTGTCTTTCTTTTTCTATCTTTCTCTCTCTCTCTCCATTTCTCTACCTTGTCTTCTCCCTCTCTCTCTCTCTCTCTCTCTCTCTCTTTTTCTCTCTCTCTCTATCTCTTTCTCTCTTTTCTCTCCCTCCCCCTTTCTCCTTCCTTCTTCTCTCTCTCTTTCTCGCTGTTTTGTGTTTCTATCCTGTGCCTCGCTATCTGTCATTTGTTTCATTAGCCATGTATATGGAGTGATATTTTTGTCATTGTTTTGAATGAATATTTTACTTGTGAGCCCATGCCCATTACGTATACTTATTCCATACATCTATTTACATATATTTGCATATGATATGTACCCTTTTTCTACCTATCTTTTCATTCTTTCAGTCTGTAGTTGTATTTATTGTTCTTCACCTTTGGATTAATGTATTCTTTCACTCCTTCATTCATCATCCCTCCATTATTCAATTTCTCAATCTATCCATCTATCCATCCTTCCTTTTTCACTGCACCATTCATCACTCAATCCATTCTTCCCTCAATCTCTCCCTACATGCATTCCATAATCCCATCTATTTATTCCTCCTCCCCTCCATCCCACCATCTACCCATTTATCATCCATTCATTCCTTCCTCCCCCACTCATCACATCCTCTGTCCATCCCTCCGCCTATCCCTCCGCCCATCCCTTCCTCCATCCCTCCCTCCATCCACCCTTCCATCCATCCCTCCATCCACCCCTCTCTCCCTCCCTCCTCCCTCCTCGTCCACCCATCACTCTATCCCTCCATCCATCCATCTCCCTCCCTTTTCCCTCCCTTTTCCCTCCCCCAACCCATCACTCCCTCCCTCTCTCCCTCCCTCCCTCCCTCCCTCCCTCTCCCTCTCTCCCTCCCTCCCTCCCTCCCTCTCCCTCTCTCCCTCCCTCCCTCTCCCTCTCTCCCTCCCTCCCTCCCTCCCTCCCCCCTCCCTACCTCCCTCCCTCCCTCCCTCCCTCCCTCCCTCCCTCCCTCCTTCCTTTCTCCCTTCTCCCTTCCCCCCCTCCCTCCACCCCACCATCACTCCATCCCTCCATCACTCCATCCCTCCATTAATCTACCCCTCCACTCTTCTTCCTCCACTAGACTCCCAAGGAGCCAGCCAGGCCGGGAAGCCTTGAGATCAGCGCTGGGGGCAGCTGTGACGTCCTCCCTGACCTCCTGCCCCAGCAGCAGAGCCCTAAGGGGGCATCGTCTAAGGGGCTACAGCCCCCTCAGGACAAGGCTTCATCAGACGAGGTAGGCTCTTCCCCCGTCTCCTCTCCCTAGCCCCCCTCCCCCCACCACACTGAAAAATTTCCCCTTTCACTACCAAATAATGATAGTCCTGCGTTGACCTCAAAATAGATCACAGCATATGGGACTAATGGGGTTAAACATGAGCTCATGGCATTTAAAAAAATGTATGTTTATGAACACAAAAGATCATGAGAATTTCAATAACAACATACACATAAACAAGTAACAACAAAATATCATCAAAAAGGGCAAAAATGGCTCTTGACAATTTACCCTTATCAAAGCAAAAAGTAACCCCCCTGAAAAGCAATACAGCCCCTGTACAAACAAAGAAAAAACCTAAATAGTTGTGAAATATTTCCCCTGCCCCAGTACCAAACTCACGCATTATTTTCTTGATCCCTACAGCCTCATAAAATCTGCCTGCATTCAGAAATCATTTCATTTGAGACCCAAGAAGCCAACATATTCACATTTGATGCACCGTAGCTAGGTAGTACTTCTTCATATGCCTTGCACGGATCCTGCTCTGTTGTTCAGGAAGACAGCACACAATTTGCTCAAATTGGTTGCTGCTGTGTCTTGCATAGCTTGTGCAAGCTCTGGGGTTCTAAATTTATCTCAAAAGAAAATGCACAAAGTTTTGAGTGTGTTAACTGAGTAAACCGGTCTATTGTGTCGACTTGACTTGTTTGTGTGTGTAGGAAATCCATTCTTCCCTAGCAGTGATTTGATTGGCTGAGTGCCAGGTTGGAATTGCTCTATCATCTCATTTGATTGGTTGATTCAGAAACCTTGTTAGTGCACTAGACAAGGAGGCCAGTCAAAAACAAATCAGACACAGTCATTACTTCATCCTGCTCTGCATTTGTGTCTCAAACCTGACATTGTATCATCGCCATCACCATCGTCTGTGTAGGAGTGTTGGTTGTCCTGTAAATCTCCTAGTCGTCAAAGTTCGGTACATTAAAAATCTCTACATGTGCAGGCTCGGATGTCAGACAATTTCAAAGTGTTTGCTGGACCAAAAGGAGTCTAGCCCATGTTTGAATGAATCAACGGTGGTGGAAGTTACCAATGTTGCCGGCAAACTATTCCAAGATTGGATCACTCCTTTGCTGAAGAAACTGTTGCGAATATTTAACCGACAGTGTGAAGTGAACAATTTAAAATGGAGGACCCTTTGTTCCTTGGTACTGATATCTTGTGAAGAAGGATTCTCCATCAACTCTATCCACTCCGTGGAGTATCTTGAGACGTGGATCATGTCCCCTTGTTCTCTGTGATAATGCAGTGAATACAAGTTCAGTTCAGTCAAGTTCACGTTCAGTCCCACATACAAGTTTGCTTGTTGTCTAACACCTTGACTCTGATATTGTACAGGTGTATTTCAGGTTTTGCAAATGGCTAGCAAAGGTCGAGCATCCTGTAGCGATGGCTGTTCCCAGTTATATTTGTTGCACACGCATTCAGTGAGTTTTTGTGTTGCTTTTCCTACTCGAAAGGACAGTTTTGTGGAGATCACTGATTTCTTTTGGTGGAATCATCTTTTAAAATATTTTTTAACCACTCTTATTGTTGCTTATTTACCATACGCTTGTTTGGCTTGTATTATGCACCTCTGCTCTTCTCCTCTTCGCGAGGACAGGGCAAGTAAAGTGCACCTGTGCTGTGACTGATCAGAACCATTCATTGTTCCTCCGCACCCCTTCCACCCCCTTTTGCCACCCCTTCCTTCAGTACCGGCAGGCCATCCTCGCCGCCAACGGTACCACAGGCAGCGGCTCCAAGACGCCCATGCGCAAGCAGACCTCCTTCTCCGCGTTCGGCTTTGGCGCTAGCCCGACCACGCCCAACGTGCCGACCGTGCCCAACCGCCGCGGCTCCAACATATCCGTCAACGTCAAGCCGACCACGCCCGAGAGCCTCAACGATATGCCCGAAATCCGCAAGTACCGCAAGAAGTTCAACTCAGAGATCCTGTGTGCGTCGTTATGGGGTGAGTTTACTGACATTCCCATTCAACCTCGGTGGGTGTTTCACCAAGCAAGCTACAAACGACTTTGTGCACGACTGGGGACCTGTTCTCGAGCAAAATTTGGGGGGCATTTCATCAAAGGACTTGTCGGATATTTTATCCGACAAGTTTGCTCTCGGCCAATAAGATGCAAGCATTTCAGTAGCTTATAACAGTTTGTCGGATAAAACGTCCGACAAGTCCTTTGATGAAATGCCCTCCAGATTCTCAATGATTTTGATTACCATCAGCTAAAGCTGAATCTGATCTTTGTAAATTCAAAGTCTTGTTGTTGACAAGTGTCTGAATAAATTTATGGTTTGTCAAATTTGATTACCAGTAGGATTATTTGAAATTAACTGCTACTATATTAAAAAGGAACAAATTGGGGTCTCTGATTTAGGTCACAGGTCACCAGTTGTGCGTGAAGTTGTGCGTAGCTTACAAACAACTTGGTGAAACATCCTCCAGTGACCCAAATCACAAAGAATGAGTTGCAATGAAAGTAATGTTGTAATCAACTGCATAGTTACCCTTCTCTTGCAGCTCACTGTATCACAAAACCACAACTGCTATATAATGCAAGTCGAAGCCTCTGGATGAGTTTGCAATCAATTGTATGATGACAATGGACCCACACAAGCTAGATAAAAAGCAATTGCAAGTTTACGTTTTATATACGTTCAATTCATGAGTTATATGTTTGATCTATCATTTGTAGTTATTGTTTTTTGTTTGATAGTATATTGCTCTTACTATTTGTACGTGTATGTACCCCATAGGAAGAACAGTGGTAACCGGTTACTACCACTGGAATTGACTATACGCCATATTTGTATCTGTAATTATGTATTATTTTTTGTTTATTGATTTATTTGATTAATGAAGAAAAAAAAAAAGCAAGCAGTGAATTTTTGCCCATCCTTGTTCCATTGTTCCAGTCATTTGTAATTTGTAATTTATTTTTGTTCCTCAACTCGTAGTAGATACAATAATACAAATATGACATGATAAACATGCATCAAATAAATATATGAAATGGCAATGATAAAGATAATGCTAAGCAAGTGGAGGAGTCCACAAAGGCAGAGCTTGTCAGCTGGACCCCTTAGAACAAAGAACTTTGTTGAAAGGGCATATACTGTACTGGGAAGGCAAAAAAGCCTTCAAGAAGTAATTGTTAGCAATCTTCTTGCCAATGGTCTTAAATTCATGTATTGTCTATTTTAGAAGCTTGCTGAAAGTTATTTGCCCTCAAATGATCCACACTTGGAGTATTGAGTGATCAAATCACAAATCATCAGAATATTCGGGCCGAACATTTGGAGGATTTAATCATTAATCATTAATTACTCCATAATGTGGATCATTTGAGGGCAAATAACTCTCAGCAAGCTTCTAAAATAGACAATACATGAATTTAAGACCATTGGCAAGAAGATTGCTAACAATTACTTTTTGAAGGCTTTTTTGCCTTCCCAGTACAGTATGTGCCCTTTAAGAAATATTAGTAATCAATTATAACAATTTAATATATGTAACTACATTGATGAATAAAGAAAAAAAAAACATCAGAAGAACCATCAGTCACTGAATGCCTCCCCCGTCCTCCCCTCCGATGTATTTTCCTGCAGGTGTGAACCTGTTAATAGGGACGGACAGTGGCCTGATGCTGCTGGACCGGTCAGGGGAGGGCAAGGTCTATCCGCTCATCTCCAGGAAACGCTTCCAGCAGATGGACGTGCTGGAGAGCCAAAACATCCTCGTCTGCATAGCAGGTCAGCCCGTGTGTTCCTAGACTTCTTCCAGTACCAGTCCCAATTTTATTTTTACTCAAATTTTTGAAGAAAAGTATGAAATACTTATCTGTTAAGTATTAATTTAATTTATGTTATTTCTGTTGTATTGGTTCTCAAAAAACACCCCAAATGTTTGAAGAAAAGTATGAAATACTTTGGAGAATCATATATTGAAATGAAACAAAGAACCAATTAAATCATCAATATTTATTGGAGTAATTGTAAACTAATGTACCTTGTTCACTCTTAGAAAATTTGAATCTTTGAAGATTTGAATCTTATTAAAATGTTAAAATTTGCGTCATTTAATTTATGTTATTGCTGTTGTATTGGTTCTCAAAAAACATCCCAAAACCCACACTGGTTGGCAGCTATATAAGTTGTGTGAATATCGTTGTTTGATTTGATTGTCTTTGAACGTTGCAGGGAAGAAGAACAAGCTGAGAACATACTTCTTGTCATGGCTCAAGCAGAAGATTGTGAGAAATGATGGAGAGGCTACGCTGAGTGTGAGTAGTCCGGCTCAAAGCCCTCTAGTAGTCAACAGACCAGGGGGGGACGGGTGGGGGCGGGGGGGTCACCAAGCTGTTCTTAAAGGGAGTATACTGTACTGGGAAGACAAAAAGGCCTTCAAAAAGTGACCGGGAGCAATCTTCTTGCCAATGGTCTTAAATGCATGTATTGTCAATTTTAGAAACTTGCTGAAAATTATTTGCCCTCATATGATCCACATTTTGAGTAATTAGTGATTAATTCACAAATCCTTGAAATGTTCGGCCCGAACAATTTGATGATTTGTGATTTAATCACTAATTACTGCAAATGTGGATAGTTTTAGGGCAAATAACTTTCAGCAAGTTTCTAAAACGGACAATGCATGAATTTAAGACCATTGGCAAGACGATTGCTCATGATCACCTTTTGAAGGCCTTTTTGTCTTCCCAGTACAGTATACTCCCTTTAAGCTAAGAATGACTTTACGGACAACTGGTGATCCTTTCTTGTGCTTTTATAATCAGATTCTCAGTGATTTGGATTGTCATCAGCTAAAGTTCAAATCTGATGTTTATCAATTAAAATTTTTGGTTTTAACAACCGTCTGAAAACAAAGTTTATGATTTGTCAAATTTGATTAGGATTGTTGGAAATTAACTCCTCTGTGGTAACACAGGAACAACGTGTGGGATCTCATGTAGCACAAGAGAAGGTCACCAGTCATGCGTAAAGTTGTTCTTAACTGAAGAACAGCTTGCTGAAACACCCCCCAGAATTAAAAAATGTGCGAAGTGGTCTGATTGGATCGCGAGTCCAATCCGCGATCTCTAATTTACAGAGTTACGATTGATATCAATTGTTAGTGAAGTTGTGATCAATCGCAATTCTTTATAAGACAGGCTCTCTTTTGAATTATTTATGTCTTTGTGAAACTGGTTGTGAATTATGTCTTAATTGTATGTAAATATTGTTGATCCAATGTATTTGTGTTATTACACACAAGCATACAAAAAGAAAAGGTATTGGGCTGCACTTTCCCCTGGCTCTTTGTGGGATATCTTCAGATAATTTTTTTAACTGTATGTGACTTATGGAACAGACAAAAATGATAGTTTTCTCATCTTTTTGAGCGCAATGTTCAATGAAGTTTGTTTATAGAATGTTGTAGATGCCATAACATCAAAAGCAGCTGGACAGATGTACCTCGTAATCGGTACCAGCCTATGTATATAAGTATTTACTATGCTTTTGATGTTTGTAAATAATTCTCAAAATAGTGAAGACTCCTTTCTCTTTTCTTGTGTTGAATTCTACAGCAACATTGCAAGATGTGCTGAGAAAAAGATGGTGAATAAATCAGATATACAGTGTAATTCTCTCTCTCGAATACACTGCAGCAAGCAGTCTGAAAATGATTATGCAGATAGTGAAGACTGTACTCCTTTCTTGTGTTAACCACAGCAGCAACAGCAGACGATGGACAAGCGAAAGAGTGGGTTCCTGTCTGTGGGTGATCTGGAGGGCTGCATCCACTACAAGATCATCAAGTACGAGAAGATCAAGTTCCTGGTCATAGCCCTCAAGGATAGTATTGAGATCTACGCCTGGGCCCCCAAGCCCTACCACAAGTTCATGGCCTTCAAGGTGAGCTCTGCTCTAAACCCTCTTTTTACTTGCCTTTTTTTTGCCCCCCACTATTCTTTCATATTATCCTTAAAGGGTACCACCGGGCAGAGATATAGCTCTCTTACATGTACATCATATAGATATAACTCAAATGAACATACAATACAAGTTTGGAATCCTGAGTTTATATCTACATTGCTAGGGGGTCATTTTTAATATCATGTTTCAATAGCTCTGTCAGCGCAGTTTTGATAACGATGCAACCTAACGATACTCTAATCCAATACAGTTGTGATATATATTGCAGCCAGCAAAGAAAATCTCGAAAATCATTTGTGTGCGCGCCGCTCACTATCGTTTCCGCTGTCTGATAAATTGCTTAGGTACAATTATAATGTATGCGTATCGATCTAGCGGACATGCAAACAAAGTGGCCAATGGAACATCAAGATCGCCACAATGTTCAACGTGCCATATTTATTAATTGCACTTTTCTCAAACTACAGAATATATCAGACATCATAACAGTATGATTAATATTCTATTGTTGTTCCAAAACAACAAAGCATTTGTTTTGTAATGCCCAGTGGTCCACTTTAACAGCATACTTTACTTTGAAGCTTTTAACACTGGCACTGACCATAGCCTTATTTATGTTGGCTTTTCTTTGTCATGCACTATTCTTACTTCCATATTATCCTGAACCCCAGACAATTTTTTAGAGACATTAATCGTTAAACCTCTGACTTTATGGATTGCTTATGAATATTTATGAGTGCACAGCTCGTGCATGTGCTCTTTACCACTCGGCTATACACAACAAATTGACGTTAATGTCCTTTGATTTTACAGGGCTTTCCGACCAAATATCATTAACTTGTGCAATACACACTGTTTGGAGAAATTATTAATTTCAATATGGGAAGGTTAGCATTTGTGAATCATGCACAATTTGTCGGTATGAAATATAATTTAATATCACACAATGAATACAGTTTTTATAAAAACCTTGCAATGCATGTAGTTTGATCTGTGGCTCACACAGTGTTAAAACCTTTGCTTTTGTTTTGTCTTTCTTCCGTGCAGTCTTTCCCCAACCTGGTCCACCGACCTCTGATTGTTGACCTGACCGTGGAGGACAACCAGAGGTTAAAGGTCATCTATGGGTCAGTCAATGGTTTCCATGCCATTGACCTGGACTCTGCCTCTGTGCAGGACATCTACCACCCGCCTCAGGTACAGACACACATCCACCGCAGCAGAGTTATGAGTACCGCCTATAAAGGCCATGGGTGGTATTCCGAAATCTCTCCTAAGTTTTCTCCTAACTTTATGCAAAATAATGCAAATTAGAAAGTTAGGAGGATTGGAATAACGAGCATCGTCTGTAAAGACCATAATCTACAAAGATCACTGTGCATAGAGATCACCTGTCTCTAAAGACCTTCTTTCTGTAACAGCCACCTGTCTTTGAAGGTTAAATGTCTACAAAGACCATGGTCTACAAAGATCACTGTGTACAGTGACCATCTTTCTTTAAAGACCACTTTTGTTTTACCCTTAGGGTGGCCTGCATAGACAGGTATGACTGAAGATGAAGATCTTATTTCCCAAAGGCGCCAGATCTCTCCTTTACTGTAACTTTATATTGAAGTATGAAGTTTGAAGTTTATTTTATATCACATGTACATCGAAAAGTAATTTTGATTCGTCCAAGCTCATAAATCAAATGATATTGCTCATTAGCAAATTATACCATGATGTGACGTAGCATTGGGCTTTTTCTTTCTAGTTCCTGGCTTATCATTGTTGTTTTTTCCCTACTGTTCATGTCTGTGCAGGAGATTGGGACGATTACGCCGTACTGCATCGTCATCCTGCCAAACTCCCAGGGAAAATACCTGCTCCTCTGCTTCAACAGTGAGTCACCTCATCTTTATTCTATATCTCATCTATATTCATTTTCTCATGTTTATTCATCACCTCATGTTTATTCATCAACCTATTCAGTATGAAAGGTGAATTCCAGACAAAAACAAAAATCTTGATAAGAGCAGAGCACTCGTAGAAGCCCAATTCATGGAATATCATGCCAGAAATGATTTGTAATAATTTGTTTAAAATGAGGAATAAACATGTTATTGAGTGAGGATGTCCTAACCCACAATGCAATGTGCAGCAATTTACGTGATGTCACAGGCTCACAATGTGCCAGCCACGATTCACCACACCATCCCATCGCTGGGCTTACCTAAGTCACTGATACACACGGCCAGCTTGCGGTTCTAACTCTGCACAACGTGAAGTAATCTATCCAATTTGGGGGGGGGGGCGGGAAAATGTAAAATGTCATCCCCCCTCAAAAGGGAAAAAGTAACTTTTCAGCAGTGATTGGTGTCCATGTATTTGTTTAAGTTGCTTTTGTTAGCTGGAAAAATAACTCATGTGCTGATTAATGCACTTTACTTGTACAATTTTCCTTCTTTCAAAGGGCACTTGTCCCACAAGGCCATTCAGCTTTATTTTAGTTCTTTTTTTTTCATTTTCAACAAATATTTGTAGATAATCGATTGTCATTTCGTATTGTAAAAAGTCGATACTCGTGTATTTTTTACTGAAAGTTGAATGAATGAATGAATGAATGAATGAATGAATGAATGAATGAATGAATGAATGAGTGAGTGAATGAATGAATAATGAATGAATGAATGAATGAATGAATGAATGAATATTCCAGCCATTGTAGTCACCTTTGAGAAGTAGACAGTAATCAATGATCATGTCTGATTGATTTTTATCTTCGCTTGATTCCTACAGACGAGGGTGTGTTTGTTGATACCAACGGCGTCCCTTTCAAGGACGTCATCTTACAGTGGGGAGAACTGCCTGCCTCAGTGGGTAAGTCTTGGTCTTCACACATTCCATGGAGGTTACTGCACTCTTCAAACTAGAGTCCGAATTTCCCCTTTATTTTGTTATTGGGAATTTGTAAATTTGTCTTAAAGCTACCGTAGATGACATGATCCGATCGCAGGACCTGGTCATGGGAGTTGTAAAATTACATGTAGGTGATGTCACATTTTGCCGTCGTAGGCCCTTGCAACTGCAGAATTGTGTTGTTAGTGGCGGTCTTTATTATTCAGAGTTTTTATGTTTTCGGGTTGTCCGTCCATCCGTCCGTCCAGATTTGCTTCAAACTTGGTACATGTGTGTATTGCATAAAACCAATGAAGTGTGTAAAATTGGGGTCAAATCTGATTGAGGTCAAAGGTCAATGAACATTGTGAAAAATTGCCCAAAATTGACCTTTTTCACATTAAATCCAAATCCAAGGATACAATTCTCATCAAACATGGTACAAAGATGGATCACTACTTGGAGGTAGACTGGTGACATTTTGGGTAAAATTCCTGAAAGGTTAGAGGTCAAAGGTCAATGAACTTTGTGAAAAATTGCAAAAATTTGACCTTTTTCACAATAAATCCAAGTCCAAGGATGTAGTTCTCATTAAACATGGTACATGGATGGATCACTACTTGAGGATAGACTGATGAAATTTTTAGTAAAATTCCTGAAAGGTCAGAGGTCGAAGGTCAATGAACTTTGCCAAAATTGGCTAAAAACTGCCCCAAACTTTATATTTTTCGCAATAAATCCAAATCCAATGGTACATTACCAACTAAACATGGTGCAAATATGGATCACTACTTGGGGCTAAACTGGTGACAGTTTTGGTGAAATTTCTCAAAGGTCAATTCAAACAAACATGGTACAGAGATGTGTCACTTCATAAAGGTAGACTGGTGAAAGTTTGGGTAAAATTCCTGAAAGGTCAGAGGTCAAAGGTTTATGAACTTTGCCCAAATTTGCTGAAATTGCCCCCAAATTTATGCTTTTCACAATAGATCCCAATCCAATTATGCATTTCAAGAATACATGAAGCAAGAATCACAAGGATACAAGGATGGATTTAGACAGGCTGGTTAGATTGGAAGTCAAAGAAGTAAGAGGTCAAAGGTCAAATGAACATTGCCAAACTTCGCTAAACATGGAAAAACAGAATAAATGTTATTTTCATTTCACATAGGAATTCACTGGAACATTCCCAACCAAACAAACAGATTTTCTGAAAATAATCTAAATAGAGCTAGCAAAGAAGCGGAGGCATATTTATCGACTGCATGGCAGTCAAATTGCTCTAGTTTCCTTTACATTTGTACACTTATGTCTATTAATATTAATCCAATATATTAACATGTACATATATTTCAATGTATTTATATTTTTGTTTACAATTCATTGATTTTTAGTTCCATTTGGTTATATGAACTGATTCTTTACTGGGCCCACATATGTGAAAGCTGGCTTTCTCCCTCTCAGATACTAAGCAGCACGACTCCCATACAATCTGCTGCTCGGACAATAGATGACGGGCTATGAATAAACTTCAAATACCTTATAGGACACAATTAAGCCACACCCCTTTGGCTACTGCAGTTCCAAAGCAAATGTGAAATTCCTAACTAGATGAGGGTTAACAAAGCCAGAAAATCTCATTGTAAGTAACGGGTTAAGTTGCATATTAGTGATATATTCCTATTTATTTTCCGTTTCTTGTACTTATGACAGCCTACATCAGCACCGGTCAGATCATGGGCTGGGGCAACAAGGCCATTGAGATCCGGTCAGCAGAGACTGGTCACCTCGATGGCGTCTTCATGCACAAACGCAGCCAGCAGCTCCGTTTCTTGTGTGAACGCAACGACAAGGTACGTCCCTCTCTGACCCTCATGTGATAGTCCGCTTTTTGTCGCGCCTGAACCTAGTAATCACTTTTCCTGTTAGCCCCGTTTGTTAACTTGCTCTCATTTCTTTATTTCTGCATCAATTGTGTTCATACATGGTACACATAAGCCTTGGGTAATACCGCTTATGATGTGTTGATGAGGATGATGAGATCAAAGGTCGTCGGGTGAGACTCGTGGTTCGCAAACCACCTTGTGTTATGTATGCAAATGTTGTGCAATTCATTCAAACAATACATTAATCTCTCCTGTTCTCTCTATCACTCTTCATCCCGAACAGGTGTTCTTTGCTTCCATCCGGCCATCCAACTCACAAGTCTACTTCCTCACGCTACGGGCAGGCCTCGGCAACTGGTAGTCTCACCATCAGGCACCTCCATGTGTGGGTTTCTTTGTGTGGCAGCTAGTAGACTTCATCCCAGACCCCAAAGTGTGGATTTTGCCATGTGTTAGGTCTCCGCTCCCTCAGTCTGGCTCTCCTTCAATGGAGAAATACGTCTTGCGGGTTTGATCGGACGGCAGGGGCCTATTTTCCCACAGTGCTCATGTAGGCTTGTGTTTCCCTTGTGTACATGTAGATACGGTAACCATGGCTGGTGGAACCTTCCATTCCCATTCAAGGGGTGGATGTAGTTGCCAATTTGTGATGTTCACATTACCCCTTCCTACCTGCTTGAAGATGGCTATGGCAGGTCGCCGAATAAGTGGTGTACGTCCATTTACTCCTGTAGACCAAATGATACAATGGCGCCATTTTAAGCACATTTGTCATTGTAGTGATGAGACTTATACAAACTCATGATGTTGAATAGTCTGTGGGAGTTACAATCTCACTTTTACCTCTTATCTAAATGGAATAACCTATTTGTATATTTGGTATTGAAAGACAGGATCGATCCATTTACTTATATGGGGGTAAATTAGAGGTTGAATTTCCATGTTTTTTTTAAACGACTATTCTTGCCCTTTGATTTGCTTCGATGAGATGTGAAAATGCTGCTGAGTGGTGCCCCACCCTGTTATCGTCTGTAGCGCTGGGAGGGCTGCTCACACGAGGGCGTGCTTCATGCGATTCACATTGTGATTCTGTCAAGGGAAAACCATGCTGGAGGAGTTCGCACATTGAAGGAACTTCAGACTTCAGCTGCGTGTAAACACAACCTCATCTCTGGCAAATGCCCTCCTATGTGCGACCAGCCCTTTATAGAGTCAGAAAGTACAGATTCATGTGGTATAGAAACTCTTGAAAACCAATGAAAAAAAATCATAACAGTAAATAATGTGTGTGATTACACATGGTTTTCATTAATGTTGATCAACAAAGACCAGGTGTATTGAAAAGAAATTGGTTGTAAATTCGGGATAGATCAAAAAGAAGGAGCATTATACGATTACAGACCATACATGTTTGGTAAATGGAAATGTTTCAAATTATTGATACACGGTGCTTGCATTCTGAAGAATTTTGATGATTTGTATATTTGTTTTGTTCCTTTGGGGTTTTTTTCTTCTCCAGTTCATGAAGACTCTGCATATACAATTGTTTGCTTGCCATGTTATGGGCCTTACTTTTTATTACAGTACATTTCTTTCATTATTGACTACTTGGGTTATTTATTTTCTTTGTAAGACTAGAACCTGACAGAACATTTATCAGTCATGTTTCCATGTATATACTCCAAGAAACCTTCGCAAATGACACTTAGATAGGCTCCAGATTTGCACTTGTACATTATGGTAGATATTTTTGCAAACGTAGGAGATGAAGCCCCCTAGAAAAAACGCTGCTCAATTTGTCATGAAGTCAAGTTCTGATATCATTTTCGGCAGCTGTCTGTCCATGTAGCCTGTGTGTAGCTTTTTTTATAAGAAAAAAGAAAAAAGATCACTGAGAATTCTGAAATGATATCATACTATGGTGACTTGATTGGATGATGAATACATGCTGATGTTGCTGTGAACCTATCACATGTGATGAGAATCTTGAACAGAATTAACAACTTCCAGGCCGAGTTCTTGCAGCATGAGTATACCGTGAGATAGCCCTGAAAATAAGCATTACATCACAGGAGGAAAAGATATATGGATAAGAAGTAAGAACATATCAACACAAATTGAAATGGGACTCGATGTTTTATTCATTTCAATGAAAAAAAATGTCTGGTTCTTTGATTGTTAATATTAATACGTACATGTATCTTTGCAAGTAAAGAATAGTCATTTTGTGCAGAAATGTATCTGGCATGGCTATAACAGATTTGAAAGGATGCACGTTTAGAAATTATCACATCTCCCCTCCTTCCATATACATACAAGCGTTCCAGTCAGGTGAACAGCCAGTTTGATCTTTTCATTGTTTATAGTATGTTGCAGGACAGTGTCAAATGTAAAATCCTGCTAAAATGTTTACTTGAAATGATCAAAGTATAAAACTGTTCGTTGAAATGTCCCAGGGTTAAGAATTCTGATTTTGTTGAGGGTTTCTAGAGACAGTATTTCAACGCCTCTCCAAGTGATATTGATATTCAATCCATATTTTCTGCTGATTACAGGGTTTTCATGCTGAATTTGTCTTTCTTTTTTTTTCATTTTGAGAAGAAGTGACGGGCTGTGTAAGGCAAGCTATGAAGTTAATTTTGCTCCCCAGCAGTGATGATATAATCAGGTTGTTATAGAGCGCCATCTCTCATCCGAGACGATCTTATCACTAGGTTCTAGGTTCCGTCCTATAAAGACTTACGATTGATCTGACTCGATCGCAAGTCCAGTCCCCTATCTTACATGTACAGAGTTATGATTGTTATCAATTGCAAGTCAAGTTTCCATCAATTGCAAATCTTGTTAAAACAGTGCCCGGGTTGTTTGAGAGCTCTCTTTCCCAGCATAGACCATAGCGTGTATCCTACCCTGCATCGCTTAATTCTGAATCAAACACGACAGCTTGGCAGCTTCGGGGCACTGAACATTCATTCATCTTTGATTTGCTCATTTCTGACTGTAAGTATTGCTGCATATATTCCGCCGCACAGCAACTGTATGTATTTCGTTGTTTTTTTTTTTATGTCATGAACCAAACATGACACCAATGTATGTCTTCAACCACTGTCATAGTGTGTACATCACTCATGCATCAATACGCGAACATTTATCGTTTTTCACACAGATAGGCAGCTGGCCTGTATGAAAGGTGCATTTCATATCGTGTTTTTCTTTAACGCACTTCCAGATTTTCTCTAATGACACGTTTGCCAAAATGCTAGCTGCAGAAGAGAAGCGTGGAAAGCACAATTAATTTGTATCACACCAAACATGTATTTCTATAATTTATATTCGTGATTGTTTTGTACTAGTCCTCCAATACCTAACATGGTAATGAATTTGTTTTTCTTTCCTCTGTTTATCACCTTAGTTTGAGTTCTGTATGTTTTAATAGTACTTGTTCAAGTGTCTTTATTTGACTTGAAGCTGATGTGGAACCAATGGGCGCTATGTCAGGAGTCTTCCATCCATGTTATCGTGCCTCCACCGAGAGGAAGTTTCTCAGTTTATGTATCATTTACTAATTTATTAATTTATGTATTTATTTGATTCTTATTGATATGTTTTTCCTTCAATTTATGATGTTTTTAGAAGCATTCATATACCATATTACAATTTTTTTTTTTTTTTTTTTTTTTGGGGGGGGGGGATGGAGTTCCACTTTTTACTGTGTCCAATGCATTTCATGATATGTGTTGAAATTGTGTAAAAACATCAGCAGTGTTGAACAGTTCCCCAGGTACACCTGGCATATCACAATATGAAATCTGAGCAAGTGGATATTTTTATCAAAAGCAACAACACACATATGGATATTAGATATGTCCTCAAATCATACAGGAATATATGCTGGAAATTACACCAATATATTGATGTATATTGGTTGAGGATATTAATGTGTTGAGCATGTCATGGTATAAGAAACCAGCCATGCACGAATGCAGGTTCATAAACTGTATCACTTTTCATGGTAGAAATGTGACCAAATATGGCTATATTATGGAGAGAGTTACAGAAAGTACAGACTTTCCACATCAGGTATATTCAGTGACTCAGCTTTCTCAATTCAAAGTGAAAATCGTGGTTTACCACCAAAAGCTTCCCACTAAATTTATTAGCTTCACATGCACATTTGGTCTAGATTGAAGTCTGCATGTCAGCAATCAAGTCAACAGAATTATCAGGATTGCACTTACAGAAAGATTTCTAAACTACATCATTGTTAATTATTATTATTATTATTTATTTGTTATATATCACACCAACTATTTAGTACTGACTTTCAGTTTATGAATTGAATGTTTATATTTAAAACTAATATTTAAACCTCGATTCAAAGGAAAGGAAGTAGATATCATGTTGCTAAAGACTGATTCTTGGAATATCAAATCTGGATATTGCTTTGAGATGTGTAAAGTAATGGCTTACTGGTTAAGCTAGATTGTCCAGATTTGTTCAGGAAAGAAGTACATGCAATTGTAAGAAACACACAAGCACACATGGAATTAAATTGATGGGCTCTTTTCGTTCTTTTTCATGGAGAATGAGAGCTAAACATTTGGTACCAGGTCATCGTCATTGCAGTGCAGATCAGCATTGACGACGTGATGTATTTTTAACCTAAAATGACTTCTGTTATCATGTTATGAATAGCTGTACATTGAGTGCTAAATATGTAAGCTTTTATTGGGTTGTTATACCTTTGAATTGTAAGTAAACTTGTACATTTAAAAAGTTATTTTTATTTCATTATCGGGGCAATATTGTGTATTTATGCCACATGAGATTCTGTACCAAAAGGTACCTTCTCACTCCCTCTCTCTCTCTCTTTTCCTTTCTCAGTATTATCTCTTTCTCTTTTTCCAATCGTCTATTCTCTTATCTATTTTTCCAGCCATCTATTCTGGGTTTTTAAACAAAAATATATAACTATATATATGTTCAATTTTTTTTTTCTGTTCCGTCTATCGCTTCACCTCTATCACATGCTAGATATTGCTGTTTATCGTGAGTATGTATCAAACGTAAAGACAATGTTGTACTCAGATCTGATTCAGCAACACTGTATCATTGTCTCCATGCTTGGTCTCGTGGAAAAATATGTTTTATATTTATACTCACATATGCTAATGATAGCTTTTTACAATTGTGGAACCACTGCACCTGTTATTTTGTCCATGATTTCATTTTCTTCGGTAAACTATTCAAGGTTCATTTTGTAATGTGTACTTTATATGAAAGTATGTGATGTAAGTGTATAAAGAAATAACCTTAGAGAAGTTTTGAATAACTATACCTGCTTGTGTGTTCATGTAACTATTATACACTTTATGTAAGGTATGCAAATTGTAAAATTATGTTGTGATGAAGGAATTTGAACATGTGCAAAAGAGAAGTAAGATAGGAAAATTAATAAATATAAATAAGTTTGGCATTTATACAAGAACACACATCGACTCTTCTGTGTACTGTTTTGTTTTTAACGAAGAGATGTTTGTGTGTGTGTGTGTGTGTGTGTGTATACATGTGTGTACTTCAATCTTCTATCCCCATGTCCAATCCTCCATGAAGAAGGTCTCATTATCTCTCTCTATTAGCTCGTTTCCCAAGTCATCATCTGATCTCTCTTGCAATCTGAGTTAAAGTCTTATGATCGCTCTCACAACATCTTGACGAGTACCGCTGGTTTTCGTGCTCTCAGAACAAACCCTTCACTTCCCCTCCACACGTCTTATCTGGGCCATTCTGTCAGATTTAGAACACAACGCATGCTCTCAAGACTCTTTTCTCTGCTTTACGAGGAAGACATTGTCAAGTAAACACACATCCATGGCCCCCCTCATAGAATTGTTTTTATTTCAGGTACATGAATCTGATGATTTATTTTCCTAGTATGCCATGATTATTAAAACCAGTGATTTGTCATTCGTAGTGTCCCCTTGATGAGTGATGAATAGTTACAACCATAAGAGTAGAACTATTTGCAAGTGTCTCCTCTATGAGTACTGATTATTTACATTCCTAAAAGAGTAGAACTTTTTACGAGTGTCTTTTAGGAGAGATAAGTATTTACAATCCTATAGTAAGCAATTAAATCGAAAGTATTTACAAGTGTCCCCTTCATGAGAAATGGTCCTATGTGCAAATCCTACGAGCAGAACTATTGTGTTGTGAAATCCCAAAGTCTGGATATGACGTCATTAAGATTTGGCCGTTTCTTTGGATCTTCTGACGAGCATTCCTTGCCGAGGTCATAGAGGTTGTTCAAGTTGCAATGGTGTCCGAGGAGTCTTAAAACGAACCCAACTTGAAAGATGTCTGTTTTGATATTAGATCCATCTTTCCCAAAGACAAGTTCGGGGGCGATATGATTGTAGGCCTGCTTTGCTCGATAATCGATCTTATCGGCGGCAGTAAAGGAATACCGCACGGGGTCTTTTATGGAACTGGCGAGACCAAAATCGATGATTTTGGCCCGCCAGCGTCCATTGCTTTGAATAATAAGAACGTTATCGTCCTTGAGGTCGTTGATTAGGACATGATGGTTGTGAAGGTTCTGAATTCCTTCTACAATGTCCAGAGCAATCTCGAGGATAGAGTCGTTTCCCAGGCAGGGCTGTTTGTTGTTCAATGCCTTACGGAGGGTGGTGCTCTTCCCTGTAGTGGTATCGCCGATGTATTCCATGGCTAGTCCCACCTTGTCCTGTCCGAGCTCCAGGCAGCCGTAGTACGTTGGGTACCATTCGCCCGCTCCAAGAAGCCGTTGAAATTTCGCCTCTTGTCTGATGCTGGAGAGTTTCGCCGAGCCGCCCTGAGCTGAGTTGAGGTTGAACACTTTTACAGCGACGGGTTCGTTGGTAATGGCGTGTCTGTATAACATAACAGTGCCGTTCATGCCACGACCTAGCTCAACGTCGCCACCTCCATTGGTCGAGGAGGAGGTAGAATTCCAGGGTGCCAGATCCAGTATAGACCGGACGGCGGAGGGGAGTTTTGCAGGTGGCGAGAGACCGGCCAACTCTCGCCGCAGGCCGGCCGGGGATGAGGGGCAGTGGCTGGCTGGAGATGCTGAGCGCGAGGTGTATCTATATGATGACAAGAAAACAAAAAACAGTGAGAGTAAGAGGGTGAATATTATACATCATTTTGACACGGATGGAAGTAGAAATTAAAGCACAACCAGTGCTAAGGACAATCTCACCAATTTACAGTTAGCCGACTGTAATGCTCTCTGTGATTTTAGAGATAAGATTTAATCAATGTTTGCATAAATACGAAAGAAAGAGAGAAAGAGAGAGGCAGACATACCATAAGAAATACTTGAAGAGGGGAGATAGTGAGAGAGAGAGGAGGGAGAGAAAGAAACACTAACATATACAGAAAGAAGAGGAAAAGAGATATGTGACAACAAACGGTGGGACATTACATTTAAATTGAAAGGGGGAAAGATACAGATTGAGTGAGTATTATCAAACATACCCTGTCATTGCCTGTGATCGTTGTGAGGGTGAGCGTGGGATGATCCATTGGAAGATTCCCGGTGGGTTACTAGCGCGCTGTCCAAGGGATGTCACCCATATAGAGGGCGTGCCATCCCCCGATGTGTCAGTTGGGATATATGAGGGCCCGGTTTGTCCTGATGTTGGGGAAACGAACGTCAGCACAACTTGCTGCTCGCCCTCCACCTGTTCCTGTCCCTCCTCCTCATGTTCCTTCTCCTCCTCCTCCTCCTCCTCCTCCTCCTCCTCCTCCTTCTTCTCCTCCTCCTCCTCCTCCTCCTCCTCCTCCTCCTCCTCCTCCTCCTCCTCCTCCTCCTCACTTTCACTGTCCCCCTCTATTTCTTCCTCCTCCTCTTCGTCTCCATCAAGTTCGAATGATATGGAAGCAGGATGACTCGCCTCATGGGCATCGTCAGCTGAGCTGGAAGCTGAGTCTGGGATGTCGTTAGTGACGTCCTGGTCATCACCATGACGAGAGAGGCATGGCTGATCCTCTGTCTCTGTCTCATAGGCATAGTCAGCCGAGCTGGAAGCTGAGTCTGGGATGCCTTCAGTGACGTCATGGTCATCACCAACAGCGCCAAGACGAGAGAGGTTGGGCTGATCCTGCGTCTCTGTCTCATCGGCATATTCAGCTGAGCTGGAAGCTGAGTCTGGGATATCTTCAGTGACGTCATGGCCATCGCCAAGATGAGAGAGATTGGGCTGATCTTCCGTCTCTGTCTGAGTAGCAGCATCAGCATAAGTTCCAAATCCGCTGCGTGTGGCCTGATTCAGAAGGGAATCAGATAGAGTCCGATTATGCTATTATGACCCTGTGTGATTAGTAACTCGGCCTTGTGGCGACAACTGTAATTCAAGCGACTGCGGATGTTAAAAGGGTAGTCCACCCTGAAGATAAGTTTGTTTCAATAAAAGCAGACCCATGAATGAAACAAATTAGTGAAGGTCTTACGAAAACCCGTCTAAAGATAACAAAGTTATTACCTTTTGAAATTTCAGTTTTGCGACGTACGTCACATGCAAGTTGCTTTCCCATATGTTAGTACAATATAATTACACAACTGATCTTTTTCTGTTTTTGACAATGGTATGCTTTTTTCACACAGGTATGTGTGTAAAAACGTATTTTTAATGATGTGTCAAATACACGGGTACAAGGATGCATTTTGTTTTGAGAAAATGCACATTTTCGACAAAAATTGTACACAACATAATTATGGGAGAGCACCTTGCACGTGACATCACAAAATCAAAACTCTAAAATTTCGTAAATTCCTATCCTTTGATTGATTTTGATCAAATCTTCACTAATATGTTTCTTTCATGTGTCTCCTTTTATTGAATGAGCACTTGTGAGAATATGTGCTTCATATTCCGTTTCTCTTCCCTCATTTATTCATTGCGCCAAATCATATTTTCCTTTCAACCACTTCGTAACAACATCTCATATAGCGCTAAAGAATATAATGATTTTATATGTAATGTAATGTTAGAAATTGAATTATGATCTATGGTGTGGTCTACAATTTAGAAGAATAGAAAAAAAAAGATGCTTCCGTTTTTAAAGCAAATTAAATTGTGTATAATTCATACGGCAGGCGTAGAAACAAACAATTGTTATTATAGAGATCTGTCAGTAGATTGTAAATGATAAAATACTGATAATTTTCTTTTCGAAGACTTGCTTGGTTAAATAGAGAGTGGAGAGTGGTAATAATACACATTCATTACATATTTTATCTTTTTTTATTTTAACATATTAATAGTTACGGTATTATATCATGCTCACCTTAATTAAGTCCATGGTTGTTTGGCACTTCCGCATTGCACTCTGAATGTGGGGGAGAATGGGAGGATTTGTGAGAAATGTTGATTAGAATTAAGAATGATTCGATTTTAAGAAATATGATTAATGTTATTGATTGACTGATCCTGAAGTATTAGGATCAAATAAAATGCATGAAAACATCATATGTGTCAAAAGCAATTTGGCTTGTATTCGTATCATATTGAGTAACAATACTAAAAACCAAGATAATGGATACATACCGCAAGGAGAGAATTGTATTAGTACTGATAGGTGCCCATCTAAGATAATTCGTTTGCGGTAATAATAATTTCAAACTTTGTACAGTGTGACGTAAAATATATTCTCTGATTGAAAAGAGGATGGAGCAGTCGTTTGTTGTAGATAATATAAATCTAGTTCAAGAAGAAGAAATTGAAGTTTAAAAGAAGACGACAACGAAAGAACAGATAGAGAGGAAGGAAAATAAAGAAGAAGAAGAAGCAGTACTAGGAGAGGATGAAAGAGAAGAATAGAAGGTGGAGTATAAGGAGGACCACTCTGCTAGGTAACCATTTTTACCTGGAGCTGGTTTAACACGGAGTCCATCTCCTGCTTGGCCCGGTCAAGCAAGCCAGCAACAGAGCTGTCGGGAGAGATTCCGGTGACCCGACCCTCGACCAAGGAAGCGGAGATGGAGGAGGTGCCATTGACCCTGCCCTCAGCCGAGGGTGGGTAGATGGAGGAGGTGCCGTTGGTCCTGCTCTCAGCCGAGGGTGGGTAGATGGAGGAGGTGCCGTTGGTCCTGCTCTCAGCCGAGGGTGGGTAGATGGAGGAGGTGCCGTTGACCCTGCCCTCAGCCGAGGGTGGGTAGGTGGAGGAGGTGCCGTTGACCGGACCCTCATCCGAGGGTGGGTAGGTGGAGGAGGTGCAGTTGACCGGACCCTCAGCCGAGGGTGGGTAGATGGAGGAGGTGCCGTTGACCCTGCCCTCAGCCGAGGGTGGGTAGGTGGAGGAGGTGCCGTTGACCGGACCCTCATCCGAGGGTGGGTAGGTGGAGGAGGTGCAGTTGACCGGACCCTCAGCCGAGGGTGTGTAGATGGAGGAGGTGCTGTTGACCGGACCCTCAGCCGAGGGTGGGTAGGTGGAGGTGCCGTTGACCGGACCCTCAGCCGAGGGTGGGTAGGTGGAGGAGGTGCCGTTGACCCTGCCCTCAGCCGAGGGTGGGTAAATGGAGGAGGTGCCGTTGACCGGACCCTCAGCCGAGGGTGGGTAGGTGGAGGAGGTGCCGTTGACCCTGCCCTCAGCCGAGGGTGGATTGATGGGGGAGCTGGCATTTATCCTGCCCTCAGCCGAGGGTGGGTAGATGGAGGAGGTGCCATTGACCGGACCCTCAGCCGAGGGTGGGTAGATGGAGGAGGTGCCGTTGACCCTGCCCTCAGCCGGGGGTGGGTAGGTGGAGGAGGTGCCGTTGACCGGACCCTCATCCGAGGGTGGGTAGGTGGAGGAGGTGCAGTTGACCGGACCGTCAGCCGAGGGTGGGTAGGTGGAGGAGGTGCCGTTGACCGGACCCTCAGCCGAGGGTGGGTAGGTGGAGGAGGTGCCGTTGACCCTGCCCTCAGCCGAGGGTGGGTAGATGGAGGAGGTGCCGTTGACCGGACCGTCAGCTGAGGGTGGGTAGGTGGAGGAGGTGCCGTTGACCCTGCCCTCAGCCGAGGGTGGATAGATCGAGGAGGTGCCGTTGACCCTACCCTCACACGAGGGTGGGTAGATGGAGGAAGTGCCTTTGACCCTGCCCTCAGTCGAGGGTGGGTTGATGGGGGAGCTGCCTTTGACCCTGCCCTCAAACATGGGTGGGGACATTGAGGAGGTGCCGTTGACCCGACCCTCAGCCATGTATGGGTAGATGGAGGATGTGCCGTTGACCCTGCCCCCTGCCGAGGGTGGGGAGATAGGGGAGCTGCCGTTGACCCTGCCCTCTCCCGACGGTTGGTAGATAGAGGAGGGGCCGTTGATCCTGCCCTCAGCCGAGGGTGGGGAGATAGGGGAGCTGCCGTTGGCCCTGCCCTCTCCCGACGGTTGGTAGATAGAGGAGGGGCCGTTGATCCTGCCCTCAGCCGAGGGTGGGTAGATGGGGTAGCTGCCGTTGACCCTGCCCTCTCCCGACGGTTGGTAGATAGAGGAGGGGCCGTTGATCCTGCCCTCAGCCGAGGGTGGGTAGATGGGGTAGCTGCCGTTGACCCTGCCCCCAGCCGAGGGTGGGTAGATGGGGAAGCTGCCGTTGACCCTGCCCCCAGCCGAGGGTGGGTAGATTGGGTTGCCGCCGTTGACCGGACCCTCAGCCGAGGGTGGGTAGATGGGGGAGCTGCCGTTGACCCGACCCTCAGCCGAGGGTGGGTAGATGGGGTAGCTGCCGTTGACCCTGCCCCCAGCCGAGGGTGGGTAGATGGGGCACCTGCCGTTGACCCTGCCCTCAGCCGAGGGTTGGTAGATGGGGGAGCTGCCGTTGACCCGACCCTCAGCCGAGGGTGGGTAGATGGGGTAGCTGCCGTTGACCCTGCCCCCAGCCGAGGGTGGGTAGATTGGGTAGCTGCCGTTGACCCTGCCACCAGCCGAGGGTGGGTAGATTGGGTTGCCGCTGTTGACCGGACCCTCAGCCGAGGGTGGGTAGATGGGGAAGATGCCGTTGACCCTGCCCCCAGCCGAGGGTGGGTAGATGGGGTTGCCGCCGTTGGCCGGACCCCCAGCCGAGGGTGGGTAGATGGGGCAGCTGCCGTTGACCCGACCCTCAGCCGAGGGTGGGTAGATGGGGTAGCTGCCGTTGACCGGACCCTCAGCCGAGGGGTGGTAGATGGGGTAGCTGCCGTTGATTCTGCCCCCAGCCGAGGGTGGGTAGATGGAGGAGGTGCCGTTGACCCTCCCCTCAGCCGAGGGTGGGTAGATGGAGGAGTTGCCGTTGACCCGACCCTCAGCCGAGGGTGGGTAGATAGGGAAGCTGCCGTTGACTCTGCCCTCAGCCGAGGGTGGGTAGATGGGGTAGCTGCCGTTGACCCTGCCCTCAGCCGAGGGTGGGTAGATGGGGAAGCTGCCGTTGACCCTGCCTCCAGCCGAGGGTGGGTAGATGGGGTAGCTGCCGTTGACCCTGCCCCCAGCCGAGGGTGGGTAGATTGGGTTGCCGCCGTTGACCGGACCCTCAGCCGAGGGTGGGTAGATGGGGAAGCTGCAGTTGCCCCTGCCCCCAGCCGAGGGTGGGTAGATGGGGTTGCCGCCGTTGACCGGACCCTCAGCCGAGGGTTGGTAGATGGGGTAGCTGCCGTTTACCGGACCCTCAGCCGAGGGTGGGTAGATAGGGAAGCTGCCGTTGACTCTGCCCTCAGCCGAGGGTGGGTAGATGGGGTAGCTGCCGTTGACCGGACCCTCAGCCGAGGGTGGGTAGATGGGGGAGCTGCCGTTGACCCGACCCTCAGCCGAGGGTGGGTAGATGGAGGAGGTGCCGTTGACCCGACCCTCAGCCGAGGGTGGGTAGATAGGGAAGCTGCCGTTGACCCGACCCTCAGCCGAGGGTGGGTAAATGTCGGACGTGGCGTTGACCCTACCCTCAGCCGATGGTGGAAGGGTGAAAGGGAGGTACCGCACAATCTGCAAAGACAATTGTAAAATAGGACACTAAGAATACGAAGAATTGAATATGCATTTGTTATTACAGTCTCCGGTTTCTAGACTTCATGAGCCGACAGCTTTTGCACGACCAGTCCAAACGTTATCAAGCAATGAATATGATTCCGCTCAATGAAAGTATCAATATTTATTATTGGGATGGAGTTTGTTGTAAAATATTTGCTTTCATTATTCGTGGATCTTTAAAAAATGAAATGTTTAACCTGTAAAGGCACTACTCTATCTTTAAAGGGCTAATTCACCTTGAAATTAAGTTTGTTTCACTAAAAGCGGACACATGCAAGAATCATATTTAGTGAAGGTTTGATGGAAATCCGTCAAAGGATAGAAATCCGTCAAAGGATAAGGAAGTTATGAAACTTTAAAGTTTCGATTTTGTGACGTCACGTGCGAGGTGCTCTCCCGTATTATGTCGTGCAGATTTTTTATTTCAAACGTCATTTTTTTCAAAGAGATTGGCATCCTTTTACTTGTGCATTTGATACATCACTAGAAACATGTTTTTACACACACACACACCTACGACAACAAAATCATTCGGTTGTCAAAAACAGAAAAAAGAGCAATTTATGGAATCATAGAGCATACAACATAATGGGAGAGCACCTCGCACGTGACGTCACAAAATTGAAATTTCAAAAGATCATAACTTTCTAATCCTTTGACGGACTTTCGTCAAACATTTACTATTATGTTTCTTTCATGTTTCTGCTTTGATTGTAATCAACTTATCTTCAGGGTGAGCTACCCATTTAAAGATTACGCATCCTTTTCGTAAGCCTACAACTGAATATAAAGTTGTATAAATACCACTGTATTCGTGGTATAATTAAGAAAGTAATGTTTTAAAACATCAGTCAACTCAAAAGAAATGGACTTCAAAATCAAGATCTAACAACGCAAGCAGATCAATTTATCCTTCATTGGACACGCCAAATATGTGTACGTGTGCGCGCATACTAAAATCCACTGAAACCCGTCTTGTGGCTGAATGTTATGGTGCACGTTCAAAAATATTGTTTTTGCCATTTGGAGGCAACAAAATTGCTCTAAAATCACATATTTACCTCACTAAAGCCTAGCAACCCTACCCGAGCCCTATTCTAGTCCAGATCCTAACCCTAACCTGATTTTATCGAATTTAAGCTGTTGATTTATCTAAGAAACCATCAAGATGGACCCGAATGAGAAAAATCGCTGTCCGATGAATTAAATGTATAACTCAGACTTAAATTTAATTTCAAACAAAAGCTAAGGTGACGTGTTTATCAGGCTATATTTGAATTTTACGTCACTGTTAAGTTCCATATTTTACGGGGAAGTTTTATATTTCATAAGCTAGATATGGCTCATGCAGTAGTTTACATAATTTGATATTGCCCGCAAATGTGATACACAACGTTATATAAGTTTGTATTACGATACATTCTTTAGGTCTACACAACACAACGAAAAATGGAACATAAAATACGATAGCATACAGCAAAACCTTATTTTATTTGTCTAATTCTGTTTCAGGACAGTAGGACCACACAACAATTACTTGTTGTACACGAAAAATGACATCACCGATTTACCTATGTCTCTTTTAAACACAACGTGCATACATGCAAGTCATTTAAATGACGGATTTCCATGATTTATGCGTATCAGGTCATGATCCAATTAAATTGAATTCGATATTAATGCAAATTATCTTTGAGTTTAAGTTTATATTCTCCAGTGACTTCATTTTGGGTGGGATTTTTTAATGGTGTCAAAATATGGTATCAATACAAACCTGCATTACCTAAGTTAGACATTAGATAAGAACTAAACAGTAAAATAATGTTTTCTCCTTCTCTAAAAGAATGGTTCCTATGAATATCCATCCATATATCATTCTAAAACGCACAATGCATCTAAATCTTGTGTATGTTTTTATTCCATGTTCTTTCCCAACTCACCTGTGCGTGAATTGCATCACGGAGTAGATTATTCTGTGGTGCAAGATCAGACGGTCCCCGGCTAAAGGATGGACGGTAGGCCAGAGGAGTTCGGATACCGAATGATCTAAAGATGACATGAAGCGAATCGGGTAACTCTCAGTTCGATCAAATTGTGTGATTTATCTTTATGGTGAGCCTGTCTTGTTTGACATTAGACAGTATAACCGTTTTAGCAAAATTTAAGTATCTTAGAGAGAGAGAGAGAGAGAGAGAGAGAGAGAGAGAGAAGTACGTAATCGAACATGCGTTCGTGTATTTTGAAAAACAATTATTTGTGTGTGCCATAACATCTCTCTCTTGAAACTAGAAAGTATACGGATATTCCCTACACAATCATACTTGATATCCGATTTACAATCTTACATACTCTCATAATTATCCTTCTTCATTTATGAAAAAAAAATAATGTTACACCCTGAAATTAATTTACAAATATTCCGGAAGGGTAGTAGTTGCTGCATTCCTTCTCAATGATGTACGTACCGAACATTTGGAGAATCCATGATTCAGATTTCCTCAGAAATAACCAGAGGTTAAAAATTCAACCAGAGGCTCCAAAGTTATAAAACAATGTGAGCTGGTTTTAGCGTAAAACCAATACATGTAGAAAAGATTGGTGTCAACAGAGACGCGTTGCTTTGAAACAAATTGTTACGTCATAATGTATTTCGCGCATCTCTATTGGTTGCGCACGATAGAGGTCAGGTTCAGAGATCTATACAAATCATGTTCTTGTTCATGGGAAATACATGTTTTCGTGTACCTATGAGAAATTTAGACATCTAATATTATGAATAGTAAACATGGGAAAGATATTGAACTGAAATCAGGCTTACATTTCTTAACGGCAAGTAGTCTTCCATGCTCTGCCAATGTAGCATGCAGCGTAAGAAAGCAGCACAACAAACACATTCTCTCGTTAAGGGTCTGAAATGACAGACTAAAGAGCCGCGTTTCTGAGATGCGGTTGCTTATTGGTTGAAAGTTTGTGTGACGTCAGAATACGTCGCCGGCTCTCACCGTAAACCATTGATGAGGCACCACGTAATCACAGTTTCACGTGACAGCGTTCGTGAACAAACCCGGTCTTGATAGTCATGAGTCTTAATCAACGACTAACAGAGACTAACTTCCAAACGTATTATGCTACATATGAGACACAACAGTAAAATTAGGCGCTACCTTTAGTGTAAGTATTTTAAAGACACATTTTGAGACAGGATCGCAATTGAGTTGTGCATTCAGTCTGCAGAGGGAAGCGGGGGAAGAGTGAGAGAGAGAGAAAGAGAGAGAGAGAGAAAGAGAGAGAGAGAGAGAGAGAGAGGGGGGGGGGGGGAGAGGGGGGGGGGAGGAAGGGGGAGGGGGGAGGAGGAAGGGGGAGGGGGGAGGGAGAACGTTTGATATAACTACTTTTAGGGTGATCATGGTGTGGGCGAGTGGTTGATTTTCATGATGGTTATTTGTCGTCAAATAGTGTTTATGTGTTTGTTTATCAATGCAGGCATGCATGGTGCATGTGTGTGTGTGTGTGTGTGTGTGTGTGTGTGTGTGGTTGTAAGGGGTGATTTTTCTTAATATGAATTGTAGGCCTATTTGATCATCACCTTCCCTTCTTCACAAATATTTTATAAACAACTGTTTTATACCGATTTGGGGTGGGTTGGTGGTGGGTGTGGTGGTGGGAATGTGTGTGTGTGTGTGTGTGAGTGGGGGGGGGGGGGGGGGGTAAGGCCAGTGTGATGCTTGATGTGGTCATGTCGAGTCGTGCGACCTACCAACACACACTTATGTAACTATACACACTCATATGTAAAAACACTCGCGCTCACGCAAGCACACACTCACTCACACACAAGCCTGCACACGTCAAGAATCCAAACATACACCTCCCGAAACATGCAATATCTTATTTTTTACACCCGCCCTGCAATGATTTCAGTCTGGTTATTAAAATATGTTGCGCTCCCACACATTGTGATTGTTCACATTCCCCAGAGCTATGGGTTTATTTTGTTTGGTAAATGTGCAAAAAATTACCTCGTTTCGTGAGAACTTTCTCTCTCTTTTATTAGTGAGAAAATGATGTAGGGGCCTATATATCGTTGAGGATTTCAAAAAGCGCAACTAAATGCTGATGCCTTTATGGTGAATGTGTTATTTGTAAAAAGAAACCCGAATGTAAAATACGAGAGGAAAATTGTGTATCCCCCCCCCCTAAAAAAAAAGAGTGTTTTCAATCGAAACTACATGGCCGCAGGCTGTATCCTGTATCTATGCTGTATTTGTGCAAAACATGTTCTTATAATTTCGTGTGCTTCCATTATCGATAGAGTTTGCTTTAACACTTTTTAAGGGTAGCCAACTTACTGGTTATCTGTGCAGATGTGTTATTTTGCTTAATGCATTGGTATATACAGTATGTACAAATTCTGCATTTTTTTTGGTAACATGTTAATAAAACGCAAAGAACCATCATAACGTAAAACAATTTTTAATCATTTGTTTTAATATTCTTTTATTAAGCATCTATCACGGTAGAAAAGAAACATTTTATCAAAGTTATTAGACTAAATTACTTCGGGAATAAATAGGCAAACATATATTTCATATATAATAGTAATACATGAGAATAGATAAAATTGACAATTGAAAAGGTGTTCATAATGAATATAGAGATAGATAACTCAGAAGAGAACGAGAGAGAAAAAAGTGGGGTGGGCCTTTTTACCACATTATATTAAAGATACGTTTCCATTTGATATAGGGACACCCCCCTTCCCCTAACCATTTTATCCTTCTTACTCCTTCTCTCCCTTTCTTGTATTTCCTCTCTCCCTGTCTTTATTCCTTGGGTCTCTTTCTGGGGATGACAGTTACCCACTTCCCTATCCATGTGGTGTATATACATAATACTGGTATAAAATGAATTAACCCTTTGTGTGCCAGATTAACTCCTGCTCTATGAAATTTGTGTGCATTTGTGCAAAATGGCACGCGTAGCAAACAAAGCGTGAACTGTTTATCTACAACGTGTGCTTTTATCACTTCTAATTCAAACATATACCATATACCTGCACTCGTCTGATACATGAAAGATTAATATTCACCATTTTTTTCTCAAATTTATTTAATTATTGTCCAGCAAAAAGAAATGTCTTGTTCCATGTCTAACATATGATTGTGTATCGGTTTTATGTATCCATCACCACACATTTAAGAGCAATGTTTAATGAAGTACAACAAAGAAAGACAAATATCTTTGGTTAGGCACACGGGCATAGCACGTCAATATACTGTATCAGAGTACCTCTCTCATTTGGCAGCAAAAGTACAGCATGACAATTATGAAGATGCATATTTGCTTTGCATAGAGTATGACCGTCTCTTATCTTTGACCGGTTTGTTCAGTTGCTCAAAAAAGAAAACAGAAATCCACGTATACTATATGTTGCTTCACCTTTGGCCTCACTGATTCTCTTAGAGTGTCCCTCCAGTCCGATGGGACAGCTGACCGCTACGGTATCCAAAGACTGTACGTGAAGCGACACAAGTCACGCCGCAAGTGGCAGCTGAAAATCTACTCAGCGAATGTACTACAATGCTTCTGTGAATACTGGTAAATATTGCAAATACTATTACATGTAAATGTATTTCGAAACTGTTTTCTTTTCTTTCTTTTTTTTCTTCTTTTTCTTAAAGAAAACATATGTATATGTATATTTAATATAAATTGTATTGTACAAGTTACTATGGATTTCTTATACCTCGAAACGGGTCGTCAGAAATAACAAATAAACTTCAAACTTCAAACCATAATAGCCGCACCATACCGAACTTAGATTCGTCATGTCAAATACATAGAGTTACTTTCTTCTCTGCTGATCGACCTCTGTCCTTGTGGTCAAGTACAGACCCATGAACGTTTCATGACCCAGTGTGCTGTAACAGGACCTCCCCGTTCACTGACCCTCATTGGTGACATCCTCACCAACAGTACTGCCAGGTTTAACTGCCTTTGTTAAAATGCGAGATAATAATAATAGTTACTTTCCCTGAAAAATATTCGTTTCATCGTTCATCGTTACGTTCCTACGACGACCACGTCGTCGTATGATGGTGGTGGAGGCAACTCATTAAGATCGATATCAGTCAAAGCGAGATTGTCGTACGACGGGGGTTCTTCTCTAGGATCCGAACTCCTGATTTCCGCGTCAACAACCGCTGCGCTACCAGTGCCGTAATTAGCGGCAGGCGGGGGCGGTTGCGGGGGAAGAGGCCGACACTGGTGTTGGTTTTGTCTCCTATGACGGTTGCCCTGACACACGGAACAGACAACAACACACGCTATCACGATACCCACTGTCGAGCCCACGTTGAATCCAGCGCCATCGTCATCCGAGTCATCGGTGTCTTGTCGATAGCGGTTCCCAGTGCCATCTGTGTGCGAGAAGGAGTAGAACATATGCTTTTAATGATCACTTTTGGAATGCTTAAGGTGACCAACCAGTAACGAGTTTGAAAATAACATGAAGAACCATTCTAAACAAAGCTCAATACCCCCCTTTTTTTAAGTTGGTCTTTCTGTACTTTATTGTATTTATCTTCAATAGCTTCATGTTTACAAAGAAAAAGTTTTTTTTTTATCTTTAAAAGGGGGTAGAACACACATTTGTTTTGTTCCTGCACACATAATGTAACTGAGCACCTGGATTTCTTATGAGTTTAATCTCACATTACCGTGATGGCGTAAGATTATTCAATTAGGGGAAATTACACAAGCTAACATCACTGTTAACATTGAGAATTACAAACATTGCTTTGATCTGAATCCTGTGTTTTGGGAGTGAATCCACTTTGGAGAGAAACTCTAAATATCACATTTTTTGTCTGCCTTTATTATACAGTGTACATCAAAACAATACTCTGAGCAGGAAATATACAATTTCATATACAATAATAAAAAAAAATACATTCACATGTACACACGGAATATACAATTTGATGCAATGATAAACGAAATACATTGAATAACTTTTACTAACAAACAAAGGAAATATTGATTAATAGAGAAAAGCAGTTACATAAAGAAAAATAAGTCGCTATCAAAATGATATTCAAAATGGTTTTATAATGGTTTTAAAATCAAATTGAATCTGAACTTTCAAAAAGTTTCATGAAAATGAAAAGATCTCATCATATCTAGTATTTATAAAAAAATGATTATTGAGATTATTATGTAATATTTGACAGGATTTCGAATTTAATTCATCATTCTACCAACACAATTTCCATGATTTCAACAGCACGACAAGATCTGTCAGAAAATCCGTTGTAGTCGGATCGGGTCGGATCCACGTTTAAATCACATAGTATACAATTGTCGTACGGTTAATACATGCATGTTAGGCACACTACGATTATGGTGATATGAACCTGAACACAAACACAATGGTGAGTATTAATTGAAATCGATTTGAAATCGATGCATTGAATCCGCTTTATCGATACAAAAAGAACAACGCGCGAGTCGTTTTGGAGACCGGAAGTAGCACAGAGCAGACAACCCTGAAGATAAGTTGACTTCAATAAAAGCCTGAAGGAACATGAAAGAAACATATAAGTGAAGGTGTTCACGAAAATCCATGAAAGAATAAGAAAGTTACCATCTTTTGAAATTTCAATTTTGTGACGTCACGTGCCAGGTGCTCTCCCATATGTTATATACAGTATAATTACATAAATTGCACTTTTTCTGTTGTTGACAACGGAATGATTTTTTATACAGGTATGTGTGTAAAAACGTATTTATAATGATATATCAAATGCACAGGAAAAGGGTGCATATTTTTTCATAGAAAATGCTAATTTTCATTCAAAATAATGGGAAAGCACCTCGCACGTGACGTCACAAAATCAAAGCTTTAAAAGATCGTAACTTTCTTTTCCTTCAGCGGATTGTCATCACACTTTAACTAATACGTTTCTTCCAGGTGTCTGCTTCTATTGAAACAAAGTTAAGTTCAGAGTGAACTATCCTTTTACGCGAAAGGAGTCTGGAATATAGTGCAATGCACGGAAAAAACACCCTCTTCAGTTGAATGACGATTCAGCTTATAACCTCAGTTTTGAAATCCCATATGCATGGGGCTCATACGGAATGTTACAAGTCGAGCTGAGAAGACGAGAGAAGTCAGAACAAGAGTAGCTTATATAGATATGAAGACGAGGAGAGAAGATATAAGTGAGAAGAAGACGACAGAGAGATGTTATCTTTCATCCTCGCCGATATATAGCTCTCTGTTTTGAAGCCCGTATGAAAAGAACTCGTAAGGAATGTTAAACGTCGAGCTGAGATGGCGAGAGAACTCAGAACAAAAAACGAGAGAAGACTAGATGAAATAGAACATGCAGACGAGAAGCGAGATAGCCGAGGACAAAACGACAAAGAGATCATATCTCTCTCCTTCTTTGACAAGTTATTTCTACATCTGTTTGAAAGGGTTAAGTACGGAATGTTAAACGCCGAGCTGTGATGCGAGAGAACTCGGAACAAGAAAACGAGAGAAGAGAATATGCAGACGAGAAGACGAGAGAAGATTGTAAAAAGAAAAGGAGATTACCTCTCTCTCTATCTATCTTTCTTTCTCTCCTGTGCTCTCTTTCTTTCTTTCTGTCTATCTCTGTTTATGTCTCTCTCTCTCTCTCTCCTTCTCTATCTTGTTTATCTCCCTCCTTCGCTCGCTTTCTTTCTTTCTTTCTTTCTTTCTTTTTTTTTCTCTCTCTCCTTGTCTCTGAAGCAGAACAACACTAAGCTACCCCCAAGGAAATGACGTTAGTGACACAGCATTCAGGCACAGCAACTCCCTGCCCCCAACACAGATAGACAGACAGACAAAATACACACCTCCAGACAACAGCCGTCACGTCCATTGCTAGAATCATCTCGGATCTTTCTTGTGCAACGATGTGGCGATTTCATGTCCGATTTCTCAGAGGGCCCGACACAACACATGATCCTTTCAGGGTTTGTAGCAATATCGGAGGAGGGATTAAAATCACAATAGGTATCTTCCTTCTGCTGATGTACTTGCCAAGACAATATCCGTCGTGTTCATGACTAGAATCATTCTATAATCTCAAATTGTTCTTTGACAGTGCGGCGATGTCATGTCCGAGTTCTCAGAGGGTGCGACGCAACACAATGATTCTTTCAGGGTTTGACGCGATATCGGAGGAGGAAATTAAAATCACAACGGGTATCTTCCTTCTTCCAATGTACTTGCCAAGACAATATCCGTCGCGTTCATAGCTATATAATCACTCATCTCGAATTGTTCTTTGACATTGCGGCGATTTTATGTCCGATTTCACAGAGGGTACACACCACATGATTCTTTCAGGCTCTGAAGCAATATCGGAAGGAGGACTTAAGTTTCGTCCTCGATCCTGCTAAAGCATAATGCGACAGGAGTGTTCAGCCTCATCCGTCCAAATATCCAATGTGTCAGGGAGAGGAAGATCTATACCCTTATCAGCTCAACAAAGTGTTTACGAGTTTACAGCTTCCATCTTATCCATCCATTTATAAGTATAGTCTCCTCAAATTGACTGATTAAGCACGTATGTTGCGCGAATGACCTGTCTGCGCAACTAGAAGCGATGGGCCCATGCACCCGGGTAGAACATCAAACAAACTTCAAACCACACGAAGCTCTCTAGACAATGCCGGCCAAATTGGCTGCCCATAACCCTCCCAGCTCTACGGTTGCATGATATAAATCACTGTTTTTTTTTTCCATATTATGAACATGCAAATGAGCTTATCGATTTTGGTTTTGGCCTAATCTGAATCAGAAACCATGATACCTTAGGGGTAGAGGCCAAAATCATATCATTCATCTTTTCAGATAAGCAAGTTATGGTCAAATAATGAAATTTCAATAATAACCGTCCGAATTTGTATATTATGAATATGCAAATGAGCGAATCGTTTTGGTTTTGACTTAATCTGAATCAACGTCCTGAAAACCTAGGGGTAGACACAAAAATCGTACGTTTATCTTTTCAAGTAAGAAAGTTGTCAAATAATTTCACTAATAGCTGCCCTAATTTGCATATTATGAATATGCAATTAGTAAATCGTTTTGGCTCTGGCCTAATCTGAATTAGTGACAATGAATACCTGGGGGTAGACACAAAAATCATACATTTATCTTTTTTAAATAAGCAAGTTATTGTCAAATTAAGAAATTTGAGTACTGGCCGCCTTATTTTGCATATTATGCAAAATACTTAAGGGTGCCAAGCTGGCATCATCCAGATTCTTAATCTGCACCCTTCAAAGATACGATTTCCGCAAAAAATAATTGTTGGAACGCCAAAACCTCGTTACCCCCAAATAGAGCTTTTCACAACATGACTATAGTTTTGATGGCTTCGTTGTAAGTTGGGGGTGCCGGTATATCGCCCGGTACATCGCTTTCATCGAACCCGCCATAGGCCATGGCATTGTCGTACGCTGGCGGATTGGTAGCAGAATTGGCCCCAGGCGCTCCTGGCTGGGCTGAATACGTGAAAGCGGAGGGAGCTGCTGTTTCGTCGGGGACCGGCGGTCTAGGGCTTACCCTATTGGGGTCTGCAGAGTCTGACGACAGACGATTTTCCCTGTACTTCTTGTACCTATAGGCCCACCAAAAGATCCAGATTTGGCTACACGATATGCCCACTATACTACCAGCGCTAAGACCACCGCCGGCCCGCTCCGTCGGCTCCGTCGCCCAATAGCGATCCCCAGTACCATCTGCAAATACAAAAGAGCGGTCAAATTAGATGCACCAGTCCTCTAAGCACAGCCTCATGTGGCAGTGGCACTGCCTCAAGATATGATGTCCGTACAAGCGGACTAGAACTAAATTACCCCCGTGCAAACCGCACTACCTAGAGTACATGATGTTTGCAAAATACTAGCGTACTAAGCATTTAGAGCGTTTTTTGTAATTTGCAGGACAAGTCGATTAAAGGGATAATTCACCCTGAAATTAAATTGGTTTCAATAAAAGAAACATGAAAGAAACATATTTAGTGGTGGTTTGATGAAAATTCGTCAAGGGATTGGGAGAGTTATGATCTCTTAAAATTTTGATTTTGTGACGTCACGTGCGAGGTGCTCTCCGATTATGTTGTGTACAATTTTTTTCTCGAAAATGTGCTTTTCCTATTATCATTTTTTCTGTGCATTTAAATGATACATCATTAGAAATACGTTTTAGCACACACACACACTTACATGAAAAAAAAAATGATTCCGTTTTCAAAAAGAGAAAAAGAGCAAGTTCAAGAATTATTCTGTACACAAAATATGGGAGAGCATCTCGCACGTGACGTCACAAAATTGAAATTTCAAAAGATCATAACTTTCTTATCCTTTGACGAATTTTCGTCAAACCTTCACTTATGTTTCTTTCATGTCTCTTATATTGAAACCAACTATTCTACAGGGTGAACTATCCCTTTAAGACGATGCTCATTTTGTAATGCCAGGCGAATGAATAGACTGACCATCCAAATGAGAATCCTGAGACACAGCCCTCAAAACGTGCTTTATGTGCCTGCAAGATTAGACTGATTGCCTAACCATAGATCTCCCGCGATGATTATGTACATATGATATGTACAGCATCCCCAGCTCATACTTCCGAGAAAGCCCTCCATACCCCAGGAAAGGGTTTAGTCCCATAATGCACCGCCCAACATACCCCGGATGTTGTTTGCAATCCTGCTCCCATCCGGTCTCATAAACAAGTGCATTGGACCGGTAGCGGACATGACTGCAAGCAAACTCCAAATAAGGCTGCGCGTTGCATCATGGGACGGCTTTCCCTTATAAGGCTTGTAGGTGGTATGGGGAATTGTTAGGCCGCCGCCCTTTCCATGCCTGCAGCGGCAACAGGCACACTCACAATATCATTGGATGATTTTGCTGGCGATCTGAAGAAATATTCCAGCCATCTCGCCAATGCTTACATAGGCATGAGCTTATACGTGGGGGATCGAAGGACTGTTCGCTGAGTTGTGTGATAGTGGAGTTGTGTCGATCCCCATGAAAACCGATCACGACGGTGTCTCTTTAAATTTCTTACCTTTCCGCTTTTTGCAGATGAATGGGGCTAAAAAATTGTCACATTCTTCATTTATCCAGGTGCCATTGGTACCAAGGTCCATAGCTCCACAATCGCCAACATCGAGCTTTGCCGTACCACTACGAAAATAAAGAAGTTACATAACATAGCATAATTACATTTCAGTTAACAAGCATGGATAAGGTAGTATAGAGTACCGAAGTTGTGTCGTCATACGAACATGTTATCAAGACAACTGGTTCTGAACAAAATCACTTCACCGGTCCGATATTGTCTAGCGGACCGGTTCCGGGCACTCCCAATTAGAGTCCCCGCTATGATCACTGCTCTTTGCTCTACCCGCATAGCTTAGAACCTGTTGTCTTGACAATAATGCTCGAATGACGTCTCACTTCGGTACTCTATACTACCTTATTTATCTGAGTGAGATACCCCCTTAATAGAAAGTAATTATGACAAAGGAAATACACTCGTGTAACCGGGACATATTGTAGACCTGAGGAGATCGTGAACAATTTACGTTAATGATAATGATTCAACGATTTTGTATAGCACATAAACATAACGCAAGGCAGAATTGCATATCTCAATGAGCTTAACAGAAATCGTCCACTGGGATAATGGTTGAGATATTTACGAAGACCAAGGCAGAAATGGTGTCAAATTACTTCTGAACTTTTGGAATGTTTCTACGTTACGATCGTTCTAAGTACTTGATAACGAGCGTGTAGCTTACTAGTTAGTGTACTCGGCGGTTGTTTCATCTATCCAAGTGAGTGTGTTGTCATTGTACTCGTATCCAATCCATACTAGGGAAGAGTATAAGCCCCCAAAGGAAGCTATACATCGAACAGAAAAGATGAAAAAAAAATACAAATGTCAATGCATCACAAAAAATACGTATAAGTGTATTTATTAACGTTTTATTTCAACAGGGTTGCCGTTTCAGTCAAACACCCGAGCTACCAAGGGGCCCCGCATACAAAAGACAACACAATGAAAATAAATACAAACAAAACAAATGAATACACGGACTAATTCATTAGATTATGCAAAAGGTTTCTAACAACTACTTTCATGAGAAAAAAAAAAAGAAGCTTAGAATGGGCACTTAGATGCGATCAATAAGTGATAACAATTTACATTGTATTTTAAAATAGTTAATTGATGTGGTATTTTTAATGCCAAGTGGGAGATTGTTCCAGATTTTCGAACCAACATACTGAAAAGACCATCTCATATAGTCTTTGCTTGACTTAATTACATATAACGAACATATTACTGGGAAAAGAATAATTCGAATTAGTACCCCTTGCTCTTACAACCGGTTACAATGTCACGGTTCTTCAGCTCCAGGTTTTGTATTCTTTTTGGGGGCCTCATCTCAATGAATTTGATTTGATGGCATCCCTCATCTAATAAGTTTCACTAGATATTTGGAATTTGAATTTAAATCTCAATCTTCAATTCAAAGTTAACTTAAATTACAATATTGATTTCAAAGTTAACCTCAGTTTCAAAAAGGATAGTTTCAAGGCTAATTTTTATTTCAAAGTTCACTTCAATGTCAAGTTTTATTTCATTTTAAATCAAATCTTAATTTTTTTGCTTTTCAAATTTGATTGAAATAGTGGAATTAGTATGGAAATTTAACATGGAATATCAATTCGATTGGAAATACTCACAGTTGAGGAAGTTGTTCTCTTCTTCGGAGTGAATGGACGCGAGGAAGCCACCGTCGTAACCGCACCGATCGAGGGCGTCCTCCCAGATCAAGCTCTGGTCAAGGTAGAGTTTGTAGCAGTGCTCTTCAAACTCCTCCCAGCCGGGTGGGCACGCGTCGTTCACGTCTACGGGAGAAAGGAGGAACAGCTGATAATGAGTCCGAACAAATCAACCAAGACATTGGGGTAGATGGGTAGATTATTATGATAATACCGTTACTCCCTTTCCTACTCTTCTTCCCCCTCCTCCTCCTCCTTCTCCTCCTCCTCCTCCTCCTCCTCCTCCTCCTCCTCCACCTCCTCCTCCACCTCCTCCACCTCCTCCTCCTCCTCCTCCTCCTCCTCCTACTACTACTACTACTACTACTACTACTACTACTACTACTACTACTACTACTACTACTACTACTACTACTACTACTACTACTACTACTACCAGTACTACTACTACTACTACTACTACTACTACTACTACACTGTTGGTCATAAAGGTGGAATATTTTTTTTCACCAAATTTTCACAGCGTAATTATTACCACATGATTTGAATATGGCATTTATGGTGCATGATAACAACTTTACTTTATTATTCTGCCTTTTACACACGTTTGACAGTGATATTTTACAAGTTTATGTCCTAAGCGATGGATGTCATGAGCACAGAACAACAATGACGACAATATACAGTAAATTAAAGGATCATGAGATATTTATTTTCAATCTCTCTCAGTTTTCCAGATGACTTCTTTTTTGTGATTTCATGGACAAATTTGCATCAAACTTGAGTCATTGTTCTTACTCAGTCACTAGTATCGGGTATGTCCACCCCTGGCATGAACCAGCGCATGCAGACGTCGTGGCATGCTGTCCACTAGCTTGTTGATGACGTCAACAGGCATAGCGTCCCATTCTTCCCTCAGAGCATCTGCCAACTCCTGCAGATTTTGAGGAATGACCTCTCTGTCGTTGATGGCTCGGCCTAGGGCATCCCATGCATGCTCTATGGGGTTCATATCCGGCGAACAAGCTGGCCATGGCAACTGTACGACGCCCTCTGCCTCCAGGAATTCCCTTACTGCAGCGGCCCTGTGCGGTCTAGCGTTGTCATCCTGCAGTCGGAAATTGTGCCCATACACTCGTCTTGCATATGGAAGACAGTGGAACTCCAAGATATCCCTGTAGGCGGCGGCGTTGACGTTTCCGTCCGGAACCACCAGTGGCGTTTTCCCTCCATAATGGATGCCGGCCCATATCATCACTGAGCCGCCTCCGCCTTGAGTCGTCTCGTGGATACATTCATCGCGAAGGTTTTCCCCGGCTAATCGACGAACTCGTTGTCTCCCATCCTTTCGGTCAAGGATGAACCGGCTCTCGTCCGTGAAGACCACATGTTGCCAATGTCCTGGATGAAGCCTTCTGTGCTCCCTAGCCCAAAGAAGACGAGCTACTCTGTGGCGAACAGACAGGCGTGGACATTTGGTCAACCGTCGTGCTCGGTAACCATGTTGGAGCAATCTGCGATTAACGGTTGACCGGGAAACGTTGATCCCATGATATCTCCTCCACAAGCGACGAAGACGGCTCGTGGGCAATTTCCGGTTTCTGCGGCTGAAATTCAACAGTTGGCGATCATCTCTTCTTGTGGTCAATCTGGGACGTCCTGGAGATTTCCGTGGCCGCACATTCCCCGCCTCACGTTGACGTTTCAGGATCTTAGAGACTGCACTCTGTGATATCCCTAGGACTTCTGCGATATCAGTCTGCTTGTAGCCCTCCTGTCGCAGTGCTACCACTCTTTCGCGTATTGCTGTTGCCGTTGGACCAGGCATAGTCCAGGGAACGTCTCTACCGATTTTTATTTCAAACGGTACAAGGAACTCGAAAAAATGCAACCTTCTTATACACAGTGCTAAATCAGGGAAAGGGACAGAATATCATATGCATAGGCTTTTATAGTCTACAACAAAAGAATTTATTACGTAATCCAAATTTCTCATGTTATAATGTCACCTGTGTAATGGGGAAACATTATGTAATCACTCAATTACCATTTTGTCTACGCGTAGCCTTTCAAATACCAACGAAACTGTCGATTTTTATTCAAAAATATTTTATTCCACCTTTATGACCAACAGTGTACTACTACTACTACTACTACTACTACTACCAGTACTACTACTACTACTACTACTACTACTACTACTACTACTACTACTACTGCTACTACTTCAACTATTGCAAGTACTACTAAACTGCTACTGCTGCTGCTACTATACTACTGCTACTACTACTACTACTACTACTACTACTACTTACTACTACTAGTACTACTACTACTACTACTACTACTACTACTACTACTACTATACTACTGCTGCTGCTGCTGCTACATCAACTACATGTATTGCAAGTACTACTAAACTACTACTTCCCCTACTACTGCTACTACTGCTACTTCTACTACTTTTACGACCTCAAAGACGATGATAAGAGAGAAAGCGAGAGAGAGAGAGAGTCGGAGAGAATAAGACAGAGTGTGTGGCGGAGAGAGAAAAAGGAGAAAGACAAGAGAGGCAGAAAGAGAGAAAGAGAGAGGGAGAGGGAGCTATAAGGTGGTGGTGGTGGTGGGGGGGGGGGGGGGAGAGGGGGTGGGAGGGGGGAGGGGGGAGGGGGGGACGTTGTTCCCTTACCAAAGAAGGTGTACTCCACGGTGAAGCCCTGGCCCTTTGTGTCGTCACCAGTTTTCCACCAATGGAAGAGCTGTGGCCCGCTACTCGTCAGCGTCAAAGGATTCTCCTCCGCACACAAACGGGCTATCTCCGTTTCCTCCTCGGGACCCCCTGTAACGTCACACACGATCAAGAAAAACGTCATCATTAACACATCATCGTAAACGTTTTAAAGGGACAGTTCACTCTGAAATTATTTTGATTTTAATAAGAGGAGACACATGAAAGAAACCTATTAGTGAAGGTTTGATGAAAATTGGTTAAAGGAAAAGAAAGTTATTTGATTTTAAAGTTTGAATTTTGTGACGTCACGCGCGAGGTGCTCGATGTACAGAATAATTCCATGAATCTTTTTTTTCCCTTCTGTTTTTAACAATGGAATGATTTTTGTGCGTACATATGTGTGTGTAAAAATCAAATGCACAAGTAAATGGATGCATATTGTTTTGATAAAACGTTCATTTTCGATAAAATTGTAAACAACATAAGGGAGGCCACTTCGCACGTGACGTCACACAATCAAAACTTTAAAAGATCATAATTTTCGTATCCTTTGACGGATTTTCATCAAACCTGAATTTGTTTCTTTCATGTGTATGCTTTTATTGAAGCAAACTTAATTTCAGGGTTAACTATCCTTTTGATCGCATCGTCGAGAAAACTAAGGTTTAGATCATTATGCGCTCTGCCATTAGCGTTGTGTAACAAACTTTCTCTCTCTCGAACTCACATTAGCTCCTAGAATTCATCAATATAATTGAAGCTGCCAACTATGTTTAGATATGAGGGCCAGATATGACAGGCATTTGATGTGATGTGATCTCCTTACATATTGATTAGCAATCTAAATCATGTACATGTATATCTCTGATCGTGTTGATGTAAGTTTTAATCTAACTACAATTTCTAAATGATGGTTGCAATAAAACAATACGTAGATAATCGTAAGTTGTTAAGTGTTTATATTTTTATACAATTACTTATGTGTTATGTATTACAATATAATCATACCATCGATGAAAGTCAGACGGTCGTCATCGCAGCAGCAGCTGATGTCACTGAACGTGATTCTAGCCTCGATTCTCGCCGAAGGTTCCTGCGCCTCCACCACCCACGTGCAGTAGTCGTTATCTGCATATGATGACGGCCAGTTCGGTGAATACACAGTGATCGTCTCGTTCGATGTACCGTTAAACTGTAGGGTCTCGTCGGGGCATTGCGCTGAAAGGAGGGAGAGAGAATGGGAGGGAGATGGGGAGAAAGAGAGAAAGAGAGAGAGAGAGAGAGTGAGAGAGAGAGAGAGAGAGAGAGGGAGATGGAGAGAGAGGGAGGGAGAAAGAGATATAGGGAGGAGAGAGAGAGAGAGAGAGAGAGGGAGAGGGAAATTACTTTCAAGGTTTAAGTGACAATAATTTGATCGGTCCCTTTTGACTGGCTCAGATTTCGTCAATAAAATAGCACAATTGTTCTCAATTATTCCATTACGCTATTTGTGCATGTTTTTGTATGCACGAATTGATTTGTTTGTATATTTTGTATGCTTGCTTTAAGAAACTGAATAAAATTCGTTTGAAAAAAATTGTTTTCATTCACTATAATTTTATTAATGATCTGAAACCAACCACAAAGCATTAAACTTCAAAACATTGCTGCTAAAGCATTATGGGAGCAGTAATGGTTTAACTATGTTTAGAGAAAGAAAGAAGAGGGGGACGGAAAGATGTAGAGAAAGCGAGGGAAATAATCGGGGACAGGGGGCCCATATCCGTTTGGCGATTACCCAAAATTACATTTGCTTAAATACTCAAAGAATCATTGCAAAAAAATATCCGGTTTACAATGTGTCTATTTCAGCTTGATTCAATTACGTTTGAGTTATCATCAATTTAAGTGTCGCGTGTTCTTCTTTATGACACCATGACGTCATAAACTTTGCGGGAAGTCGACTTAACGAGAGAGCTATATCCAGCTTCCTGTCACTTTCTGTTTGCAAATTAAATCGCTACCGCTTCCATTTCCGCCACCGCCGCCACCACCACCACCACCACCACCACCATCACTAACACCACCACCATCACCACCACCACCACCATCACCACCACCACCACCATCACCACCACCACCACCATCACCACCACCACCATCACCACCACCACCACCATCACCACCACCACCATCATCACCACCACCACCACCACCACTTCCACCTTGCTTTCATTTCCTTTCAGCTGAAAGCTTGGACATCGTGTTCAGCAAACTTACCTCGGCAACATACGATGGCGCCCAAGAGGAATAGCAGAAATATCGTCATCTTTTTTCTTTTTTTTTTTAAGAAACCAACTCCAAGTTCGAGCATCCACGTTTTGGGCCCGAAGAGCCCACAAACTTGGCGCCTCGTCACCTTCGACCACCAAGTCAATGGAACCGGCTGTAGCCCACGCGCTGTAGCCCACCTTTCTTGGTCAGTGTTTAATCAGAGTTGGTGAAGAGATGAACTCTGCGAAGTGAAGTGACACGAAAGCAGGTTGATTGATTAATTGATTAAAAAGACACCTCATGTCGCGGCCAAGGGCCAAACAAATTCCACAGAGATGTACATTTGTCAAAATATAATAAACAAAATAAGAAACATAATTTTTTTTTTCTTTCTCCCGTCTTCTTCCGCTCTCTAGTTTTTACCCTTCTATTTATCCTCGCCTAGGCATTTTCCTTAATTTTTTTCACCTTCTTCATCTTGTTCTTGTTCTTGTTCTTGTTCTTCTCCTCCTCCTCCTCCTCCTCCTCCTTCTTCTTCTTCTTCTTCTTCTTCTTCTTCTTCTTCTTCTTCTTCTTCTTCTTCTTCTTCTTCTTCTCTTCTTCTTCTTCTTCTTCTTCTTCTTCTTCTTCTTCTTCTTCTTCTTCTTCTTCTTCTTCTTCTTCTTCTTCTTCTTCTTCTTCTTCTTTTATCCTTCTCTACTAATCCTAAGCAATCTGATGTACTTCCAAGCATGAACAATAACACAGAACAACTCTTCCTCATGCATGCCCATGTCATGCAAGAGTAATTCGCTCTTTCAATTATTTTCTCAAACGTATTTTCAAAATACTTTTCTCATAACTGTGATCGCTTGACTGGCATGAAATGAACCAGCGATTCAATGTGGAATTTGAAAATTTTCGGAATTTAATGTTTTTCTTCTCAAAGAAACCTAAACGCTCTGACGTACTTTCAAGCATGAACAATTATAATCCTAGACCTAACAACGAATACTCTCCCATGGTGAACATGGCGTGCAGAATGTGTCCTTCACTGTTTCTATTTTTAAAACTTCTTTGGCAATTACCGTACTTATAACTGTGAGCATGAAACGACCTATGCGGAAGTTTAAAGTTTCCTTTTAAGTGTTAAAGATTTGTTTTTACTTGGCGATCAATAAAAGCTTTTACAATTTTCCCGGTATTTCTTTGTTGTATAATGCTTCAAAATATGTTTGATACACAACGTACAGTTTATCAACAGGAAGGGTAAATGCAGATGTCTCACTTTTCTTTTACATGAAAATCATTTGTAAGACATTAGATGCAGTATGTGAACATAAGTCAAGGCCGCAATAGTATATGTTTTTCTGTTAGGACTTAACTTATAGACTTATTTAGGATATTATCAGGCCATCAATCAGTTAGATGTATGAACTAGAATACTTCTGCTATCATGGCTATCACTGGCTATGATCACGACAACTATTACTACTAGTAATACTATACTACTACTACTACTACTACTACTACTACTACTACTACTACTACTACTACTACTACTACCACTACAACTACTACTACTAACTACTACTACTACTACTACTACTACTACTACTACTACTACTACTACTACTACTACTACTACTACTACTACTACTACTACTACTACTACTACTACTACTACTACTACTACTAACTACTACTACTACTACTACTACTACTACTACTACTACTACTACTACTACTACTACTACTACTATATACTACTGCTGCTGCTGCTACTACTACTACTAGTAGTAGTATGAAGTGAGTTCTGCTTAAGTAGTAGTACTGCATAAATAGTAGTAGTAGTAGTAGTAGTAGTAGTAGTAGTAGTAGTAGTAGTAGTAGTAGTAGTAGTACTGCATAAATAGTAGTAGTAGTAGTAGTAGTAGTAGTAGTAAGTATGGAGTGAGTTCTGCTTAAGTAGTGGCACTGCATATATAGTAGTAGAAATAGTAGTAGTAGTAGTAGTAGTAGTAGTAGTAGTAGTAGTAGTAGTAGTAGTAGTAATTACTGGTATACTACTGGGCATAGTAGCTGATTATTCTACTTCATGTACTTAACATGCTTACTGCATCATCTCGATCCTTCGTCGTCTTTCTTCTTCACTATACAGTTCTGACGTACATGTATTCTCGAATTATTGAGGGTGTGGTGCTTGTATAATAGACTTTCGATCGGAGTCAGGCTAACACCGTAGAATCACACTGTACGCCAAACCTCATGCTACTTTCTATTACCACACGGCGCATAATACCTGCATCAATAATTATGTACGTTATCATGATTATAGTACGGAAATTCACCCACCTCAGGTAGATTTACGCAGAATTCGCTTCCTTCGCCTGCTTATTCGAAGATTGTCGATTTCAAACGGTTCAAACAGTGATTATCGAATGTTATCCCACGCACTCTCCCCTTTCCAAACGAATATTCTCAATAGATGTTGACGCCGTATCCACTGCAAATGGTTTATAAATAGCTGTACAAATAATATTATATAACCCTCGTGACAAACGCCGCTCGTACAGGTATTTCCTCTAAAAATAATAATGAGAGGACAGCCATGAGTGACGTATTTCGTTCTAGCAACCATAGGTTTCGTTTCAGTGCACAGATATAAAAGCCTTTTCGACACGACGACATTGTTGTTATCGACCAAACGGATGGGTATTATCCAGGGCTGCGGGTAATGTGAACACACAAACACACACACACTCACACGTACACGCAAACTGAACTCGCTGAAAAGAGACAATGAGAGAGAAAGAGAGAGGGAGAGAGAGAGAGAGAGAGAGAGAGAGAGAGAGAGAGAGAGAGAGAGACGGAGAGTCAGACAGAGAGGGGAAGAGAAAGGATATGGGGAGGAAGAAAAAGAGGAAGATATATACATGTATTTATAGAGAGAGAGAGAGAGAGTGAGAGGGAGAGAGAGAGAGAGAGAGAGGGAGGGAGAGAGAGAGAGAGAGAGAGAGAGAGAGAGAGAGAGAGGAGAGAGAGAGAGAGAGAGAGAGAGAGAGAGAGAGAGAGAAAGTGTAAGAGATAAAAGAGATAAGGGGAAAGGAAGACAGAAGAGAGGAGGAAAAGAGGGAGAGAAAGAGCGTGAAATAGTCAGGGAACAGAGACCACATATCCGTTTGGCGATTAACCAATATCAGACATGTGATTAAATACTCAAAATATCATTGCAAGACAAATCCGGATAACAATGTGTTTATTTCAGCTTGATTTAATCATTATTGAGCTATCATTAAGTGAAGTGTCACATGTTTTTTATGACGCCATGACGTCATATTTTTTTTTAATTTTGACGAAAAATTTGAAAAAACGCACGCCTCTAGTGACGTATGAGAAGTCAAAATGCCATAAATGCCAACGGCGTAAATAAAATATTTTATTCACGCCATTCAAACAATACGTTTCCAATAGGAACCCAAAGCTGGTCCGAGATTTGTTCGAGTAGCAACAACTAATAGATTCAAAGTGCATTCCATCCATTGAATCTGAATGACAACATACACGTGAATGCAGTAACGCGTTACTACGCAGATAAGGGGAAAGTTGTTAATACATTACGAAAATGGTCTATTATTGACTTCCGCACAATCTATGGAATTTTGACTTCTCATACGTCACTGGAGGCGTGAGTTTTTTTTTTCAAATTTTCGTCAAAATGAGACTTTATTGCGGCAAACGAATGTGAAATTCGTTTTTAGTGGATAATTTTACATAGATAAGTGGGAACTCATTTTTATAATTTAGTCACCCTTTAAAGATGACGACATGAACGCTTTCATATTGCCATGTTCATATGAAGTCGACATGGTCAGTTAATATCTTCACGAATAGATATTAAGTGTAAGTCGACTTGACAAGATGCTTGACGTCATGTCGTGGAGGGCAAGGATTCTTGTCCATGTATATCTTTCTTGTAAGAATTATCTTTAAGAGAAGATTTTTTTTTCTACCATGGCGTATCCAAAGTTATTGAAGGTATCCCGTCCCTTTTGCAGACCTAATTCTGAAAGTTACCTGACTTTGTCATCATTTGAGAGAGAGAGAGACAAAGCGTAATGTTCGGTTTTGAGGAAATAATCTTCGAAAATTGATCGAGCTTTCTTCTTTCGTACCACGAAAATCGTCAAATCTCAGTTAAAAGTAGAACTTTACAAATTCATTCATTCTATGGGAGTTCTAGGACTGTACCTCTGAAAATTTCACAGTTGGAATTCAAAGATACGTGCTAAATAGGCCTATGTGCAAACTTTAATGAAGTTTGCAGATGTTTGTAAAAGGGACGGGCCATCTTTAAGTTTGGTACATGTATTTAATAGTTTACGTGTGTTGTGTATAATGATTATGAACGAGATTGAAAAGAAATTATACGGACACACCCAGTAAAAAGGAAAGCGTGCTCTGTCGTGTAATTAAATGAATCAAGTAAAGAAACAAATTTTGTAACCAGAGGGACTCGAACCTGCAATCTACGGCTTACCAGGTAGATACTTAGCCACCAGTCCGTTTCTAGTCGACGGTAAAGCAAGATGACACGCAAAATACCTCAGAGCCTGATTTATTAATAGCGTATTGACATTACCCCAGAAATTCCTTTCAAATATGAGAAAGTTGTTATGATGATGGAACAAGTATCGGAAAAATAAATGTCAAGAGAGAAGTATAATTTTTCCTTTGAGGAAGGAAGAGTGATAAAAAGAGCTTGAGAGTGAAAAAAAAAAGGAATAACTAAAGAGAAATACATCATGCTGTCTATGCATCAGTCTCTTAGTGAAAGAAATCAAAAGAAAATCTGTGATATACAACATATTTCTATGCACTCATGAAAAGAGTGTGTTTTATTATCATATATTTCACAGCTATGTAAAAAATACATAAAAACTTAAATTAAAATATTTGAATTCCATTAAAGCCTCGAGTTCAATATTGCACAATTTTCTAGAAGCAAACTATTTCCATTATCTATATATACAATACTTGTATGTTTCAAACAATTTTTTGTAGACACCTTGATAAAAATCCACAATGATCAAAAGGAATCCACTAGAGTACAGTATTTAAAAAAAAGGAAATACGTTATACTTCAAAGCTTGCACACACTGAGATGTAATATTGCTCAATTATCATGGAAACCGGCAAAACAATAAAGCAACATTGGATTCATTTATGTCCTTCAGACATGAAAACTGTATACACTGTATCATACATTCAAGAAAATAACCACAAAACAAACAACTTTCTATTATAGCAGAATATGAACTGAATCACATCATTGAAAGAAACTGAGTTTGCAAAATATGCATGGTGTGCATAGTATATTTTCATACATCGGGGGTGGGGGGGGGGGGGGCATTTTCACTTTGCAATCATTCTCAATGTTCCCTTTACATATGAAATTATGATATATGTAAGCAATTCAGGTTTCTTTAGAATACTTGTACATATTATATAATGTAATCAGCACAGCCTAAAACAACAATTTGGCAAATGCAAAGGAAAATACAAATAATAAACTTTGCAATCATTCTCAAATGACACAGCCTAAAACAGCAATTTGGCAAATGCAAAGGAAAATACAAATAATAAACTTTGCAATCATTCTCAAATAAAAAATAATAAACTTTGCAATCACTCTCAACGTTCCCTTTACATAAGAAATTATGATATATGTAAGCAATTCAGGTTTCTCTAGAATACTTGTACATATTATATAATGTAATCAGCACAGCCTAAAACAACAATTTGACAAATGCAAAGGAAAATACAAATAATAAACTTTGCAATCATTCTCAAACAACACAGCCTAAAACAACATTTTGGCAAATGCAAAGGAAAATACAAATAATAAACTTTGCAATCATTCTCAAATAAAAAATAATAAACTTTGCAATCACTCTCAACGTTCCCTTTGCATAAGAAATTATGATATATGTAAGCAATTCAGGCTTCTGTAGAATACTTGTACATATTATATAATGTAATCAGCACAGCCTAAAACAACAATTTGACAAATGCAAAGGAAAATACAAATAATAAACTTTGCAATCATTCTCAAACAACACAGCCTAAAACAACATTTTGGCAAATGCAAAGGAAAATAAAAATAATAAACTTTGCAATCATTCTCAAATAAAAAATAATAAACTTTGCAATCACTCTCAACGTTCCCTTTGCATAAGAAATTATGATATATGTAAGCAATTCAGGCTTCTGTAGAATACTTGTACATATTATATCATGTAAGCAGCACAGCCTAAAACAACAATTTGGCAAATGCAAAGAAAAATAAAAATGATAAACAATCAGGAAGATTTGGGGCAATTTCATCAAAATTCAGCCTGGAGATGTCTATCAAATGCATACAACATACAGGTAACAACAATTATACCATTGGTTGATGTGATGAAATCCAAAGTGGTAATATTGTTCTGTTTTCCGGGAGTTTCCTATCAATAATCATGGAGATTGGTTAATGTGATGAAATCCAAAGCAGTAATTTAGGCTCTTTTTTCAGGGAGTCTCCTGTAAAATAAGCAAAACTTGGCAGCTCTAGCCTATAGCTCTGAGTTCATTCACTAAAACATGGCAAATTGACACTCTTATTTGAAGAGCTCATTTGCAAAAGGGGTTAGATCCATTTTTCATCAAATGTGATTTTTCGTCTCAATGTATAGGTTTGAGGTAGCTCTATCAGATAATACCAAAGAAAAGTTGAAATTCCCATTAAAAAGTGAACAAAAATGGCAAAGAAAAATCACTTTTTTTCATAAGGGGTTAGATCCACACGGGTAATTTTTGGAAAAAAATAGTTTAAAATATGAAGACAGGTAGATATCTTTTATGCCCAATTTTATGTTCACACGGTAGGGTAGTATATCATGACAGTTTAGTTTTGCATAAGAATATTGCAATATGGGAGAATAAAAAAAGTTGATTTTTCTCAAAATGGTCTAAAGTGGATCTAACCCCTTTCACAAACAAACTCTTCATTTTACATAATACCCATATTAAAGGGACAAATCACCCTGAAATTAAGTTGCTTTTCATAAAAGCAGAAACATGAAAGAAAAACACATGTGAAGTTGATGAAAATCTGTCAAAGGATAAGAAAGTTACAATTTATGTTTTGATTTTGAGACGTCACGTGTGAGGTGCTCTCCTATAATGTTGTGTACCAATTTTGTTTTAGATGTTGTTTTTCTCAATATGCGTCATTTTACATGTGCATCTGAGTCTGATACATCATTAGAAACTCGTCTTTACACACATACCTCCACGAAAAAAAAAAATCCTTCATCAAAAACAGAAAATGTGCAATGTATCATACATTTCATACATATCATACATCACACAACATTATGGGAGAGCACCTCGCACGTGACATCACAAAATAAAAATATTAAAAGATCATAACTTTCTTATCCTTCTGACGGATTCTCGTCAAATCTTCAGTAATATGTTTCTTTCATGTGTCCGCTTTTATTGAAACCAACTTAACTTCAGGGTGGACTATCCCTTTAAGTTGATCCTGGAAACTGTAGAGGGGAGTGCCCTGGAACTACACATACCATTTAATACAGGTGATAAATGACAATAATGAGGATCAATCACCCTGTACGCTACACCTGTATACTCAGTCAATCCTTCTTTCTCATCCGTGTCATCACAGCCCCAAGACCAGCTGCCTACAGACATGGTGAAAGGAACCTTTTTGAATAATTTATTGATTATCAGTGGGTATTTGTGCAGTAGTAAGCGCATTTGCGCCATGAAAAGAAGTGATCCAAGGAGTACTGAAAATTTGATTGCATCTTGAATTGGTGGAAAGAAATGCAATCTAGAAATTTACAATCCAATAATACTGCATGTACCAGACCATGAACTAACAATTCATGTGAAAGTTTAAATCCTACATTCTAAAAAATTATGGTCTAAGCATTTGGTCTGAGCATTTGAAATACTGGACATATATTTTATTAATGGTTTAGAGGGTTTGTCTTATTTCGCAGTCTGGAGATTGAATGGATGTCAAAATTAGAGCCCTGGGGCCATATTCATGAAAGCTTACTAGCCTTGTTAGTTACTACCAATGCATGTACGGTAGCTGAATGTAATTTAGTAAGGTTTCATGAATATGGCCCCTGGTCGCAGGATACAAGAATGTATCACAAACATACATGTATGTGCACCATATTCCTTGCTAACTGCATAAATTTGGCACTGGGGCAAATTTCTTTACAGTTAGAATAAAAAAAAAAAAAAGCCTATTTACAGTATCTAAGCTTGCGGCCGTTTATGTTCTGAATCAACAAAGCCCCCAAATCAAATCAAACTTTGAAATATGGTTTCATTAATTGCGATATCATGAAAACATACAGTATGGACAAAAACACATATTCCATAGAATATACTATACGTAGACCGAGAAAGATGTAAATATATGCATTCACAAATTTGGAAAATATTGTGCAATAATCATAATGCACTGTATGACTATCATAAAGTATCAAAAGCAAATTACAGACATTTTTCAGTCTACTCCCTCAAAGAGTAATGATTGAAAACTTCTTTAAAACAATTTACATTAAAGCAATACAGTAAATTTAATTTTGTTCTTTCCTTTGTACAAACTAAAATGCAATTCTTGCAATATTTTTGCAAAAATGCATAATAGTCTACATTGTCATGACACATACGATACAAACCATTTGTGGATAATCAAAATGTATGATGGTCACCTGAAAATTCATTTGGCCATCTGGATCTCATACTCAAGTGGCCCTGCTAAAGTGGCCACCTAAAAAAACAACTTAGAGTCAAGCCCTAAAGAAAAAGTATGCAGGATATCTTTACAATTCACACTTTAATGTAGCAAACGAATGATAATACATGCTCACTAATTGTGAGAACCCTGTACATAGTGGACTATACTTAAGCTGAAATCTATTGCACTGTTAGCATGGGGAGAGTTGCTTCATTATTTATTTTTATTTTGCACAAATTTATGACCAATGTCTATTTTTTTTTTCAACCTCCTGCCTGAAGCCCCATAGGTTCTAGCCTGCATTTGAGCATGAACTTGTTTCTTAAAGGGACAGTCAATCCTGAGATTAAAGGGAACCACAGGGCATTACAAATTCAATGCTTCATTGTTTGGTTCTAGAATTAAATATCAATCATACTGTGTGGAGTGATGGGGTCTGGGAGTGTTTCACCAAACTATTCTTAAACTAAGAACGACTTTACGCACGACTTTTGATCCTTTCTTTTGTTAAATTCGATTCTCAATGATTTTGATTCCCATCAGCTGAAGTTCAAATCTGATGTTTATCAATTAAAATTCTTGTCATTCATAAGAATTAGTGTCTGAACACAAAGTTTATTATTTGTCAAATTTGATTACTATTGTTGGAAATAAATTTCCACTATAAAACAGGAACAAAGTTGGGTATCTCATTTAGCACAAGAAAGGGTAACCAGTCGTGCATAACGTCCTTTTTAACAGCTTGGGGTGAAACACCCCCTAGATATGTTTTTGTGACTAGAGGCTGACTTGTCAGCTGTGCCCCAATATGGCAAAAGCAAAATGTGGGCATAACAGCTAGTCTCTATTTCAGAATCATTTACAGAGTTTTTTTTGGACAATCTTGAACGTCTCTCAGTAGGCCTACCAAACAGTCCCTCATATCATGCTAGTCTCATGTCCGTTACAACACAGTTTATCACGTATGGGACTGAGAGGGTTAACTTGCGTCAATATTCTTGAAATGCCTACCAGTATATGAATTACTGCCATTTGATAAAGTTCAGTTCTTAACAAAATTTTGCTAATTTTTTAGTAGCAGTTTCATGCAATCATGAATTAAAGCTGACAATTAAGAGCCTTATATGACTGAATCATGGGCAGTTACATGTAAGTATTATAAGTTTATAACACCATAATAAAATCATTTTTCTTGAGTAGGAGTGGTGCAAGTACTGCCAAGCTTCACGTCGCGTGTGAAAATCCAGCGATCGGTTGACCTCTCGTCACCCCCGCTCGAAGACACTGAGATGAGTTTGAACCCGAGCTGAGTGATCTGTCTGAAGAGTTTAACGCGATTCAACGGCTGTTCTCTCGGGACGATGAGCCCGTTCTCCTCCGGACCAAAGATGTGGTCCAGCTGATTGCGGACCAATCTCTGATGGTTGCCGAAGCTCTCCATGACAACGGGAATCTTCTGCAGGATCTCCGAGCTTCCGAATATGATCCAGCGACCGTTGGCACACTCAAACTCTACCTCCAGAAACTCCTGTTCTTTCACACGATCCCTCGTCCGCCTCTCCTCCTCCTTCTCCATGGCAACCGCATTCCTGAGTTGCGTGACGGCATCAATAAACTCCTGGATTTGGTAGTAGTCCGCTTCATGAGCAAGCATGTCTAGTTCTTTAAAATCGTCGGGGAGAACTAGAACCGACCGTCGCAGGAAATTGAGAACGTAGCGGAACAGTGGACCATCTCCATCGATGAGGAAGTTCCCCGCCGCATCCTGGTTGGATGGTAACCGGTCGCTGAACATGGAACCCAGCATGGAATCTGGGAACCGTGTTAACGTCGCACGGGACGTCGTGTAGATTGTCCCACCTACATTCAAGCTTACAAAGTCAGTCATGCTAGTGCTACAACTAGGACGTTCTTCAGCAGTGGTTCTCATCAGCTGCTGTAGACTAAATCCCAGCACTGAGTTGTCTTGAGCAAGCCAATGGCTTGACATGACATAATCACCATCAATAACTTGCAGACATTTGTGAAACGATATGCAATGCCAGTTCAATGCAGATCCAACTTCCTTGATATGCCCTTGAACTTACAAAGGCCACTTTTAATACATGTACAATTTATACATGCATGCACGTCGCTTTGTATACATAAGTCATACTGCATTGGCAATGTTGTGATTAATATTAGTGCCATTGCGCATGCTCAACTAGTATTGTTGTTTCACCGAATTTTGAATGGTGGTGTGAAAGCAACGCGAACTGTTTGGGCGTGAATAAACAACCCTGTTATTCCGAATTCTTTTGAACTTCTGGTCCCCGATTTTCATCACAGCAGGTGAATATACTCATTTCGTTTTTAAATATCACAGACAAGTCATTATTGTATTTTGTTTTTTAATGTGCTTTCTGTAAAATTTACGAACGGTTTCGAAAACTAGTTCGACATGTTCGTTTTTCAGCCAGTGAAAGATTATAGCGGAGCTCTGCATGAGTGCGTGCCGCTGCTGTCCGCAGCTAGCTAGCTCGGCAGCTGGGCTGGCGCTAGCCGTGGCTGAGCCGAGCAAGGGCAAGGCAGGTTTAGGCGGACGGTCGTGTTGCACCGATGTCGGTGCAATGATTTATATTGATGAGCAGTTAGAAGTGTGAGGAATTGAAGTAGTAAGTTATTGATAGATAAATCTGACTGCCTCCTTTTACGTTCGTTTTTCTTTAATGGAATAGCATGAAACACGATGCTTGAGCCTAAAAAGCATCATGTTTCATCATGCCTACTGCAGTTTAAAACTCCGTCCCGGCTTCGTTCCCTTTCCTTTCCCCTATATACCAATTCCTTTGAGCTGTAGTGTATCGGGTATATTACAAAAACTGATTACAAAAATATATTACAAAATTTATTGTAAAGTAGTCTATAGTACATGTAGCCATCTGTTTTCAATTTTTGATATAATCTAACAAAGTAGGTTTTAGTATTGTAAAAGTAAAAAATCATGTTGCAAAAATGCAAAGAACAGACATTCCAACTGTCAAATATATTACATGTAACAAAATACTTTTTCTCCCCTTATAAATATCTTTATAATTTTGCAGAATGTAATCACAGGTTATCTGTATTGGAATGGAGAACAACATCGCCATGGCACGCATCAAGTCAACCCTGGACGACATTCACGATGCAAGCACTGCAGGCAGTCTGACCAACACAGATGTCATGAGTGGGATTGAACCTTTGGCCAGCAGTGTAGATGTGACACCAGCCACGAGCCCAAACCCTAAAGTCCTCTCTTCATCGGCTCGCTCTCACCAGCCAGGGTCTCTTCTCGATGGGGCTTATACTCTACCGGCCAGGAATACAAATGTGGATGCAGATGGGCTGTTTTCACCAATTGGTGTTGGAGATAGTGCCGGCAGACAGAAACCGGATGTCGTCGGACTTGTCGCTGCTAACGGGTTGGGAGGAACATCTCAATATGCAGAGGGGCGGTTAGCACCATTGTCACAGGGGAGGGACCGTATGGATCGGAGGGCGATTTCAGCACCGAACACGCAAGGCAAGGAGTGGGAATCGGTATACAAGCGTACAGAGCTGAGTGAGAACAAGTATGATTACGATCACTACAGGAACACAAAAGTCAAGACTGGTGACCACAGAGAAGCTCTCTCTGATGTAACGGTGAATAGGCAACTCTTCCTGAGAAGCAATTACCACTCGCATAAAGGGAAGCACATGGCCAATGAGGATTTGGCCAAAATGCCTCATGGGGCTTATTCACACGGCCATGAGTTAGGGAGAAGCAGGGAACCAATACAAGCGAACGTAGGAGTAAATGGAAAACATGATGTAAAATTCACTGCCAGTGAGGGAGTGAAAGGTGCTGTGTTCTCTTACAATACCCAAAGCGATAGAATGGACATTGAGCATCACCTGCCGGCTGAAGAAGCGCTCAGCAACCACTCAGCCGATAGCATGCCTCCCCATTACCATGACGATACTCTAACGGCGCCTTCAACGATAGCGTCTGCCAAGGATTACGGGATGGTGGAACGGGGTGAGGAGGTTGAAGTGAGTGGGAATCAGAGTCGGGGATCGCGGCTTTTGTTCAAAGCACCGCCCAGGCTGCAACCCTCGGCATCCAGCCCAAAGGACAAGAAATATCTCTTGGAAGGATCCCACACGCCACATTACCAGGTCAGTTTTTCATTCATTTACAGAATGGAGCACACTATCCTTACTACTTCTGGGTGTATGCTTGACATGTCTTTTTAGAATTTAATACCACAGAAAGCCCTTTCACTAAAAATAATCAATTTATAAATTTGCTTTCTTAAGCTGCCATTGTGGCCAGAAACTACTGGATTTAACTACTTACACAAAGATGTTGATTAGGAAAAAATCCTGCCATGCAATACTACACCATGGGCCCTGTTGCATAAAACTTATTGATGGTTACTTTGTTATTAATGGCCACTTCTATGGAAACCTGGAATTTGATTGGCTGTCGATCAATTTTACCATGGTAGCTACCATTGATGGCAGAGTTACCATAAATGGTAAGTTTTATGCAACGGAGCATTGGGTTGGGATGGACATTGTAAAAGGGTTCATCGTATGCACCGAGCCGGGGTCGAAAACAGGAGGCCTCTCTCTGTAAGAGTCTGGAGCTCTCACTACATGTACATGTATGTATGCTCCCTAACTTCATTTCAGCTTTAAAGGGGTACACTGTACTGGGAAGACAAAAAAGCCTTCAAAAGGTGATTGTGAGCAATCTTCTTGCCAATGTTCTTAAATTAATGTATTGTCCATTTTAGAAACTTGCTGAAAGATTTTTGTCCTAAAATTATTCACATTTGGAGTGATTAGTGATAATTAAATCACAAATCCTCAAATTGTTTGGGCCTAACATTTCAAGAATTGTGATTTAATCACTAATTACTAAAAAAGTGGATCATATAAGGGCAAATAATTTTTAGGAAGTTTCTAAAATGGACAATACATTAATTTAACACCATTGGCAAGAAGATTCCTCTGTCACGATCACATTTTGAAGGCATTTTTTTCTTCCCAGTATGGTTTATTCCCTTTAATAGCAAGAGCTAGAATGTCCCCCTTTTACGAGAATCCATGCTATCTGTAATTAAGCCATATTATGATAAACAATTATTTGTTAGATAATTATGAAGAGTGAATTATACTCATCATATCTTCAATGATTTGATTGTTTTATTAAATTTGTTGCTGTGGAGGGGATAGAAAAAAATGGAAGTAAAATGACCCCCCACCCCCCCAAAGAAAACCTTCCATTAATCTTTCAGATGACGTGACTCTTCCTCCTTCCTCTGCTTTGCATTTCAGAGTTCTCCAGCTTACCCGGCAGAGTTTGCCGAGATTGAGAGCTTGAGGCAAAATTTGAGCAACTTGATAGCTTCACCAGGTAAAAATCAAGATTTTTCACAAGTTAATGGCGCAAGTTAAGAAACCGCTATGAATGTGCATTCAGTTTCCTCTTTCCATTTCATATTTCCAGGCTCGATTAAGTATTTGATTATCAGTATAAACAGAATACCCACAAAGGTACTCAATCAAGTGACTGCCTAGTAGTAGCTGCCCATGTATCTGTGTTGACTTTTTCCATCTCAATCATTGATTCAATTTATGATATATTGAACTGTAGTGTATGTCTGATTAAGGGGCATACTTTATCTTGATTTTATTTCCTTCCTTGCCACATTTCAGGATTCATGTGTAAGGCATCTCAAGGGTAAACATTATTCAGATTACTAAATGAGTATGTTTTTATCTTATTTATGATACAATTTTTGTGATAAAAACATTTATTTGTCTTTTCATCAAAGTGAGTGTGTATTTGATGTGCAAAAACTTTAAGACTGGTTACAAATACTTTGGCTCTTTCCTCTTATTATGAATAAATTGTTGACTTGTAAATGTTAAAAATCATTGGAGTACAATTTTTTTTCAGCCAAAATTTGCATCTTTGATAATTTGCATTCTGCTCTTATGCTCCCAACACTTGTTCCCCATGTGACTTGATATAACCAGATGCAGGAAGAAACGAGAGCCTGTCTGAGCTGCTGGTGATGCGAGGGTCCCATGAACAGAGACAGTCCACTGACACGGCCAAGACGGACTCTCTCATCTGGTGAGTGTTTGGGGAAATCTTCATCTGGGGCCCGTTGCATAAAACTTACCATAAATGCTAACTCTGTCCTCAATGGTGACTACCAAGCCATAGTAACATTGCTTAACAGCCATAGAAGGTTGCCATAGGTTGCCATAGAAGTTGCCATTGGTAGCAAAGTTATCATTAGTGGTAAGTTTTATGCAACAGGTATAATGTAGAAAAATATTGTACATACATACAGACGATGAACAAAGTACTGCAGCTGTAAAAAATTTAGAGGTTGAATAATCGTAGACACACAAACAACACACACATACACACACACACACACACACACACACACACACACACATGCAACATTGAGTGATATGATACAAACGAGAGGGGGGGGGGAGGATAGAAAATGTAGGGAGGCAATGGCTTGAAAGCAGCCTAATTAGACTTGAAAGAGGCAGTCCACCTGTATCTTGAATTGATGATAGGTGCAACCCACTTGAAAGAGAACAGAGATGAATGAAGCAGTGCTCTGTAGCATTTCCTGAAAATGATGTTATAATGTGGATTACGTTTTTGGTCGCAGTATGATCAGACAGTCCACTGAACTGGCTATCTATGACGAGAAGGACGCCGACTCACTCTTCAGAGGTCTGAGGAACCTAACAGATCCATTAAGTGAACGCTTACCCAAATACATGTACAGGACCCTGTTGCATGAAACTTACCATTGGTGGTAACTTTGCTACCAATGGCAATTCCTATAAAAACTAGAATTTCATTGGCTGTGTGATTGATAGTTCTTTCTTACCCGAAGTAGGATGAAGGGAGAACGAAAAAAAAAAATGTCAACCAATGCCAGATGTTACCATAGTAGTTATCATTGATAGCAGAGTTACCATCAATGGCAAGTTTTATGCAATGGGGCCCTCGTCACTCTCCTTGGGGGTGTTTCACCAAGCTGTTCGTAAGTTACGAACGACTTTACAAACGATTGGTGATCCCTTCTTGTGCTTAATCAGATTCTCAATGAACAAAGTGTGGTATCACATTTAGCACAAGAAGGGATCACCAGTCGCTCATAAAGTCGTTCGTAACTTACGAACAGCTTGGTGAAACACCCCTCTGATTGTGTAAAAAGAACTTATTCAGAATTCTTGTGATTGTTATAATCCCTCCGTCACCATCACCATTACCATTACTAGTGCCCAGGCATTCCCGGGCGTATCCCCCAGCCCCGACCCGCAGACGCTGGACAGCGGTCTGGCCTCCCACCAGACGTCCCACCTGACCTCCAGCCACTGGTCAGAGGGCAACCAGAGGTCAGGGGTCGACCAGAGGTCAGGGGTTGGCGGTGCAGACACCAGCATCAGGGCAGAGAACCGAGTCCTGAGGGAGGGGCTGGAGCGAGAGAGGTGCAGGAGAAGGGTGAGCTGGAAAATAAATAAAAATCGCTGTTTTTTATGTTTGCGAATTTTGCGAGTCGGGTGCTATTCCCGAATTCAACAACATGCGAAAAATATTTGCTTTGACCCTGACATGAATGCCACGATCACAAATTTAACCACTCGCAAAATTGTCGCAAAGTCCTGATTTGCGAAAAAATTAGACTCGCTAAATGGCTTATGCAGTACATCTTTATATATTTGCCAGCCTGTATGCAATAGAGAGAATCTGAAAATTAGTAATGTATTATTTTCCATTTCTCTCCCCCCCCCTCCTCCTCCACCTCCACCTCCTCCTTGGCCAGCACTGTGAGGAGCAGATTGCGACCCTCCAAGGCAGGATCCTGGAGACCCAGCAGCTCCTGGCTGTGGCCCAGGCCACGGAGAAGAAGAAAGATCACATGATCGCACAGCTAGACAAGGTATATATGCCCCAAGGGGGGCACAGCTTAAATTTCTTCATACCAAGCCTGGAAAAGGCCATTGGCTTTATATGACTGAGATTTCATGAATGATATAAACCCTCAAAAAAGTTCTGCAACTCAGGGGTCATATATCTTAATTGCTTCATTATCATACATAAATGTGGTAGCATAAGACAAATTGACTATTTATCTTTATGCACAGACCTTTTGAAATGAAATGTTGCAATTCTGTGTTTTCCGTTTGTTTTGCACATGAAATAAGTTTAAATCATGTTGATACGGCGATATGTGAACGTTTTTTGTCGCTATGACTATTCAAAAGACATTGCATCTTCAAAAGATATGGAGCCTTTGCCGTTGTAAACAATACATTTTGTAACATTTCATTTGTGACTTTGCACCATATTCGAGATTACCTCACGGCACATTCCATGATTGCAAATTCGTAGCAAATGGCACACCAATGTGAGGAGGAATAATCAAGGTTTCTAATGATATCCCAGTCATGTACGATTATGAAGCAACAAGCGATATATTATTCCTTAAACTAAAGTTGCAGAACATTTTTTGAGGGATTTAGTTTAAATGAACTGCTGATCCATGTTGAGTTGTATGACTTTTGTTTCAATATATTTGAGTCAGACATACATTCCAGACTGTCTGTTTACCGGTAAATCTACCCTGATATCTTTACTATTCCGTTGTTCAGACCATGGCCAAGGTCTCGGCTAGTCTGAAGCACAGGGAGCAAGAGAAGGTGACCATGCTGGAGGAGCTGAAGACAGCCAATGATGCCCTCAAGCACGAATCTGACAAACAGAACTTAGTAAGTAGAGCCCAACCTGTCTCCAAAAACCACTCAAATTCTAACACTTCAGAGCAGTTTTACTTTAATTTCACATATTTAATGACACCTTGGGGGTGTTTCACCAAGATGTGCGTAAGTTGGTAAGTTGGTGACCTATTTTTGTGTGCCAAATCAGATTCTCAATGATTGGGGTATCTGATTTAGCACAATAGCAGGTCACCAGAAGTGGGTAAAGTTGTGTGTAACTTATGCACATCTTGATGAAACAGGGCCCATCTACTCTTAAAGGCTATGAAAGTTTGTGGTCTGAGAATGATATATTCCTCATATCAAGGTAGATTTACAGCAATGTTTGATACTGAAGGTGAATATCCCAGTTTGATTCAGGCGTACAGTACAAGGAAGAACATTACTCTATCACACATGCAAAGATGTGAAATATTAGGAAAAGGAACATCAATCAATCGATCAATCAATCAATCAATTAATCAATTAATCAAGTTGGGTAGTATTTCCGAGTTCCATGGACAAGCTCTTTCTAGCGGTTTCCATCCTTCATTAAATTGATTTTGTTCTGTGTTTCATGGAGACCAGTGTCTGTTCGAAGAGAATCGATATATGTAATTTCTGCTTCCCTGCAGATCATTCAAGAGCAGAACAAAGAATTGGCTGAAGCTAAACAGACGTGTGAGGAGCTGAAGCGGTCTGAGAAAGCTTTCAGAGCCCAGGTGAGTTATTTTCTCACATGCACCATTCATTCATTTCAATTGTAAATTTCATTTCAATTACTGCGGCCGTGATACATATTCTATATTACATGGATTGTCGATGACAAATATGACAGCCTACTTGCGCTTAGTAAGCTAGTCTAATACTGTCTATTCAAATGGTGCTGTTTGTGTGAATGATCTTGACCCAGTGTTGATATCGTGCTGTGGGCAAGGAATACTTCCCAGGGAGTGGAGATGGTGCACATATACTATACTTGATACGTTTTTGCATTCAGTGACCATCGCTATAAACTGTCACACCCCTCTTAATTCAGTCTCTGGACAGACCTCCTACACTACCATTCACTATTAGACTGCAACTTTGGGGTCTCAAAATCCAAAAGTGGTGGTGGTGGTGGTTATGATTGTGGCAGTGGTAGTAGTAGTGGTTGTGATGGTGATGGTGGTGGGGTCATGGGGGTTAATGGTAATGGTGGTGGTGGTGATGGTGGTGGTGATGGTACTGGTGGTGATAGTGGTGTTGGTGGTGGTGTTGATGGTGATGATTGTGGTGGTGGTAGTAGTGGTGGTTGTGATGGTGATGGTGGTGGGGTCATGGGGGTTAATGGTGATGGTGGTGGTGGCGATGGTAGTGGTGGTACTGGGGGTGATAGCGGTGGTGCTTGGGTCATGAGGGTGATAGTTGTCATGGTGATGGTGGTGTTGGTGTTGCAACTTTTGAGTCTTAACCCTAATACTCCCGGGGTATTTCAAAGCTTGTTATTACCGGGGGGGGGGGGGGGGGGGGGCCATTATGGCCCCCCCCTGAGATCTCGGCCATGGGTCGCCCGATTGCCTCAAAATTTTGCACAAGGGTAAAGAATTATGTAATCTACAAAGTTGTATAGCTAAATTTACGAAAGTCCTTTTTTTTTTTTTTTAACTAATTAATTTATGCTAATTTATGTGAGAAATCGTAGATTTTGGTATTTCTCACTAAATAAAGCCTCAGGAATAGTAATTTTTGGTACAAATGTCTTTCATAACTCCCTCATCAATTCTTGAAAGAAAAAGATAGGTTGTGGTAATTATTTCTTATGTATTTTATTGTTTTTCAATTTTCTTATGTATTTCTTTGTTTTTCGTCAAGATTCAGATGCGTATGCGTGGGTGTGGGTGTGTGTGAATGTGGGTGTGTGTGTGTGTGTGTGTGTGGTAATTATTTACACTATTTGAAACAATGATAACACTTACATAAATTGGAAAAACTCCTGATTTTATCCATAGGGTTATACACAGTCACATAGAGAAATAGCGAAATTTCAGTGATATGTGTTCGGTAAACGTAATCTGACACCCGCACGGTAGGTCCGATCGCCATAAATTTGGTATCAAAATGTGCGGGAAGGATCAGAGAAAAAAGTCAAGACATTTCGTTTCGAAATATTGAGGCGTTAGGAAGTACCGACAAAACTTCGACAGGGGGGGGCCATAATGGCCCCCCCCCCCCGGGAGTATTAGGGTTAAAATCCAAAAGTACTGATATAAACGAATACAACCCAGCAGAGCTTCTGAGCCCCATAACATAAAGGTTTGCGATCAATTGCACATTTGAAAGACAAATTCTGATTGGTTACTGGTCAGATTTTTGGACAAAGAATGCATGTAACAATGGTGCTGATTGGCCATTCTCATTTTGCGATTGATTGCAAACCTTTGTTATGGAGACCTGGTCTTTCATTGATGACCCACAGTTGAAGGAACACCAGACAGAGAGTGCCAAGAGGTGGGAGGAGGCTCAACAGCTGGCACAGCTAACCAACCAGCAGATGGAATGTATGGGGGAGGATCGCCAGAAGGCGGAACAGCAGCTCAGACAAGTCCAAGAGATGCTAGGCAGTGTGAGGAAGAAATCATACTCATAATCATTTCCGTGGCAAATGAATTTCATATATAAATCTATTGATAAAGGCCTGGTGAAATGATGGCTAAAATATTCTTTTTATTCTTCGCATTATGTATTTTGCATCTACACTTTCATCGCCTGTGTAACATCTTTAGTCCTTTTTTATATGATATATATCAGTACAATTTTGTTGTATTTCGGATGATATCCATGGTAACCTGTGATGATACAATTTGTCTCATCAAATTTGTATGATACATATATATCTGAGTGTGCATTGTATATTGGTATACCATGATTGAGAGAGTGCTTATCAACTTTCTTGTATATAGATATGTTGGTTTTACAATTCTACAACTGCAAACTACAACTCTTTGGAGCAAACTGTAACCCGAAGATGTGAATGACTAGATATTTTGGTTTGTCTTTGCAGGAGAGGGAGGAGTGGAGGAGGAAGGAGAAGGAGCTGGAGCAGCGGCTGTCCTCCATGGAGACGGAGCGGATCGCATCTCAAGACGAGATGGAGCGGCGGAGACGGGAGGAAGAGAGCACCCTGGAAGAGGCGAGGAAGGACTTGGCCAGAGCGAGGAGAGAGGCGGAGGACGCAAGGAAGGAGAAGGAGAATGCAGTCAGGGAGAAGGTGGGGACCAATTTTTGTTTCAGTATTCATATTTGTGTTTCCAGGGATGCATCCTCATTGGAAGTCAGGGCTATGTCAAAGGGTGCCAATAATTGAATGTGCTTGTTTTCTAACTTCAATCTTGAGCAGAGCCTACGGGCTTCAGGTACAAATTCCCTTTTATGCATATGCCTTACTTACTATCCTTCAGGAGATAGCAAGTTGGATAGATCCTACAGGCTTTAGGCATATATTCCATTTAACATGTAAGCCTTATAGCTATAGGAGGAGATTCTCTTGAACATGTGTGCCTTAATTACACTTTTTCAGGAGAAAGTAAGCCTCGAACAGAGCCTACAGGAGGCGAGGTGGGAAGCCAGACTTCAGAAGCGAGAAGCTGAGCTACAGGAGGAACACGAGACCCAGCTGAGAGAGAGGATGGAGGAGGCAGAGAGGGAGGGGGTGGAGGAGGGGGAGAGGGCCAGGGAGGGGCATCGCAAGCAGGTGGCAGAGATGAGAGAGAGGCACAGTGAGGAGCTGAGGGTGCAGAAGGACGTTCATCAGAGAGAGACCACCCAGAGGGAGAAGAGGTGGAACGAGATGCAGCAGCAGTACCAATCTAGGTGAGGAAGAGGTGGTGGTGGGGTCATGGGGGTGGTGGTGGGGTCATGGGGGTGGTGGTGGTGGTGATAGTGAGGGTGATGGTGGTGGTGGTTGTGGTGTTGATGGTGGTAGTAGTAATGCTGGTGGTAGTGGTTGCGGTAGTGATGGTGAGAGTGGTGTTAGTGGTGGTAGTGAGGGTGAGGGTGGTGGTGGTGGTACTGGCCAAGGTTATAACTGTAAATGGATTGAGTGGTGATGGATTGAGTGGTGATGGTGTGGTGCTGATTGTGATGATGGTGATGATGGTGGTGGTGATGATGGTGGTACTTTTGACAGGGGTGATGGTGGTGATAGTGGTGATGGTGGTGGCGGTGGTGATGGTGGTGGGGTCATGCGGGTAGTGGTGGTGGTGGTGGTGGCAGTGGTGGTGGTGATGGTGGTGGTAGTGGCAGTGGTAGTTGTGATGGTGGTGGTGGGGTCATTGGGGCGATGGTGGTGGTAGTGGCGGTGGTGATGGTACGGTTAGAGGTTATAGCTGTGAATTGTGTTTTGGATAGAGTGGTGATGGTGGTCATGGTGATGATGGTGATAATGGTGATAATGATAGTGGTGATGAATGGTGGTGATGATGATGATAATGATGACGGTGGTGGTAGTGGCAGTGATGGTGGTGGTGGTGATAGTGGTGATGGTGGAGTGGTGGTGGTGGTGATGGTGGTGGTACTGTTGGAGGTATTAAAAGAGGTGTCAATGATGCTGATGCTGGTGGTGGTGGTAGTGGCGTTGGTAGTATGAGAGAGGCGATTGGGGAAGAGTGGTGCTGGTGGTGGTTAAGTTGTCGTTGGTGGTAGGTGGTAGTTGTATTAGAGGTGTTAGAGGTGTAAATGGTGGTTAGGGTAGTGCTGAGGATGGTTTTGGCATTGGTAGTATTAAATGTTAGAAGTGTGAATGATGATTTGGATCGTGGTGATGGTGGTGGTGAGGCTGGTGGTAGACGTGGTGATGTTAGCGGTGGTAGTATTTGAAGTTAGAGTTGTGAATAGTTAGTGTGGTATTAGTGTTGGTGATGATGTTTTAGTGCTGGTAGTGGTAGTGGTAATAAAAGTAATGATCATAATGAAAGGGATGCTGGACATAATATTTCAGATAGAAATGGTGGTGCAGATGTGTGATGAAAGCGGTGCTTAAAATGACATTAATCTTCGCATTTTCTACATTTCCAGATTGGCTGAATGCCAGCAAGAGATTCTCAAGCTCAGCACAAAGTTGGAGAAAGCTGAGCATCACAGGTAAATTTTGTTTGTCCTTCCATGTTTGGACATAAGTAAGAGGGTACAGGTGGACATTATCACATTGTACTTGCACTCTCTGAAATGTTTTCTACCACTCCTAAACAAATCGCTCTTAAGCATTCGCACCCAGTGTTGGATAATCAGAAAATATTTGCTGGCTGCAATAGCTGCTGCAGTATGACAACTCTAGGGCTATTCTTTCCTAAAGGATGGCTCACAAATATTTCTGGGAAGTGGACTTAATTTGTGCGTTTACAGCGCGTTTCAAAATGTAAAACGAGCAACAATTTGTATCGTAGACCAGCACGTTTCCTCGTCCCCATGGTTGTTAACTGTATGCTCCATTTCATTTCAGTAGTCTAGGAAGGTACAGAAAATTATGATATACGATTATGTTTATAATCGCATGTAGCCGATATCAAGCGATTTCATTCACGATACCGATATCTGATTGATTGATTTTTGGATGTATACTTCCGGTTTTGTGGTGCGCCATATAAACGTAACCCCCGGTCACGTTCCTCATCCATGGATATTTTCCATAAATTTCGCCATTTGGCATCATCGGCCCAGCATTGGGCTGTTTCGCAGAAGAGTCCCATTAATCATATGAAAAGTGGTAGATTGGAAAATAACTTTGTTATTTGCCAGATTATAACGACATTTTGAGAGCGTGCAGTCAAACTGCTTTGCATGTATGATTGCATAACAGTGTGTGTTGATTCTTCATTTTCCCGAAGTTATTGATATCAACAAACGTAATTTTCTTTTGTCTAGATTCGGCATTGTGGGAAAAGTTCAGCACCTCCTGCAGTCTCAGTGTAACCAGGCCGTCATGCTGGTCAGTGCCCTAGACTCCTCCCCAGCCACTCCGGTGACCACCCACTCCACTGCAGGGCAGCGTAGGAAGGGGCAGAGGGAGCAAGAGCCTGGTGGGGGAGTCTACACACTAGGGGTCAAAGGTCCGGGGAGTGACTCAGCTGATTTGGGGAATGGATACAGAAGCAGGAGTGAGCAATTGGAAGGTAAAATCAATCTTTCCATTGTGATATACAATGGAATCTGTATATAAAGACCGCTCAAGGGAGACATGAAATGTGCTCTTTTTGAGCAGGTGGTCTTTATATACAGGTTAATTTCGTACAGGTTTCAATGGGAAACACTGTTCAAGGGAAACTAAATGTGGTGTTAATCAGGATGTACGGCAGAGAAACCTGTATACTCAAAGGAGACATGAATTGTGGTCTTTTTGAGCAGGTGGTCTTTATGTACAGGTTCCTGAGATATATTTTTCAAGGGGGAGACAATTGTTGGCTTAATAGACAGGTGGTCACTAGAGCGAATTCCACTTATTTTGTCTGGCATATTTGGTCAAACAATTTTGAAATGCATAACATGATATGCATGCATAACATGCATAATATGATTTTTTTTAAATATTTACCTTAAATTGATAGTAGACTTTGATATCATAGATTCTTTTTTGGGATATCTTTAAAAACAATTTTACTACTTTTACAATAGGTCATGCTGTCATGCATACATTTCAGCTTTTGCTGATGAACATTTTTATGGAATATGATGCAGAACAGTATGAAATCAAGACTTTTGTACCGCAAGTTGATATCACGTTTAGAGCCACTTTACCTTATTGTATCAATATTCCTTGATTGAATCTTCATAGATGCATTGGAGGTAATACATGTCACATGAACAAGCAAATGGGGTGAGGATATTTCTCCAAATTGGTGTGCACATCCTATTTTGTTTAGGCGTCAAATCCAGGCAAAATTTCCCAGAGAAAGTAACTTAAACATCCTTGGTGTGAGTGTGCTAATCCAGTGAGTGTCTGTTTGCTTCAGCAGACAAGCATGCAGAGATCCTGAGACTGGCTCAGGAGCAGGCCAAGCAAGCCATGAGAAGCCTGCAGCTCTCCCATCATGGCCAGCCGGGCAGCGACCAGGAGACAGCCCCCCACGAATCGGCCCTCCCCTTCCCCCCTCTCACCGACAGCAACTCCCCCCCTCCTAGCCCCCCGTCCCCCTCGCCCTCCACCCCAACCACCACGGTCACTGAAGCCTCCCAGGACACCATCTACCATGATATCAGCACCACGGGGTTTTACCCTCTCCCCGAACAACCGCTTTCCCACTCCAAGCCGCGCCTGAGCCACGAGCACCTTGCGCAACCCCTCGGAAAAACTCACACTCATGTAACACCCATAGAAAGCCTGTACCCACGGACTGCTTTGCGGTTAGGGAGCGGTAACAACCCAGCTGGAAGCAGGGACGTGCACCATCAAATGCAGAGCAGCGTTCACACACTGGACAGCATAAAGAACAGTGTGCAACACGGCAGTGTGAACATGCCGAGCACAGATAGCAGAAACGTCAACATGCAGCGACATAGGCAAATCCACACTGGTCAACAACCACATACAGGAATCAATGGTCACACCCACATGTTAAATCAGGAGGGTGCATCCAAAGGGGGGGTGCGCACCGTGGATGCACGCACACTCGACAGCGCTGCTGCAGCAGTGAGGAGGTACCGGCAGTCAGGGGAGTGGGCTGGGCTGGACCGGTCACACCTGTCCACCCTGCTGGAGGCCAGCAGCAGCTTTGTGGAGCTCAGCCCTCATGAAGCCAGCAGGAGCGGGGTAGGGATGGGGGAGGAGGTGGAGGAGGGGGAGAGGGAGGAGTGGAGCTAACACCACAATCACATGGAGGATGAACAAGACTTCGGTGAGTAATCCTAAAATGTGGTCAGGGCCATGCTGCATGTTGAGTCCTATGACAATTGTGATTGACTCATTCAGGGCAAAGACATATTTAGAGCAAAACTCATCATTATTTGGCTTTTAGATTGGCAACCCCAGTTAAAAAATGAAGATTTATATCATAAAATGAAATTTTACATTTCATTATAGATTAACATAAAATAAAAAGACCTACAATTCAGACAAATAATTGAGTCAATATTAAGAGCTCCACTTACACCTATTTCATCAAAAAGATATATCTATTTATTTGTTTCTGTCTTTATTACCCAGTGTAATCTAGTCAGTTAATCTACTGCTTTGCAGGGGAGCCCTGCAAGAAAAGTGTAAAATTGGTGAAGGGTGTATCTTTTTAACCTTCTTTCTGTGCGTTATTTTCAGTAGATGTATAGTTCTGTTTCCTTTAATGATATCTCCACTTACATCTATTTCATAAAAAAATGTATTTATTTATTTATTTCAGTTGGATGGATGAGCCAGCACGAGTCAACCCTCACCTCCTCCCCATCCAAGGAGACCACTGACCCCTCCCCGGACCTCAACATCCACACCGGCAAGGGGCTGACCCTACACATCCCCCCACCCCCATCCCTATCCCAATCTACCGGGACACACCAGTACCCCTACCACCCCTCCCAGGGGGTAGTACCAGGGAGGGGGTATCATCATCAACCCCACCTGTCACACCCCCAGGGGGTCAACGGGGCGGGGCAGAGTCAGTTTGATATCTCCACCGGGCCCTTGGAGATGCTAGACAGGTGAGTCGGAGATTGTGATCAGTTTTGCAAATGACTGATTGCACTTCAGTGTTGTGTAGGGTGTACAGTAGTTGGGCTTAGATTGCTCTCATCACAAATCATCTCTGGCTGCCCTTGGGTACGGTACAGTGAAGAAATTAGACAGGAGGGTGTGGTTGCTCAAGAGAAATTTATATCTCCTCTGATTGATTGCAACTCAGTGTTGTGTAATGTGTAGTTGGGTTTTGGATCAACAGCTTGAATGTCAGTGTTGCTGAATTCTAATTCAAGGGAAAAGTCTGAGACGACAAGTGTATACATTAGGTTGCAGTATATTTACTCATTATTTGTTCTTACAACTCAACAGTAACTCACTCTGGTTCTCAGGTTTTGTGGTTATCTGGTCCTAAACTGTAGATTTACTTGTTCTCTCAATCAGAAACAAGGAAAGAATTATAGTGAAATTATAGTGAAATTATAGTGAAAAAGGGCAGTTTCTTGGATTTGTAATGACCCGTACACCAAACTCTAACACTTGTGTATTGTACAGAAACTGTCACAGTACCAGCATTCCAGTAAAGGTCATCTAGGGGCAATAAACTCTAGGGTCATAAGGTTTCTGGAAAGTATTGAAGTCACTAAAGTGATTTATATAGTTTGGATTTGGGTGAGTGCTAATTGGACTTGTACCTTCTCTTCTATATTTCAGCCCCATATCATCAACGCAGGGGGACTGGAAGGAGGTCGCCTTGCAGAAGTACATATCAAAGGTCTGTACTCGCATCATAATCTTAGGCTGAAATGGTATTAAAGGGAGTATATTGTACTTGGAAGGCAAAAAGCCCTCAAAAGGGTGATCGTGAGCAATCTTCTAACCAATGGTCTTAAATTCATGTATTGTCCATTTTAGGAACTTGCTGAAAGTTATTTGCCCTCAAATAATCCACATTTGGAGTAATTAGTGATTAAATCACAAATACATTTTGAGGATTTTACTAGTAATCAATAATTACTCCAAATGTGGATCATTTCAGTTTCTAAAAGTTTCTAAAATGGACAATACACGAATTTAAGACCATTGGTAAGAAGATTGCTCACGATCACCCTTTTGAGGGCTTTTTGCCTTCACAGTACAATATACTCCCTTTAACTCTCTGTGTGTGCCACATATGCATTTCTTCACAGGTCAAACACATGAATCCCATTAAGCAATATCATGCCTGCCACAGAGAAGGTTTATGACAGTTGTACATGCAATATGGATGCTCTGTCTCCGGACTGCCTTAGCAAATGCACACGGCAGTGTAAATGCTTGCCTTACGAGGACGCTCTCTTGTTCAAAGTCAAATGGGCAAGTTATATGGAGGCACATATATATTTATAATGAGTCATCTGCAATGATATTGGAAAGCGTTTTTTTAGTGCAAATGGGCCATCATAATTTGTATTCTCGTCTGTTTTTCCCCTTCTCAGTTGTTGGAGCAGTCTCCCAGTGGCGCTGATCAGCCAGCGAGGGCGACAAACAACCCAGCGCAGCAGCGATTCATACAGCAAGCCAAGCAGCCACAAAGCGGTAAGTCAAGTTAATAGCATGAACCCTTCTCAATACCCTAGTCTACCAGTCCAGTATGATTTATCTGGGCCTATCCATTGTAACGTGGTACAAAAACATTACATCGCCAGAGCTGCCGAGTCTCCCTGATATCGCCGGAGTCTCCCTGAAAGTAGACCAATGTTACTACATTGGATTCCATCACATCACCCAATCTCCCTGATTATTGATAAGTTATTGTCATTAGGTTGTATTCATTTGATAGATATCTCCCTGATTTCTGATGAAATTTCCCCAAATCTTCCTGAAGAATTCTAATGTTGGTAGCGCTGCATTACCTCTACGATCTCCACTCATTAAAAAAAATTCACAATTCACAATATTGTCTTTTATATAGCACAAAGACCACCCATATTAAGAAAACATTGAAGATTTCAATAAGGGCTGGAGTTCCAGCACAGGGCAAGTCCAACAACAATCACTCTGTACGAATGTCCCACATGACATTGGTTAAAAAACACACTAATTTGTAATAATTGTGTCTGTCCTGTTACCAACGTTTTATGGAAAATGTGTACAGTGTGACTAGCAAAAAGGCACAGTGGGAATCCATCTTAATAGCAGTTGGAAGAAAAAAACACATATTATGGGGCTTTTCTTTCAAGCTTGATGCCTTGAAACGAACACACTGAACAATGTTGTGCATCTAACCCTGTTAGAAAGATATATTTAATTAATAGGGCAGGGGCTCATTCTTTACATTCCTGGTATAGGGGCTAAATTGTACTGAGACCTTTTCTAATTTTATTTTATTCGATGAGAAACAACTATTTTTCCCTTGGGCACTTCTGTTATGTGCAGGGGCTCATTTTTTTTTTTTACATTATAGGGGGTCAATTGCTCTGAGACCCCGTGTAATTGTGCCATTCTATGAGAAACAAGTGTTTTTCACAGGGGCACTTTTGATATTGGCAGGGGCTGTATTTTTCCATTATGGGGGCTTAAGTGCTCTGAGCCCCTATGTGATGTAATGTCTATAACCTCTCAGGTGAAAGATTGTGCATCTTACCCTATGTTCTTTTCACCAGGGCACTTTTCTGATCTGTAGGGGCAGTTATTCTCCATTATTGGGGCTAAAGTGCCTTGAGCCCCCATGTAATGTTCTCATTGACTGTAATCTCTCATGAAAGAATTGTGCATCTTACCCTATATTCTTTTCAGTAGGGCACTTTTCTGATCTGTAGGGGCAGTTATTTTCCTTTATAGGGGCTGAACTTCCCTGAGCATATAAGTTTGTTATTGTCTATAACCCCTCCATGTACAGGAGCAATCCAGAAGGAGGCCATTCCATCCAACCAATCACGGACGGTCCACCCCCCAGGTCACGCGGCCAGGGGGCAGGGCCCTACAGGCAAGGGGCAGCAGGCAACCCCCACTAGCCCCCAACGCCCCCAACACCAGCCAGGCGGGAGGCAGGGGGCCAGGGCTGGGGGACCGGTAGGCAAGGGAAGGGGGCAACAGCCGCAGGGCATCAGCAAGGGACCAGGCCAGAGAGATAGACTACAGGTGAGAAGAATAAAAGAACCCAACCCCCCCTTAAAGGGCATATACTGTAGTGGGAAGGCAAAAAAGCCTTCAAAATGTAATTGTTAGCAATCTTCATGCCAATGGTCTTAAATTCATGTATTGTCTATTTTAGGAGCTTGCTGAAAGTTATTTAGCCTCAAATGATCTACATTTGGAGTAATGAGTTATTAAATCACAAATCCTCAAAATGTTCAGGCCGAACATTTTGAGGATTTAATCATTAATCATTAATTACTACAGATGTGGATCATTTTAGGGCAAATAACTTTCTACAAGCTTCTACAATAGACAATACATGAATTTAAGACCATTGGCATGAAGATTGCTAACAATTACATTTTGAAGGCTTTTTTGCCTTCCCAGTACACGATATGCCCTTTAACCCATTCCTCAAGGTCAGATTTTCTGGCTTTGTGAACCCTGGTCCAGTAAAGATTTGCTATGGAACTGCAGTAACTAAAAGGGATATGGCCTACTTGAGCCCTATAAAGAATTTGATGTCTATTCATAGCGTGTTGTCTTTTGTCCATGCAGCAGATTACACAGGAGTTGCGCTTCTCAGTATCTGAGTGGAGAAAAGCCAGCCCTCATATATGCGGGCTCAGTGAAGAATGGACTAAAAAATCAAATGAATATTGCTGTTCAATTCTACGTTTTCCTATTTTTTATTTAGTCAAACTCATCAGAATTAGCATGACAGCTGTGTCTTTGGCATGCAGAGGTGCTACAATCATATCACAAATGTATAAACAGATGCAAAGTGAAAGGTAATGAACACAGTGGAGGAGAATGATAACGGCCTCTGGCTGAAATGTTGAGTTCTAGTAAAATATTTTTCTCTGCCCTGCCATGTTTATGACCTTGTTTTTTGCAGCCTCTTCAATTCTCCTTAAATATATATATGAGAAATACAAGAAAAACCTGTCTGTCTTGAAATAATTGCATGTTTCATTGGTGAGTTGCAGACATATAAGCTATCAACTTTCCGGTGATGCCTTTAATTAATTTTTCATTAAAATGGTTTATGTTGTTTTTATATGATGAATAAAGCATTGAATGGGGAAGAAAAATATTCACTTTATTTCCCATGTTTGATTTCTGACAGAAACAAGCTGGTTCAGCCTACCAGGGAGGAGGAGGAAAGGGAGGAGGTTTGGGACCGAGAGCGAACAGCCAGCCGACCACCAACCGACCCCGCTCATCCATGGGGATGGGGAAAGAAAAGGAGAGGGAGAGGGAGAAGGCTGGGGGGATCGTTAGCAGACCACAGGGAGCTAAACCTGCTCAGAAAAGCGGTGTTTGGCGCTGACAGCCCTTGATTGCAGTTTGAATGTTTGTTTTTTGTCGTTTCCAACAAATTGTTTCAATTCTCCGTAAAAGGTCATCCCATGATGCACTGCGCAACCACATTCTGATTCTGTTTGCAGTCATGTTCACTTCCAGGTCATGTTGCATATGGGTTTTAAATTACTGTAACTTACCATCAATGGTAACTACCATAGCAACAGGTGAAAATATGAGAGCTCATTGGCTGTTGCCATGGTAGTTACCATTGATGGTAAGTTACAATAATCGGAACCTATATGTAACATGGTCCCCCGTTTAATGCACTAGTGTATGAGACTAGAAGCGGACACTACTGCAAACAATATCCGGAAATTTCTGCATGGTGCATTCAGGGACAACTTTCCCCCATATGGAGTATAGCACAACTTTTACTGCCATCCATTATTGACACGTTTGAGACTAAATAAAAACAAAAGTCAAAATGTAATCCTAATTATTCTTACGGATTTGGAAGGAAATTCATACTATCATTAACAAATCAAAAAGTGCAAAAACAGCTCAGGAAATTGGTGTGTAGTGCTGGAAATCTGTTGGTTTTTATTGTGCCACAATTCTCTTTTTCAGCAAGCTTTCTATAAAAATGTTTGTTTCATCAAACCGGCCAAACAATGGAGTTTGGCACTGAAGATTTATTTACAGCAAGCTTCCATCAAACAGGCTAAATGATAAAGAGTTTGGTGCTAAAATTTTCTTTGAGCAAGCTTCCAAAATACTTTCAGGAAAACATAAAAACCAGTGCTATGTCTCTTCATATTTTGAGAAGAAGTAAGAGCAACTGAAAAGAGAGCATGATCATATCAGAGAGTGGGCGAGGAAAAGGTACAAGAAGCCAAAAACGGCTTCAAACAAACAGAGTTTGGTGCAGATAATCATTTCAAGCAGGATTTCAATAGATCTTTTATTCCACCTTATTGCCCCTGCATTTATGTTCAAGAATTAAAGAATAAGATTCATATTTGGGTGTATTTTCCCTAACCTTGAGGCTTCATGTTGTGAGATGTAGTGTACAATGAAAAAATGAAATGGCGTTTATGCCTTTGCTTAAGGTGTAGATATTTTCTTCCGCATAAATCCATCCATCGACAAAAATATTGTGCACCAAATCTACCTCCACTGTCTTTTAGTGATGTACATGTATAAATGGATAGCATCAAGCACAAAAAAATTGCCTTGTTTAGTTTATTACGGGTTTAAGTTAAATATTATTATGTTAAGTAATGAATGATTTGACACGTGGCATTACACAACGCTTCTTCCTGAAGGGCATAGTACATTCCATCCATTCCATTTTGTGCTCAGATTTACACAAATGTCCATGAGGTACATGTCGCTATTTACTCTTTGTTGACAAGGATGATATGAAAATTGTTGGTATCTCTAATAGAGTACCGAAGTGGTGTTGTCATTATGAACATGTTTGTCAAGACCATTGCTTCGAAGCAAACTCACTCCAGTGAGAGGTTTAGTGGTCTGATAATAGGGACCTTTCGATTTGGACGTGACGCCAGGCGTCACTGGCGTCACCGTGAATGACGTCATTTTTTCGCACCGCGCATGTGTCAACGTCGACCCCTCGCTCAACCCCCAATTTGAGAACGCGTTCACCCCGGTTTTCACCGACCACCCAAATCACTCACGCCAGGCTCATCCCGTGCTGTCTATGATGTCATACTCCTCTCGATATGGACGATGCTGCGCGGAAGATTATGCTGAGTTTCAGCAAATCAGTGGGAAGTTCAACAATTTTTCCATTTATTGTTTTAAACAAAATATAAATAGCTATATTACCAGAAAGTTCATCATCTTCTCACTTAACATGAGCACCACTGATGTACCAACTACAGCCTATCAGGTACCTGTTTGCTCTGTCATCCCGCAAGTTGCAAATGCACACTACACTCCCACATATACATTTTAACCGCGCCCGTATAAGTATTGCCACGCGGGCCACCCACTGACCTCTATCCACCGATGATGGCACGCGCGCTTTTCACAGGGGCCATGACGTCACTACGTTGACTAGACGTGACGCCCGAAATCGAAACGCATTTCAGTAGCGGCTCAACGTAGGGAGTAAACGCGTTGACATAACGAAAGGTCCCTATTGTCTATCGGGATAGTGTCGGGCACTCCCAATTACAGTCCCCGCTGTGATCACCGCTGCTTGCTCTACCAGCATAGTTTAGAACCAGTTGTCTTGACAATATGCTCAATTTGACGTCACATTTCGTATCTAGCATCTTCGCACTTACAAAAAGGTCAGTCTTCTGAAAATAAGTGGTATCTCTAATATTGTATCTTTGCACTAGCGACAAAGTTAGTATTCTGAAAATTGATTTAACTTTTGTCGTGTCTTTCCCCTTTTTATTTAAATCATCATTAGCAGACGTGAGTGTGTGTGCTTCAAGTAGCTTTGATTGGCTGATGGACCTGGGGGCTGTTTCACCAAGCTGTTCTTAATCTAAGAACGACTTAAAGCACGACTGGTGACCCTTTCTTGTGCTAAATGCTTTAACATTGAGGGAGTTTATTATTTCTGTCAATCCTAATCAAATTTGAAAAATCATAAACTTTGTATTCAGACACTTGTTAACAACTAGAATTTTAATCAATTAAGATCAGATTTCAACTGTATAACTGATGGGAATCAAAATCATTGAGAATCTGATTTAGGACAAGGAAGGGTCACCAGTCATGCATAAAGCCATTCTTAACTTAAGAACAGCTTGGTAAAACACTCCCCTGTGCCCCTATTTTAAATCACATTTTAGTGCAGGTACAAATATGCATCAATGGGGCATTATAGGTTAATTTGGAAAATATTGTTGTTGCCGCCCATAGAATATTAGGACACATAGAGTGGAGACCAACTAAAACTAGTTTGATCTAGATCAGAGCAAGACCCTAAGTGTTCATGCAATGCACAAGCTAGATATTGTCCATCTAGATCAAAGCAAGACTGTACATGCTCATGCAATGCACAAGCTAGATATTGTCTGATCTAGATCAAATCAAGACCATACACGTTCAGGCAATGCACAAGCTAGATATTGTCTCATCTAGATCGAAGCAAGACCGTGCACGTTCAATGCAATGCACAAGCTAGATATTGTCTGATCAAGACCAAAGCAAGGATATACACGTTCACAAGCTCGATATTTAACAAGTTTTAGTTGGGCTCCACCGTGGAAAGAATAGCTTAATTTTAGGCTACTATGGTACACTGTATACGCTCTGTATTTATGATGTGTGATATTATTTGTGATGTGTCTGTGTTGATAGAAACCATACAACTCATGTAAATACAAGAAGTTTCTACGCAGTACTGTGTGATGTGCCCAAACAACAAGCTAACCTGGAAACAAAAACTGGGGGTATTTCTAAGAACGACTTTATGCACGACTGGTGACCCTTTCTTGTGCTAAATCAGATATCCCAATTTGCTCCTGTTTTAACATAGTGGGAGTTAATTTCCCACAATCCTAAACAAATTTGACAAATCATAGACTTTGTATGCAGATGCTTGTTAGCAACAAGAAATTCATTTTTACAAAAATCAGATTTCAACTTTAGCTCATGGGAATGAGAATGATTGGAGAATCTGATTTCGCAGAAGAAAGGGTCACCTGTCGTGCATAGTCGTTGTTGAACAGCTTGGTGAAACACCTCGCAGGTGTGCTTTCTAGCATATTCAGTCCCAATGTGTCCATAGAGACCACCTGCCTGTATAGACCACTCAATATGAATACCAGGGAGGGGTTTGCATCTACATAATTAAACCTGTGTATAAAGACCACCTGTTCATAAAGACCACTGTGTATTTTTCCCTTGGGTATTTTATTTTGTGAGTCTGCGGAACAGACTTACACGAGACCCCACCCCGTTTTTGCACGCTCTTGCAAAAACAATTGTTCTGAAATTTGTCCAGAATAACATAACAAGTTTGAAAATATTATTTGAAAAAGTTGTGTTTTGTGAATGTTACAATCCCTGACATGACTTTCCACCTTGCGACAAATTTTGCAAGAAACCTGCCAATATATTTAACTTGAATCTATCAAGGCAGATAATATTTGTATAATGTCCTGTACTCCAAATAGTGGGCTAGAGAAATCTGTGTGTGTCTGAGGAACCTTATCGGAGACTCAGAAATCATGAGAATACTAGTTTGAGAGATGTAGGAGATAAAAACAATCAGTTTTAGGCAATCATGAAAATAATTTTGATCAATTTCACTTAACGATCATTGTGCTACTTTACGACTGACACGTCACATGGTCTTTCTCAGAGCTGCCAAGTCTCCCTGATTTCGCAGGAGACTTCATGAAAATAGACCAATATTACTGCTTTGGATTTCATCAGATCACTTAATCTTCCTGATTATTGATAGATTATTGCCATTAGTTTTGGATAGAAATCTCCCTGATTTCTGGCGAAATTTCCGCAAATCTTCCCGATTGTTGAACTTCAATGTTGGTAGCTCTGCTTTCTTCAGTGGAGAGAGCTAAGGAGCAGAGCAGGCTAGTGTCTGATGCCCCATACTGCATGGAGGGGACAAACATCCCATAATGCACCTCACAGCAACATGGGGGGGGGGGGGGGGGGGAGGTCTCCTGAAAATCCACAAGGATAAAAATGTTATCTCCTCTAATATAAAATGTCCTTAAAATATTAGCTCATTTGCATACAATTTTTATCTCTGAGGCTCATTTACATGAAATTTTTTTATCTCTTGCTCATATGAATAAAATTTTTGATCTTTTATCCTAAGTTGGCTTTTCAGAATACCAAAAAAATAACATTTTTTCCTAGGTCCCTGAGATACAATTACAATTTTCCTAAGTTTGTTTTCGGAATACTCCCCTAGGACACGACTGCGAACAATATACAAATGTGGCTCCACAGTGCATCATGGGATGAGTTAAATTCTGCATAGGCATTATGGAGAATTGTTCACATGACAGCGAAAACAATGGTTAAAAAATTGATGTGGAATGTACGACAATCAAATGACATGCCATGTTTTGAAATCTGCATTTAAACCATACTGATTTGTCCTTCAAACATCAATTTGAATACTGAAATAATTATTTTATTAAATAATAATCATTTACCCCATTTAAATGTATTTCAACATGGAAATGGTACTAAAATTGCATTTTTAAATTCCAAAATGTATAAAGCCAATATGAAAATGTTGAATTTCATAGTGTGCATGTATGTTTGTGAAGTATATTTGATAGAATTATCTAGTTGTTTAGCAAGATATAAATTTGTTTGGAAGTTGCATTGGTAATTATTGTTTGTGAGTGTACCGTGTGTTTGTATTTATTGGAATAAACTGAATCACCTTGCCACAACTTCAAACAATTCTTTCTACTGTTTTCATTACTTAACAGGAATTATACAAATTCTGATGGATGATGAAGGTAATACATGTAGCAGTGTGACAAAATGGACCTTTCATTTATGTTTCTCAGAACATCAGAAAATCAAAAATACAAAACAAAGAGACACAATTGCAAAAATTTGAAATGAGCTTTTATTGATATGCACTCAACAAGAAAATAACCTCAGACATCACAAATTACTTCAGTGACAGTTTGATACTGGGAGACAGGATTATGACAATGTCTTTAAAAATATCTCATAACCCCTGAGAAAATTAAAGCTTGATTTGAAACGCACACGATAGTGCTTTTCAAACCTGCGTTTCTGAAATTTATAAAGGCAAACATGTTGAGAGAAACTGATCATATGACTTCACAATGTGTTGCAAATAATATGCATGCCCTGGTTCTGATATCACAAAGCATTGCACAGAATATGCACAGAGGGAAATACAGCTCAGAACGAGCTGCACAATGCCATGCTCAGCGAAACCTTGTCGTTAGCCAAAACAAAAATCTTATACATGTACAAACGCTCTTCTAGAAACATGGTTTCTAAAAAGGTTTCAAAACACAGTTATGGGAACGAAAATTATAAACACGGCCTTTGGGAACACCAACTCATTAAAAGTTTTGCCATTCATAATATATATATATAAGGGCAAGAATACTGTATTAATCCATCTTACTCATCATGCATTACATGTACATGAAATGCATTACAAACAACCAAATGGTAGGAAGACTTTAATAAAGGATAGAAAAGGGAATCTCAGACTAACATATCATTAAGAGAACCAATTGAGTTCCTCTCAAAGAAAATCATATCAAGCAATGAGAAGAGATACCATAGCTAGACGAACAACAAATATAACAGCTACCGAATACTTCTAGTAAGATGGTTGGATTTCCTTCTACTACTTACTTCAACTTCAAGGGCATATACTGTACTGGGATGAGAAAAAGGCCTTCAAAATGTGATCATGAGCAATCTTCTTACAGATGGTCTTAAATTCATGTAGCCCATTGTACATTTTAGAAACTTCAAATTATCCAAATTAGCATGGATCATTTGAGGGCAAATCACTTTCAGCAAGTTTCTGAAATGGACAATACATGAATTTAAGACCATTGGTAAGAACATTGCTCACGATCATACTTTTGAAGGCTTTTTGTCTTCCCTGTACAGTATATTCTCTTTAAAGAAATGTAAATGTTATCCCAAACATTACATGAAATTCATTTAAAATGGCAAGAAATAAATCATGCAATATTCGGCTCTTCACAACGAAATGCAATGAATACAAAGTTGTTGATACTCAAATATAACATTTTCCCTGCAATACTGAGAGCTCAATCTGGTAAAGGTTTTCACAGGAAAACAATTTCATACATATTGATATGTCTTTCCATGCTGAAGCTACTACTTTATGAACATACATAATTTATAAACTTACAATATATAGGATGATTGGAATGAATACTGTATGCAACATCAAAATATGTCTTTCATTTTCTATATACATTGTATATGAATATAGTCTTACTGCTGTATTATTTGGTTGAAGTTATCACTACATATATTACAACAAAGTGTCTATGACTACCTGTGGCACAGCCAACTTAACACATCTATGAAACCTACTGAACATATGTACACTTTGATTTCATGTAAAGAAAAGCAAGGTCACTTTAGGTCAAATAAAAAGGCACAGAGGTGACAAATTACACCAAAGCAAAGCTCTGAAGATTGTTGTTAAAATGTCTTTAAAGTTAGGTGGTTGATTATCTTCAATAATAAGGAACTTTCGATTTGGACGTGACGCCAGGCGTCACCGTGAATGACGTCACTTTTACGCACCGCGCATGCGTCAACGTCGACCACTCGGCTCAACACCCCTCGGCTCAACGCGTTCACCCGGGTTTTCACCGACCACCCAATTCACTCGCGCCGGGCTCATCCCGTGCTGTCTATGAAGTCATACTCCTCTCGATATGGACGGTGCCGGAGGAAGATTATGCTAAGTTACAGAAAATCAGTGGGAAGTTCAACTATTTTTCCTTTTATTTCTTTAAACAAAATATAAATAGCTATATTACCAGAACGTTCATCATCTTCTCACTTAACATGAGCACCACTGACGTACCAACTACAGCCTATCAGGTACATGTACCGGTTTGCTCTGTCGTCTCGCAAGTTGCAAATGCACACTACAGTCCCACATATACATTTTAACCGCGCCCGCATACGTATTGCCACCAGTGGGGAGATCAGTGATTGCCACGCGGGCCACAGGGGCCATTACGTCACTACGTTGACTAGACGTGACGCCCGAAATCGAAACGCATTCCATGAGCGGCTCAACGTAGGGAGGTTGACATACGCCTGCCGTCGGGCGTCACATCACTCTCGTTCACCCAATCGAAAGGTCCTTAATATCTTTCATTTTTAAGGAGTTGTAAAAGGTGTCATCATTAAGAGAATGTTGCTACTAATGGGCTCCGTAACATAAAAGTTTGCGATCAATCGCAAATTTAAAAGACAAATTCTGATTGGTTGCTGGTCAGTCTTTTGAACAAAGAGCACATACAACAATGATGTTGATTGGCCATTGCCATTTTGCGTTTGATTGCAAACCTTTATGATACGGGGCCCAGATGAACTTTCCTAAGGATGAACCAATGAACTTTCATTAACTGCACTTATTAAAGGTTTGCATATAAATTGCATCAAATCACATTCAATGAAGAGTTTTCATTATTTCCAAATAATTTGTCTTTGAAAATGATGAGAAACACAATAAAATTAACAACACCTCCCCCCCCCCCCACACTTCAGAAAAAGATAATATAATACAGTATGAAAGAACATACAGTACGTACATGTACATGTTGCACTTAAGCAGGCTACTTTATACAGTAGACATCATGAAACAAAATAAGCAGATTTAGACAAAAAAAATATGATTATATTCAGTACTGTACTCTCAAAAACTCTAAAAAAAAAAAAAAAAACCCAGCTGCAATGTGCTTGAGAGTCACACTCTCATAGTCTAAAAACTTAATCCGAACTTATGGCATAATTAGCATTTAATGCATAAAATGTATACATCACAGATATTATGCATGTACCTATTGGAAGATATACAGTCAAACCTGTCTTAAAAAACACAATCTGCTAAGATTTTTTCACTTGAATGTCTGAGAGCAGTTTGTATGCACAAGTATTGCCTCAACATATAAAGAACACCTTTTGCTTCCATTGGAGTGGTCTTTATAGACAGAGTTTGGCTGGAAATATAATTTTATATGAACCCAGTTTGTAGTCAATATAAAACCATGTATAAATGTTCACATAATATGTCAAAATGGTTTCCTAATGGTTGCTTGATCTTTCCCACCTCACTTTTCAACTTCTCTTCCTTTTTAGCCTCAATCATTTCTTCAACACATTTTATTGATCAATATTGCAACATTGTATTGTATTTTCACAGACAAAATAAAACAATTCTTTATCAACAAGAGCATAATTGATAGAGAGAGATACAATCTTTGTGGATATCATTTTTTCTCAATTCTCTCTTACTTAAATATTAAGACTCCAACATCTCTATCCAAGATGCTGCTTCTGAGTAGATGTTCATTATTATGGGAGACTTGTTTCAATTGATCTTTATTTTCCTATTTCTCTCTTTCTCGCCCCGCCCCCAATCTAACAGTCAATGTGCACATTAGCTTCTCTCTTTAAAAAAACAAAAACTCTTTGTTGCAACAAGGACATCAGTATATTGATGTTAGCCCTTCTCCTTCAGGGGTCTGTACCTTGGCATCAAAAATTCACTTCCTCCCCCCCCCCCTCCCCACTCTCTCACTGACCTCACTCCTGCCTCTTCCTACTGCCCTGTAGAAGGTGTAGTATTGAAGCCCATCAGGATCTTGATGTCTCTGACCCTGTTAGCCATCCTTTCCTCTGGGGCGGTATTCAATTCAATACTTAAGTATAAAAAATAAGACAAATACTTAGTATTTGGCTTAAATAAAATACTTAGCCAAAATGGTATTCAAAGGACGATTTTTGTCTTAGGTATTTGGCAA